>JAOTOL010001631.1:1082500-2282500 GCA_034440575.1 Imbricaverruca yamaguchii | reverse complement strand
TGCGGGACGTGGAACTGTATGCTGGGCTGTGTTGTAGCCGCTTCTCGTACTTTTTGCGAGGAAGGGAAGGCTTCTGTGAAGTAAATAACGTACATACGTAAACAATCTAATCAACCATGTATGGTGTAGATTATTAAGTTCCAATAAACTGTATCCAACTGGGTAAATAAGTTATTCACCGTTGCAGACGCTGAAACAGTTCAGTTCCACCATTCGCCGCCTGGCTGCCTTCCTGATCCGTTGTCCGGAGCCGTCAGTGTCTAGTTACGGAGCCGAGATGTACCGGTAAGTGACCTCCTCCGGCGAGATCCAAATACAGCCGCAGCAGGTGTCACCATAACGTGAACTGGCTCCATGTCGGTCTGGGCCGTCTCTGCGGTTGGTGATTCCCCGTCGGCTTGCCATCTGGTTTGGCGTGGTTTGAGCTGGTTTGCTTTTGTTTGTTCTGGTTTGGTTAGTTTGATATGGTTTGGTTTCGTCTGATCTGGGTTGGTTTCGTTTGATCTAGTTTGGTTTCGTTTCATCCGGTTCAGTTGTGTATGATCTGGTCGGTGATTGTCGCTCTGACCCGGTCTGGCTCGTGCTTGTAGCTCTGACCTGGTCTGGCTGGTGGTGTCGCTCTGACCTGGTCTGGCTGGTGATGTCGCTCTGACCCGGTCTGGCTGGTGATGTCGCTCTGACCTGGTCTGGCTGGTGATGTGGCTCTAACCTGGTCTGGCTGGTGATGTCGCTCTGACCCGGTCTGGCTGGTGATGTCGCTCTGACCTGTGACCTGGTCTGGCTGGTGATGTGGCTCTAACCTGGTCTGGCTGGTGATGTCGCTCTGACCCGGTCTGGCTGGTGATGTCGCTCTGACCTGTGACCTGGTCTGGCTGGTGATGTCGCTCTGACCCGGTCTGGCTGGTGATGTCGCTCTGACCTGGTCTAGCTGGTGATGTGACTCTGACCTGGTCTGGCTGGTGATGTGGCTCTGACCCGGTATGGCTGGTGGTGTCGCTCTGACCTGGTCTGGCTGGTGATGTCGCTCTGACCTGGTTTGACTGGTGATATCGCCCTGACCTGGTCTGGCTGGTGATGTCGCTCTAACCTGGCCCGGCCCGGTCGCCAGGCTGGCCTTCGTCTCGTTCTCCGGCCACCAGCAGCAGGAGGTGGTGCTGGGCGCACTCTCGCACTCTGCCGACCCGCCTTCCGTGCGCGGCGCCGTGCTGCAGCTGCTGCAGACGCTGGCCGACCAGCACACACAGGCGCTGGCGCGCTACTCCAGCCTGCTCCAGGTGCGTCGGCGGCCGCCCGCGCTGGCAGCTGCAGGCGCTGCGGGCCGCGACCCGACGTGGCGGTCGTGATTCCCTGTCTGGTGTACCAGCACGGACGACGTGTGGGCTTTCTTTGTCATTATTACTATTGTTATTATTGTTATTATGATTAGTAGTAGTAGTATTAGTGGTATTATTATTAGTAGTAGTATCAGTGTCATCGTTGGTAGTGGTATTATCATTTCGGTATAGGTAATACCATTATTATTCTTTATTTTATTTTATTATTAATATTATTGATATTATTAATATTAATACTTCCATTACTCGTGCCAAGAGCTAGCTGGTCGTCTGTTCGCGGACACTTGTGACATTTGACGTCTTATTACACACGTATAAAAAAACATCTCTGTGGGTTGACCCTAGCCTGTTGTTCGGACATTGTACTACTGTTGTAATACTGAATTGCAGCTGTCGTACGTAGCTGCGGTTGTCACATTGGACTGGTGCTGTGATACTGAACCGCTATTGTAATGGTGAACTGCTGTTGTGATCCTGGACTGCTGTCATAATATTGGATTGGTGCTGTGATGCTGAACTGCTGTTGTAATGACGAACTGCTGTTGTAATGCTGGACTGCTGTCATAATATTGGATTGGTGCTGTGATGCTGAACTGCTGTTGTAATTCTGAAATGCTGTTGTAATGCTGGACTGCGGTCATGATACTGGACTGGCGCTGTGATGCTGAACTGATGTTGTGAAGCTAAACTACTGTTGTGATACGGAACTGCTGTTGTGATACTGGACTGATGTGGTGATACTGAATTGCTGTTGTGGTACTGGGCTGTTACTGTGATACTGAACTGCTGTTATGATACTGAACTTATGTGGCAATGGGCCGTTGTGATGCTGAACTGGTGTTATTATTAACATTATTATGAACATACTGAACTGATGTGGTACTGAACTGTTGTGATGCTGAACTGTCCTGGACTGGATTCGTGAGCCCGACGTGCTCTGCCTCAGAGCTGGCTGGACATGCTGGACGACCTGACGCTGGCCGAGGTGCGTCAGCTGATGTGTGTGCTGAGCACGCTGGCGTTCCGGTGCCCCGAGCAGGCAGCCAGCGTCGGCGACGAGATCCGGCTGCTCATCCACAAACAGCTGGCGAACTCGTCTCCCAGGTGCGCAGGCGGCGGCCGGTTGCCCCCCGCAGGTCACCAGCGGCTGTTGGATGTCACGTGCCTGAACAGCTGTGAATCGACAGCTTCAACAGCTGACACGTGGCAGGGATGGCCGAGTGTCGGGCTATGGGTACCAAAGGTCCCGGGTTCGACTCTAGCGCCACTCAGGACATTTCCCAATCCCGCGGCCCACCGGCGAAACAGTGTGGGCGGCGCCATTAACCGTGAATGTGCATAAAGGTGTCGTGAACCAACCAATAGACAAACAAACAAACAAACAAACAGCTGACACGTGGCAGGGATAGTTCAGTCGAGGCAGCCGCTTTAGGGGCTGTCCGATGTTGAGTGAAGCCGTGAGCAGTCGGATTGCATCTGGTTCAAAGTCGGATTGGACATGCCGTGCATAATTTTCCTGTATGGTATGTCCACCGTCAAGGCTGCCCGGACATCGTGGCGCTGACCTGATCTCTGGCGGTGGTGTGACTGGGAGGTCCGCTGCCCAAGGTGTCACTGACCTGACGTGTGATGGTGGTATAACGGGTAGGTGGAGCCCCCCAGGCGACTGGTCTGACATCTGGTGGCCGGTAAGAGCGTCTAGGTGTCGTCAGGAAGTGACTAGACACCTGGCGGCAGGTACAAGCGTCTAGGTGTCGTCAGGGGTGACTGGCCTGACATCTGGCGGCAGGTACAAGCGTCTAGGTGCGTCAGAGTGCTGATGGCCATCCAGTGCCGTCAGGAGGTGACTGACCTGACATCTGGTGGCAGGTACAAGCGTCTAGGTGTCGTCAGCGTGCTGATGGCCATCAAGTGCCGTCAGGGGGTGACTGACCTGACATCTGGCGGCAGGTACAAGCGTCTGGGTGTCGTCAGCGTGCTGATGGCCATCCAGTGTCGCCAGGACGGCGACACCAGCGCCATCTCAGCCAGCTCCGACAACAGCCAGCCGAGCCACAGCCAGGTGGGTGCCACTCCTGGCCCCCTGGCTACGGATGCCGAGCTGGAGAGTGTAACCTTGTGTGACCTGTTGTGACCTGGCGTAACGCGGTGTGACCTGGTGTAGCCTGGTGTGACCTGATATAGCATGTGATCTGGTGTAACCTGGTGTAACTTTATGTGGCTTGGTGTAACCTGGTGTAACCCAGTGTGACCTGGTGTGACCTGGTGTAGCCTGGTTTGACCTGGTATAGCATGATGTGATCTGATGTAACCTGGTGTAACCTGGTGTGACCTAGTGTAACATAATGTGACCTAGTGTAACATAATATGACCTAGTGTAACATGGTGTGACCTAGTGTGGCCTAGTATAGCATGGTGTGACCTGGTGTGACCTAGTGTAACCTAGTGTAACATGATGTGACCTAGTGTGGCCTAGTATAGCATGGTGTGACCTGGTGTGACCTAGTGTAACCTAGTGTAACATGATGTGACCTAGTGTAGCCTAGTGTAGCATGGTGTGACCTGGTGTGACCTAGTGTAACATGGTGTGACCTAGTGTAACATGGTGTGACCTAGTGTGGCCTAGTGTAGCATGATGTGACCTAGTGTAACCTAGTGTAACATGATGTGACCTAGTGTGGCCTAGTATAGCATGGTGTGACCTGGTGTGACCTAGTGTAACCTAGTGTAACATGATGTGACCTAGTGTGGCCTAGTATAGCATGGTGTGACCTGGTGTGACCTAGTGTAACCTAGTGTAACATGATGTGACCTAGTGTAGCCTAGTGTAGCATGGTGTGACCTGGTGTGACCTAGTGTAACATGGTGTGACCTAGTGTAACATGGTGTGACCTAGTGAGCATGATGTGACCTAGTGTAACCTGGTGTAACATGGTGTGACCTAGTGTAACCTAGTGTAGCATGATGTGACCTAGTGTAACCTAGTGTAACATGATGTGACCTAGTGTAACCTAGTGTAGAATGGTGTGACTTAGTGTAATTTAGTGTAACATGGTGTGACCTAGTGTGACCTAGTGTGACCTAGTGTAGCCTAGTATAGCATGTTGTGACCTGTGCCACAGTCGTCCGACATCATCCTCACCACGGACGGTCAGCGGGAGACGGTGCAGCTGCTGCAGATGGCGCAGGCGGCCGTGGTGTCGGCGCCGGCCGCCAGAGGCCTGCTGCTGGACGACCTGGGCAGCCAGGTGTGGCGCGCAGGACTGGACGTCAAGATCGAGCGCTGGATCTGCGACCAGATGATGGACGAGTAGGTGACCCGGGCCGACCGCGTTGCCACAGCTCCGCCGTAGATGACGGCCGTGAAGTGCTGCGGTCAGCATCTCGAGACGTGTCTCGTCTCGGTAACTCCGGACTCCGGAGAACACGATGCACGCGCGCGCACGCATGCATACACGTATGCATGCACGTGCGCGTGCACACACAAGCAGTGTGTGGAAATTTCCATTTTCAGCACCCATGATGGGTGCAGGATGACCGAAGTAGTCGGCGCACCCTAAGACACGAATCCGCCACCAGCTGCACCCTTGGTGCGTCGTATTGCACAGTTGCCTGCTGCCCTGCCTGGCGTTCTTTTGTGATGTCCCTCCCCACTGCAGCTTCTAAGGTGGCGAGAAGCCATGTCGCTCCCGGATGGTGTCGAATGTCGCAACGATCTGTTTAAATGTAGGCGATATCCGAGAGCTGGCAGAAGTGGGTGCCGGTGGGCCACCGTCAGTATCGGGAGGAGGCCAACACCCTCAGCTGTAGTGGCTGCGTGTCGGGGGGGCGCCATAGTTACCGAGAGAAGGCCAACACCGCCAGCTGTAATGGCCTGGGAGAGTGTGGTAATAGTCGGATAGAATCGACTATGATTTGTTCCAAGCTCGACATCTGTGTATGCACCCACTATAGCAATTGTGATGTGTACTTAGATATGCTGTGCACTAAACTGTGATGTATGCCCAGCTGTGTTGGATATTGTACAAAGCACTGGTGCGTACCCAGCTGTACTGCTGAGTGCACCCAGTTGTGTTGGTGATAGGTACAAAGCACTGGTGTGCACCCAGCTGTACTGGTGATGTGCACCCAGTTGTGTGTGCCCAGCTGTGGTGCTGACCTTCCGCAGGTTCCAGGAGACGTTCGTGGTGGATCTGCCGGACGTTGAGCCGCAGTGCGACCGACTGCGACTAACGCTCAAGTATGGTCTGGAGGAGGCCGGCGCCGGCGATATCGCGCTCAATCTCGCCCCCATGGTGATGGACAGGTAACGTTCGGCTCTCGCTGTCTGGCGGAGTGTGGTGCCGGCGATATCGCGCTCAATCTCGCCCCTATGATGGTCGGTAACGCTGGCCTCTCGCTGTCTGGAGGAGTGTGGTGCCGGCGATATCGCGCTCAATCTCGCCCCCATGGTGATGGACAGGTAACGCTCGCCTCTCGCTGTCTGGAGTAGTGTGGTGCCGGCGATATCGCGCTCAATCTCGCCCCCATGGTGATGGACAGGTAACGTTCGGCTCTCGCTGGACGAGTGTGGTGCCGGCGATATCGCGCTCAATCTCGCCCCCATGGTGATGGACAGGTAACGCTCGCCTCTCGCTGTCTGGAGGAGTGCGGTGCCGGCGATATCGCGCTCAATCTCGCCCCCATGGTGATGGACAGGTAACGCTCGGCTCTCGCTGTCTGGCGGAGTGTGGTGCCGGCGATATCGCGCTCAATCTCGCCCCCATGGTGATGGACAGGTAACGCTGGCCTCTCGCTGTCTGGAGGAGTGTGGTGCCGGCGATATCGCGCTCAATCTCGCCCCCATGATGGTCGGTAACGCTGGCCTCTCGCTGTCTGGAGGAGTGTGGTGCCGGCGATATCGCGCTCAATCTCGCCCCCATGGTGATGGTCAGGTAACGCTGGCCTCTCGCTGTCTGGAGGAGTGTGGTGCCGGCGATATCGCGCTCAATCTCGCCCCCATGATGGTCGGTAACGCTGGCCTCTCGCTGTCTGGAGGAGTGTGGTGCCGGCGATATCGCGCTCAATCTCGCCCCCATGGTGATGGACAGGTAACGCTCGCCTCTCGCTGTCTGGAGTAGTGTGGTGCCGGCGATATCGCGCTCAATCTCGCCCCCATGGTGATGGACAGGTAACGCTCGGCTCTCGCTGTACGGAGTGTGGTGCCGGCGATATCGCGCTCAATCTCGCCCCCATGGTGATGGACAGGTAACGCTCGGCTCTCGCTGGACGAGTGTGGTGCCGGCGATATCGCGCTCAATCTCGCCCCCATGGTGATGGACAGGTAACGCTCGGCTCTCGCTGTCTGGAGGAGTGTGGTGCCGGCGATATCGCGCTCAATCTCGCCCCCATGGTGATGGACAGGTAACGCTCGGCTCTCGCTGTCTGGAGGAGTGTGGTGCCGGCGATATCGCGCTCAATCTCGCCCCCATGGTGATGGACAGGTAACGCTGGCCTCTCGCTGTCTGGAGGATTGTGGTGCCGGCGATATCGCGCTCAATCTCGCCCCCATGGTGATGGACAGGTAACGCTGGCCTCTCGCTGTCTGGAGGAGTGTGGTGCCGGCGATATCGCGCTCAATCTCGCCCCCATGGTGATGGACAGGTAACGCTCGGCTCTCGCTGTCTGGAGGAGTGTGGTGCCGGCGATATCGCGCTCAATCTCGCCCCCATGGTGATGGACAGGTAACGCTGGCCTCTCGCTGTCTGGGGGGCGCTGCCGGATGGACAGGTAACCTCGGCTCTCGCTGAGAGTGTGGTGCCGGCGATATCGCGCTCAATCTCGCCCCCATGGTGATGGACAGGTAACGCTCGGCTCTCGCTGGACGAGTGTGGTGCCGGCGATATCGCGCTCAATCTCGCCCCCATGGTGATGG
Organism: Imbricaverruca yamaguchii; assembly: GCA_034440575.1. NCBI lineage: Eukaryota > Metazoa > Arthropoda > Thecostraca > Neoverrucidae > Imbricaverruca > Imbricaverruca yamaguchii. The sequence continues at coordinate 2,275,252 of JAOTOL010001631.1, read as the reverse complement.
ACAGGTAACGCTCGGCTCTCGCTGGACGAGTGTGGTGCCGGCGATATCGCGCTCAATCTCGCCCCCATGGTGATGGACAGGTAACGCTCGGCTCTCGCTGGACGAGTGTGGTGCCGGCGATATCGCGCTCAATCTCGCCCCCATGGTGATGGACAGGTAACGCTCGGCTCTCGCTGTCTGGAGGAGTGTGGTGCCGGCGATATCGCGCTCAATCTCGCCCCGATGGTGATGGACAGGTAACGCTCGGCCCTCGCTGTCTGGAGGAGTGCGGTGCCGGCGGTATCGCGCTCAATCTCGCCCCCATGGTGATGGACAGGTAACGCTGGCCTCTCGCTGTCTGGAGGAGTGCGGTGCCGGCGATATCGCGCTCAATCTCGCCCCCATGGTGATGGACAGGTAACGCTGGCCTCTCGCTGTCTGGAGGATTGTGGTGCCGGCGATATCGCGCTCAATCTCGCCCCCATGGTGATGGACAGGTAACGCTGGCCTCTCGCTGTCTGGAGGAGTGTGGTGCCGGCGATATCGCGCTCAATCTCGCCCCCATGGTGATGGACAGGTAACGCTGGCCTCTCGCTGTCTGGAGGAGTGTGGTGCCGGCGATATCGCGCTCAATCTCGCCCCCATGGTGGTGGACAGGTAACGTTCGGCTCTCGCTGTCTGGAGGAGTGTGGTGCCGGCGATATCGCGCTCAATCTCGCCCCCATGATGGTCGACAACGCTGGCCTCTCGCTGTAATAGCGAGGCGGCGACTGAGGTCGTTATGCCGCCAGGGATAAATGTCCCATGTCAACCACACCCCCGCGCTGCAGCCAGTACTCTATGCTAATCGGGTAAGCCATGGAGAAGATGCTTGTAAGTTCTCATGCACTAACTTCAAGATGTGATTTTGGTGTGTGCATATTTCATAGGCATATACGAGTCGTAAACGTTTCAAAGGTAGCGGCGTGAAAGCTACTGCTCGAGAATAACTACAAATTGTGTAATAACGTAAGGAATTAAGTGATTTTGTAGTCTATGTGGACAATTGGTACGCTGATGCCAATGTCGCTGTAGATAAGTAGCTGTGTCCCTCCACAGCGACGAGCGGGTAGTGACGCTGTATCCCTCCACAGCGACGAGCGGGTGGTGACGCTGTATCCCTCCACAGCGACGAGCGGGTGGTGACGCTGCACCTCTCCACAACGCGGACCGGGTGGTGACGCTATGTCCCTCCACGGCGCAGACCGGGTGGTGATACTATGCCTCTCCACAACGCGGACCGGGTGGTGACGCTGTGTCCCTCCACAGCGACGAGTGGGTGGTGACGCTGTGTCCCTCCACAGCGACGAGCGGGTGGTGACGCTGTGTCCCTCCACAGCGACGAGCGGGTGGTGACGCTGTGTCCCTCCACAGCGACGAGCGGGTGGTGACGCTGTGTCCCTCCACAGCGACGAGCGTGTGGTGACGCTGTGTCCCTCCACAGCGACGAGCGGGTGGTGACGCTGTGTCCCTCCACAGCGACGAGCGGGTGGTGACGCTGTGTCCCCCCACAGCGACGAGCGGGTGGTGACGCTGTGTCCCCCCACAGCGACGAGCGGGTGGTGACGCTGTGTCCCTCCACAGCGCGGACCAGGTGGTGACGCTGTGCCCCCACTTCCGCCTGCTGCGCATGTGCGTGGCCTCGCTCAACGGCGGCGACATGGAGAAGCTGGATGCGCTGCTGGGCTGTCCGATCCTGATGCCCGCCGATGACGTAATCGAGGGCTTCTCGGCCCTGTCGACTTCGCTGCGCCACACGGTGCTGACGTCACTCTTCTATTGCATCAACTTCTTCCGCGAACTGCTCAACGCCTTCTCCACGCAGAAGGACCAGGAGCTGAAGCGCAGGGTGAGCGGGCTTGACTGAGGGTTTGCGTGGAGGTTGTACGACGCTACAGCTTGTGGTGATGACTGTCGACAGGTGACTGGCGACTGGCGACTGGCGACTGGCGACTGATGACTGGTGACTGATGACTAGTGACTAGTGACTGGTGACCGGTGACGGCGATTCGAACTAATACTGATGAGCAGCATCACCTGACGGGGATGAGAACAAACACTCATCATTTCGTTCTCTGGTGCTTTTGTTGTTTTCATGTGAGATGATGTCTGATGTGTGTGGTGTTTTCAGCCGGTGACAGTGCATCTACGTTCAGTCGGGTGGTATGTACCATATCTGTTGGGCGCTACATGACCAATGTAGTCGATGCGCCCTAAAGCCCTAATAACTAACTACCATATCTGTGGTATGTAATGTGTGCGAGGTGTGATGTTTGCCACGCATTTATTGTCTCTGAGGTGTGTGTGAGTGTATGTGTGACTATGTATGTGATGCGCGTGATGTGTAATGCTTGTGGTGCCGAACATCTGTGACGTCAGGTACGCACAGCTCTCGACTGTAAGGCTGACACATGCTGAGTGGTGCATGCGGCGTGTCTGACATCTGTGACGTTTGCGATGTGTGCCGTGCACAGCCGGCGAGGCTGACGCCTGCCGTGAGGCGCCTGACGCCTGCCGTGCCGCAGTGTGTGCTGCGCCTGCGGACCGTGCTGGAGCTGGAGGCGCAGCTGCGCAGCTGCCTGCCGCTGGTGCCCGGCTTCGTGCCGCCAGCCGCCTGCTTCGACTCGAACACGCCTCCAGCGCCACCCGCCGGCCACACTAAAAAGCACAAGCCGGCCGCCAAACGGTTAGTGCGCCGGGCGCCCGGTAGATGTCTCTCGTCGCGATCTAGATCCGTGGAGTCCGCCTCTGTGTGAGCACCGTTCATAGGGCTCCTTCCGTACGTCAGCTGCCGATGTGGAAACCGTGAAGGCCGCACTGCATCGCCTCTCTGCATCCTATCGTTGCCCCCCCATCCAGTTTGCTGGCATTCCAGCCAACCGTGCTTTCTATTCCAGTTGGCCCCTGCGTGCACTGAGGGATGGCGCGATCCCTGGAGATGCGCAAAGTCAACACATTGCACACTTGTGCATTCGCTGTGGTCTCGTGGCGACTGTCCCATTGCGTTCCTTTGGTGGCAATGGCCTAGTGTGTTCCTTGGGTGACGTTGTCCACCTCGTGTGTTTCTCGGACCACATTGTTGGCCTAGTGTGTTCCTGGAATGATTTTCGTCTCCTCACGGATTCCTTGCTGTCGGCTGCTTTTTGTTCATGTTGGTGGTGATTAATAATATCGCCGACGAGGCATGCTCCCGCTTGTAGGAGAATCGAGATATAAGAAAAATACAGGTACGCGTTGGCATTCAACAATCCTATGAATTTACGTTGAGCGACAATAAACTAGATCTCGCAGCGTTCACGTTTGCACACGACTCAGTGAAAACACACTGTGCTGGTTGTGCGTGACTGCACGTGTAAGACAGGTAACCAAGGGTGGTTTGCGAGCGAAGCTTTGTGTGGTAGAAATATGCTGAGGAATTAAACATCGTACTGAACTCCTGGTGGTGCGAGGAGGTAATCTTCAAATGGTGCTGGAGCTGATCGTGTCTGAGTCATTGAGAGTCAGGTTAATAACGCAGAAGCCAATAACGTTAATAACGCATAAGGAGCTTACGTGGCACTCGGTCGACCCGCATGGCGTAAGTCGCGGCCGCACCGTCAGGAAGGAGCACACTGAAATGTTTTGGGTTCAACTTACAACTTGCTCAGATGCAAGATGGCAACCTTGCAAGGGGTACAAGTTGTGTGCAAGCTACACAATAACCTCTTCGGCATCTGAGCGTAAAGGGCCGCGTGGATCCCTTGCGGTTTTGCACAGAACGGCACAGCAGAAGTAGTACAAGTGATTCGTATGCCCTGGCACGCCTCACTCTCAGTATCCATCTGCCGAACCTTTTATCGCGCGTGGGCGGAGATGGCCGAGTGGGTAAGGTGTTGAGCCCTGGGTATCAACGGTCCCTTGTTCAACACTCACACCATTCAGGTTATTTCTAAATCCCGCTACCCACCAGTGAAACAGTGTGGGCTGCTCCATTAGCTGTGATCGTGCATAAAGTGCGTCGAGAACTACCCAATAAACAACAACAACAGCTTAGTCGTGTGATAAATATTGACGACCAACATCACGTGGTTGGTACATTATGTGATGAATAGTCGGTGGGAGTTGTTGCCGTGGCTCCAACCGTGCGCCACTACCGCAGGAAGACGAAGGGTAAGGCTGCGGCCAAGTCACCGGACGCGACAGCCAATCAGAGCGCGATCTCGCAGCTGGAGGCCGGCACTCCCGAGGAGCGGACCAATGAGGAGGCGGCGCGGGTGGAGCTGACCGGTTACCGGCCCTTCTTCCGCGAGCTGGACATGGACGTGTACAAGCTGCTCTACAGGCGCTTCTCGCTCACGGACAATACGAGCGAAGAGGTATGTTCTACTGGCGCCTCTCGCTCACGCGCGATATAAGCGAAGAGATATGTTCTACTGGCGCTTCTCGTTCATGCGCAATATAAGCGAAGAGGGATGTTCTAGTGGCGCCTCTCGCTCACGCGCAGTATAAGCGAAGAGGGATGTTCTACTGGCGCCTCTCGCTCACGCACAGTATAAGCGAAGAGGTATGATCTTTGTGCTTTCCGATCCCATGCAAGAGTAATGACCGGGCTTGTGCGAATTATCCTACCAGTAATGGTAGCATTGCATCTATGTTTGGGCAGATCCCTGGTGTGTAACACCACCATGTTCGCCAGTTGTGTGACCGTGTAGTGTGTATTCGCCAGTTCTGTGTGAGGCCCCGGGAGCTGCAGCTGCTGCTGGACGACCTGACGCTGAAGCTGGAGCGGCGGCTGGCCGTGGCGCCGGCCACCGGTCTGGCCGCCATGCACGCGGCCTCCGAGGCGCGCGGTCGCGGCTTCTCCCACCTGGACCTGCTGCCGGAGGTCAGCGTGGCGCGCCAGGTGGCCACACTGCTGAAGCCGCTGAGCCTCATCGCCGACAGCATCATCAGCATGTTCAAGGTCGGTGGCGTGCGGTGGCCCGGCTGGACTTGTTCCGACACCGATAGAGGAATTTAGCCGCGGAGGGATTTTAGGAATTTAGCCGTGCGATGATTTTTTTTCGAAAGATTCCTGGCCATCTCTTGAAGTATGGCGCCAAGCTGAAGGCGATACCTCTCGTGGTGATTTGACTAGGTGTAGCGCGCACCATGACTACCAATGTTACAGTTAATTTGCATGGAAGATATCTTCCATGCCTTACAAAATTGATGATGTTATAATTCAATATGTGTATGCTCTCGTTTTAGCCGTGCAAAACGCATAAGCTTGATGTTAAGCGTCCCCGGTTTATTAGCTTGACACCAAAATACTCTCACGTATTTATTTGAACTTTGCGGGGCCACACTCGTGGAATTTTACTTTCGCTTATGATGCTCGGATCGGAATAAATTTATGTTTTGAGTTGCAACTGGTGAGTGTACATCTGCTAAAACTAGTACTACATAATGCACTCCGAAGTTTGTGCTTTTTGCCATAGAACCAAGTACAAACAGACGAGGCCATGGTTATTTTAAGTCTTGATGTTGTCTGTAATGTACCTTAAATGCTACTTATTGCCGTAGCTTGAATTTTTGTATGGAACAGGACATGAATATTTAAAGGCCTCCTGTTTTCTCAGCACTGGCTCCAGATACATTTGCTGAACATGTTCACTTTGTTTGAAACACCTTGAACATGTTAATGATTATCCGTAGCCTTGTGTTGTTGCCGTTATTGCACGGTGCATGTAGATGTTTAGAGGCGCTGGTGCATGTATCGTTATATGTCATTCGAAACGTAAGAAAATATCGAAAATCGTGCACCATGAAGTATTTCGTCAAGCTAGGAGGGTTTGGGTTGCTGTACGCGCTCGTGTTTAGCCCCCGGTTGAGAGCGGCAGGTGGCAGCTAGACCACCAACTTCGTGGGCCGTGTCGGAGCATTAGCAACGCCTTCTAGACTCAGCTGATGTTCGGTTGTTCAATATAAACACCTCCCTCGGGTGATGTGTTCGGAGTGTGTTCGGAGTGTGCGACTAGCTGTGGTCAGCACGGACTCAGGTCCCGCAAAATCACCGTGCACTTCGGAACCATCTTCTGTATCCATGTTGGCCATGAAGTGACCAACAAGAGGAGGCATCGATCTTTACAATACCACTACATTTGCTTTTTGGACACTGCGATCGGTCCGAAGGCTGGGAACAGTAAGATCGATAACTGATGGTCACCTTTAAACCGTTTGCTTGTTTGAATTTATCCTGTTCCGTAGTTAGTGTCGATTTCGTGTTGAGATGCTGCGGTGGCGTTCACCCGTCGCCGTCCGGTCCCTGCGACAGTCGCAGATATCGGACAACGACGGCGTGCTCGACGGACCGGGCATGTTCGGCGAGGAGCCCGACCGGCTGGCCGTCTGTCTGGCGGCCGTCTACCGCATCGTGGGCCTGCTGCTGGCCTGGACGGCCGTCGCCGAGCCGGAGAACCGCGAGCTGGCCAGAGGTGAGAGACAGGGCGGCGGCTGGGCGGTGGTGAGCGGCAGAGTGGGGGCTGGCCAGAGGTGAGGGAAAGAACATGATACACTACTTACATCATCTAGCAATCAACAAAGGTAGGAGATACACTACTATTACCATTATCAAACAATCGACAAAGACAGCAGATGCACTGCCGACATCATTAAACAATGCACAAAAACAGCAGATGCACTTCTGATGGCATCAAACACTGAACAAAGGCAGCAGATGCACTACTGACATCATCATCAAACACTGAACAAAGGCAGCAGATGCACTACTGACACCATACAGATGCACTACTGACATCATCATCATCGAACACTCAACAAAGGTCATGGAAATTAACTCATCAAAAAGCATTATCCACATACATTTGCACACTTTTAACACCAATTGGCTTTTTCGACATCATCCTGTCATTCCGTTCTACAAAAATGAAATTTCATCTATAGCTGGTGCTGACCAAAGGTGATGGATAGAATAGCAGCTGGTTGGCGGTGAGGGACGGAGCGGTAGCTGATCATCGTTGAGGCACAGCGAAACGGGGTGGAGATGGTTGAAGGTGCGGGATAGACGAATGGAGATGGTTGCCGGTTAATGTTAGCAGTTCGTACACGGTGTCGTCACTCTCAGTGCAGCGAAGGTTGGCCTCAGTAGGCCAGCCCACGTTGTCGAGGTGTGTCGCGCGTGTGTGCTGTGGAGATGGTCGGAAGCTCCCATCACTGGCACGATCGACAGTGGACACGGGCATAACCTCCACAGCTCATAATCTCCATAGCTCATTGCCTCCACAAGTCGCAACCTCCACAGCTAATAATCTCCACAACTCATAACCTCCACAGGTCACAACCTACACAGGTCATAACCCCCCACAGCTCATAACCTCCACAAATTCAACATAGGTCGCACCTACGTTTCAGAGGCGCTCGGCAACCTGCGGCTCAGTGACGGCGGCCGCAGTCAGCTGAGCGGCAGTCAGCTGGCGTCGGCAGCCGACCGCGCCTTTGCGTTGCTGGAGCAGCACGCGGCCGTCGTGCCGCGGATCGAGTGCGCGGCGAACCTGGTGCGAACCCTGTCGGCGCTGGCGACTCACTCGGGCGAGGCCGGGCTTCGCGAGACGCTTGGTGAGCGATGGTGGTCTGGGGCCGAGACTGTGACGATACAGCTCTACAGTTATGATACGATAAAGCGCAAGGTCTGGCTGTGGGTGAGAACGGTGAAAATATGCGATTCGAATGGATTGTATAGTGTATGTCTTTGACGATGACTCCTTTTGTCTCTAAAAGTTACGAACCTGATTATTTGTATTGTTTCCGAAATATGGTGATGCCATCAAAATCGAGTGACACAAGATGTTGGTCCCGTTTGTTGAGTGACGCCTATCTTACAACACTTGATAAATTTTATTACATTTATATATTATATTTTTATTTAAAAAGAACATTTTCTAGCCTACGGATGCATATTTTTTCCATTTGACATTGTATATGGTCACATGTTTATATAATGTTCACTACTTAGGGTAGAACATTTGGTTAAATGCTATACAGCACATCTGGTACCTAGCTAGACTAACCAGCTTATGCTGTACATATTTTGTGGTGCACCCTGACCAGATATCTGGTTACCGCTGCACTGTTCTGTGGCCGTGACCTCGGTGCGTTTGAGAGAGCCTGACTGTTCGCCTGCTCGCTACTTAATATAGGACACTTAGTTAAAGGTCAGCCATCACATCTGACCCCGGGTGATTTGCTCTAACACTATATCTGACCGTGAGTGACCTGCTCTGACACCGCACCCGACCGCGAATAACCTGCTCTGACATCACATCCGACCGCGAATGACCTGCTCTGACACCACATCCGACCGCGAGTGACCCGCTCTGACACCGCATCTGACCGCGAGTGACCTGCTATAACACCACACCCGACCGCGAGTGACCCGCTCTGACACCACATCTGACCGCGAGTGACCCGCTCTGACACCGCATCTGACCGCGAGTGACCTGCTCTGACACCACACCCGACCGCGAGTGACCCGCGCTGACACCACATCCGACCGCGAGTGACCTGCTCTGACACCACATCTGACCGCGAGTAACCTGCTCTGACATCACATCCGACCGCGAGTGACCCGCTCTGACATCACATCCGACCGCGAATGACCTGCTCTGACACCACATCTGACCGCGAGTAACCTGCCCTGACACTACATCCGACCGCGAGCGACCCGCTCTGACACCACATCTGACCGCGAGTGACCCGCCCTGACACCACATCTGACCGCGAATGACCTGCTCTGACACCACATCCGACCGCGAGTGACCTGCTCTGACACCACATCTGACCGCGAGTAACCTGCCCTGACACTACACCCGACCGCGAGTGATCTGCTCTGACACCACATCTGACCGCGAGTGACCTGCCCTGACCGCGAGTGATCCGCTGTGCGGCAGCCGACTGCGCCGAGGCGCTGCTGAAGCGCGAGTGGCTGTGCGGCCCGGGCGTGCGCCAGACGGGGGCGGTGCTGGCCAGCCGCGTGGACGCCCTGCTGGCGCTGTGCCTGTCGTCGGCGGCGTCCCGCCTGCGCCGGCTGGAGACGCTCGCCTGCACGGCGCTGCCCGAGCTGCTGGACGGCGCCGGCCGCGAGCCTGCCTCCGAGACGTTCCCCACGCTCACCAAGTGAGGAGTTCGTTTCTTTATTGGTTGGTTCACGACACACTTTATGCACATTCACGGCTGATGGCGCCGCCCACACTGTTTCGCCGGTGGGCCGCGGGATTGGGAAATGTCCTGAGTGGCGCTAGAGTCGAACCCGGGACCTCAAGTGAGGAGTCCGTCTGGACTGTTGTGGTGCAGCGTGACTGTGTGAGTGTGGGAACTGGCTGGGCGTTCCACGCTGTCACAGAGTCAGTGGCCTTGACGTTTCTCCACTCTAAGAAAATCGGTAGCCGAGACGTTTCCCCACTCTCACAAAGTCGGCGACCCCGGACGTTTCTCCTCTTCGGAAAATCAGCTACCGAAGACATTCTTCATCTTAGCATAGTTGGCATTCCCAGTCTTTCGTTCACTCACAAAGTCAGCATTCTGAGGCGGGCTCCCCACATGGACCAAATCAGTGACCCAAGGCGCTGCCCACCTTCGCAGTCATTAGTTCCAGACTGTCCTATCCCTTGCAAAGTCTTCCGGATGTTTCCATTGCTCACAGAGTCCTAAGATGTTACCCACCCTTACAAAGTCTGGAAGTCTCAGTCTTAGATATATTTAATTCCTCACAATTAGTCATTGTGATTCAGGGGCGCAAAGACCGCATTGGTCCTATAGCGCCCATATTCCTCACAGTTAACGTTCTGAGGCGTTCCCGGACTTGTAGCGTCAGTCTCTGGTATGATAGTCATCACGTGTATTAGATGTATATTCTGTGGGAGACTGGCAGTGCTTAAGGCTGTCACCAGGACGGCTCAAGATGTACGTTTTGAGTGATCCGTTGGGGCACTATGGACACTAAGCACGGAGCAGGTAAAACAAATGTCTGGCAGTAAGTCTAAGGTCGGGCAAAGTTGCTGTGACTAAGGCAACTAAGTGAGTGGTATCTGGAAGGAAACGTCCGCAGGGTTACTGTAGATAGTGGCGCGTGTGCTAGACTAATGCATATGATTGTCATGTTTCATCCATGTTCTGTTCAAATATATTTTATGTGAATTTAAGATTAATTGGTGTATGCCTACCTTCAGCATCCAGGTATGAGGAGACTGTGAAGGTTAATTCCAGCTGATGCATTCTCGCCTGCTAGTGGCGAGGTAATACAAGTATGAAGTAAGTTAAATAGTACAATAAATACTAAAGTGTGAATATACAAAAGTGGTCGGAGCTGAGACGGGATCGGGTGTCGTGGCTAGAGCTGAGAAGGGGTCGGGTGTCGTGGCCGGAGCCAGGACGGGGTCGGGTGTCGTGGCCGGAGCTGACACGGGGTCGGATGTCGTGGCCGGCGCTGAGACGGGGTCGGATGTCGTGGCCGGAGCCAGGACGGGGTCGGATGCCGTGGCCGGAGCTGACACGGGGTCGGGTGCGGTGTCCGCTGACACCGGGCGGCGTCGTGTGTTGCAGGGCGACGTTCGGCCACTACTACCGCAGCCTGTTCAGCGGCCTGGTGGAGGCGATCCGCGGCACGTCCGGCGCCGAGCGGCGCCACCTCGACCACTGGGCCGTGGCGCTCAAGGTGTTCAACCAGCTGGTCAGCTGCCTCAAGGTGTACAGCAGCCGGAGCGCGGTCGGCGTCTGCCTCAAGGTGAGCCCAGCGTGCTAGCGATACACCTGCTTCAAGATGAGCCCAGCATGCCAACGGCTGGTGGATAAATCAACCTCAATGTGAGCTCAGCATGTCAACGACCGGTGGATAAATATACCTCAATGTGAGTCCAGCATGTCAACGGCCGGTGGACACACCATCTGCGTCTACGTCAGTGTACCTCAGCACGCTAGCGTCTAGTGTACACACCGTCGGCGTCTTCCTGAAGATGCGCTCATAATGCTGGTGGCTGGTGTACAGACCATCGGCGTGTGACTCAAGGTAGACGGCGAGTGGACCTGATGTACGATGTACGCATCCCAGCCGAATGCCAGGCGTTAGTTTCACCTACCGCTGCTCTTCGGACACAATGAACCGGTGTAAGAAGCGATGCTATATAACCAGAGTCGTCTGTTCGTAAGGCCGATAACCAACTAATCTGCCTCCATGTGAACCGAACCCGCAGTGGGTCTTGCAGTAGCCGGGCACCTCACAGTCCACAAATACAGCGAATGGCTGAGTGACGATAACGCCTGACTTGTACGGCGCTCGTTGTATCGTGTTGTGAGAACTCATGCGGTGTTGGCACGTGATGTGTCACCATCATGTCGCTCATGGCTGGTGTTTCGCGCCGAGCTACCAGCCGCCCCAAATACAGCTCTGATCATCTCCGACTGCCGCAGTTCTCGCGTCGCCTGGTGGACATGTTCGTGAAGCACGCCATCCCCATGCTGGAGGTGATGCTGAAGGACCAGAAGGACGACGTGCTCAACATTCTGAAGAACTTCCAGCTCAGTGCGCGATACCTTCATCACGTCTGCAACCACTCGAAGGTGAGCACAGAACCCGATTCCGTTGTGTCCTCCTGGCCGATCGAGATTGGCAACGACGTTCCTTGTTGGTGACGCATGGGCAAAAAGGCACTTGAGGCCAGATGGGCCTTTCATCTTGCTTATTAGGTTTCTTTTTTTGTACATGCCTTGGTTTCAAGATGCTGACGTCACCCCTCTGTGCAGGTCTTGGTAGCAGGGTGCTGACGTCACTCTTCTGTGTACGCTTCAGCAGCAGAGTGCTGACGTCACTATTATGTGCAGGCTTTGGCAGCAGGGTGCTGACGTCACTATTCTGTGTATGCTTCAGCAGCGGGGTGCTGACGTCACTATTCTGTGTACGCTTCAGCAGCGGGGTGCTGACGTCACTATTCTGTGTACGCTTCAGCAGCGGGGTGCTGACGTCACTCTTCTGTGCAGGCGATGCAAGACTCGTCACTCATGAACCACGTGCCGCTGCTCAAGAAGGGCCTGGAGGCGTTCGTGTTCCGCGTGAAGGCAATGCTGGCACTCAACGGCTGCACGAACGCCTTCTGGATGGGAAACCTGAAGAACCGGGACCTACACGGCGACGAGATTCTATCCCAGGTGTGTGTGTGGGGCATACTTCTGGCCCCTGCCTGTTGTGCTTCTCCAGCCGTTCCGGTATCGTTCGATCGTCCACTGTACCACCATGGCTCTCGCTGCACTATTGGCCTAAAAATATATTGGCAGGCAGACTGGGTGGAGCGCCCCGGCACTTGCAAACCCTGGATCACTGCGTCCAAATTCATTTTTAATTGAGTGTCACACGCCAATGTAGCTGTTCAAATTTTAGCGCGCATGCTGTTCACAGAACTCAGTTGGTTTCGCACATTTTGGGATAAAACTGTCAAAAACATTTCCAGGGATGAGTAGTAATCAGGAAGTACTAAAAGTGACATGAAAGCGAAGCGATTCACCTCATGTCCACCCTGTCGCATCTGTGAGCGTCATGACTGAATGCCGTGCCCACCACGATATGTCGGTAATAGCGAGGGTCGTGTTCGAGCCAACCGGCTCCCCATACCCACATACCGGGTGTGGGCGACCTGATGCAATCATATGCGATCCGATTGTCACCTCCATCACGGTCCTCAAACATTAGGAACTGTCACCGTCGTCTTTAGTACGGTTCTATCGCGCATTTAGTGAAGCCTTTATATTGTTATTTTGCTCTTAACTTAGTAGCAGTGTTTGAACCCATGACTCTGCCGTTTTCTCAAAGAGGGGGCTTGTGACAATGACAAACATGTGCGGTGCGGAGCACCGGGTATGTAGCTGGCGCGGCATTTGTCTCCACCAGCTGCCACGAGAGTCGGCTGTGGCTGCCCCACTACCGTTAACGATATGATGCCGGAGTGTGTGCATGCAGCACACGAGCCAAAGGTGCAGCAGGGTGATCACGGGGGCCGTGCCAACTAATGTTAAAAGGGAGCGGACGAGTGCAGGTGTTGAGGACTTTTCAGCAGGAGAGTTGAGCCGTCCTTGATGGATGGCCTCAAGGGGAATGTCGCGTATGTACGACACGTGCTTGCGTTACTGAAGCGCTATGTGCTGCATCGGACTCTCGCACCTCTAGCGCCCCTAATTGGGCTTTGTGTTGGTTTGTATCATTAAAGTTGTCACCAATGCGAATAGGTGTGCCTCTTACCTCAGCTAGTCGATGTGTATGCGTCCCTATCCGAATATAGTGTTCCTCTAATTGCAATGGGAACAGTATGTGTCCCTATTAACTCTGAGTGCTGGTTTGTCCTCATTATGCCATGAACCGCATGTCCTCAAATCACGCCCCTGCATATTCAGCCATAGCTGCTTTGATGACCAAATTTGATCCGCTACACTATGTGATCAATGCGGTCGTCGTCCAAACACCCGACCCCCTAAAGCCCAAACACCGACCCACTACTCGTGTAGCGTCAGCGCCATAGGCTGTGTCATTCCGAGCCGTTGTTGATCAGTCTGCGGCGTGACTCACTGTGGCGCCGTCCTCAGTCCCAGCAGACTGAGGAGGACGACCGTCAAGAGGAGCAGGACGAGCAGGACGAGCAGGAGGAGCAGTCAGACGTCGACCTCGACGCCGAGGAGGAGCGGGCGTCCTCTCCTGAGCGTGCTAACGTCGAGAAACAGGAGTCAGAGATCAGCGACGCCTATTGAGGACTGGCGATCGATGGCGCCTACCGAGGACTGACGATGCTGTCGTGATTGTAGACAGATTGAAAGCTAAATCGTCTTCGATGTCCAGGAACTACGTAAAGTTGGAAGAATCGTGAAGTTCTTTGCGACGCTTCGACCGGAGGTCATTATCAAGCCATAGTGTGGTGTACCTGGTCGATGTACCTGGGATTTCGACATCAGCAGCTGTCACTGATGATTAGATCAACAGTGGCGTTAGTCGGGGAATGCACTATGATAGTCTAGTGGCGGCGGGAAAGTTCGATAGCACGTGACGCAAATCAGTATCCAATGTTTTGATGTAGCAATGTCGTTTGATCCAATGTGTACGTCTCGACGAGACAGTTCGCTACGAGCGATATCTGCTTCGCTTCTCAGCACGGCATTGGTTCTTATACTTCGTCAAACACTTCTTGCCTCCTCGGATTAGCTGGTGCAGATGTATGCAATCGGTGTACCTGACGTGGTATATGTCGGTGTACCTGGTGTGGTATATGTTGGTGTACCTTGTGTGGCGTGTGTTGGTATACCTGGTGTGGTATATGTCGGTGTACCTGGGGCGGTATATCGGTGTACCTGGTGTGGTATGTGTCGGTGTATCTAGTGTGGTATGTGTTGGTGTACCTGGTGTGGTATATCGGTGTACCTGGCATGGTATATGTCGGTGTACCTGGCGTGGTATATGTCGGTGTACCTGGTGTGGTATATGTCGATGTACCTGGTGTGGTGTATATCGGTATACCTGATGTGGCGTGGTATATGTCGGTGTACCTGGCATGGTATATGTCGGTGTAGCTGGTTGATGTATGTGCTGCCGCGGGCTGTAGCAAGTTCTGTATGATGTGAAGAAGTCGCTGTGCCTGCTGGGCTCGGGGCGATGTGGTGTCTGCGCCGGCTAAGCTCTGTATGCCATCATGACTGATGACGGTTGCTTGTGATCAGATTTTCCTATTTGAGTCTTGGTTGGTTTAGGACCGTTGAATTGTACCTCCCCTGGCGATTGTCTGAGTGATCAGCTCGGCCGGTGCTACCACCGATCGACGGTGAATTATTCGGAGACGCCGCTTCAATAAAACTGTTTACGTGATAATTGATGATTTCCACCCAGCCACGTGACCCGTATGGCAGGTGACAACGCACGGTGCCCGATGTTCACAAGTAGCGCGAACCAACGAATATCTCGTTGCAAAATTGCAAGTAAGTTGATGGATTGCCTATTATGTGGTCTGTCATTCATTAGCATTTTCCTATCATGAACATTTTTATCGTTATTGTTAACATGGAAATATATAAATCGCGTTCCTCAAAACAAACAAAAAACAATGAGTGCACATACAAACAATGCAAGCGGATGACAATTGAGTTTCAAACATTCAAAAGGTGTTTTGAGCAACATCCATTCCATGTCGAATTCGGACATCTCACTGTACTCGCTTCGACACCGCACACCGAACGAAAACGCATGTTATTTTCCCACCGATCACACGCCACACGCGTGTCCACACCACCACCACTGCGCAGTCGCCGTTCCCGTCAGACGAGCCGGTGCCGCCGACCGGTGCAGACAGGCTGGCTGCGGCTCCACCAGGATGGTCAGCAACTCGGGCAGCAGCCTTGCCCCGCCAGTGTACTCGGCGTGCCGGCTGTGTGCGCCACCCTGCTGAGGAGCCACCGTGCTGAGGAGCCACCCTGCTGAGGAGACACCCTGCTGAGGAGCCACCCCGCTGAGGAGCCACCCTGCTGAGGAGCCACCCCGCTGAGGAGCCACCCTACTGAGGAGCCACCATGCTGAGGAGCCACCCTGCTGAGGAGCCACCCTGCTGAGGAGCCATCCTGCTGAGGAGCCACCCCGCTGAGGAGCCACCCCGCTGAGGAGCCATCGTGCTGAGGATCCACCGTGCTGAGGAGCCACCCTGCTGAGGAGCCACCCTGCTGAGGAGCCACCCTGCTGAGGAGCCACCCTTCTGAGGAGCCACCCTGCTGAGGAGCCATTCCGCTGAGGAGCCACCCTGCTGAGGAGCTACCCCGCTGAGGAGCCACCCTGCTGAGGAGCTACCCCGCTGAGGAGCTACCCCGCTGAGGAGCCACCCTGCTGAGGAGCTACCCCGCTGAGGAGCCACCACGCTGAGGAGACATCCTGCTGAGGAGCCATCCTACTGAGGAGCCACCCTGCTGAGGAGCCACCCTGCTGAGGAGCCATCCTGCTGAGGAGCCATCCTGCTGAGGAGCCACCCCGCTGAGGAGCCACCCCGCTGAGGAGCCACCCTGCTGAGGAGCCACCCTACTGAGGAACCACCACGCTGAGGAGCCACCGTGCTGAGGAGCCACCCCGCTGAGGAGCCACCCTGCTGAGGAGCCACCCTGCTGAGGAGCCACCCTGCTGAGGAGCCACCGTGCTAAGAAGCCACTCTGATGAGGAGCCACCCTGCTGAGGAGCCACCCCGCTGAGGAGCCACCCTGCTGAGGAGCCACCGTGCTGAGAAGCCACCCTGCTGAGGAGCCACCCCGCTGAGGAGCCACCCCGCTGAGGAGCCACCCCGCTGAGGAGCCGGTCCTCACTGGCAACTGTCAACAGATGCCCCATCAGGTCGCCAAGGTGCCCACAGGATTTCAGTAAGGGGACATGTTTTTAAAAGAGCCCACTGGTAGGCTGTCCCCCGTTGAGTGATGTGTGGCCCTTGACTGCTAATTTTGATAATTAGGCGTACATCAAGACTCATGTTGGCTCACGAATCTTGTCCATTTGCTCAGGGCTGTGCTATCTGACAATGCTCTCCGCCAGCCCGGGGTCCTTGAAACGAACCGGAACTCTCTTCGTCAGCCCAGGGTCCTTCATATTGACCCGTGGTCCCTCCGTGGGCCCATGAGTCGTGCGCACTTGATATCGGCTCAGGTTCTCGCTCCGTCGACTGAGGCGCCCTCTCACGCTCTGGCCTCAAGGTCTCTTTCCAGTGGTTCCATTGCTCACGTTACTCGCCGGAGCTATCTGTCAGCCTGTTGGAGCCTATTTTAACATGTTACCTGGTACTTCCCCCCCCCCCCCACCCCTAATGAACTGCACATGTCTTAATTCTAGTAGCAAATTTCCAGATAAGCCAAATTATTGGCTTTCATTCGATTCAATGTCGCCCTTCATCATTCCGAGACACTCTACATCAGCCCGAGGCTTTTCACATCGACGGGCAGGCTGCACGATTTGGGCCTCCAACGTGACGCCGACGAGAAGGGTGAACGACTCGGGGCTTCCTCCAACGTAACGCCGATTGACAGGGTGCACGACTCGGGGTCTTCCCCGTTGGACAGGCTGCACGACTCAGGGCTTGGTTGGTTCTTGGTTTTACGACACAGCGATCGTTAAGTCATGTAGCGTCGCCAATCTCTCACGCCGATTGGTCGCGGGCGATGAGTAGCGACAGGTGAGATTAGAACCCACCACCTTTTGACTGTGAGACGAGCAACTTACCCCCAGACTACTCGTCCCCTACGATTCGGGGTCTCCTCCGGCCTAACTCCGACTGACAGGGTGCACGACTCGGGGCCTCCTCCGACACCACGCCGACTGACCGGGTACACGACTCGGGGGCCTCCTCCGACACCACGCCGACTGACAGGGTACACGACTCGGGGGCCTCCTCCGACACCACGCCGACTGACAGGGTACACGACTCGGGGGCCTCCTCCGACACCACGCCGACTGACCGGGTACACGACTCGGGGTCTCCTCCGACACCACGCCGATGGACAGGGTACACGACTCAAGCCTCCTCCACACCACGCCGATGGACAGGTACAACTCGGGGTCTCCTCCGACACCACGCCGATGGACAGGGTACACGACTCGGGGCCTCCTCCGACACCACGCCGATGGACAGGGTACACGACTCGGGGCCTCCTCCGACACCACGCCGATGGACAGGGTACACGACTCGGGGGCCTCTTCCGATCTAACTCCGGTGGACAGGGTGCACGAATCGGGGCCTCCTCCGACACCACGCCGAATGACCGGGTACACGACTCGGGGGTCTCCTCCGACACCACGCCGATGGACAGGGTACACGACTCGGGGCCTCCTCCGATCTAACTCCGGTGGACAGGGTACACGACTCGGGGCCTCCTCCGATCTAACTCCGGTGGACAGGGTACACGACTCGGGGCCTCCTCCGACACCATGCCGACTGACAGGGTACACGACTCGGGGGCCTCCTCCGACCTAACTCCGACTGACAGGGTACACGACTCGGGGCCTCCTCCGACACCACACCGACTGACAGGGTGGGCACGCCTCAGCGGCGGCAGCGGTGTCGGCCGTCAGCCTCGGCTGTGTCGCTGGTGGCGGGTGCCAGCTGTACGGGCTGGCGCGGAGCTCGTCCGTCTGTCGACAGTGGGCGGGCAGCGCCGGCGCCGACACCGCCTGGACGCAGCTGACCGCCGGCGGACAACGCACAGCTGCCGGATCAGCTGCAGCCAGAGACGTAGCCAAGACCCCTACCAATGCCTTCGCAATCAAAAATACACCAGACGAAACGAATAATTCTGAGATTTTCACCACGCAAAACCCCAAATTTCCGCTCGCTTCGCCCTGGGAAAGGTTTCTCTGCTTCTTTCCACTCTTGGTCGGATCCCCCTTTAGTAAAATCCTGGCTGCGCCACTGGCTGCAGCTGCCGCAGCTGATGTTGGTGGCAAAGGCCTCGGCTGAGCGGAAGGCACAGCGGGCAGTATTCTCATCATTCGGGCTGCCGCCGCCACCCACCCTGGCCTCATCGACTCGGAATTCGATCTGCCGTCGGAACATGGTTTGGACGTCTCTCTTCGGTCTCTCTTTTCTCTTGACATCTCCGTTTGTCCTTCCCTGCACATATCACCCGGCTTTGAATGAAGGAAAACCGGAAATGGAGAGGCATATTATTTTCCTAATAGCTTTTTATGGATAATGATATGCAATCCCTGTTGATGTTTGCTTAAAGTCCACCCGTCCCAATCCCATGCTCCTGGCGACACCACTGGCCACAATTAGTACGTCACTTTCCCGTCCCCATCCAAGCCCCTTTCCAGCTCCGACCTGCCTGGCCTGTCCTAGCCTTGCGGCGTGGCCTGGCCTGACCTAGTCTGGCCTTGTGGCGTGGCCTGACCTGACCTTACGGTGTGGCGCGGTGGCGTTTTGCCTGCAATAGATGGCTTCAAGCACGCATATTGTCCGCGACCGGTCGTGGCTGATAGCGATATTTTGTGTCTGGTGGCTGAAGATGTGAAGCCAGGAGAGTAAATTCTAACAAGTAGCACTACTCAAGAGAGGTGGATACGTGGAGTTACAGCGAGCATGTGCCCCTCCCCACGGATGCCTCTCTGGCCGAAAAAGGCGCGTCTGTGGGGAAGCTATATTGCACATCACCTTTCTAAAGCTCAACGTATTTTTCAGGGAGGGAACTGGATGGAGCACACCCTCACGCACCTCACCACCCGCTCAGCGAATATTTCCAGCCGAAAGTGCCCCTCCGGGATCATTCGTGACGCCACTTGTAGGAGATGACCCATTTCCAGATGAGTGTGCCACCCAGTCCCTCAACATTTATGGGTCCGCCCATATTCCATTATATTATATTTCGTTTCACGACGGTTTGATAAACAGCTCATGGGCAATGATCAAACTTGGTTATTGCGCCCTGAAGCTCAAATAACCAGCCAACTTACAAGGGACTCAGAAAGACAAGGCTATGTATAGTGCGTGTCTGAACTTGCTAATGAATAAAGACAAGAATTAAATGTACCAAAATTCACACCGGTTTCGGAAAACAAAAATACCTGAATATGATTATTTGCATTGTCATCATATCAGGTTGACGTTTAACTTCACTTTAGCTCAGGCTGATAAAACAATCCGGTCATTTTGTTTGTTTCGGCGGTCGCGGCGGGTCGCCAAATGGAAGTACGACTTCGCAACTACTGTTCGACGTTTTGTGGTGCAGCTTTGAGAGCGGAGTACTCCACCGAAAAAAATTTTGACATTTTACCAGTCAAATTTTGGGTAGAGGTGGCGGGAGGTATATGCATATCTGCAACATTTTCAGTCAGCTAATGTCTTGTTTTCACATTAAATGCATATACACAGCAAGGACAGCATGAATAAATCAATCAGTTGTGATCCACTACGATGGTACTGCTTTACCTTGGAAAAGCACAACCTGACCTGATTGTATCTCTGGTATTTATATTTGTAACACATTGGCAAACCCAATAAAGTAATTCCACCTGAAAAAAAATCATTTTCATATCAATACGATCGCTTACAAAAAAGCATGATAACAATGAGAGATGTCTTCATATTAGTTAAATATGTATGTACAGTGTCAAATGGACGTTTGTTTTCAGTGTTGCGCCGTGGAACAAAAAAAATACACTTGTCCTTGACTTCCCACGTTAAACGTCGCTGGGTCCAATGTTGAGGCCACCCGCCGGCAGGCCATTCCACCCACTAACGCGTGGGAGGTCGGCCCCAGGCACTTAACACTCGCACGTCCGGCGGCCCGCGCCAACTTCGCGTGTCCGGGGGGGCAGATGTCTGCCCCTAAGATCTCTAGAACTATGCTAGCTAGCGACAAATATAAAACGCCGTTGGATAGCTGGTGACAGACTCTATCGAAAACGCCTTGGCCATTCTTTTCGCTCAGGTCAATATTCAGATCACTGGGCCATCATAGGTCAAATTCGACCAGATCGGGTAGGAATATCAGATATTGACACATATCTCAGAACCTGTAACAGATAGTAACAAACGGCGAACGCTGTTCGACAGTCCCTGAAATGTGCTATCTACAGTAGGTGGTGTGATTTAAGGTCAGGTCAACCGAAATTATGACCTCAGGTCAAGGTCATGAAGTAGCCTAAGGAGGTCATGTAATATATAAATCGACACGTCTTGGCGATACAAGCACAATGACGGTAATTTCAGCCTTCTAGCTCAATGCAGAGCGATATAATGCGCAGAAATGCTTAGTGATTTCAGGTGACCTCAGATGACCTTGGTGAGGTCACTGAGCAAAAATATTAGCGGTAACATTGAGCATAGCTTCCAACTGCATGCCACAATCATTGTGAGATCATTTCGAGAGCAAATATGTAACCAGGAAACATTTGTATATTTTACCATATCCCTATAATCTGGAAGCCATGGCAGCGACCTGACCTAAGGTCAATGCTACAAAAAACGATATAAATATTATGTTCCCTGATGAGATCATGACGTGTTGCAAGTTTGAAATAAATCGCCCAATTGTTGTGGGAGTTATGCCACCTATAACTCCGAGTGTAGTTGGGTCACTTCGCCTGACCTGGTGACCTGACCTAAGATGACCCAGGGTTACAAATGTATGAGGATATGCGGAAAAGACAAATGAGCATCCATGCGTGGTTTGGCCTTGTTAACTCAATTAGTATGGCGGCAAATTAGGAAAAACCAAAGGGGGCAGATATCTGTCCCCCGGATGTGCGCGAGTTAAGAACCATTGATCCAGCTCGGGTCACTGCCGTTGCCGACGGGCATTCAGCCGCCCGAGAAGCGTGGGCGGGGCTTCGATCTGACGTAACTGCTATCTTCCGCCAATAACGATTCGGTAGCACCTTGTTTTGCATTGTGTGAATGCAAACAACATTGATGGACCATAATGATACAAATACGGCTGTGTCTGACAAGTCTGTTTATCGCCAAAGCATAATTAATTTGTCATTTGTGTTGCTCGTGTCGGAGGGTATCCCCCCGCACAAAAGAAATGTAGTGTCAGTTCATAGTTGGCTTAATACACCCATATCCCATGGACTTATAAAATTGCAATCCTTTGACGCACTGTCCTTCGACCCCCCTCCCCTCCCCACGGTCCCAGATATTTTGGACCCGCCCATCGGCACTCAGCGAATACACCACGTCTTAAATGGAAGCGTAACCATGGGCTTAGCCAAACATTGAAGAGCGCGAGCACCACCAGCCCCAGTGTCCAGGATTCAACAATGCCGATTGTGGACAGCAGTGTAAGGCGTGGTAGTGAGAGGAACCCAGGGCACTGGGACCAGAGCAATCCGCAACGGGACGACAATGGCTCCAATGCATTTAAATTGAGGGGAGGGGTTAGTGGTGCCAATACCTTCGGGCAAGGGACAAGAGTGGGGTCAATGCATTTGGCTCTTTAAAGGCATTGTTGTTCATGCCGGCGGGCATGGGTAGGAGTGGTGTCAGGAGAGCCAGGGAGGTCAGTGTGTGACGGCGACCCGAGGCTAAGCTGGTTCTGGGGTAAGTCCTTCCTTTCCGCTCGGCCAGGTCTGACTGACGCGATATTTATAATACGGATGATAATTAAATGAAGCTGGTCATGACCGGCGAATGGTACGACGCACCCAGATATGCGGTAGCACGGGACGTATAGGATGAAGTACATGCGAGGGCGTGGCCGGGCATGTGATTGAACGGGGCGTGTAGTATGTGTATGACAGGGCGTGGCCTGATAGATGCTAGGACGGGGCGTGCAGATGCCACAATGCGAGCGTCAGCCGGTCCAAAGAGCCAGAGGCACGCAACCGCCCCGAGCCGGCCGACTGGGCGCGCGCCTGCCACCGCCGCAGGCGAGGTCACGTGGCTTGCGCGTCCTCGCGGCCGCGGCCGCGTCGGAGCGGGTCACTGTTGGCCGGCAGGTCAGGTGGGCTGTGTGTGTGTGCGTCGGGGTGTCCGTGCGCGCTGTGCGGACCGGCGGCGGAACATGGCTCCGGAGAAGCGGCCCGCCAAGGCGGCGGGGTACGAGGGGCACACGTGTGGGCTGGCCATCACCGGGGACGACGGCTGGCCGGTGAGTAGGCGACGTTGCTGCCGCCGCCGCAGCCACCCCCATCGCCGTCGGCACTGTTGAACGCCGGACTCCGCTGTTGATCCTCCACGACGGTGTCTTGCCATTGAAAATCTGAAGTGGCTGCGTTATTCTGGAGACGACTTCTCCACAAAACTGTTTGATTATTCTGGAATCGTTGGTTGCGCTCGGCAGTGTCGTCGCCGCCTTTTCATCGATCACTGAATGTTATCGGCCTCTGGCAACTATATCCTAAAATGATCGATTCTTCTTGGTTCTCTCTCCATTATTTTTTGTCCTACAACACAAAGGTAGCAGCCGGGATTTTCTTCAGGGGGCGACCAAAACGTCTGGACTGGTCTCTTTGCCGAAAGTTTGTTTTGGCATGGCACAAACACCCAAATGTCTTGTTTGATCTATATTTTTTGCGAGGTCGCGACTCCGTACCTCTATCCTCTCATTTAGCTGCATCTCTGTCCACCACCAACTGTGCTCTAAGACTGTTGTTATCCGCTATTGATGCCTCCATCCCCCATCCCCGCAACTGTTCTTTGTCAATCGTGCGCTTCATTCTCAGCATTGCGCTTCCTCGACACTGTTGTCGCGACTGTCTCGCCCACCATTTCCCATTGTCAGTCACCATTGCTTTCCTTTTTACTACTTGCTCTTACCATTATCGCCCGTCATTACCCCACGTGTAGTTCTCCCTGTTAATCCACCGCACGTAGGCCAACTATTTTTAGCTGACGTCAAGCTATGAGCATCAGGAGGCACACCGGCCAGTGACTGATGACATGGACGACAGACATGTTCGGACACCAGGAGGCACAGACCAATGGCCGATGACATGGACGACATGTTCGGACACCAGGAGGCACACAGACCGCTGGCCGGTGACATGGACGACAGACATGTTCGGACACACGAAGACACACCGACCCATGTCCGATCCTTTGAATATGTTTTCACTTGGATATAGAAGGCCGAGATGAGGTCTCATCGAGGTCTTTAAATTTGTCCATGGTCTGGAGAGGGGATATCTTAGGGAAATGCTTGAATTGAACGGAAATTATGCAATCAGAGGTCATAAATTCAAAATTAAAGTTCACCACAGCAGAACAAGGTTAAGGCAGACTTTTTTCACCAATAGGGTAGTAGAACACTGGAACCAGCTGCCAGTAAACATAGTCAGTAGCATCATTATGAGAATAGACGGCTTGCTTTTCAGTAATACATGGAGGGCTGATTGACAGATTTGGTGGGCGACTGGTTCAGTGTACAGAGTGCAACCAAGAAGGGCCCTTATGGGTCATAGTTGCACAAATGTTTTATGTCTTTGTCTTTTATGATCCGGCCGTGTGCGTGCCCGCCAGTTCGTGTACGTGCCGCCGCCGCCCCCGGAGCGGTGGCGCACGGTGCCGCTGCTGCTACGGCTGCCGGCCGTGCAGCACGCCCTCGAGCACGGCCGGCCCGTGCACGACGAGCTGAAGCGCGACAACTGGCTCTACATGCTGCTGTTCGTCTACCTGGCGGTGGTGGGCCGGGTCGTGATGCTGTTCGTCGACTTCCCCATCGTCAACCGGCAAATCGGTGAATTTTGCGATTGTGTGAACTGTGAATTTTGCGATTGAGTGAGTCGACTTGGTCTGGTGTTTGAGGCGAGAAGTATGGATGGACCATGCGTGTGGGAGTGTCTTTAATATTCGGTTGAGAGGGGGGCAGGTGTCGTTTTCACAATGTTTCCGTGCAACGCGCTTAATCGCAATGACCCGAAGTCGCCAAATGTTTGGAAACAACTTCCATGTGCTATTGGCGTCACAATCGCCTTGCTAAGCTGGGCGTTCTTGTACCTGAATACCCTGAATAGGTATTGTTGCCCTCCACACCTATGCTTATGCAGGATATTCAGGTTCCAGGACGGTCAGCTATTTATAGCGCCAATTATGCCCATGGTCACGGCGTCCACAATACAGTTTGCTACTTACCGTGTGCAATTGGCTAATTATCAACCGTATATCGTGATTTGCATGTTTTTGTACGTACAAATATGTTCATCCGGACTCGCTTTCACAGCAGCAGACTGTATTATCTATAAAATTGTCGTAGCTTTGTTTCTGTCCAATGACCACACCGTAGACAACGCTGAAAACACCGACGGATTGAATGATTTATCATCGGAGATTCCTAGGCTCTCCCAAAACGCTCGCCATAACGTTGATCGAGCTACGAGATCAACTGTCTGGTTTTGAGCATTTTATCGTCCTAGCAAAGCTGTTTTGCGGCTACGTGTTGGTTAGTTTGAATGTCTCCGCGATTATGGGCACATGTATAATCATCGTAGTCGATGCGCCCTAAAGCCCAAATAGCCAACCAATGTCTCCGCGAAATTGTGTAAACTGAATTATAACAAAATATATTCCTACACACGCACACGCACACGCTCACGCATATGATGTATGCAAATACCTAGTTTGTCTTTGGAAACCACATTGTTCCTTCGGTCATACATGTCTGTTCAGTTGTCGCTTTATCTCCGGATCGGGTCTTTTCACAGATATTTGCCATAGCCCGTCCAGTTAAGATCAGGATTATGTATGACGCGCTGTTATGTGGTTAACCAAATGTCTCGAGGGCGTTTGTTCGTGGCGTAGTCTTTGTTGATTCATTTGGAAAAGTGATGTCCATTTCATAGAGGAACTGAAACTGGCGAAAGTGATGCGATTTTAGCATCTGGACATCTACAGATAAAATATCATTGTGATTGTGCCTGTGGTCTGAGCCAAACTGATCACACTACTCTTGGTTTTGGTTCTATTTCAGAAGATAAGCTCGTGTGTTCGTGGTGCCGATGACTCTTAATGTGCTGTCCGTTATCGCCCGGTTGTCCTGGCACCGACCCGCTCGTGTGTTCCACAGCTCAGTTTATCGACTGGCGCGTGTCTATACGTCTCTCGGCTCTCTTTGAGCGATTCCCGGTGCTCAAGGCTCCGATTCAGGTAGGGTGGCGGTCTGTGTTGGCGGAGTACTGGTGTATTCAGGGAAGGTTCCGTGGGCAATCTGTGCACACGCCACTACTCCCCGGACGTAGTACTTACGGTGCGTGGTTCCTTTTCGAGACTGGCGCAAGTTTTAAAGGCGTCTTTATGTAGCTATTGTACCCAAATGAAATATTGGTATTATGCCAGTGTATTAACTTGTCCGACTCTGGTAGGCTCCGATAACCCCCACCCTCCAAATCCTATGCATTTTTCCAGATAGCAGCCGAACGAGGCTTTTGCGGGGCCTTCCCGGTCCACGGTAGCACCGCTGATAGGGCTCGGCGTGGGCGGCATTACCACGAGGGCGATGTTATCCCGGCTTCCCATTTTTGACTGGCTATGTAGTCTGCTCGCTTGGTTTGTTCCATGTCGCCTTCCAATTACTTCCTTGACATCGCCTCACTGGATAAGCCGCTGACCTCGTAAAGCAGACCATCTAGTACACAGTGGTTCGGAACGGAATCAATTATTTTGCGCGTGCCGCTTCTCGGTACTGCAGGTCAACCCAGACTTCTCTCTGGAGCTGTCTTTGGTAGGGCTATCGCAGTTTGGTTGATAAGATGCGTAAAGGGCGTGAGGCGAGTTACGCGACATTCGGTGCACTTTATTCAGAACTGCCTCAAACTGTGCCGAAATGTCTCTCCACAAACACAATACTTGAGGAAAAACCCGCGCACGGAAACCTTCGCCTGAACAAGCGTGCTCGCCGGCCTACTAGTGTACCTCGCTTCCATCACCCACATTCCCCGCGCATGTCTCCAACGTTCCTGACCCAACTGTCTGACGTCCTGCCACTCCGGCGGTGGGGTCGCTGACCCGGGTGTCACGTGCCCGTCTGCCGCAGGCGTCGGCGCCGGGGCACGGCTGTGGGCTGCTGGTGCAGGCGAGCCGGCTGCTGCACCTCGGCCCCGGCGGCGTCTTCTCCTCGTTGATCGCCGGTCTGCTTCTGATGGCCGCCCGGCTGCTGCTCTGCGACCTCATGGTGATCTCGTTCCTGCTGAACGTCTCCGCCGGCAGCATCCGCTTCGTTTACAGGCTGCTCAACGACCGTAAGCCGGGGGCGCCGGCGCCGCGCACTTTTCCGCCCTCTCGCGGCCGTCGGCGACCCCGTCGAATCGAATTTGGATGGAGACATGACCGTTTTGGCGTTCATTCTTTCCGTGCAGCGCGATGTTGGGCTTCGCGTCTGGCAGAGACGCGTGTCGCCTCCTCCCCCCCCCCCACTCTGGCGGCCCCCACAATGACAGGGCTTAGTCATGTCTAGCTCCACATCTCGTTTGTTCCCCGCGCAGTGTTCGGTTACTACAGGTATATGGTGCGGTGCTGTGCGGTTTTCTGTTTGTAGACGAGACTAAAGACATGAATGGAGCTTCTTCGAACGGCGGACCGATCTTGGGACGTTATATAATTATTAGTTTGTATTATGTAATGCGAGTTTTGGTTGGATTTATGGGTCTCGTGGATATGTTCGAAGTTAATGAACTCCTAGTTTGCTGTATCTACTTCATGAGCAATCCAGCTCGCGGATCGCAACTCTATAGCATTGAGGCCATGGATAACAGATTGTCTGTAATGCGCTAATCTCCTGTGGCAGATTACTCCTGCAGTGTAGCTAGATGCTGTTTTGTGACTGATTTGCCTTTCTCTTCTTTTTTACCACTTTGCTGTTGCTTTCGCGCCGTTGATCACGCTTTTCATGGCTGCCGACTCTGGCGACACAGGGGCCACTGCGTGTGAATGCCTCTGATATTCCTCAAACCTCTCGTCCATGTCATATGCATGATCTGCACATGTTGTGGCTTACCTAGGTACAACTGTGTTATACACGAGCCGAACGTGCCGTGGCTCACTGAGGTACAACTGCGGGGGTCTGACTCGGCACTGGTCCGTTCTCAGGTCGACCGTTGACCTCTGTGCCGCTCGAAGAGGTGCCGGTGCTGTTTGTGAAGAAGGTCCTGGCGCTATTTTGGCGGCTGCCCTTCAATCTGACCTACATTTGGCTGCTGGTCCCGCTGGTCGTCCAACCGGTGAGTTCGTGGTCTACAAAATGGTTTAGCCTGCGGGTGTAAAATAGAACTCTGACGCAACATGACTCGCTGCAATCTGAGTCGACCCGATCCCAACTCATCCCTGCCCGACCAGATTCTGGCGGAGCTGGCACGATCAGTCACGATCTGATCGGAGCCGATTCAGTTTGACCAGATTGCCCAGACATCGCTGAACCAGACTTGTGACGCAAACCCTCTGCGTGCGGGGCCGTCCCCAGCTGAGACGCCTTCATGACCCGAATAACTCGTTGTGTTGCAAGACAGTCATTGTTTTCTCTCATGGACTTCACTTGAATGTTAATTTAGTCGGCTTCCATGAGCAGATATATCCTTAAGTTGCTTTTAATTCAAATGTTCTGTGTCAAAATGTGTCTCAGCCATGCAGCACACCGCACCACTCGTTTAAACCGCCACAGAGTGGGTTGTGGCTGCGGTGCGACTGACCAGGAAGCTGGTGCCTGAGTGTCCGGTGGTCTGACCCCGCCCGTCTCGACCCGCCACATGCCGAGTGGGTGGTGGTTGCGGTGCGACTGACCCAGAAGGTAGTGTCCGGCCTGACTCTGCCCGTCTCTACCCGCCACAGGCCGAGTGGGTGGTGGCTGCGGTGCGACTGACCCAGAAGCTGGTGCCTGGGTGTCCGGTGGTCTGACCCCGCCCGTCTTGACCCGCCACAGGCCGAGTGGGTGGTGGTTGCGGTGCGACTGACCCAGAAGCTGGTGCCTGGGTGTCCGGTGGTCTGACCCCGCCCGTCTTGACCCGCCACAGGCCGAGTGGGTGGTGGTTGCGGTGCGACTGACCCAGAAGCTGGTGCCTGGGTGTCCGGTGGTCTGACCCCGCCCGTCTTGACCCGCCACAGGCCGAGTGGGTGGTGGTTGCGGTGCGACTGACCCAGAAGCTGGTGCCTGGGTGTCCGGTGGTCTGACCCCGCCCGTCTTGACCCGCCACAGGCCGAGTGGGTGGTGGTTGCGGTGCGACTGACCCAGACGGTGGTGTCCGGCTGCCTGCTGGAGGGGGGCTGGGGCGCCGACGACGCCCCCTGTGGCAGCCGGCGGGCCGGCCGGTCCCCCGGCGGTGGAGACCTCCAGCCGGCTCCCGGCACAGGCTACAAGACTCCGGCCGCGGTGGGTATAGAACTTCAACCGTGTGGGAGCCTGGCCGTAGTACGCAGGTCTCTGACTATAGCCGCACGGGGTGTTGGTGGCGTGGGGGCGGCTGGGGACGTCGGTACCGCTACATGAACTTGGTTGGACATCATTTTCAGAGTTCTCTTCTAGTCCTAGATATAGGTCATCGCGTTCAGTTGACTCCATGCTGCTTCAGGTGTTTGGCAATTACTGCGGTTCATGTGCCTCCGAGGGGACGAGTAGTCTAGGGTTAAGTTGCTCGTCTCACAATCGAAATGTTGTGGGTTCGAGTCCCACCTGTCGCTACTCTTCACCCGTAACCAGTCGGCGTGAGAGATTGGCGACGCTACGTGACTCAATGGTCGATGTGTCGTGGAACCAATAACCAACTATGTGCCTCTGACCAACTAACCAGCCATTCAGCTCTTACTTTTAATGCGGTCCCGTTGTCTGGTCGAACACCTAATGTGCAGACTGCGTTGCTAGTCTGCGTTCTGCTAGTCGTCTGCTTGCGGCTCTAGTCCGGTCTGGCCCCGGTTCATGATCGGCTCCGGCCTGGCCTCCAGTTTACGTTCGGCTCTGGTTTGGCCCCCAGTTTACGTATGGCCATGATCCCCTCGTGTTGGACGACACGAGTGTGGTGGTTCAAAAGTTCTGGATCGACTCTCTGCCGAGTCCGAAGTCGCCCACCGTCAAAGATCTCGTGTTTAGATTTGAACCACCAGTGAGTGCATCTGCTACCTTAAGCACCTGCTTAGGGCCGGGAGAATTTTGCTGAACATAAAACGTTTCCCGCCAATTCGCCAGTTGATGCCTGTAAACTGTCACTCCGACTCCATGGTTCCTTTGGATGCACCATATATGTTGCAGATTGCACTTGTTAGTGATGCTTAGTTCAAAACGTTTGGCATGTGTATCACAGTCTGTTGACTAGCCATTACTGGATTTACAGAAGCGTGAATAGGTGAGGATACTGGAAAGTAATCTGCTTGCAGAGGTGTTTCCTGCTAATGAAGTGTACCGATGTGCCGAATCCACAGCTGGACTGTGTTTGAGCAACTTATTAGGTCTGAATAATAATGGGATTACCAGGAAAATATACATTTTCGATGGACCTCGTTCTACATGGAGAAGCGTAAGCGAAACACTGTTCACAATTGCATCGTTGCAATAGCCTCAAAATCCAAAATTGATGCCATGAAAGGAAATCTGTGCAAAACTTGATGCATCAGATAGTGCATTCAAAGGAATTCATAATCCGCTATGAAACTTTGTTGGCCAGTCAAAACATGGGACCGTTCAATGCGTCTGGGTGCACTCGTTTAGTCGGAACATTTGGCCGAGCAGGTCCCTGATGTTCGCAAACTTGTACGTTTTGGGGAAATTGATATCGAAATAAACGAAGGTCGGAAAAATTGAATCCATTGGTTTTTATCTAGTCCAGTCGATCAGAAGCCTTGCGTCGTCAGACTGCCAAGAGCCTATTTCCCGAGTTGCTGAGTGGTCTAAGTGTTCGGTGTGGCTGTCTCCCGCAGGCGACTCCTCCGGGTCGGGTCGGCGCCGTCAACCACTAGGCCGGCTCCGGCTTCGGCGCCGTCAACTACTAGAGCGGCTCCGGCTTCGGCGCAGGTCGTGGCCAGTGATCGGCCAACACCAGCGATACTCATCTCTGTGCAGTGACAGGCCAACGCCAGTGATACTCAGATACTCGCCTCTGTGCAGCTGCCAGTGATTGGCCAACAGCGATACTGATATCTGTTCAGTGGACGGCCAACACCAGCGATGCTCACTCTGCAGTGACCGGCCAACACCAGCCATACTCATCTCTGTGCAGCGGCCAGTGATCGACCAGCAGCGATACTCATCTGTGCAGATGTCTGCGAACATCCAACACCAGTGATACTCATCTATACAGCTCTGGCGCCAAAACTGACTGACGGGCGGGCGCCCAAGGAGAGCCGTGGAATTGAAGGATGTAGTGAGGGCGGGTCAGCTGGCGGTATTGTAGGACCAACTCGCAGTGAGGTGCGCCTATTCCGCCTCATTCCGAACGCGTAGTCATGGTGTCCAACAGCGAGTGCTTGGTTTGACGCTGTGCGAACGCTGCGTATTTACGTCGTACTAGGTGGGGAAATGGTGTTTTATAAGTTCATAAATACATTGTCTGGTTATCTTTTTTCGTGACCAATATATTTAATATTCCAATAGAATATGTTGCCGTTTTGTTTTTCTTTGTCTGCCCAGTTGGAACGTGAGGATGTCTATCCGGGTAAATGTAGCGGTCCTCTTGATATGGTAGTTGAGGTACGTGCGCTATGGGTGAAATACTTATCTCGCGAACAAGCGCAGCGTTACTGGATTAATTTCCTGTTCAGTTAAAATTTGATTAGTGAATTAACTTTCCACTGACTGGTGTTCGTTATCACTAGCTGCCAAGCATGCACGCGTATGCCCCTGTCAAAGAGAAGAACGTTAGCTGGGAATGCAGGTTCGAGCGTCTTATGCATTCGGCCATGCTCTTTATTTGCGCCAAATGGCTGTGATTGGCGCACCATTAGGTCTAATCCAATCCAGACCGAATCGTTGTTGGGGGTTGTTGGGGATCTTGTGCTCTTCGGCGAGAGTTAATCATCTGCACCCATAACTTGCATTCTAGTGCTTCACGGTCGGTAAGGACTATTTGTTGCCTGGGTTCGTGCATTGTTTGAAATCCCATCGCTAACTATTAACTGAACAAGTTTCCAGAATGTACAAGTTCTGAATAGTTTCCCACAATATCTTCATGTGCCAAGTGGTCCGCGTTTCTTCCATAAGACAATCTACGCTCTGGTGCAGTGGTGGCGGGTGAGAAGTAGATGGTGTACAGTCTGGAGTCTATACAGTCTCTACAGACGGCGGGAACACCGCGGTCTTTCCTCCCCACGCAGAAGATAGCCAACGGGTAGCGTTGGTGTACCCGATGTGCATCCTGCAGAGTGCGACCTCTACTTGCCTGGTCCTATGCAGGCACAACACCCAAGGTCCAAGGTGGAGATACATCGCATATAGCTCATTCCTGCCTTCCATCTCATGACCTTTGCAACTTAGCGAGTATGAGATTTGAAATCCTGGAGGAGTGGTTCTTAGCACGAAGTCGGCGTATTCGTTGGCGGGGATTATGTGATGCCCACTTCGCTGCGGAGTCCGCGCGTTCATTTCCCCACGGACCGATGTGGTTTGTGGTCCAGCACATGCAGAATGTTTTCACATCTCGTTTCAACGTAGTAATTCGTATGCGGATGTCTAGTAGGGATGAAAGAGGGTCTGACTGGCGAAAATAAGTAAGCCAAAAAGGTTGCTGAGAGTTATAGAATCGCATAGATCATAAGCCATGGTAAATGACTGTGCCTTTATGATCGCAATGAATTAAATTATAAACCGAGATATACACAAGCATACTAAATTAGAGTACAGTAGTACCGCACGCAGAGGCGCACCCTGCTCCTGTGGTACTCTTGGAACCATCAGTAAAATTCCTTCTGTCGTTGGCAACAGTCCAGGTGCTCAATTGTTCGCGACCGACGCAATTGCGACGGGACGCCTTCCATGTGCATGACTGGCAAAGACCTGTTCAATTGGAGGTGAAACCAGGTTTCAGAAGTCTAGTTTCGACCGGATAAGTGGCTTGTAAAATGTTACCAGGGATTTACGGTAGACGTCGTAAGAAGTTTTAGCAATACATTTTAGTAGGTCGAAATATTGAAAATATTTCTCCTTAAGTGTCTTGATGTGGTGTTTGTATGATAGACGACCGTTAAATTGTACTCCAAGAAATTTGTCTGTTTGCCTGAGATTGGCTCGCCGTACAGTTTAACGTCCAGTTCCTGGGTACATCGTCGGCGGCAGAAATTGGTTGCAGCCGTTTTGTCGGTTGAAAACATTTTTGATGTTCCAGCTCTCGAACTTGTTTACTGCAATCTGCAGCTGTCGTGTCATTGTTGAACTATTTGAGGCGCGTAACTAGATTGTGAAATAGACAAATAGCGATTGTCTGATGTTCAGCGGCACATCATCGACAATGTCATTGATCATCATGGCGAACAAAGTCATACTGAGGAGTTAACCGTTTTGGTAGCTCTTGTCCCACCCAGAAGCGGAAGAAGCGTTCAATCAAAAAAGTTGCGAACAAAAATCTCCAGATGGCCGCGAATTCCACACTTTGGAACTTTCATCAAAATAAAAGTGTAATTCTGGTCGAGGCGCCCTAAAGCCCAAAGAACAACAATCAAAACGTATATATATATATATATATATATATATATATATATATATATATATATATATATATGTATATATATAGTGTGTGTGTGTGTGTGTGTGTGTGTGTGTGTGTGTGTGTGTGTTGATTATGTGCACTAATAGACTGGCGGTATGCATACTTATTAAGTTTGAATATTCATGTTTAGCCTTTTATAGCCCTCTGTCTCTATTTCCAAGGTGGTCAAAAGTGAACCATGGCTGATTATTTTAAGTGGTAAACATCCGGTAGGTTTTGTTGCAAATGCTGGTAGCCGCTAGCACTATATTGGTCAGACTCCCATTTACTAGTCCAACGGCTAAATGAAACGGTCATGGTGTCTGTTCCTTGAAGCCTGCTGGATCTGTGAAGTTCATCGAAGATGGAATTCAAGAATCCAGGGCAAATAAAAAAAAACTGGTGTACCGAAGCGGTTATAAATTTG
Source organism: Imbricaverruca yamaguchii (assembly GCA_034440575.1). Taxonomy (NCBI): domain Eukaryota; kingdom Metazoa; phylum Arthropoda; class Thecostraca; family Neoverrucidae; genus Imbricaverruca; species Imbricaverruca yamaguchii. The sequence continues at coordinate 2,241,695 of JAOTOL010001631.1, read as the reverse complement.
GATAATTTTCAAGATCTCATTAGATCCGCTTTTATCTGCTCGAGCACAATTAATTTCTTTACCCGAACATGCCGAAAGATCAATATGAAGCGCATACCGTTCTAGACATAAAGGAGACATAAAAGATTAGTGCAACTATGAGCCACAAGGGCCCTTCTTGGTTGCACTCTGTACACTGAACCAGTTGCCCACCAAATCTGTCAATCAGCCCTCCCGGTAATACTGAAAAGCAAGCCCTCTATTCTTATAATTATTGTCTATGCTGTTTTTAAAGATGTTCAATGTGCTGCTACTGACAATGTTTTCTGGCAGCTGGTTCCAGTGTTCTACTACCCTGTTGGTGAAGAAAGTTTGCCTTAACCTTGTTCTGCTGTGGTTAACTTTAATTTTGCATTTATGACCTCTAATTGCATCATTTCTGTTCAATTCAAACATTTCCCCAAGGCGTTCTGTAGTATGCATGGTGTATGTATTGCTGTATTGCCATTGTATTTCATTGCATCATGCATTTTGCATTTTATGCTGTCGTACAGTCTGCCTAACATGAGTAGTTTCTTGGGCGAACTCTGCAGGCGTTTGTGCAAAAGGGCATCCAAATGCAGCACTTAGTTGGGCAAATATGAAGGATGCTGTCTGTCATGTTTGAAGCTGTGATAATTTGACATATTTATAAAGGTTGGATGGTTGTCAAGGTAGCTATGGGAAAGGTATCTGCAGTTATCCCACAGGATATTTAGGTACGCCAGGTGAAATACGCTCCTACAAGATAGCTCAGACTGGGCTAACGTCTGAGGTCAACAAAGCGGAAAGAGTGCATGTGTGAGCAAATTTGCTATGTAGGTTGCTGCGCTCGGCTGAATCCATACGGAATGTTTTTTCAAAAGAATAATCATATATGAGTCGACACTGTTGACGAATGGATCATTTGACATGGGCGCACCTGTATTTGATTACATTTCTGATGGATGTGAATATACTTGTGGATACACTTTGATAACGCGGATACACTTTGATTGCTTCAGCTATTCACTTTTATCCGTCCCCCGACTATCCGACTGGAACGCCTTTGGACAGGGGAGCCGTTGGTCAGCGTTTCCACCGGCCGGGTCGGTGGGGCCGTGACACCTCGGCATTCCCGGCCGGGTCGGCGTGCCTCAGCAGTCCGGCCGGATGCAGGAGTGGGGAGTGGGGAGTGGGTGTCAACGGTGTGGCCGACCGCCACACTCCAGTCGCGCTGTAGCTGCGCTGTGGCGTACGGTCGCCGGTACGCTGGTGCCGAGTCGAGAGGCAGCTGACTGGTGCTGGTGCTGGTGCTGGTGCCGAGCGGCAGCTGACTGGTGCTGGTTCCGAGCGGAAGCTGACTGGTGCTGGTGCCGAGCGGCAGCTGACTGGTGCTGGTGCTGGTGCTGGTGCTGGTGCTGGTGCTGGTGCCGAGCGGCAGCTCACTGGTGCTGGTGCCAAACGGCAGCTCACTGGTGTTGGTGTCGAACGGCAGCTCACTGGTGTTGGTGCCGAACGGCAGCTCACTGGTGTTGGTGCCGAACGGCAGCTCACTGGTGTTGGTGTCGAGCCGAGCGGAAGCTGACTGGTGCTGGTGCCGAGCGGAAGCTGACTGATGCTGATGACAACTGACTGGTTAGTGGTAACAGCTGGCTATTGCTGGTGGTAGATTTGGTCAGCTTGCTGCCGTGGCCCGGGTTCTGGCGAAGATGTGACCTGGAGCTCTGGGAAGGTGCAAGTTATCATCGTTTAAGCAAGAAGTGACCTGCGAATCTGCTAGCTTGAGAGGTGCAAGAGTTGGGTCTGGACGTTCGGGCAGGCGAAGTGAGTGAAACCTAATACACATACATCACACACACACACACACACACGCACACACACACACACACACACACACACACCCACACACACACACACACACACAGATGCACACATATATATGTACTTATGTGTATACTCATGGGTACATTTCTCAGCATTTCCTTATTCCCCTATTCATTTCGTGGTCGTTCTTCACCGTACATGCATCGTCATTGGCCTTTATCGAACCAGTTTCTCGGGCGAGTTTCTACCATCGTCAGACTGTGGGATGAATGAGAATGTAATCGACAGAAGACAATTGTGTATGGCAAAGTGCGGACAAGACATGCGGATGAGTCTGATGAAAGCCGACGGAATCGGAATGCGTCTGCTTCACACCTGCGACACAATAATATATTGGCTCTCCCTGCGCAATGCTGACAGCAGTATAACTAAACATGGGTATTTCGCCGCGATTTTGCGGACAAGCGCTACTCCTATAAACGTCTGTTCGGACTCAGCTACTGCAGTTGTCTGAGGGGACTGGTGGAGGATTTCAAGACGAACCCAAAGTGATGCCGGTCATTTGTAAAATGTTTTAAAAGGCGTGGTTCCGTTTCGCCTCTGCCCGACAGAAACACACCAAACAGCGATGAAGTACGAGCCAGCCTGCTGAGCAGTTTTTCCCAGCCATGTTCACAGCACGGGATATGACCCAGTACCCACAGGACTCCGGATTGGTCAGTCTTGCAGACCTTCGGTACCCACACGATTCTTATTGGACTTGACCCGCACAAAGCATGTGGATTAGATAATATCAGCGCCTTAATCCTTTGAAAGTGTGCTGGCCAATTAAGCGTTCCTCTGCGAAAAAAATGTGTAGCCATTCTGTTAGGCATAAAAATTGCCGGGCCGGTGGAAAATTGCAAATGTCACACCAATATATAAGAAGGGCGCAACCGAAAAATTCCGGCAAACTGCCGAGCTGTTTCACTTCTTCACCTGAGTGGCAAGGCTTTGGAAAGAGTATTTACCATGTTTTGAGTGTTCACATTTTACCATTACTGACTAGCACCAAGCACGGTCTCATTCCAAGGAAGTCATGTACTTCAAATCTGGTAGTTTTTTTGGCTCGCCTGGGATTCGATCGCTGCCGGTTGTCAGACAGATGCGACTACACGGACTACTCTTCGGCTTTCCAATCTGTCAGCCATAAACTGTTGCTATGCAAACTCGAAACTGCATATCATGCTTCAGACAAAGTTGTCTCTCCGATTCGATCATACCTGACTGGTCGCCGGCAGCGAGTGATAGTTAAGGTCTCTGACTGGGCTGACGTCACTTCCGGCGTTCCGGAAAGAAGCTTGCTGATCCGTCTGTTATTTGGCCTGTTTGAGAACGACGTGTCATACCGAGACTGGGAATGTCTAATGTTTGCTGATAACGTCAGATTTGTGTAGGGGGGTAGCCTCTGCGGACGACGCTACCCGCCTGCAGAGGGATATTGATTCCCTCTGAAAGTGGCCCGCAGATTGGCTGCTATCCTTCAACCATCTGGAATGTAGGTCGTACACGACAGGTACGATCGAGTACAAGGTACACGATACGACGCTGCAGCGTGAGACTGTGATGTGAGACTTAATCCGTCCCGTCTCGGGGGGGGGGGGGTCTTCAACCACACTCCCCCTTCAGGTTTCTCGCGGATAGCGGACGAACGGCGCGATGCAGCGCACCCAAATCTGGTATACCTTTCCCCACATCAATTTGAAATGCTGATACAAATTTGTGAGGTCAGGTCATCTAGGGTCAACGAGTTAGTCAAGGTCAAGTGAGGTCACCTCTAAAAATGTTCAACCAGTCGTCACGCTTTAAAGGGTACAGATATTTTAGTGAAACATTCAGCGTTTGCTTATCTTTATGGATGCAACAAAACGTACTAGTGGATTTTTTTTTTTTCGTTTTTGACCACATAAATTTTGCGTATTTGCCAAATTGCAGTTCAAATACAGGATTCTAGCTAAAATAAATTTTTTTTAATTAGGACAAGATGACTTCTGGCAACGTTTTTCGGTCTGCTCTACGCATTGGAACAGGAAAATGAAAGAAAACTTGAAAACTCAAAATTTTTTAATTAATTTTTTTTTATTTTTGGAGGCCAAAAAAAAATATAGCCCTGGTCGATTTCGCCGCCCTTTTCTCATTCCAAATAAAAAAATTCACATCCCACAAAATGAACTCCCCAGAGTCAAAAACATAATGTAAGTCGTGAAAAGTCGTGATAATCTAGCCCTTTGGTAACGTCACTTTTGGGGGAAATTGTTTTGGAGGGTGGACCCAGACCCTACCCGTCGAGCGATTTCCGATGACACCTCTTTCGTTTTCGTGCGATGCTTAGTTTGGATTTTAGAGGGGGGTCTCCAACCACCCATCCCCCGAGACGGGGTGTGAGGATTTGACCGGAAAGACGGCGCGGGCTAAGTGTGCATCAGGATAGTAAATTGACCTTTGCACAGCATGTGACGAAAACTGTGTCGACTGCGAATCGAGCTCTCGGCCTGTTTACTAGATCAATGCTAACAGGTGTACTTAGTAGCAAATTCCCAAAATTGCTCCGTTGACAGCATATAACGCGAACACTAGGTGTGTGACACTGTATCGACATACCCAGGCCGGAATATCTACAATATCGGGACCTTGTTCGCTTCCATAGCATGACGTCTGTGTCCACTCGTCGCGTACAGTCCGACGTGATGCTCTTACGAAACGTTTTATGCGGCAGGACGGGCCCATCGGCTTCATTGCGGAACTTCGGAATGTTTGTCCCAGTCGGGAGAAAAAGGCAGCCTGTTTTATTTCATAAACCGTATGCACGTGTGGAAACTATTCGATGTGGCTTATTCAACAGACTATTAAGAGAGACGAACACATTTTTAGCGATGACACCACGTGCGGATATATTCGCGAACTCGCTGAATGCATTTAAAACGCAGGCGGTTAGGTACATATATGCTGTGTCACACTCTCACACTTGAGTCGCGTAGCCATCGGGAATCGATGCAGTCTTCACCGCCTTTCACCTGTTTGAACTGAAAACTGATCACCTGTTTTGTTTACGCTTTTTAGTTCACTTCTCCTGTAAAGGGCTGAATATGCTGTTGTAGATCACAGTGAACAAATTCACATATATCTCCTTCCCTCAATTTCTGGGTGAAGTCCTCGTAATGACTATATTATGTGTAATTTTCCGCAGGTTGTCAGTGGACTCTGGGATGCTGCCATTTCTGATTTGGCTCCTGCTGCTAGGGGTTAGTGTGAGCAAGTATAGGCCGGAGTATTCGGACATGCCGGGATCCTACTGTCGCGCCAGACCTAACTCCACTCACTGTAAGTATAGGTCGTGTGTGTGTGCATATATATATATATATATATATATATATATATATATATATATATATATGTGTGTGTGTGTGTGTGTGTGTGTGTGTGTGTGTGTGTGTGTTTGTCGCAGCAATGGGTGAGGACATTTTCCGGTATGCTACTGATTGGTACGCCATGCATGATCTTTAGCATACAATAGTCGTGATAACAAGTAATCTCTGCTTTCTCCTCCGGAAAAATGAGTTCCGATTCTTTTTTGGGGGACATGAGACGGTTTTCATTGCCGTCTTTTGCCTGCAATTGAATGATATTTATTACAATAAGCATCCCTAGATACTGAAACATATTAATATAGTCAACTAGTGTCGCTAACACACCAGATTATAATATATTTCAATGAACATTCATCAAAATAGGTTAGAACCTGCCCCCTTGACCTTTTTTAAATAATGAAACTTACTTTGATTCGCGTGGATTCGGTGATTCATGCATACATCCTGATAATTATTCAGCCTTCACGGGTACTCATCGTAGACATCAGACAATTTGTCCTGAGTGTGTCATCCGATCAATTGAATTGAAACTTGCTCGACCACGTTCTGCGAGTGAACTGAAAGGGTTCACTCATTCTTTTTAAAAAAAATTGCATGACTAACAAACAATAACAGTGAATTGGATCTGCGTGTCGCCGTAGTATACATGTACCGCACACTACGCAATCCACGCATGCTGGTAACCTCACCTGGCCGCCGTCTTAACATCTGACCTCACAGCCGACATGGCCGACCTGACCCGACCGCTGACCCGCAGAGTAGTGTTGCTGACCGGACAGCTGACCCGCAGTACAGTGCTGTCCGGACCCGGCTACTAATCGGACAGCTGACCCGCAGTGCAGTGCTGTCCGGACCGTCTGCTGACCGGACAGCTGACCCGCAGTACAGTGCTGTCCGGACCGTCTGCTGACCTGACAGCTGACCCGCAGTACAGTGCTGCTGACCGGACAGCTGACCCGCAGTACAGTGCTGTCCGGACCGGCTGGACGAGTGCAGCGTCAGTGTGCTGGGCACGCTCTGCTACTGCGACGCGTTCTGCGACCGGTCGGGCCTCGGCGACTGCTGTCCCGACTACTTCTCCTTCTGCCTGGGCGAGTCGGCGCCGAACACCGCCAACGCCAGTGAGCTGCTCTCACCTAGTGCTAGTGCCCAGGGTCTGACTGTCGCTCGCCGACGCCTTCGTACCGTGATATGACGTCATGTATTAGTTTTTTTCCCCCTAATGTCGACCCCTGTTTCGTATGCAGTAGCCTATCCTATTTGGCTACACGCACTGTTTAAGGCTCGATTGCTATTGGGCTTTATCATCGCCAACTATTCAAAAGTTAGGACAGCCAGCTTAAGAATGCCTCAGGATGCCAATATACATGTCATTACTCTCCACACCTACAGTTCACTATAACTATTTGCAGCTTTTTATTTGTCTTTTTTTGCAGATAGGCCACCACCAGTTATTAGTAGAAGTAGCCCCAGGAGCACCTCAGCTAGGTAGCAAGCTAGTAACGCCAAGGCACTCCTGGGGCCACAAAGTGAAAAGTGTTTAAGGGGAAAAGTGTGCATACATGTGCACTATCACACAAATCTGTGTGACAGTGTCTCAGCATATCCACACACATGAAACATGTATACCTAAACTTACTTCCCATACATAAATACATGCACTCACACATACATACAAATATATATACATACACATATACTAGCATGTACATACATAAGTATACACTGATCTGCATCCATGCATATCCATTCACAAACATGCACACAGTAGCACACAGCTGAAATCACATGCAATAATCATATAGGTACAAAGGCATCATCGCATATGCATTTACTTGTTTGTCCAGCTTTACTCATACATACGTATCATACATATGAACCTACATATATCTTCTCCTTTTTGTAATGCGAAATTGTTAATTTTGCTAACCATTTAGCTTGAGATGTATAAGTCAATAAAATATGTTCTGATAACTATCTTTATATCTTCTTTCTTAATAGGTACATGATTACAGGAGGGAAATTTTATACCAATGATAGTATTCCAAGTTCTTGGTGCTATAAATGATATGGAATGAAGTCTATAGGTTTTTGATGAAAAAGGTACATGGAAATGTTCAGCATGCCTCAAGTTACTTAGTGATGAGTATTTGAACATATTAATTACAGTGATTGGTAATGTTTGATTAATAAATCTGTGAAGTAGTAGTATGTTCTGTTCTTGTACAATATGAGGGAACTTCAATATGTTATATTTGACAAATAGTTCATTTGTGGGATATGAATACTGCTGATTATCTATGATTCGTAACGCCCTTTTTGTATTTTAACAATTCTGTCTAATCGTGTTGGAAAATTGTTTCCCCATATTAATGCACAATAATTGAAATATGGAAGAATCAAAGTATTATATAAATATTTCAATTCACGGCTTGTGATAAATAATTGTGCTCTTCCCATTATTCCTAGATTTCTGCTAGTTTTTGCAGCAACATATGCTATGTGAAATTTCCATGTTAATTTTTCATCAACTATTACTCCAAGATATGTGATTTGCTGTTTCCTATGAACTATTTGAGAATTGATTGCTATATTTAAGTCAGTACAAGACATACTGGAGAAAATTTGGTAGTTTGTTTTGTTGACATTCACTGATAATCTATTGGCCTGAAACCATTCAGTCATTCCTGATACATTGGCATTGACTTTAATTTGTAATTCCTCAATATTCGTAGCTTTGATCATGACAGCAGCATCATCAGCAAATAAATAGAATGTTCCATCTAAAGAATTACCAAAATCATTCATCTATAGAATGTTCCATCTAAAGAATTACCAAAATCATTAATCTATATAAGGAAGAGTAGTGGACCGAGGATGGAGCCTTGTGGAACTGCCATAATAATGCTCTCTGCATCTGAGACTACATCATTAATTTTAGTTTGCTGATATCGATGTTTTAAATAAGAATGCAATATCATGAGCAGAGTTCCTGATATGCCAATATGTTGTATTTTTTCAAGTAAAATGTCCATGCTCACAGTATCAAAGGCTTTTTTTCAAGTCAATATAGAGACCACATGTAAGTTCTTTCTTTTCCAAAGATGTTGTAATTTGGTCATACATGTGAGCAATCGGCATGTATGTGCTATGTTTTTTTTCTAAATCCAAATTGGAGAGTGCTGAGTATATTATTCAGCTCTAGATAAGATAAGAGGTATAGATAAGAGTATGCTCGTGTATTGTGGCTAATTACGGGTGGGTGCGTCTCCTCGGACCGTGGGCCACCCGCAATGCATTTCAGGACAGAAGCATCTGGATAATGGCATGACTGGAGCTTACGCCTCGAACATGAGGTGCAAGCTCTCGGAGTCTCCAACTACGTAGTCAACTATGCGCAATAAAATACGGGGCATGAATGGAAAGGGTTGTGAAAAGAACCGGACACTGGAATGTAATTCGTTTCGCAAAAGCTTACATATATATATACAAATGCATATGCATATATTTTTAGAAATATGCACGGTGTTTTACTTGCTGTTTTTAAACAGGCCATTGATATAACATTTTCCTCGATCCATGGATGCAAAAAGCATGTCATTTTCATACCGCTGTCCCAAAGCTTCTTCTTCTCACTTGATCTTCAAAAGGTTACCTCTACTACTTACGTACATATAAAATGCATTCCTATGTGGGACGGAACTTTGCTGAGGCCTACATTCCAAACATAACCTGTCCTGTTCTGTTCTCAGGTTGTTCCTACAAAAATGCAACGCTAGCGTACGGCGAATCAGTGATGAACAACTGTAACAAGTGGTGAGTCCATCTCGTGACAAGTTCATCTCGTGACAAGTCCGACTCGTGACAAGTCAAACTCGTAACGAGTCCAACTTGTAGCGGGTCCAAGTCCAACTCGTGACAAGTCCAACTCGTGACAAGTTCGACTCATGACAAGTTCGACTCGTGACAAGTCCGACCCATGTCAAGTCCAACTCGTGACAAGCCCAACGTGTGATAATTCCAACTCATGACAAGTCCAATTCGTGACGAGTCCAAGTCATGACAAGTCCAAATCATGACAAGTCCAACTCGTGACAAGTCCACTTCGTGACAAGTCCAACCCGCGACAAGTCCAACTAATGACAAGTCCAACTCGTGACAAGTCCAGTCGTGGCAGGCCCAACTGGTGGCAGGCTCAACTCGTGGCAGGCCCAACTCATGGCAAGTTAAAACAATTGACAGGTCGGAAGTTGCAGCGAAGTTTCCCCACGATTGCATGACGTCATCGATGATCGAGTATTGTTTCGTGCAGGTGTTGTGTGGCATCTGCAGGATGTAGCCGAAGTGACAAGCGAGTGCCGGCCGTGCGTGATTCCGGAGACCCCCTTTAGAGTGTGGGGCTCGTGAGCCCGCAGCTCCGTTCCTGACGGCAAATGTCGCGCTGGAGACGGGCCCTTTGATTGCGTCCACATCATCGTGTCTTGTTCTCAATTGCTGTGCTGTGCACCCCATCCCTATGTCTCTAGTCCTGAATTAGGCTTAGTGTGTCCCAATTCCATGTCTAGTGCTCGAATTCGCCTGTATATCGCAATCCTCTTGTCTAGTGGAAAACAAACACATGGCATTCGCCGCAATATCCGTGCTCGTGTCCAAAATCCCCGTGCTCCGTGCCTCACCTCTATTTCTCTTCGCCCCAATCCGCGTGTCCCGTGCCCCCAGCCTCCGTGTGTCCCCAGCTCCTATTCGGGGCCGGCTGTCCAGCCGGTGGTGTTCTGCGGGACATAGGCGTGCTTCGTGTCCCCAGTCTCCGTGTGTCCCCAGTCTCCGTGTGTCCTCAGTCTCCGTGTGTCCCCAGCCTCCATTTGTCCCCAGTCTCCGTGTGTCCTCAGTCTCCGTGTGTCCCCAGTCTCAGTGTGTCCTCAGTCCCATGTGCTCCCAGTCTCCGTGTGTCCCCAGTCTCCGTGTGTCCCCAGTCTCCGTGTGTCCCCAGTCTCCGTGTGTCCCCAGTCTCCGTGTGTCCCCAGTCTCCGTGTGTCCCCAGTCTCCGCGTATTCCCAGTCTCTGTGTGTCCCCAGTCTCAGTGTGTCTTCAGTCTCCGTGTGTCCCCAGTCTCCGTGTGTCCCCAGTCTCCGTGTGTCCTCAGTCTCCGTGTCCCCAGTCTCCGTGTGTCCCTAGTATCCGTGTGTCCGTGTGTCCCCAGTATCCGTGTCCGTGTGTTCCCTGTCTCCGTGCGTCCCCAGTCTCCGTGTGTCCCTAGTCTCCGTGTGTCCGTGTGTTCCCAGTCTCCGTGTGTCCGTGTGTCCCCAGTCTCCGTGTGTCCGTGTGTTCCCAGTCTCCGTGTGTCCGCGTGTTCCCAGTCTCCGTGCGTCCCCAGTCTCCGTGTGTCCGTGTGTTCCCAGTCTCCGTGTGTCCCCAGTCTCCGTGTGCCCGTGTGTTCCCAGTCTCCGTGTGTCCGCGTGTTCCCAGTCTCCGTGTGTCCGCGTCCCCAGCTCCTGCCTGGGCCCGCCGGCCCGGCCGGTGGTGGTGTGCGAGACGGAGCCGTGCCTCGTCTCGCCGGACCTGGTGGAGACCACCAACCGGTGGTCGAACGTCAGCGGCTGGACGGCGTCCAACCACGGTCCGTTCTGGGGCAGGACGCTGACTGACGGCCTGCGCTACCTGCTGGGCACCGACTACCCGACGCAAATGGTCAGCGCGCTCCATCCGCCGTAGCCGTGCGCACGTGTGGATACATTTTGAGTGACGAATAGTGATGCAGTGTTGGTGTGTGGTATATCATCGCATTTACACCTATCGTGTGTCTGAGGTTTGTTAATGCATTGTCATGGGTTAGGAACGTGTGCCGCTGTGGCAATCAAAGGTGCCGTGAACGGCGTGTGACGGATGGACTGTCAGTTTCTTGGTGGACGTCCGAGCGCCCATCGAACGGTTCCATGTTCGGCGTGCTAGACGGTCGGACGGTCGGGAAATCCGACGGTGGGGCGGACGGGCGGTGGGACGGCGGGACGGCGGGGGAACACACGAGCCGCAGCACACGCTGAGTCCGTGCCCGCCAGATCGGCAGCACCTACCCGGTGGCGAAGGCGTTCCGGCCGGCCGAGCTGCCCGGCCAGTTCGACGCGCGCGACAAGTGGCCGGGCCTGGTGGGCCCGGTGGTGACGCAGGGCTGGTGCGCCGCCTCGTGGGCCGTGTCCACCACCACCACGGCCGCCGACCGGCTGTCCATCCAGCGCGGCCGGCGCGCCCACCTGAGCGCGCAGAACGTGCTGGACTGCGCGCGGCCGCCGGCGCGCCGGCACTGCCTCGGCGGACCGCTGGACGTCGCCTGGAACTTCCTCAGGCGGCGCGGGTGGGTGCTGGCTGCCCGGCCCTGGATGATATTGGGGGCTGTCGCCTCTTTGATGTATTCTCGGCGGGAGAATTGGATGTCGAGTCTCGGATCTTTGGCAGCAGGGGTGGGTGTTGTCACTGGTGTCCTCTTAAAAAACCCTGGTGCATTCATTGGCACTCCACTGTTTGTTTATTGGGTAGCTCTCGACGAACTGTGCGTACGATCACAGCTAATGGCGCCGCCCACACTGTTTCGCAAAGTGAGCCGCGGGATTTGGAAATGTCCCCCGAGTGGTGCGAGTGTTCAACTCAGGGCCTTTGGTATCCACAGCTCAAGACTAACCATCCGGCCATTCCCGCTCCCATTAGTATCCCTTGTGTCCTGCCTCCAACTCCTCCTGTTTTGTTCGCGAACCCCCCCCCCCCCACACACACATTGCGCTCACAAACCTCTCATGTGCTATTCGAGAACCACTGTGCTATGTTCGAGAACACTCAGTTCCCCTTCACAGAGTCTTTTGGGATTTTAGAGCAGGGATGAATTCAGGCTCCACCGCCTAAGATGCACGCAGCAACCTCGGGTGCGCACTAAATGCGTGGGTACAGAGGACTCCACAAAAATGAACTATGTGCATCAATTAACAACCGATCGTGGATACAAATCTCATTCACCTCAATAATTTTAGTGGCATCGTCAATATTTATCAAACTAGTGGGACCCACCAAAAGGTACATTTCACCACGTGTGACGATGTTCTAGTCTGGAGCCACAAATCCAGCAACACAAAGGGCAAATTGTCACCGCAAGCGTCGTTCAACTGACCACTGTAACAACCCCTGGCTACGCTTCTGATGCTTTTGATTCCACTCAGTGGTGCTGAGGAATCAGCCAGCACGTCTTGGAAAAAAGGACTATTAGAAAAATCGCAGTGAGCACCGGTTTGGCTGACGACGCACAGCCACACCGGCGCCCCAGAACCAGCCGTACTCCCAGTCGAGCCACAGCACACCTCCACAGCTGACCCGTGTGTGACCTCCCGGCCAGGGTGAGCAGCAGCCAGTGCTACCCGTACACGTCAGGCACAGCACACCTCCACGGCTGACCCGTGTGTGACCTGCCGGCCAGGGTGAGCAGCAGCCAGTGCTACCCGTACACGTCGGGCACAGCACACCTCCACAGCTGACCCCGTGTGTGACCTGCCGGCCAGGGTGAGCAGCAGCCAGTGCTACCCGTACACGTCGGACACAGCACACCTCCACGGCTGACCCGTGTGTGACCTCCCGGCCAGGGTGAGCAGCAGCCAGTGCTACCCGTACACGTCGGGCACAGCACACCTCCACGGCTGACCCGTGTGTGACCTCCCGGCCAGGGTGAGCAGCAGCCAGTGCTACCGAGGCACAGCACACCTCCACAGCTGACCCGTGTGTGACCTCCGGCCAGGGTGAGCAGCAGCCAGTGCTACCCGACAGTCCAATCACCCCACGGCTGACCCGTGTGTGACCTCGGCCAGGGTGAGCAGCAGCCGGTGCTACCCGTACACGTCGGGCACAGCACACCTCCACGGCTGACCCGTGTGTGACCTCCCGGCCAGGGTGAGCAGCAGCCAGTGCTACCCGTACACGTCTGGCACAGCACACCTCCACGGCTGACCCGTGTGTGACCTCCCGGCCAGGGTGAGCAGCAGCCGGTGCTACCCGTACACGTCGGGCACAGCACAGCTCCACGGCTGACCCGTGTGTGACCTCCCGGCCAGGGTGAGCAGCAGCCAGTGCTACCCGTACACGTCGGGCACAGCACACCTCCACGGCTGACCCGTGTGTGACCTGCCGGCCAGGGTGAGCAGCAGCCAGTGCTACCCGTACACGTCGGGCGCCTCGGGCCGGCCGGGCGTCTGTCTGACCGCCGAGCCGCCACCGGGTGCGCCCGGTCTGACCTGCGAGGACGGGTCGGGCGCCGCCGGCCCGGGTCAGCACCTGTACGGCATGCAGCCGCCCTACAGAATCGCCAGCGACGAGGCCGACATCCGGCACGAGATCTACCACAGGGGCCCCGTGCAAGGTCGGTGTCCGACGTCTACCGCCCGGTCAAGGGTAGGCGGCGGTATCGATTACCAGTGCCCAGTTTTGTGGTTGGCGTGGGGACTACCACAGGAGCGCCATACAAGGTCGATGTCGGGTTCTACGACAAGGGGCCCCGTGCGAGGTCGATGCCGCGAGTTACTGCACTGGTCTGATTCGAGGCTAGTGTCGGGACCTACAGTAAGGGCCATCCGTTCAAGGTTGGTAGCCAAATGTGCGGTAAAGGCCCGGCTGATGCAGTAAAGGCCCGGTTGATATCTGGATCTTCCAAGGAAAGTGATGAGTTGTCTCAGAAGTGGCCAGTTATTGTCGGCATTCAATGTTGGTGACCGGTTCTATCAGATAAAATTCTCAAAAGTAGTTCAAGGTCAGTAAATAACGATGCTTGAAAGCATCTGCCAAGTACTGAAGAAGAACTGGATGCTGCCATCTACATCGTGTCTGCTTTTCTTGGTGTCGATCACAGTTTTCGATGGTGACGATCACTCTACGTCTGATCATTATAAGGGAGGGCGAAGCCCGCAGCCAATTTGCCTCGTGTATATATATATATATATATATATATATATATATATATATGCGAAGTAGTTTTAAGCGATTTCATTTGACCCCATCCAGCTGACAAGCTTGTACAACATCCATAACTTTTAGGTACAATATTTCCAGTATGGCTTCTTTACTTACAATCAAACGTACTCTTTAGATTTAGATTTGTAGTCCAGCAGCTTTCATCAATGCACTTCCTCTGAAAACTCACATTCTTCATCCAAAAGAAGTGTTTTTGCTGACACTTCTTGCATTCATAGCGCTGTAGGAAGCGTGCCTGTGACACCACCGATAGTGGCCGGGTATTTATAGCGGCACTCTGAAATACAAAACTAAATTAACCTAAATTAAACCGAAAGTTGGATTCTATTCTAGGGAAGGTCAACGCATTTGAGGAATCAGCTTGGCTCAGTTCGGACCTGCACGGTGGTCACACCCTCCCTCCCCGGTGCGGGCGGCAGAGAAAGAGAGAAAGAGAGAGAGAGAGAGAGAGAGAGAGAGAGAGAGAGAGAGAGAGAGAGAGAGAGAGAGAGAGAGAGAGAGAGAGAGAGAGAGAGAGAGAGAGAGAGAGAGAGAGAGAGAGAGAGAGAGAGAGAGAGAGAGAGAGAGAGAGAGAGAGAGAGAGAGAGAGAGAGAGAGAGAGAGAGAGAGAGAGAGAGAGAGAGAGAGAGAGAGAGAGAGAGAGAGAGAGAGAGAGAGAGAGAGAAGAGAGAGAGAGAGAGAGAGAGAGAGAGAGAGAGAGAGAGAGAGAGAGAGAGAGAGAGAGAGAGAGAGAGAGAGAGAGAGAGAGAGAGAGAGAGAGAGAGAGAGAGAGAGAGAGAGAGAGAGGGGCGGGCCACGACCTCGACCCCGGGCCGACTGCCCGGCGAGCTATCCGTCACCCGGTGCCATGTGGTGGTAACAGCACCTGCGGCCGCAGAGCCACACGTAACGCGATCTGAAGCTGCGCCACGGACCGCGGTCACGGGTGCCGCACCTGCCGCTGCAGCTGCTGCAGCCGCTGCAGCGGCCGGCACCGGCGGGCCTCGCACCTACAACTGCCGCAGGCGGTACACTGGATTGATTTGCCGTTCGCCCCGATGCATTTTATTGTATTTTTATATTTATTTTCCTCATGATATATAGGACTCCCGGTTGAGCCGTTGTATGATTTTGGCCTTTCCTGCTATGCTGTTTCATTTAATTGACGCGAGGTTATAGTAGCCACAAGTCCATTGCGGATTACCTCAATAATATGTATACCTATCTACTCGCGGGCGCTTGTAGCGCGTCACCATCAACGTCATCCGGTGTCGTGTGGTTCACGGACAGATGCAGCTGCCGCAGTCGGCCGTGTCTCGCGCATGCAGCTGCAGCTGCGGCAGCACCAAGCCGCCCTGACCTGCTCTCCGTCTATCAACGATACAGGCAGTCTCACCTACGTCGATACGTAGATGTCACAGGTTGTGCCAAGCTGCATTGCGCTGGCTATGTCCTGCAATCGAATGATCGCATAAGGCTTAAATCTGCATCGCACGATCACTTAAACACGGGGGACTAGGCTGAGGGTGACAGTGAATGGCTTTCACTGAAGCTGATATTGACCACCACAGTCGCTTGTGTGACGTTATGTCGACGTTGTGGGCACGAATTGTGTGCATAGGATTTGTGTCAGGGGAGCATATCTGAAGAAGTCCACCTACCCCTAATGCTTGCGGCACCGAATTTCGACCACTATTCTTTCAAAGTGGTCCATTTTAGTTGATTTAAATAATATAATTAGTGACAACGTAATTTTCCTGTGGAGGGGGCCTAGCCTACGACCATCGTCATTCTGTGGATTTTAGTCTCCTTTCCACTGTCCAAAGGGTTTTTATGGTGTCCTTTGATAAGCCAGCTTGTACTACTAAAATTATACCTGTAGAAATCACTTAGAAGGTTAAAAAACATAAGTTCCCACACGTTAGTCTGTAACGCCAGGTTGCCACCACGCCAACGTTCATGTGCATGCGTGCACCTCACACATTCGGAGCATTTGTCACACCTAGTGCGGTTATGCGGTTTCTGGTAAGTTCCCCTACTCTTTGCTGACTGCTGCATATTATGATATTATGCCATATCTGGTGTTGTGAATTGTTTCGCATGGAGTCTCTGATAAAATTCGACATGTTTAATTATAAGGTTACTTCTCCTCCCATTTTTCTGGTAGAAAAGAATTCAGGATGCCATTCTGAGCTTTGATGTACCTCATGGTCGAGTGGAGACTGCAGGGGTCCCTCTGCTTGGTTTGGCTCCACTTTGACGCAAGCTGAAGAGCAATCATACTTGACTGACCGGATAAACCTGTAGGTGGGATAAATATCCGCTGCGTGCTCCTTAGCCGACGGGACGAGTGAATTACCATGTCGCCTTGGTGTGGCGCCCACCAATAAACACAGCCAATGCCTCCTCGTTGCTGTACATCTTAAGCAGTGAGGTTGGCCGATGCAGCAGACTGAGCTCTTACTTTGGTCGGACGTGCAGGAGTTTCCGTTGACTCTTTCATGACACGCGATACATCTTTCCGTCTCTCGGATCTGGACCTTCTTCTGGCATCGCGTCAAAGTTTGTCGGCCGAGTGTTTGGTTAGACTGGCCGTCGCTTTTCTCTTCGCGCCTGCCGACTTCAATTCGAAGAACTCGCGGGCAGGACGTCTCCGCTTCGCCGAAATGGACGGCCCACTCGACGGCATCGTCATGAATATGTTCGTCAACGTGCCATTCAGCCAGTCCTCGTGCTTGCGGACATATCGTTCCCTGGGCCAGCCAGCCTGATTCAAGTCAGCTCGTGTCTTACTTAGAAAGTTATGTAGGCATCTCTTGCAGTATTTAAATGCATCACCCGACAGCTATGACCCTCTAAGTCCAAAGGCATAATTAAGCTATCAACTGCCGTCTTGACGACACCAGCACGAAGTTCAATGCACTTAGAGTTTTTTTAATCAACATGGCTACCTGAGCTGCTGCCTCAGAGCTTTCAATCACTTCAATCAACAATTCACAGTATTATGCGGATTAACACGATCGACACCTGTGCAGCACCCCGCAGACAACGCTGTCTTCTCTACCCGTGGCTCCAAGCTCTGACGAAGCTCACTGGTGTGCGTCGGTGACCTTGATAATCCACACCCACAGGTCGGGCGACACGACCTTGTCACCCGACCTGTCCGTGCCACATTGGTCGGGACCTCGCTCTCCGCTAATTTGACGCCCACCGCATGTGCCGGGGCGACAGCGGACGGCTGCCGCACGGGGCCGTCAGCTGACTGAGGTGCTGCGCGATTCCAGCGTACTATCCGTACTAAAAGTGGAATTTATGGATTTGGCGCAAAAATGCGCAACTTTGGCCTTCGGTTTCACTATCTGGAAGCATGCAGTTGTCGCTCTGTGTAAAAGTATCCGCTGATCTCGGCTGAGCTCACTTTATACCTCTACACTGATCTCGGGAAGCTTCTTTTTCTACTGAATGATCACATCACTATCGGGGGCTTAATTGTACGAAAGAGGTCCACAATTGTCCGTGAACATTTTGTTTCCGATAGTTTTCACAAGCAAATGAACCCAACAGCACTATGCTATGCTTACTTTTGTTATGCCATCACTAAATCAAGACTTGCAGCTTCATGAAAGCAGCTGGTTTACAAGCTGCATAACCCGCGCTGTCGATGCGACCCTAAACTCCAATTGATTTACAGCGCAGTTCAGAACCCGGTTTTAAAGGTCGCGACATTAGCTGACGTCGACAGCATATTGCACCAACAATATTATCTATTATAAGAAGCCCCGGCTGTTATAATTGGCGCTCCCGAAGCAAGCTAAAGGCGCCAGCGCGATTTTTGCGTGCTCCGATGCGATTATTCGGGCCCGGTGCGTTGTTTCGGGCCGCGATGTGATTTTGTTCATTAATCGTGTGGTCGTTGCACGTACGGTGTGGTCAGTATACGTACGGTGTGGTTGATGCACGTACGGTATGATCAGTGTACGTACGATCAGTGTACATACGGTGTGATCAGTGTACGGGGACGAGTAGTTTAGAGGTAAATTGCCCGTCTCACAATCGAGAGATTGCGTGTTCGTCTCGCCTGTCGCCACTTTTCACTAGCGGTCGATATATATATATATATATATATATATATATATATATATATATATATATATATGTGTGTGTGTGTGTGTGTGTGTATATGTATATCGACGTGAGAGATTGGCGATACCACATGACTCAAAGGTCGAAGTGTCATAAAATCAATGACCGTCACCCATCAGTGTACATACGGTATGGTCAGTGTACATCAGACGTGATCAGTGCACATCCGGTGTGATCGGTCGTGTACACCTCGTGCGATCGGCCGATGTGGGTCATGCGTGGTCAGCCTGTGTGTCAGGTGTAGTCAGTCTGTGTGTCAGGTATGTTCAGTCTGTGTGTCAGGTATGGTCAGTCTGTGTGTCAGGTATGTTCAGTCTGTGTGTCAGGTATGGTCAGTCTGTGTGTCAGGTATGGTCAGTCTGTGTGTCAGGTATGTTCAGTCTGTGTGTCAGGTGTGGTCAGTCTGTGGGTCAGGTGTGGTCAGTCTGTGGGTCAGGTGTGGTCAGTCTGTGGATCAGGTGTTGTCAGTCTGTGGGTAAGGTGTGGTAAATCTGTGGATCAGGTGTGGTCAGTATGTGGATCAGGTGTGGTCAATCTGTGGATCAGGTGTGGTCAGTATGTGTGTCAGGTGAGATCAGTTTGCGGATCAGGTGTGGTCAGTCTGTGGGTCAGGTGTGGTCAGTCTGTGGATCAGGTGTGGTCAGTCTGTGGGTCAGGTATGGTCAGTCTGTGTGTCAGGTGTGGTCAGTCTGTGTGTCAGGTATGGTCAGTCTGTGTGTCAGGTATGTTCAGTCTGTGTGTCAGGTGTGGTCAGTCTGTGTGTCAGGTATGGTCAGTCTGTGTGGCAGGTGTGGTCAGTTTGCGGATCAGGTGTGGTCAGTCTGTGGGTCAGGTGTGGTCAGTCTGTGGATCAGGTGTAGTCAGTCTGTGGGTCAGGTATGGTCAGTCTGTGTGTCAGGTGTGGTCAGTCTGTGTGTCAGGTATGGTCAGTCTGTGTGTCAGGTATGTTCAGTCTGTGTGTCAGGTGTGGTCAGTCTGTGTGTCAGGTATGGTCAGTCTGTGTGGCAGGTGTGGTCAGTCTGTGTGTCAGGTGTGGTCAGTCTGTGTGGCAGGTGTGGTCAGTCTGTGTGTCAGGTGTGGTCAGTCTGTGTGGCAGGTGTGGTCAGTCTGTATGTCAGGTGTGGTCAGTATGTGTGGCAGGTGTGGTCAGTCTGTGTGTCAGGTGTGGTCAGTCTGTGTGTCAGGTGTGGTCAGTCTGTGTGTCAGGTGTGATCAGTCTGTATGTCAGGTGTGGTCAGTCTGTGTGTCAGGTGTACATCAGGTGTCGTCCGTATGTGTCAGGTGTGCCAGGTGTGGTAGGTGTACATCAGGTCACCACCTGACCCGAGACTCGCCCGCGGCAGCCATCCTGCGGGTGCAGCGCGACCTGTTCGTGTACAGCTCCGGCGTGTACGTGGCGGCCGCTGACGAACTCGACCGCTACGCCTACCACTCCGTCCGCATACTGGGCTGGGGCGAGCAGAGCCTCCCCTCTGGACACGCCGTCAAGTATTGGGTGAGTGCTGAGTAGGCGCAGGCGAGCGGGCACGCGTCTGCTCTTGATGCGTGTGCTGCAGTCAAGTAGCACAAAATGTAACATAATGATTTAACATGCGCTGAGAGCACATGAAAAACATGGACTTGGAGCTTACTTCCATCCAGCCAATGGTATGTAAAACCTCTTTTAGGACCACTGGGTAGCACATAACATGAATAGAACGCCAAGCATCGGAAGCGTTGTTATGAGCGAAGAATTTGAAGTAGCGTCGTTTAGGTGAATGCTGTTTGGATGAAATTAGTTGGCTGGTTTAGTGCGCATCGACTACATCGATCATGTAGCGCACATGAGATACAGTTAGCTGGGTGCAGTTATCCATTTGTCATTTTGTTACATTTTGGTTGCCGAGCCGTCACGTTGGTCCAGCTGAGCATGCCAAGTGCGTGGTAGGAGGTGGTAGGCAAGAGGTTCTCGTCAGCCAGGAGCATGGACAGTGCAGGAGTAAAGCAAGACGTGAAATGAACATTAAAGCTATCTTATTGATGAACTGCTTCAGTAAATCGTCAGTTAGATATTGTGGCTTCAGAGCGCATTGACTACATTGGTAACATGGCGCCCATTCAGTAAATCGTCAGATATTTTGATGCACACGCGCTTCAAGCGGAATGGCAGTTTTCCATTCTGTAGTTCGGTCACCTTATGCACGGCCGATTTTCACTCCGTTGGACGGAACCGGGCCGACGCTGATTGGCCGACACGCCGTCAGGTCGGCGCTGCCGTCCCGGCTCGCGTCTGGTGACATTCCCGCGCTGGTCACGTGACCGGAGGCGGCACACGCGGTCAGCAGAGTGTCGGGTGTTGTGTCGTGGTCAGCGTGCCGACGGCCGGACCTCGGCAGCGCCCGTCACCTGCTGTGGGGTGACCGGCGCAGGGGGCCGACCCGCCCCGCCACTCTCTGCTGGGTGGGGCTCTGTGGTGTTGTTTGTTTGTTTTTGTTTTTTATTGGTTGGTTCACGACACACTTTATGCACATTCACGGCTATTGGCGCCGCCCACACTGTTTCGCTGGTGGGCCGCGGGATTGGGAAATGTCCTGAGTGGCGCTAGAGTCGAACCCATGACCTTTGGTACCCATAGCCAGACACCTTAACCACTCGGCCATCACGCCCCCGGCCGTGGGGACCCACCGGATGACTTCGTCGGCGCCGAAATATCCGCTGATCGATGTCGTGGAAACAGTGGCAGTTAGGTCCCGGCCACCGGCGGGGCTTGGAGCACCACTTGGGGTCAGCAATGTTGCTGACCTAGTAACACACTTTTGAAGTGGCTGTCCCACGGGGCTCATGATAAAATCTGGAATTATTGACGTTTGAGATACGTGAGGATGGGGGTAGAAAACATCAGAGGGATTTAAGCCCCCCCCCCTCCCACTACCTCAAGACATCGAAACTCCAGCTATTTTTTCAGTATGTATAACAGCTTGAATTTATCAAAATTGTGAATGTATACGGTTGCAACAATGCAATGGGGTAGAAGAAAGCGAGACATACTTTAATTGAGTGCCTGAAGCAATGTGTCTCGTCCATTAGAAAGTCAGGACCGCAATTACACTGAGAGCACATAAAGTCCAATAAAATTTCAGCATGA
The DNA here is from genome assembly GCA_034440575.1 of Imbricaverruca yamaguchii. Taxonomy (NCBI): domain Eukaryota; kingdom Metazoa; phylum Arthropoda; class Thecostraca; family Neoverrucidae; genus Imbricaverruca; species Imbricaverruca yamaguchii. The sequence goes on along the minus strand of JAOTOL010001631.1, from coordinate 2,220,221 downwards.
GACGGTCACGAAACCATGAAACTACAAAATTACACCACGCATCACCCATCGCTATGGTGAATTTCAGTGTGTATAATATGTTGGTATACTGATGCCCTTCCGTGAACTCTATCCTCACATATTAAGGCAAAGATAAAGTTGGTAAATTAATATTATACCCACAACTGGATAGCTTGGCGCCGATGGTCGGCGTGGTCTGATGAGGATCTGTAACCTTATATCCAACCTGGAAGCTTTTTGCAATGATGTTACCATTATGTTTCTGGTTCACATCACACATAAATCGTGCAACTTGAGGGCTCATATAAAAACGACACCACGTGCCCAACAGAAGTGACAATGACTGTCTGATATACAAATACAAATACCAGGACATATATATATATATATATATATATATATATATATATATATATATATATATATATATACATCCTGGTATTTGTACCAATCGGTGTAATGCGCCTATAATCATGCCCGTAATCAATGCGAATGCACTTCCTCTAATGTACTATGAGTCACACGTTGTCAAACATTGATTTGCGGAGTTCAATTATCCTTTGAACTGACACATTCACCAAATTGCGTCACCAGAAGCACTGGTAGCGTGCAGCCGCCTTCTTTGGGTTCGCAACAGCCCCTCCCCGCCCCCGCCCCGTCCCCATATTGCAGCGGTATGACTCGCCACCTGCGCCCGACCAGTCAGCTGACTTCCAGCAGCGGCGCCAAGTCCGTGCCGGGCAGTAGCAGCGCGGAAAGCAGTCGGGAACATTTTTGAACACATATTCCGGCACTTTTGGGGAGCTGCTGTGATGACTACTGGATGTTAACGACGAAACAGCAGACCTACTCCTGACCAAAGCGAAATCTGATAGAAAATTCAGTTGGTTATTGGTTTTTACGACACATCGACCGTTGAGTCATGTAGCATCGCCAATCTCTCACGCCGATTTGTCGCGGGCGACGAGTAGCAACAGGTAAGACTCGAACCAACAACCTTTCGATTGTGAGACGAAAAACTTACCCCTAGGCTACTAGTCTCCTAGAAAATTAAGTACCATATACAAATGTTGCAAGTGTGACCAGCGCACCCGAGTCGGGTACGGTCGCGTGGGATCGCAACCAGGTACCCGGTACCACGGCGGCACCTACACCGCCGCTCACCGCGTCGCCGTGCCCACAGCTGGTCGCCAACTCGTGGGGCGTCGACTGGGGCGAGCGGGGCCTGCTGAGGATCCGACGCGCCACCAACGAGGCCGACATCGAGACGTTCGTGGTGGGCGCCTGGGCCCAGTCCGACCGCCTCCACCGGACGTCCGGCCGCGGGGCCTCCAGCGGCGGGGCCTCCAGCAGCGGGGCCTCCAACGGCGGGCCTCCAGCGGCGGGGCCTCCAGCGGCGGGACCTCCAGCGGCGGGGCCTCCAGCGGCGGGGCCTCCAGCAGCGGGGCCTCCAGCGGCGGGGCCTCCAGCAGCGGGGCCTCCAGCAGCGGGGCCTCCAGCGGCGGGGCCTCCAGCGGCGGGGCCTCCAGCAGCGGGGCCTCCAGCGGCGGCGACACCTGATGTCCACACCATCATCGGGACCACCCAACGGAGGTAGACGCCGGCAACATAGCTGGCGCGAACACCGCGACAGGCAGCGGCAAGGGCATCTTTTTAGAGCACTCCTTTTTGTTAGAAGAAATACACACACAATTGGTAAAATGACTCATCTTTTCAACAGAAGTGCGATCGCTGGTTTTCAAAATGGTGCCGCAGTGTTTGTTTTACATTTGTAGTTATGCAAAGATGTGACGGGAACAAATATATTTTGCTAGCTTCGCCTGCACACACATACTGTCCCATCACGGTGACGCGTCCAGAACCTCGTCATGTGGCTCGGTATATATGTATATATATATATATACACATATATATGTATGTGCATATGTATATGTATATATATATATAAACATTGTGCGTGTCTGTACAATGTGATAAGCAAATATATTACTATATCATAAAGCTTTATGCGCATTGCGAAAACAAATGCAACTTAGCTGCTTGGGAAAAGGTATGGCCGAAGTGGCTCTCTGGTGTTACAGGTGTTACAGTGCCTCATCCAGCGAGATTATTGCATTGCACCATATCTGAAATGTGAAGACTGGTCTCGATATATGCAACAAACTCGGGCTGGATCAATACTTAAACACGTTGGCAGACACGCCCCAGTTTTGCACCAGCACGCTTGCTGACTTCCCAATGCATGCCACTCAACCGTACACTCCCTCTGAATCATCGTACTATAGGCTTTAGTTACGCGTCCGGCTGAAACGCTGGCCATTACCAGCTCTGCGGCACAACAGAGACCACGTCAGAGATCCGAGTCGCAACAGAGACCACGACAGAGCTCCGAGTCGCAACAGAGACGACGACAGAGCTCCGAGTCGCAACAGAGACCACGACAGAGCTCCGAGTCGCAACAGAGACCACGACAGAGCTCCGAGTCGCAACAGAGGACCACGACAGAGCTCCGAGTCGCAACAGAGACCACGACAGAGCTCCGAGTCGCAACGGAGACCACGACAGAGCTCCGAGTCACAGCAGAGCTCTGAGTCGCAACAGAGACCACGACAGAGCTCCGAGTCACAACAGAGACCACGACAGAGCTCCGAGTCGCAACAGACCACGACAGAGCTCCGAGTCGCAACAGAGACCACGGCACGCTGCCGTGACACCACGCCGACGCGGCCGCCCAGGCCGGTCACGTCCCATGCCCTGCCTGACCGCTGCAGCAACTGTCGCACGTCCGTGGACGTTGGCGCGCCAAACATCCACTTTGTGTCGCATGACTGTGTTACTAGTTACTAGCTTAAGACTAGTTCTTTTAAGCTTGTTGCAGGGTATCCAGTGCCTGTCGCACTTCGTTTAAAACAAAGGGAACATAATCGAGTAGTTTATTTTTCTCATTCGGGTTGCACAACACACATTATGCACACACATACACATATCTGTTCTCCATGCTGTCAGTTAAAAGAACTAAACCAGATTAATTTTACGCTAAGCTCAATGAGTTCACACGCTTAAATAGCTCTGACAGTGACACCTGATGGCCAGCTGCATGCCGTTGAGCCTTACCGTTTGAGCTGCCCTCGTCGGCGCCGATGTCCTCGCTGAGCAGGCTGGAGACGACGGTGCTACCACAGACTCAGTCTGAAGTGATGGTGATCCCGCTAGGCTCGTGAGCGAACGACGTCCGTGCTCTACCATCCGGCCTCGGCTACCGATGTCCCCCAACTGATTTTCTCACACCACGCTCCGCTCCGGTTTCGCTTCCAGGAGTCTAGTCTCGGCTCACAGTTACAAGGAAAAACGATTCCTTTCCACTGCCCTCCCATCTCATCTCGGCTGTTTCCATCATATTTCCACTGTTCCAGTAACGTCTCCACTGTCCCGGTCACGTCTCCGCCGTATCAATCACATCTCCACCACACCTGTCACGCCTCCGCTGTTATCGCAGTGTCTCCGCTGTTCCTGCCACACGTCCACCGTACCGGTCACGTCTCCGCCGCTCTGCCGATCACGCCTCGTCTCCGCCGCTCCGCCGATCACGCCTCGTCTCCGCCGCTCTGCCGATCACGCCTCGTCTCCGCCGCTCTGCCGATCACGCCTCGTCTCCGCCGCTCCGCCGATCACGCCTCGTCTCCGCCGCTCTGCCGATCACGCCTCGTCTCCGCCGCTCACGCCTCGTCTCCGCCGCTCCGCCGGTCACGCCTCGTCTCCGCCGCTCCGCCGATCACGCCTCGTCTCCGCCGCTCTGCCGATCACGCCTCGTCTCCGCCGCTCCGCCGATCACGCCTCGTCTCCGCCGCTCCGCCGATCACGCCTCGTCTCCGCCGCTCCGCCGATCACGCCTCGTCTCCGCCGCTCCGCCGATCACGCCTCGTCTCCGCCGCTTTGCCGATCACGTCTCATCTCCGCCGCTCCGCCGATCACGCCTCGTCTCCACTGCTCTGGTCGTCGATGGCGATGAACGACGGCATCTCGGCCATGTCCCTGCGGCCGGCCTGGTCCCGGCCGGCCGGCCGCTGACTCTCGGGCCGGTCGGCGGCGCCCTCCTGGTAGTAGCGGCCGGGCCGGCGGCGGCGCGGCGCCACCGCGTCACCGACGGCGCCGGCCGAGCGGCGTGGCGCGCGCCGCCGGCCGGCGCGGTGCGCCAGCGGGCAGCTGGCGCCGCGCGGGCACTGCCGGCCGCCGCTGAACTCCGGGCAGACGTACAGGTGCTTCTCCGTACACTGAAACGGCGGGCGGTTGGCATGCGTGGACGCTGGTGTAGTGGAGGCAGACAAAGCAGGAGACCGGACAGACGGTGGGCAGTTGTGACACGTGGTCACTGGTGTATTGGGGACAGACCACTGCCGGGGACACCGAACCACAGCCACCGACAGTGTCTGAAGAGGGGAGGACACTCGAAAACGCACCACAGCCGGAGACCGGACCGTAGAGACCGACAGTATCCGGACGAGGCAGAACACTCAGATGCGTGGAGGACATATCACTGCCTGAGACCGGACCACAGGTGCATACAGCACCCGGAAGGGATACGTCTGGACACTCCGCAGACACCGGGTACATAACACCGAATGGAGAACAGAAACCGAAAGCAGCCGAAGATAAACATGTCCGAACATTCGAGGCAGACCACTGCCGTACAGTCGGCCACACGCACGCGATACTCCAGATTGCCAGCCTGACCTACAACATCGCGAAACACGCGCTTATGCGACTGGCGCGAAAAAATGATTGGACTGTCTGAGCCCAACTGGCCACGCTTACCGACGCTGCCAACTTACGCCATGTTACCACGGCTACCGGCTGACAACTTAACAACAGACACGGCTCCACGTCGACACCAGCCGCCCACCCGCCAACAAGTCACGCGCACGCCCCCCCCCCCTCGCCCAGACCGGCGCCACGCCACCCACCTGCAGTCCGCGCGCGCAGAAGCCGGCCAGGAAGCGGGCGCAGAGCGGCGCGTCCGCGTCCACGTACACGTGCTGGTAGGGGCACGGCTCGCGGCGGCACTCGTCCGCCAGGAAGTGCAGACACATGGGCAGCTTCTCGGCGGCCGGCCGGTGGTTGTAGCCGCAGCCGGGCCGGTCGCAGCCGGCCGGCTGCAGGTGGCGCGTGCAGACGGGCCGCAGCGCCGGGTCGTGCACGTGCGGACAGTCGCCGCGCTGGTGGCGCAGGCAGCGGCCCAGCCGGCAGTAGAACCGGCACGGCTGCCGGCTCAGCCGGCGCGTGTCGCGCAGCACGGCCAGACTGCGCGACTTGGCGCGACTGTCGACACCGCGCGCGCCGTCAGTATCCGTCTCGGTCGCGGGCTCGGTGTCAGTCACAACCGGCGTCACAGCCGCCGTCACAGTCTCCGTCTCAGTCTCAGTCACGGTGACGGTCACGGGCTCGGGCTCAGTCTCAGTATCAGTCACAGTCACCGTCACAGTCTCCGTCTCTGGGTCAGTACCAGTCACAGCCACCGTCACAGTCTCCGTCTCAGTCTCGGGATCGGGCTCAGTCTCAGTCACGGTCACGGTCACGGTCACGGTCACAGTCACGGTCACGGTCACGGTCACGGGCTCGGGCTCAGTATCAGTATCAGCCACAGTCGCCGTCACAGTGTCAGTCTCTGGGTCAGTATCAGTCACAGCCACCGTCACAGTCTCCGTCTCTGGGTCAGTATCAGTCACAGCCACAGTCAGTCTCCGTCTCAGTCACCGGCTCAGTATCAGTCACAGCCACCATCACGGTCTCAGTCTCTGGGTCAGTATCTGTCACAGCCATCGTCAGTCTCAGTCTCGGTTATTATTATCAGTCACAATCACCGTCACAGTCTCAGTCACGTGCTCATTATCAGTCACAGCCACCGTCAGTCTCAATCTTGGGCCCGGTCTCAGTCTCAGTCGCAGACACAGTTACGGCCTTAGTCACAACCTCAGTCTCAATCACAGTCGAACCGTGATACATCATTCATGAAATATGGTGGGATATATCACTTCCTGAGCACTCAATCGACATCGTTTCGAAAGAAGCACAAACATGCTTCTTGATGCGTGTTTATGAAGCCTTCAGCCAGCATATATAATGCTATTTCATTTGTAAGTATCATGGTTTTGCCCACCATTACGGATCATGATACACGAACATGTCGCAACACATATCCAGCAAATTAATTGCCTATGATGGGGTCTAGTGTACAATACCAGCTTGTAGTATAGATGTTTTGATCGCTATCATTAACATACCACTTTCCTATATTGGTATGTGTCAAAATAAGAATAAACAAAAACACACTGATAAGCAAGCTTTGGACCTTATATTTCATATCACAGACTTCGCAGATGCTTTATGCGACGTCATTTTCTTGGCGAATTTCGACATCCTACCGTACTCGGTTGGTTGGTTATTTGGGCCCAGGGGCGCATCGACTGCATTGGTCATAACACAGCGTCCATGTCCCACTGCACTCGGTTGGGCGTCTCACACCCAACGAAAAACCATTATTTTAACAACGCACAGCCACTCCGTCGGCGACCGCAAGACGCTGAACCTGGCCGACTGGATAGGATGTTTCCAGAAAACATAGCCTTGACAAAGACAGGCCAAAGCAATTTGAGACATGCATCATGTTTGTTTCTAGCGTGTAGAGAATTGGCTCTTCCACGCTCTCCGTTGCCTACGTCTATGGACAACGGAGGCGGTCGTCGCATTCTGAGCCAGCGACGATGTCTGCGTTGAACATCAACGTTGATGCGCCCCGAGCTCGAGTCGGGGCGCATCAACATCTCCAGTAATGCGCCCCGGTCATCAGACAACTGCACCGATGTTCCCTACAAGACCGTTGGTCGAAGTGGGTGGCGTCCACGCTCCCCAAGTATTCGTATTGAGGAAAAATATTTCGTCCATGAAGACGGAAACAAACGTGGGCTTGGCATGTGGTTTGATTGATTACTTGGGTTTAAGGGCGCGCCGACTACGAGGTCATTTAGCGCCCTGGCTCGGCATGTGGATGTCTGATGCGGCATGTTGATGTCTGATGTTATAGTTACATGGGTCAGCTGGCTTAAGTTCCGCGGACAAGGCCATATCAACCCGGAGAAACGCCAGGCACGAATTTGGATACTTCTCTTTCTGTGTCCATACTATCGGCACCCAGCAGGATCCAACTGGCCAACCTGAGCAAGGTACCACTGAACCGCCCAGAGCAGGACCCCAATGACCCGAACATGGCCCCACGAACTGACCCGAGCATGACCCAAATGACCTGACCCGAGCCGGACCCCACGACCTGACCCGAGTCGGACCCCACTGAACTGTCCCAAGAATGACCCGCCCATCGACTCGGGCAGGATCGCACTGACCTGAACATGACCCAAGCATGACCCCACTGACCTGCCCAGGGCATGGCCCCACTGCCTGACCTGACCCGGAGCCTACCCGCTGACCTGAGCACGGCGCGGCTGGCCTGGTGCCGGGTGTCGGCCGTCAGACTGTCGACTGACCTGAGCACGGCGCGGCTGACCTGGTGCCGGCCGTCGGACTGTCGACTGACCTGAGCACAGCGCGGCTGCCCTGGTGCCGGGTGTCGGCCGTCAGACTGCCGACTGACCTGAGCACGGCGCGGCTGCCCTGGTGCCGGCCGTCAGACTGTCGACACCTGAGCACGGCGCGGCTGCCCTGTGCCGGGTGTCGGCCGTCAGACTGCCGACTGACCTGAGCACAGCGCGGCTGCCCTGGTGCCGGGTGTCGGCCGTCAGACTGCCGACTGACCTGAGCACGGCGCGGCTGCCCTGGTGCCGGGTGTCGGCCGTCAGACTGTCGACTGACCTGAGCACGGCGCGGCTGGCCTGGTGCCGGGTGTCGGCCGTCAGACTGCCGACTGACCTGAGCACGGCGCGGCTGGCCTGGTGCCGGGTGTCGGCCGTCAGACTGCCGTCGGCGGTGCGCCGGAACGTCAGTCCGCCGATGTCGAGTCGCGGCGGCGCCGGCGGGCCCACGTCCAGCCGGCGCAGACTGCGGCCGCCCGCCTCCACACGGTAGCGCGCGCCGCGCACGCTGATGTAGCGCGGCGAGCGTGCTGCGGCAGACCATCGGCGTTACCCGCAGCGTAGGCGGACAGTGGAGACGCAGGGTGTGGAGACAATACCGGGCCACAACGCCGCCAGCAACGTGAATCGAGTAACGCACCGAGGTAACACTACGACAGGACCACGCTAAGGACAACGTACACCCAGCAACACACCAGGGTAACATTACACAGAAGTACTACGCTAAGGACAACAAACATCCAGAAACGCACCAGGGTAGCATTATACGACAGGGCAACGCAACCAACAACATACATCCAGTAACGCACCAGGGTACCAGTGCGTGGCAGGACTACGCTACCAACAACGTGCATCCAGTAACGCACCCGAGTAACGCTGCGCCACAGCACGTTACCAGACGCGCGCGAACAGCGACAGAACAGGGCAGCAGGCAGCAACATACTTGTGTGGAACCAAGACACGACACGATGCGGTGGATACGGTTAACGATACAGACTACCACAGTGCTGGGCGGCCGTCGGTACGACTCGAGCATATGTTAACGTGCGCACGAGACGGCAACGACTTTACATCACCAGAAGCAGAAAGCAAACCACGCCCAGCAAAAGCATTCATCGTATTTAGTTAGTTTGGTTATTTAGTTCATCGTATTTAGTCAAGCATTCATCGTATTTAGTCGTATTTAGTTATTTGGGCGTTAGGGCGCATCGACCAGGGTTGATCATTCGCACAAAAGCATACATCAGGGATCAAGGTGCATGCGGAGCCGGGTCACACCGGTGCTGGCTCAAAAGATTGGGATCGTCTGGCACTGTCTAACGATGGCCGTACACCAAAACAATAACAGCACATCAGGTTGTGTCATACCGGAAAACCGTTGTACGGGAACAGCAGGCTGTTGGCCCAGCCTGGCTGGCTGCTGACTGGGTCTGGCTGGCGTCTCACTGGAACTGGCCAGCGAATGGCTGGGTCGGGCCGCAGCTCTCTGCAGTTTTCGTCTGGTCGACTTGTAGAGCAGGCCGCCGATGCTGACGTACCGAGAAGACCCCAGCTGGAGCACCCCGCACTCCCTGACGTGAGGGACTCGCGTGAGCAGACACGTAGCGCTCGACACAGGCCTTTACAGAGCAAACGCAGGCGCTGCATCTTGAGCGCGTAACAATTGCTGTTAAAATCACTAAAATGCTGTCGAGCTGTCTTTGCATAGGTAGATTACCCAGCTCAGCTTGCACACCATGACATTTGATACAACCTGGGATTGTGGTTTCAAGGCACGCAAAGGTACATTTATGTAAAGTTGGATTGTGTTGACAAACCAGAGTTGGTGTCCGAGCAGGCAAAACAATGTTTTGTGATCATGCGACATGTGCGAGAAAATGGATATAAAACCCAGAGATAACCAAATGGAACCCTAAGACATTATGAGTACAAAGTGCCTTAAAATCCCAACGAGAATATGATACCATAAACAAAGCAGGTTCAGGATTTCTGGGTCCAATCCACAAACATATGATACCAAATATTCGGTGCCTTTCTTTTACACCCTTACTACATTTCCTGTTTGTTTTGTTATGCTACAGAATTTGTAGAAATTATTTTTCGCGATTGAATTGCTCGTGAAGGCTCCAACATGTAGAGGAACGCGAAGGAAAAGTGGCGGTTCTTACATTAGCCGCTGGCCAGATCCAGACGAGTTACGTCTTCGCCAAATCCTGTGTTGGGACTTCACCGCTCCGGCCCGTCCCAAGGCTTTCCGATGGGAACCGGCCATTCCACTGCGTACGACTTTTTGCTGCAAGTTCGCCACTCTAGTACGTAGCAGGGTCTTGTGTGGGGAACCGGCCACACTTGCACGCGGTGTCTTGTTCTGGGAGCCGGCCGCTCCGCTCCGCAGTAGGGTCTTGTTCTGGGAGCCGGCTGCTCCGCTCCGCAGTAAGGTCTTGTTCTGGGAGCCGGCTGCTCCGCTCCGCAATAGCGTCTTGTTCTGGGAGCCGGCCGCTCCACTCCGCAGCAGGGTCTTGTTCTGGGAGCCGGCCGCCCCGCTGCGCAGCAGCGTTTTGTTCTGGGAGCCGGCTGCTCCGCTCCGCAGTAAGGTCTTGTTCTGGGAGCCGGCCGCCCCGCTGCGCAGTAGGGTCTTGTTCTGGGAGCCGGCCGCCCCGCTTCGCAGTAAGGTCTTGTTCTGAGAGATGGCTGCTCCGCTCCGCACCAGTTTCAGTCGGCCAGGCGAGCCATTCCGCGATTGAGGCATACCCGAATGCAGCGATGTCGACGCAGCTGCATGTCGACAAACGCGTCAGCTCCATTAAAACAAAACACAGTGCACATTTAAGTCTATGGACGCACAGTGGTAGGATAATGCATTTTCGCTGTGAAATCGCAGAAGCGATCACAGTAGAACGTCGATACTCGTCGTGGAAACGCTGCTGCCTAAAATGTCTGATGGATTTGTTAATCTAAATGTTGACCGAGTAGCGTACACGTATGTAAACATTTTTCGTCTGTGTTGAAATATCTAAGTTGTGGATGCCTATATTTACAACGATATAAAACCACATATACTTATAACCAGGTATTGTACAACAGATCACACCATAGGCAATCCTCTTACCCTTAATGCAATTGCAATGATGTTAGCACTGAACAGCCTATAGCACAGCTTGGGGTGACTAAGAAAAAAAAGAAATATGTGTGTGTGTGTGTAAATATATACGCATATATATATATATATATATATATATATATATATATATATATATATAAAATATATACATATATATATATTAACAAATGCACAACAGTATTCCTCACCAGCCATATCATAGAAAGCTATGCCCGGGGACCAGCTGGATGACCAGCAGTGTCATTCCCTGGCAGTAGGTCTCACCTCTGGCGTTGGTACTGGTGCTGGTGCTGGTGCTGGTGCTGGTGCTGGCGCTGGCGGCCAGCTGCATCTGGTGTCGGCTGCGCGGCGTGGTCGCCTGCCGCACCAGCTTGTGCTGGGTGTGCAGGAGGGCGCGGCGCGGCGCGGCCGCCGTCCGGGCGTCGTTCGACAGTCGGCGCACCAGCCGGTACTGCGCCGACAGCGAGCTGCGGCGGCGGCGCGTCGAACGCGCCCCGCCGCCGGCCGCGCCCCCATCGGCACTGGTCCCAGCGGCGGGCCCGGGACCCGCTGTGGGGCCTGGCCCGGCGCTGACGTCGGCAGCCGGAGCGGAACCAGCCGTGTGGTCGGGCTTGGCCACAGCGCTGCCAGATGCAGATGCAGATTCCACCGCGCGGGAGCGGAAGTTGGGATTCACATGCACGCTCGTTGACATTTGCAAGGCCTTCGGGATGAAATTGGGGTTCATAAAGACGTTTGTCGTCTTTTGTGTAACTCCCTGATCAACAGTAGCTTTTGCTTTTGCACTCAAGTCCATTGGATTATGCTTTACGGAAGGTTTCACATCGCTCACGGAGGCCGCTGGTCGGCGATGCTTGATGGCAGGTGAGTATAACTTGCTTGTAGGACTTCTGATCCAATGCAGTGTGTTGAATTTCCTGGGTTGTCGTCGTTTTGGTGCCCGTGAAGGCTGGTGCGTCTGTTTCTGCATCTCTATTTGTTCTGAAAAAAAGAACATCATCAAACAAACTATTATTATTATATTACATTATTATTATGTTATAATTTACAGAACAGGTGCAATTGTTTTACTGAAGCTCAATGACACAATGAGTGAGACTTCTGAGGGCAAAATGAATGTGGACAGGAATTCATCAGGAAAAACGAACAAAGTAACAAAAACGAAACGAAGCTTCTGTTTTATATTGGGATTTTCCCTTTCACCTAACATAGAGGTGTGAATTTGAGCACTTACCTATGTGCTCACCAGTCAATCCATTGTCTGAGTGCTATCCAGGCTTATATTCAGACCACTGTGTGGACTGGTACACATGATTCTTAACATTTGAACATTGGTTCAGATGTCATGTTTAATGATTGCTTGGTGCAGTACATGAATAGAAAGTGGTGATTTGGACAAATAGAACACCCTTGTTATAACCATGGTTGGTTGGTCGGTTGGTTATTGGTGTTTTGGTTTTACGACACGACGGGTATTGGTTTTACGACACAACCGTTGAGTCATGCAGCGTCGCCAATCTCACGCCGATTGGTAGCGGGCGAAGAGTAATGACAGGTGAGACTCGAACCCACAACCTTTCGATTGTTAGACGAGCAATTTACCCCTAGACCACTTGTACCTTGCCACAGCCATGCATGCAAATACCAACTTATGTAAATGTAAATATGCTGCATTGCTGAAGCTGCACTGAATGTATGCTCTATATTCGTGCATCCACACATTTCAGCATACATATCTGTTATACAAAATGTGCTTTCCTACACTCCTAGATCAAATAATTTAGGTATACATCCCAACTAGCCCAAATGCACATGACCTCTGCTCAGGCAGACACAAATTTAGAAGAGTATCTCATAATGGCAAGGGTATATGACAGATACTTATTTATCTAGATATGACATAAATACATAATGACATAAAAGAGTAGTGCAACTATAAGCCACAAGGGCCCTTCTTGGTTTCGCTCTGTACATTCAATCAGTCACCCACCAAATCCTTTCATCAGCCCTCCCTGGAATACTGAAAAGCAAGCCCTCCATTCTTATGATTGTCTATGCTGTTTTTAAAGATGTTCAATGTGTTACTACTGACAATGGTTTCTGGCAGCTGGTTCCAGTGTTCTACTATCCTGTTGGTGAAGAAAGACTGTCTTAACCTTGTTCTGCTGTGGTTAACTTTAATTTTGAATTGATGACCTCTAATTGCATCATTTCTATTCAATTCAAACATTTCCCCAAGATATTCCTTCTCCAGACCATGAACAAATTTAAAGACCTCAATGAGATCTCTCAGCCTTCTATATCTAATTGAAAACACATTCAATTTCTTCAATCTTTCCTCATATGCCAGGTTGCTTATACCATTGACCATATTTGTAGCCCTCCTCTGTACTCTCTCTAAAAGCCAACCATCTTTTTTCATAGCTACGAGACCAAGCTTGGATGCAGTATTCCAAATGTGGCTTGACATATGCACAGTAAAGCTTCCTGATGACTTCCTCACTTCTGTATGATACATTCATATTTATTGGCTCAAGTATTCTCATTGCCTTCTTCCTGGATTCCTTCATCTGTTCTGAATAACACCTAAATCCTTCTTCTGTTGAGTCACAGCTTGGCCATCCATGAAGTATGAAGCCTTCATATGCTGCTTACCTACATCCATGACTTTGCATTTATCAAAATTAAATTTCATTTGTCATTCTTTGGACCACTTCATAAGTTTGTCTAAGTCTTTCTGCAGAGAGATATGCTCATTGTGACCTGTTATTACCCTAAAGACCTTCAAATCATCTGCAAATTTCAAAACCTTACTGCTTGGGCCACTTCCAATGTTATTTACATATAAAATGAACAGTAGTAGACCCAGTACTGGCCCCTGGGGGACTCCGCTAGGAACATATTGCCGTGATGACTTTGTACCATTTAGCATCACTTCTTGCTGTCTACGTGAAAGCCACAACTCTATCGATTTTAAGATGCTACCTGCAATACCATGGGACTGAAGCTGCATCATTTACCATTTATGATCTACCTTGTCAAAGGCCTTACTAAAGTCAAGATAAGCTACATCAACCTGATTTCTCTAATCAAATTGTTCTATGGCAAAGTTAAAAAGGTCTCCTTTCTTGAAAATAGGAACTATATTTTCCCTTTCCCAATGTGTTCAAATTTCATTTTGTGCAACTGATCTACAAAATACTCCACTAAGTGGAAATGCCGGTTCCTCTTCAGCTTCCCACAATACCCAAGCATAAATTTCATCAGGTCTTGCTGCCTTGTTTGGCTTTATTTTCCTGATATAATTGAAAATAAAATAATTATCAATGAAATCAACATCATTTATCCAATCACATGCAACTGAACTATGGTGTACAGTTGGCAGATTGGTCATATCTTCCAATGTAAACACTGATTTCAACTCCTTGCTCAGCTCCTCAGCAATCTCACTATCCTCACCCAATATAGTTCCATTTACTTCCAGTGGACCAATTATGCTAGAAACCTTTCTCAGCTTGCAGAAACTAAGGAACTTCTTGCTGTCCCCATTACATACATGACCAACATGCATTTAATTATACATAAGCCATAAGAATCTAAACAAGTCCACATCAAACTGAAAATTAAAGCAGTCTACAATGTATATGGCACCTTCATACTCATCTATGCAGCTGTGCAAAACCAACATGTGTGTGTGTGAGTGTGTATGCATGCACATTTGCATAAGTGCATACATGTGGACAATCTATAATTTGCTTACAAGTAGGGTTGTGGAGGGTAGGATTTTGTTCAGTTTGGATAAAATTATGGGTGCAACAATGCCCATAATCATGTGCAAATGTTTAATGCCATGACTGGTGTCCCTGATGATAATGGATTCACCTATTTTCCCAATTGCAGTGGCTTCATATATATATTATATATATATATATATAAAATATAACAAAAAACCCATATAAACACATATATATATATATATATATATATATATATATATATATATATATATGTATGGGTCTAGCTGCTAGGCTCACAGGAAGTGTTTTGTGTGGTGTATGTTTTTGTATGCAGCACACTCCTAAAGACAGGGCAGGGTTTTGATCTATGCCTTGTCATTGACACTCATTGTATCTCAACTGCACTGGATGCTGTGCTGCATATGCATTATACTTCCCATGATACTTGCCCACAATTTAGTTCACAATGCACATTTTGTGTGAGGAACTTGTCCTTGGAAGTGGTATGGCATGGGTGGCAGTTTTTGTTACCTGTGCAACGTGTTGGGGTTTGTAGGGTTGTGGCTACCATAATATTTCAAAGGTTGTTTTTTTTTGTGTTGGTTTATGCTACTTGGTGAGGTAGCTAGGAAAAACATCAAACCAATTAATTTCTGGCAGCGATCTTGCTTATAGATGGCAGCCTTCTGATGTTGCACCTATCATTCATTTTGTGTTTGCTGCTGATGCACACTTCTGCTGCGATGACATATCTAGTGAATGGGATGGTTCACAAAGGCAAGAGTCATGTTGGGGGCATCCATGCCATTCAATGAGTTTTTTTTTAGACTGCTCTACCTCCTGTCTCTGGTCCCAGTGTTAAAATAATGGTTTTGATTAGATGTGAGATGTTAAAGCCAGTACAGCAGGATATCAAAATTTGCTATGAGTCATGCTATATATTTACTGTGAACACTTTGTCCTTCAAATTCAGTATTCAGCTAATATCCTCCTTTTTTAAAACTTTACCATTGTTTTACATTTCTTTTCAGGGGCACATAATATTTGGATGTTGATGTATAATGATGATTTGAAGGTCTTTAGGGCAATAACAGGTCAAAAGGAGCATATCTCACTGCAGACATAGATGAACTTGTGAAGTGGTGGGGGGGGGGGGGGGGGGGGGGGGGGGGTTGGTTGGGGTGGGGGGGGGGGGGGGGGGGGGGGGGGGGGGATAGGCCCCACCCAACCGAAGACAAAGCATGCCAAGTCAACAGCCGGGGCACGGGAGCCGCACGCGGGCGGGGGGACGGGGGCCGGAGGCCCGCAATACACGCCCACAACCCGTCAGCGGAGCGGGCGCGGCAACCCACACCCGCAACTGACGACCCGAACGGCCGGCAGCCGCGGCAGCACCCAAAGGCAGGACCCAGCGTCCGCACGCAACCGGCGTAAACCGGCACGCCGCACGCCCCAGACACGCCCAGGGCCGACGCAGCACCGCGCCGCCAGCGCGGGCGCCCCCACACCAAAAGGGCCAGCCCGGACGGCCCAGGGACCCCAGCGGCCGCCGGCCGCGGCCCGGGCACCAACCAAGGGCGGCGCGCAGCAGCGCGCGGCCCGCGCCCCCGCCGCAGAGCCGGCGCACACCCGCACGCCCGCGGGGAGGCAGCCGCGGCCCCCCGGGACGCACGGCGCGAGCGCAGCGCCGGGGAGCACCGGCGCCCGCGGCGCGCGCACGCGGCCAACCGACGGTCGGCGCCCACCGGACGACGGCGACGGGCAGGGGGCACGGCAGGGAACCAGGGCAGGCGACCGGCCGCAACCGCCCGCGGCGGGGGGGGGGCACACGGCCCGGCAGCGCCCCAAACGCGCGCGGCGGCGAGGCCGGGCGCCGGGCAGCACCGCGCAGCCCCGCGGCAGCCGCAGGGCACGGACGCCACCCACCGGGGCGGACGCGGCGGGCGGCACACCGGCCCGGGGGCCGCCAACGGGGCCGCCCGCCCAGCGACGCAGCAGCAGGCCCCCACCGGAGCCAACCGCACCCCACGCGGGGCCCCAGCCGCCGCCGGCACGCCACGCGGGCCGCACAGCCGGCCGCGGCCCAAACGGGGCAGGCGAGCCCGCGGCGGGCACCCGCCCGCAAAGCCGGCGGGCCGCCCCAGAGCCGCGGCCGGCCCCACGGCACGACGCAGCCGCCACGGGCACGCCCGGACGGCCAAGCCGCCGGGCGGGCGGCCGAGGAGCGCCCGCCGGGGCGCGGGACGCGCGGCGCCACAACCCGGGGCCGCGCCCCGGGCCGGAGCGTCGCGCCCCCGGCCCACCCCGGGGGGGCGCCCGGCGGCGCGGAAAGCGGCCGCAACGCCCACACAGCGGCACCCGACAATGGACGCCGGGCTGCGCGAGCAGGTCGACTGTGTCGCGGTGCGGGTAAGGGGGCCGACCCGGCACGAGGCCCCGGCAGCTGAAGGGGACAAGTGGTGGGACGGACGCCGTTCCCTGCGCCGGGGTCCCGGAGGATCCGGTCAGTGGCGCCGTGGAGGACGCGAGCTGGCTACGGCCGGAGTCGAAGGCGGCCACACATCAACAGGCCGAACTGGACGCGCCTCAGCGGTCAACATGGCGGTTGCGTGGGATTACCACCATCGACCTTCGACCGACTCGGCCACGGTCACAAGGGATCGATACGCCCTGAGCGGCCGCTCCGCCGCGGACTAAGGCGCACGGGAGATGCTTATCCGCCGGAGGATCGACGTCATTCGACAGCTAGTGGAGGAGTTTCGCCTAAAACGGTCCGCCTGGTAAAATCCCACAACCCGGCGGACGCACTCACCCGTGTGCCAAAAAGTGGCTCGACTGCCGGACCATCAACGACGCCCACCAGGCGCCGTCGCGGCAGCCGGGCCCCGCGACCAGACGCCGACCCCGCCCGGATACGTAGGTGCCAAACACCGGCACCAGGGGTCCGCCGGACGCTCTGGTATGTGCGTCGGAGCGAGGACGCGCGTGCCACCGGTCAGCGGTGCGAGCGGTGATCCAGCAGTGCGATGTGCCAGTCCATCGACCCGGCACCTGCGCGCTGGCAGCGCGGGTCACGAGCGTGCCGCTGACGGGAACGCCCAGCCATCGACGTACCCACTACCGGGGCCGGTCGTACCGACGGTGATCGACTGTGGGCCTTCCGGTACGGGATGTGGCGGCTGCTGCGCCGTTCCGACGCAGCCGAGGTCACGGGCCAGCTGGAAACCATCTCCTGGAACGGGCGCGCCGGCTGAGTTGCTGTGACAACGCGACAGAATTCCGGGGTCGTCGGATGGCTGCGTTCGCGGCGCGCTGGGGGTCCGGCTGCGCTTTCGGGCCGTGCACGAGGCAGGAGGTAACGGCATTGTCGAGCGCCATCATCGGACAATAAGGTATGGCGGCCCGCCAGGACTGCACCATCGGTAAGCGGTACACCGTTACAATGCTACGCCTCGCGACGGTGTACGACCCTCCAGCGCTCCGGCGGCCGGGCTCTTCAAGCGCGCTGGCCGGGACTTGCCGGTGGCCGCCGATGTGCAGGGCCCAGCCGGACGATGCCCGTGGCGCACGACGGCTCTGAGCGTGCGCGCGCGATGCTCCAAGTCGGTGACACCGTGTGGATACGACGCCGAGGTCAGCCGACGCGGTGCACGGATGTGTCGCGGCGAGGTGGGTGACGCGGCTGCTCCCGGCACCGCTGGTGGAGGTCGACGGTACCCCGTGGCACGTGCGGTGTGTCCGGCGGCGATTCGGGAGTGAGGACGCCGGACCAGACGGAGCGCGAGCGAGTCTGGGGACTTACCCACCGGAGGAGGTATGGAGCAGCCGCGTAAGGTGTCTCCCAGTGCGGGTGGGGCGGTAGAACCGGAGGCGGAGCGGCCCCACCGGCACCGCCGGATGCGTGGGCGGCGGCAGAGTGGTGCAGACCTCGCAACGGCGCGGGCAGGGCGGAGGATTTAACGATGCGGTCGACCACCCGAGCGCTGAATGTGTGGTCACTGAGGACGCGCGGATGGGCGAGCCGCGCCCCGGCGAAGTATGCGTGAGGCGGGCGCCAGTCGAATTGTATGGCTGCGGTGTACCAGTGAATTGTGTATACCAGACGACGATGATGATTATTGATAATCAGGTGGAGGTGTAGTGAGCTGGTGCTGGAGCTGGGCCTGCGCCACGCAGGGCCGCCGGCGCCGGTGGCGCTGGTGTCACGTGGCACTCGGCGCGTCCGTGGTCACGTGGTCACTGTCACGTGGTCACGGCCGTCGGCGGTTTCTGCAGCGCGGTCTGTGGTTGGGGCGGCTAGGTCGGCGGCGCGCGGGGGTGACTGCCCGCAGTTGGTCGAGGGACGCGTGGCCGGTGCTCGTGGCTGGGTCGCCCGACACTGCCAATACACGTCCTTCCCCGTGCTCGGCACTACTTTCTAATCGGCAACTACAGTGGTCTGAAGAATGGCTAATTAAATTAAATTTTGATAATGGCAAAATCACGCATGTAGGTAAGCAGCATATGAAGGCTCCATACTTGATGGGTGGCCAAGTGCTATCAGTGACTCAGCAGGAGAAGGATTTAGGTGTTATTCTAAACACAAAATTGGGGGCAACAGAACAGACCAAGGAAGCCAGGATTGGATTGGATTGTGGCTTTACGACGCACTCAGCAGCGAGGCCATATCGCGTCGCCTGCCTCTCACCCTGGCAGGAAGGGCGGCATCGCTGGGAATCGAACCCCGTGCCTCTGGCTTGCCAGACGCTCAGCTTAACTACCAAGCTACTGACGCCCCAAGGAAGCCAGGAAAAAGGCACTGAGAATGCTTGGGGAAATAAATAGGAATGTATCATACAGAAGAAAGGAAGTCATCAGGAAGCTTTACTGTGCATATGTCAGGCCACATTTGGAATACTGCATTCAAGCTTGGTTTCCTAGCTATGAAAAAGATTGTTGACTTTTAGAGAGAGTACAAAAGAGGGCTACAAAAATGGTTAATGGTATAAGCAACCTGGCATATGAGGAAAGATTGAAGAAATTGAATATGTTTTCACTTAGATATAGAAGGCTGAGAGATCTCATCGAGGTCTTTAAATTTGTCCATGGTCTATAGAGGGGATATCTTGGGGAAATGTTTGAATTTAACAGAAATTATGCAATTACAGGTCATAAATTCAAAATTAAAGTTAACCACAGCAGAACAAGGTTAAGACAGACTTTCTTCACCAACAGGGTAGTAGAACACTGGAACCAGCTGCCAGAAACCACTGTCAGTAGCAGCACATTGAACATCTTTAAAAACAGCATAGACAATCATTACAAGAATAGAGGGCTTGCTTTTCAGTATTACAGAAAGGGCTGGTTGACAGATTTGGTGGGCAACTGGTTGTGTGTACAGAGTGCAACCAAGAAGGGCCCTTGTGGCTCATAGCTGCACTAATCTTTTATGTTTTAATGTCTTTATACATTTACAATAACAATACAAACAATGTTTCATAGTGATAATTTGTAGTGGTGTTCCGAACAAGAAAATGTTGTGCAGGACTAGGTACTGCAGCTGTTGTGGTACAAATCATCATAATTAGTGCCTAGATACCAGCAAGCCACTAACAAACAGGGTGGGAAACTTACTTTCGGGGTTTGGAGTCGGAGTGCAAACAGATTTCTTCAAGAGTACATTTTCATGGACATATTATTTTGTATGCATGAAATCTATTTGCCAGTAACTGATGTAAAAATAATATACACCTAGTCAGTGCCTACATAATATGCATAAGTAATACACATCATTTTGGTCACATCAAAGCATAGAAACAAAGTGAACAATGGACTGCACCACAAGACAGAGAGTTGTGATGATCAGCTCAACTTTGTCCCTTGTAACTCACATGAGCAATGTGCTTTCCTTTCACTGTTGGTCTCAGTACAAGGGTAGCCAAATGAAAAACAAACAAATAATTCACACTCCACCCTCAGCTCATAATGCACACCTACCTACATACACAGCCAATTCCCTGTGTGCAATACGGACCGGACACAGCTACCTCACACGCAACAGTCGGAAGCTATGACAGTGTGCAAACAAGGTCGTGTTTGCAGTATGGCACTGTTAAACATGTGTTCCAAAGTTGCTAATGGATATGACATCACAAAAATATATTGCATTGATTGGTTGAAAGACAGTTTTCTGAACAGAAAATGCTAACAAAGCAAATTTCTATTGGCGGCCTCTGGGACTCCCGAAGTCATCTCTTAAAATGGTCAGTTTTTTCCACTATAGGGTGGCTTGAAAGCAGGCTTCTGGAGACACATCGGCTGGATTCAAAGTGACCAGAGGCCACTATTCAGTGTGCAGGCATGAGGTTTGGCACATTGTGGTCGGAATTTCCGCTGGTTGTGGTGTAGTGTGGTATGTGTTTGGGTGTTGTCTGTGTGTTTCCTGGTAGGAAAAGTGGCTAGTTTATTTGGTAATCATAAGTACAATAACATGTTTGGTGGATATTCTATTCAATCTTGTATTAGTTTTTAGTTGTATTTTTGTTCCTTCTGCATGTTTGTGTCAGAGTACATGTGGAGCCCATTCTATCTAGTATGAATACAGAGTGCAAAAATGTTTTAAAAGATGAAATCTCTTAAGAAGTGCCTCAATTCCACCCTGTTAACAAATACTGGCATAAATGAAGAAAACAGCAGGTCACTTCCATTATTTTCAGACCTTCATCATTTTACGCTTCCAAGAACCAACTGCTCTCTGAAGCCTAAAAATGGCACCTGCAGACTTTGACAACTCTGTACACAAAGAATGGATAGAACTATAGAACCTGACCTTTGCATTTAGGCAGAGAAAGGTTCATCATTTATGAATACCACCACATTTTTGTTGTTTATGCACTGAATAGAACATGGGGGACATCCAAAGGGAGGAAGTTCAGGAAATTAATTGATTATTTGGGTTTAATGGTGCACTGACTATGAAGTCATTTAGCACCCATGGTGTTCAAATAACAGAACATGTTCAGATGCCCCCTCTTCCCATAGCTACCCCTACATACCCACCTACCTCACAGACCACAAAATGTTTTTTTTAACATGATCCTGTTTGTGCAGGGCAATGACCAGCGGTGCATAGACATAAAGACATAAAAGATTAGTGCAACTATGAGCCACAAGGGCCCTTCTTGGTTGCACTCTGTTAACCTTGTTCTGCTGTGGTTAACTTTAATTTTCAATTTATGACCTCTAATTGCATCATTTCTGTTCAATTCAAACATTTCCCCAAGGCATCCCATCCCCTCTCCAGACCATGGACAAATTTAAAGACCTTGATGAGATCTCCTCTCAGCCTTCTATATCTAAGTGAAAACATATTCAATTTCTTCAATCTTTCCTCATATGCCAGGTTGCTTATGCCATTAACCATTTTTGTAGCCCTCTTTTGTACTCTTTCAAAAGCCAACAATTTTTTTCATAGCTAGGAGACCAAGCTTGGATGCAGTATTCCAAATGTGGCCTGACGTATACACAGTAAAGCTTCCTGATCACTTCCTCACTTCTGTATGATACATCTGTATGCAGTTAGTACTGGGATGGGTACCTGGTGAGGGGAGGCTAGGGTGTTTTATCTTCCTGGTGCAGAACAGTCTTGCCAATGCGCTTCGGGGCGGATTTTTTTAAGTGGCTGTTGCGCCCCACCAAGCTGTTTGCCATACTTTGCAATCTGCGCTTCCTGCCCCTCTTACTCAACTTTGCAGCACAGCATCCCCACATTCAAACTCACGAGTTAATTCCGTTATTTGCTTCAGCAGAACTTTTTCCATTCCAGGCTCCATCAGGATTTCAATTGATAAGTCAAATTCAACATAACCACAACTCACATTAATCCTTATTTCTCCAGAACTTTTTCCATTCCAGGCTCCATCAGGATTTCAATTGATAAGTCAAATTCGTGAACGATAACCGTGGTCAGACCAGTAGCAGCAACGGCAGCTGTTGGATCCAAGGCCTTGGCTCGCAGCCAAGTCAGTGCTTTTCACATTCTGCAACTACAATCTAATTAATGACCCTTTGCGAAGAAAATTGATACCAAATGCTACCAGATTGACGTCATCGGAATGACGTCAATCGTCATGTGACATTTGCTAAATGTGAACATTCCAGTACACATTTAGCAAATGTCACATAGCGCGGCAGTACCTCGGAGCATGCTCTGTGGCATGGGTGTAACCATTGGGAGGAGGGCTGGGGGGACATGTCCCACAATTTGTGAAAAGTGGCGATTTGTCTCATCCAACTTCTTTCGTGTCCCCCAAAACCTCAGCCACTTAAGTGTGAACGCCGCAAAATTATACGTAATATGTATTTACAAAGTATGAATTTGCATATATTTGTATGTATTTACAAAGTGAAAATACATATGCAAGAGAATCACGAAAAATACAAGAAGCCGATCTAGGCAATCAACGAGCTTCATGGCCATGGGTCGTCATAAAATATCCGAATGGTAAATCAACAAACGTTATAAATGTGTTTCCGGAACATTCTTCAATCAAATGAACCTTGACCATCGTGTGTTCTGGCTTGGGTGGAAAAGTGGCTTTGCGAGGCAACAAACTTGCATTATCTCAAGGCTTCATACGTCTTACGTTGCATTCCCTGCGCATATATTGATATATGTTGATGAAACGTGAGGGTGTCCTTCGGTATCTTCAAGACAATAGATGGGAGTCACGAACCTATCACGGGGAGTTGTCTCTAGTGATTTTGTCACGGACAGCCCTAAGCACGTACATCAAGTTAACGTGATATTCGCATTCGTATTCAGCGACGAGTTCATCAGAAGCGTATTTGCATTGGCATTGGCATTCAGCGTCAGTTTTTTCGATCGCTAGAATCAATTCCCACAAATGCTTCTGCTTGCACTGAACACGCTGGAAGCAACTACATAGGTATTACATCACCACTTGAATGATCCATGCCCAACGCAAACCGGTTTCTTCGGTAGCATAACATCTTTTCCGTTGTCATCAAAACCTCCCAGATATTCTCACAGGCGGCAACGAGCGAAGAACCATCGTGTAAGGTTAACACGCGCACGTCCGGGGGCAGGTATCTGCCCCCCTGTGGTTTTTCCTAATTTGCGGCCATACTAATCGGGTTAGCAAGGCCAAACATCACATGGCTGCTCATTGGTATTTTCCGCATATTCTCATACATTTTAACCCTGGGTCATCTCAGGTCAGTTCACCAGGTCGAAGTGTCCCAACGTCCCTCTGACTTCTAGATGGCATAAATTCCACATTAATTGGGAGATTGATTTCAAACTTATAACACGTCATGATCTCATCAGGGACCATCATATATATATATATATATATATATATATATATATATATATATATATATATATATATATATATTCTGTTTTTTGTAGCATTGACCTGAGGTCAGGTCTTGGCCATGCTTTCCACACTATAGGGCTATGGTAAAATATACATATATTTCTTGATTACATATTTGCTCTCATAATGAACTCACAACGGTTGTGGTGCGTAGTTGGAAGCCATGCTCAATGTTACCGCTGACATTTTTGCTCAGTGACCTGACTACGGTCATCTGTGGTCACCTGAGATCTCTAGCACATTCCTGCGCATTATATCGCACTGCATTGAGCTAGAAAGCTGAAATTGCCGTCATTGTGCTTGTCTCGCCAAGACGTGTCAATTTATACATTGCATGTCCTCCCTAGGCTACTTTATGACCTTGACCTGAGGTCATAGTTTCTGAGTAAGAAGTATTCCCGCTTCACACCGCGTATTGTCGATAGCACATTCGGAGGAGTGTCGAAGAGAATTCGCCATTTGTTACTATCTGTTGCAGGTCTTGAGATATGTGTCAATATCTGGGAGTCCCACCCAATCTGGTCGAATTTGACCTATGATGATCCAGTGAGCTGAATATTGTCCTGAGCGAACAAATAACCGAAATACTTTCGATAGAGCTTGTCACCTGCTATCCAACGCCGTTTTCCATTTGTCGCTAGCTATCACAGTTTTAGAGACCTTTAGTAGTATTTGAAATCGGGACATGTCAAAGTCAAAGGTTTAATTGAGTTTTTCGATTCCCTCGTGTTTCATCACTATGGCTTCAATTTGCAGAAGATAGATGTCATCCGACGTCACTTGTTGTGCGGTGCCAGAAAATTGATAATTCGCAATAATCTTGACGGGCTAAAACTCACGTTGATTTCTTCGGTAGCCTCGCACTTCTTTGGGGAGGGGGATTTCGCCAAAACATACCCAGATCCACTATCAAGCAATAGCCCGTGGTAAACCTTCGAATAACATTTTGAAACCAGGTTGTCAAGGTCAAACCTTAAGGTTAAAGATTATTTTCAATTTTTCGAAGTCCTCGAAGCGACTCGTCTTTATGGTTCAATTTGTACCAAGTGGGTTTCATTCGACGTAGCTTGTGCTATATTGTAATGTTAAGAAATCGAACTAATTTCAAAGATTCAAGGTTAAACCATTTATTCGATCGCCTTGCATTTTTCTTAGCCCTTACCTACCTACATCTGATATCAAGCAAGCCCGTGGTGAACCTCGTGTAACATTTGAACCCGGGACATGCCATTGTCAAAACACAGGATAGAAGTTTATCTTAAATTGCTTGAAGTCATCGCGCCTCGTTACAATATCTTCAATTTGTATGACGTGGGTATCATTCAACGTGCCGTGAGGTACTCTAGCAAACCGTTCAGAAATCATCTTGATTTGCAAAGCCAAAGGTCGAACTTATTTCATCGCTCTTCCTTCGCGCTTCTTCGTTTTCTCACAAAGCTGCCAATGTTTGGTGACCAGAGATAGCCCGTGGACAACCCTCGAGTAACATTTTAACCCGGTACATGTCACGTCAAGCTTCAATGTCAATGGTTAGCCTTAATTCTTCAAATTCCTCGCCTTTCGTCGCTATGGCTTCAATTTGCATTATATTGCTGTCATTCGACGTGGCTTGCCGTACGTCACCAGAATCTTGAGATATCCAAATAATTTCGAACGCGTCGAAGGTCCGGTGTGTGTATACAATGATTCAGTGTAATACGAATAGTAGGATCAAATATGCCTTTTATTTTCGGCCGTTGTGATAGCAGGCACTCATTTCCTATATGACTAGGAGCTCCCCCAAGAAATCAGCCATAACCTACTCAGACGGCACTCTCATCGCTGGTTTACAATTTGCACTGCGACATTGATGCTTTCCACAATGGTTCAACGGAAGTTGTGAAATTTGCCAGAGAAACCACACGTGAATGTGCACTATTTTATAACCAGCCGTATTTCATACCGCGAGAGAGCAATGTTGTAATCAGGGCTGGATCCGGGAAATGTCATGGTGGGCACTTGTCTGGAGGGACGCCATTTCTTTGGAGCGAAAGCACCTGGAGGTGCGCCTCTGGGCGAAAGATTCGAGGGAGCGGTTTGCACTCGGTCTTTCTCGAAGGGGCGCCTTTCTTCCCAAGGGGTGCCCTTTTCTTTCATATGGGCGCCTTTCGTTGAAAGATTCGAGCAGGTACAATGTAACCTTTTCAAATGGTCACTTTTTCCCGGCCGGAGGGACGCCACTTCCCATTTGGGTGGGACATATCCTCAGTGACATGCCTTTTATACGATCTGGTCGCCATTGCATCAAAATGTCTCCCCGTAAAATAGGAAAGAATCGGAAAGGCTATTGGGTGTCTATATTTCCTACAATAAAACCACAGTTCAATATTTGATTTTTTTCTGCTACATGCACGCAACGTCTAACGTACTTACGGCATTGCTCTGTGGTGATTGTGAAATCGGGACCAGCACATGCGAAATAAAACTGGATGTTCAAAGGCAATGATAAGGAATGAAGCTTGTTCATTTTGGTGGAACTTTTCGTCCCAAAAACATGAGTTTTAACAATGGTGAATCTGAAAACCAGGCATTGTAAATAAAGTGGCTGGAATCCAAGGATTTTTTTTTTCCAGGAAGGGGCGAGGGGTAAGGCCCCCTATCCTGTCCAAACTTACCGCGTCCCTGGTTTGTCCCCCAATTTCGAAACCGTGGTTACACCCATGCTCTGTGGGAGCATCATTTGTACTGTTAACACTGATTTTCACGAAAAATGTTGCTGATATTTGAGAGCATTGGTTTATGTTGCACCTCTTTTACCATGTCGACGTCGGTTATAGCGCAAACGTGCTCAGATTAATTGGACTTGACAAGAACTTATCGATGTCCATGAGTCAGTCGAACTTTTCGATGTCCAGCAACGCATCGAACATCCCATTAGCATACTCTCCGATTTCGTTTTTTTTTTCTCTTCAGGATATGATCTTTGCCAATTCCAAAAGTAAAGTAAACAATTATTAAGTGGGAAGAGCAGTTCGATCTCCAGAGATCAAGAAAGGTCATTCGAGTAAAAATGGGGCACCGGATAAAATGCAAAGCGTTTTATTTAGCCGAATGATTCCAACACCTAGATGAGCGCTGTACATCAAAGATGGAGCACATCGAATTACGTTACCTTGAATGTCATAGTTTGACCCAAGGTCACCAAAGTTCGTTTTACTCATGCACTATATCGTTTTACGGTGTTCCAAACAAAATAATGGTGACTCCTTGGATATGCATGAGTTTTGCGGGTTATAGTCTACATAGCCCGTACATAGAACACATCGAAAAAAATCATCCATTATGGTCACGAGTTCATCACCGTTCACCAAAAGTCCCAAAAATAGCAAATACACCAAATTCTTGTGTGCTAGATAATTTCCACAAAATCGTACTTGGGACCACGAAATAACACGCTGACATTTGGTATGGCTTATGGATGCAGTACATTGAAGCGTAAGACCTACAACATCATATTTTGGCCTATGTTCACAAACCCCCCGATGAGGCATCACCTTTCCGTGGTGGGGGGATTGCGTGCCTTAAGGATCCGGCGGCCAGACCACCAGGCGGCCGGGGAGAGGTCAGACTAAGAGTGCCTCACTCGTCCTTCCATCCATGCGTTCCCAGTCCAATCCCAATCTCATCCCCACATCCATGTCCTTCATCTGGCCCTGCAACACCAACTGTCCCTACTATGAGCAGGCAGGACAACTTCCCCGGTCCTGCCCACCAGCTCCGTTTTTATCGGGGTAGCCGCGCCCCCTCGGCCCGTCCCCAGGGGTTGACGGAGTCCTGGAGGTTGAGGTCCCCCGTCGCACGGTGCTAGTTGTGACGGGGGACCAACACACCTCTTTGGTCCTGATATCCCGGAGGGGCGGGCGGGCCCGTGGGGCCTCACGCGGGCCAAGTGGCTGGTCGCCTCGGGCTGGGGGCCTGTGTTTCCCAGTGCCTGCCGGCCCGGCCGGCCGGGGTCAAGGGGTGGGTGGCGCTGGATCCTGGTCGGGGTGGTGAGCTTCTCTCTCCCGACCGGGTGATGGTGTCGCCTGCCCCGTATAGTTTCTCGTTCACCTGGCGTCCTCCCGTTCGCGGGATCAAGGCGTCCTCCCAGTTGAGCCCCCAGGGGGTGGGGTGTCACGAGAAGCCGAATAGAATCATACTACATGGCAAATCCTAATCTAAACTCAAATCCTGGGACTTCTCGGAAGGACCAGACTGGCCAAATCCGCGAGGGGCATGGGCGCGTGACCAATTGTAGTGTACAAACCCATAGCTTTCGCACACTTATTTTCAAAGCAGTGGAGGGATCAAGACCGCTAGCGACCTTATCACCCTTCCAGCGTCGTGATGGTTGTGACAGACTTGGAACTATCCTGAGGTGTGAACGACTGAGAGACGGTGGACTTGAAGTAGAGTTCGGAAACAGTAAGGACGCAGAAAAGGCAATGGCAGCTACTGAGTTTAAGTTTGCGATTCGTAGCCACAAGGGGAGTCACGATGTTGCTATCCCAATGCTGGTCTCTATGCATAAAACGAAAAACTCTGTGAAAGGTATCATCAATTGTTATGACCTTCTAGGTGTAAGCGACGAAGATATCGTTGATGGCCTGAACGAGTTTGGAGTGGTGGAGGCCAGACGCATTCGTATTCGTAAGGGTAATACTATGGTACCAACCAATAACATCATTTTAACTTTCAGCCGACCTGACTTGCCACCCGATATTCGCGTAGGCTATGCCAAGGTGAAGATTCGTCGTTTTATCCCAAACCCGATGAGATGCTACGGATGCCAGAGGTTTGGACATACCAAACAAAACTGTAGGAATCGCCAGCTCTGCGGCAGGTGCTCATCACCGGAGCATGATGACTCACAGTGCAGCGCAGATAAACCGTGGTGCTCCAACTGTGGAAGCGACCAGATACCACACTCTGCGTATGACAGGTCGTGTCCGACATATCTCAAGGAAAGAGAGATCATGTCTATCAAGGTCACCAGAAACTTATCATTTAGAGAGGCAAGGCAGGCTTACGACGCTGCCCACCCGAGGGTATCTTACGCCGCAATCGCCAAAGCCAACAGAACCACACTAGCTGTACCAGAAATTCAGAGAGGGAGTGCCGCGGACCTTCTCTCGCAACTCGGCGAACTCCTTCGCTCTTTCGGCATGACGTGTGTACCACTGACTGAAAGAAGTACGTTGCCACCGAAAGAGAGGGCAACCCGTAGCGGTACCTCGACTGATACCCCACCTACGCATGAAAGGACCCGCGACGTCTCTGTACCTCGCGCACATGCAATAAGTTTTGTGCAAAGTGGGTTGCCCGCTGAAATCTCCGCCACTGCCTCCTTGGAGCCAGAGGTGGGAGAGTGGCGTGAGGTGCAGCGGAGGAAGTTTCCCAACAAACCCTCAGCTTCCACATTGGCACCTACGTCAGCAATCCTTCCATCCACCAATACCAAACCGGCCCCAAGTCCCCCCTCCCTCTCGTCTCCCAACTCCACTTCCACACCCTCACCAGCACCATCCTATGAACCCAAACCCTTGTCACCTACTACCCGGGGACGTACAACCCGACGAGAGTCGGTCACCTCGAGCCCGGAGCCCGGGAGCCAACGCCATATCGTGACCCCTCCGCCTTCGTCACCAATCCGGAACGTGATGGGACCCCCGGAAGTCCCCCCCGCGTCGAGCCGGACACACACCGATTTCTCCCCCGACCTCGAGCCGCGTTGCAAAGCGGACCCTACCTGGGGCGGTGTCACCAACAGAATTGGGTATTTCACGCACGCGCCCACGACATCAAACATCCCCGGTTGCAAAACCTGCAACTGAGCAGCACTAGTTTGGATCTGAAATCTTAGTCGTCTTACCAACATTTCACTTCTTCAAATTTTAATTTGAATGCCTCCTTCACATGGAATTTTACAATGGAACTGCAGAGGGCTGAAAACTAGTTTATTGGATCTCCAAGCTGTGACCAGCAAGTACCTCCCAGCTGCCATCTGTCTCCAAGAGACGAAGCTGGCATCGGATGCCCGCTGCA
This sequence comes from Imbricaverruca yamaguchii, assembly GCA_034440575.1. NCBI lineage: Eukaryota > Metazoa > Arthropoda > Thecostraca > Neoverrucidae > Imbricaverruca > Imbricaverruca yamaguchii. The sequence goes on along the minus strand of JAOTOL010001631.1, from coordinate 2,190,340 downwards.
TTATTAAGGGATATTCCGTATTTCGAAAGGATATTCAGACTGACACCGTTCCGCACGGCGGCGTGCTTTTAGCCGTAAACCACACCATACCTGTACATGAATTAGTTTTGCAAACCTGTCTACAAGCTGTTGCTGCTCGCATCAACTTGAACCAACGTGCACTGACAATTTGTTCTGTGTACTTGCCGCCAGGACTCTCTCTTCCTGCTGCAGATCTCCATCTCCTAATGCTGGAACTCCCTCCCCCAGTTTTACTGTTGGGAGACTTTAACGCACACCATACCGTATGGGGATGTTTCGCCACAAACTTACGTGGCCGCCTCTTAGAATCCTTCATTCACGACGAAGCCCTCTGCCTTTTAAACACAGGATCCCAGACACATATTGCCCTCCCTTCCGGAAATAAGTCTGTTTTAGATCTAAGTCTGTGCAGCCCTCAGCTGTTTCAATCTTTCACTTGGTCGGTGGCCGACGACCCACTGGGCAGCGACCACTTTCCGGTATGGTTGGCTTACCAAGATGAATTAGTCCTTAGGCCGAGACCAAGGCGATGGAATTTAAAAAAGGCCAAATGGACCGACTTCGAGAATAGACTTGAAGCAAATTTGTCTGCCAATTCTCTCTGTTTGCCAAAATTCATAGAAGAATTTACCTTAGTACTCATCAACTGTACTATTGTTTGCATCCCAAGAACTACTGGTGCCCCCCGACGTTCCGCAGTCCCATGGTGGACGGACGAGTGCGGAAGCGCCATTCGTGCACGCAAACGGGCATTCAGAGCATTCAACCACAACTGTACCGATGAAAATCGCATAGCGTTTCTTCGTGCCAGAGCCTCTTCTCGTCGAACTTGCCTGGAAGCCAAACGGGTATACTTCCGCTCCTTTTTAAACACTCTCACCCACCGAACACCAGTCGCCCAAATATGGACGCGTATTAACAGGATCGCGGGAAAGTTCTCGTCCACACCACTGCCTGTACTGCAGGTAGGAAGTCGGGTCATCTCTGATCCTTCCGTCGTGGCTAATGAAATTGCACGCGCGCTATCGGAACGCAGCCGAGAGGGAAGCTTTGAGCCACAAATCGCACGCCCCCAAACCCGCCACGAACGACCTCCAATAGACTTTTCAACCACCGAGATACTTTCATACAACGCACCATTCACCGCGACTGAGCTGCTTTCCGCCGTGAATGCCCTACGGAGTGTATCTGAGGGCCCTGATGAAGTGCACAACGACATGCTGAAACATCTTCCTCCCAATGCGCTCCACGTGCTTTTAGGACTTTTCAACGGACTATGGGAAAGAGGAGGCTTTCCACCCTCATGGCGAAAAGCAACAATAATTCCGATTCTGAAGCCTGGCAAGAGTGGATCTGATCCAATACATTACCGACCCATCGCCCTCACCTCATCATTGTGCAAACTCATGGAGAGAATGGTGAACGTACGTTTGATGTGGTTTTTGGAGCACTCCAAATTTTTTACAAACGCGCAGTGTGGTTTTAGAAAGAACCGCTGTACAGTTGACCATATTTTATCACTAGACACAGTGATACGAACAGAGTTTCAGCGCAAACGACACATTGGCGCTGTCTTCTTCGACATTGAGGGCGCGTATGATACGACTTGGCGACGTGGCATTCTTCTAAAAGTTTTTAGGCACGGTATACGCGGACATATGGGGAAATTTTTGCAAAACTTCCTAGCCGACCGATCCTTCTGTGTCCGAGTGGGGAATCGGTACTCTGATAGCTACCCACAACCTAATGGTGTTCCACAGGGCAGCATTTTGAGCGTTCCCCTGTTCGGAATTATGATTAATGACATCGGCGACAACCTCCCATCTACCATCGGGCGATCGTTGTTTGTGGACGACTTCGCCATTTGGTGTCCTGGTTCGAAGGTCTCCTCCATGGAAAGGCAGCTCCAGTCTGCCGTAACACGACTACAGCGATGGAGTTCGGCCAACGGGTTTCACTTTTCAACTTCTAAAACTGTCTGTATTCATTTCTGCCGGCGGCGACAGTGTTCCCGGGATCTGTCGCTTAGCCTCTATAGAGAGACCATCCCTTGCAAATCGGTAGTTCGTTTCCTTGGAATTCACTTTGATACGCGACTTTCGTACAAGGAACATTTTAAGGTCATACGTGAGCAATGGTTTAGATCTATGAACATCTTAAAATGCATATCTCGTACTACATATGGGGCGGACAGGAGAACCCTGCTTGTCTTGTATAGATCCTTAATTCGCTCAAGACTGGACTACGCTAGTTTTGTGTATGACTCTGCAAGCGATTCCACCAAGCGTACTTTAAATACGATACACCACTCTTCACTGCGCATCGCTACTGGAGCATTCCGCACCTCGCCAACAGCGAGTCTCCTTGTTGAAGCAAACGAACCATCGCTCGCCATGCGCCGTCAGATGCTGGGCATGCGGTATGCTATCAAGCTGGCACAGTTTCCAGACCACCCCACATATCAAGCGGTCTTTTCATCTCGTAACTTCCGTCTGTTTCAACACAGACGGCCTTCATATATGAATCCGTTCTGTGTAAGAATTCGAGAACTATTCCAGGAGAGTGGGATCAGGCTGCGTGGTGTCCTCCGGACAACACAAATCAGAACTCCCCCATGGGAATTGACCTCCCCAAGTATTGATCTCTCTGTAGCCGAAACATGTAAACAAAGTACCACATGCATAGAATTGCAGGCACGAGCCCTCGAAACCATCTGGTCGTACGAGGGGTATACAGCCACATACACCGATGGCTCTAAAACTGATACAGGCGTCGGAAGCGCTTTTGTATGTGGTAATACTACTCGGGGTTTTACACTGCCACAGCATGCATCCGTTTGCACAGCAGAACTGGTGGCTATTGCCAAGGCTCTTTCTTTTATCCAGGTAGGCGACGGAGATCTACACCTGATCTTGTCTGATTCTCTCAGTAGTCTTATGGCCCTGAAACGATTTAACCCCCCTAACCCCATGATACAAGACATACTGCTGCTCATTTCTTCCCTAGCTCGGGAGGGGAAAAGTGTGGTACTGTGTTGGATACCAAGCCACGTCGGAATTATTGGAAACGAGCTCGCGGACGCTGCAGCTAAACGCTCAGCGAATGCACACTGCACGCGTCGGTTGCCACTCCCTGCAAGGGACTTCTACCGAAGTATATCTGTTTACCTACAAACCAAGTGGCAGTCTTCTTGGGATGCTGTCCTGGGCAACAAACTGAAGGTGTTAAAACCCATCTGGGGGCATGGCAGTCCTGCTCGCGACGATCGAGGCGTGAGGAAGTGATTCTGTGCCGCCTTCGGTTAGGACACACGTATTTTACACATCGCTACCTTCTATGCTCGGAAGAACGGCCAGTCTGTCCACGTTGCGGGGACAACCTGTCTGTAGCCCATATTTTCAGCACATGTTGTCATCTTCGAGCGGAACGTCGTCGCTTCTTTGGAACCCCATCGCCCACCCTGGTGGAACTACTGGGCGACGGGTCACACTATGTCGCTGAACTGTTCCCATTCCTTTCTGCGATTGGAATTGACGTCGTGTACTCACGCCAACAAAGGTAGGATATAAGCGCCAAACATTTTTATCTTCTCTTAACACGCCATCAGGAAGTGCACTAGCGAATTGTAACCCCAGTCCTCCAATTTACTCCACGTCGATACGTCCACAACTGGTTTGACTGACGAAGTTATGGGCGCTATATAACCTTTGCAGTTGATGCGCCCCAAAACACCAATAACAACAACAACTATGTTCACAAAATATTGTTTTGACCGTGCACTATTGCCATCTACAGGGTAACGAACATTCTTGAATACATTATCGGACGGGCATGAGCGCCAAATAATCTCCCATCGCACAAGAAAGCAGCACATCCAAGCATGTCGTCTTCTCGTTCACCATTTAATCTCAGGTCGACGAAGATTTTAATATTACACCCTATGGGAAAACCACGGCGTACATAATAATTTTCCTGAATACATTTATCGGATGGATATTGCCGTCGAATAATCACCCAACGAGAAAGAAAGTAGCACATCAGAGCATGTGACCTGCAAGGTCAGCGTTTGACCTCAGGTTAGGTTTGATGAAATTCGGCAAATTAAAGTGGCCCACTGGTGTACCACATATGGGCGAAACGAAGTATTGAATGTAAACTATCCAAACAGTAACGCATGGACTTTTTGGCGAACGGTTACGAATCTGTGACCATAATGGGTGATTTTGATCGATGTGCTCCATGCACGTGCTATGTAGACTATTACCTGCAAACGACAAGTATATGCAATGTGTCACCATGATTTTATTCGGTACCCCGTAAAACGATATAGTACATGAGTAAAACCAACTTCGGTGACCCGAGGTCAAACTATGATATTGAAGGCCACGTAATTTGATGCGCTGCATACTTGATGGACAGGGGATAGGCAGATCACCTTTGATAGATGGACATATTCTGGGCGTTGGTGTCATTCGGCTAAGTGAAACACTTTCAATTTTATGCGGTCTTTGACACGAATGATCCCTCTTGACCTCTGGAAATCGAACTACTCCCCCCCCCCCACAGAATAATTGTTGGTTGCATTACTTTTGCAAGCGACAAAGATCATGTCCTACAAAATGAACGAAATCGGAGATAATGCGAATAGGATGCTGAAAGCGAATGCGAATGTGTTACTAATATCATGGACATAACTTATCGTACATACTAGCTTCTCAAATCCGTTCCTCGAAATATATACTTGGTGTCGTTCCCATAAATGCTAAAGTTCCACGGTCTCCTGCTTGACTCTGCTACGACCCAACACGAACCAAAACGTATCCTTTTGTGGTGTTGTTCTCCCATGGACTTATGGGACGGGATTTGTCCCATATAATTAGATGGATGGGAAATGAAAGCATGAACCCGTTCCTTTCGCTTCTTTCCGCACAACGCCAAAGGTTGATGTTAAAATTATTCAAATTTGGAGGGAAGGGGAAGAGGGAATGGAGGCAGCTGATCCCACTGCTCTCTTGCTCCCACGCCGGGAATGGATGTAAAATGGATGGGTCTGGGAATTGCTGCGGTGTCGGACGGGAGATCCGACAATTGTTACCGGGGGAGGGGGATTTGTCCGCAGTGGTACCATTTCTGTGGAGAGTCACCACATTGCGACAGTACCTAAAAGAATCCCTTAAATTTTCTCAGAAGACGCTTTCAGCAGAAAATTCGTTGAGACAGGAGTGATCCACTAAAGTTACGCTCTTTCGTCTAAAAAAATTATTTTTATTAATCTGAAAAGGAAAATTAGGAACACCAGAGAGCGCACACAGGGAGCCTCGAACACACCCCGGTGCGCTTCGTCGCACTGCCTGCAGTTCCGCGGACCGCAGAGATCATGAACGCATCTTACGAATTTAGGCCGATTGCCGATTGCAGGGTTCTGGACACTACTTACGATGCAGGCAGTTAAATGGGCATAATAAAGTCGCCTTTGTGCGATGTACTCCATAGACGTCATTGTTGAGCTACCAAATAATTGGGGCATGCACAGTGGCGTACCGAAGGAGGAGGCATTGGAACAATCCCCCACCCGTGAGAGGTTGTGGGCCCCCAATATTCGCGCCGGGGTTCCGGAAAATAATGGCAAGCTCCCTAAAAATCCTGCTGGTGTCCACAACAATCGCACCGGAACCCATAAAAATAGCATTCGGGCCACAACATGCCGCGCAGACCCCTGAAAATGATGCTTGGGCACCAAAAATCTTATCAAGACCACTGAAAATCACATTGATGGCCTAAAAATCGTTCCGAGACTTCACAAATGACGCCCAGGACTTCAAAATGTGGGGCCGCACGCATGAAAATACCGCTGGGACTCCCAAAAAGTTGCGGTGGGTTCCCGAAAGTCGCGCCAGGGCCCCCGAAAATCAGGCCAAGGGCTTAAATGGTCGGGCCGGGCTCCTGGAAATCACACTGTGGGCTAAAAAGTCTCGCCGGGCTCACGAAAATCATGCTGGGCGCCAAAATAACTGGCTGGGCTGTCCAAATCACGTTGGGTTTCAAAAGGTCTGGTCGAAAACGAAACGCAACTGATCCCACAAAAATTAACGGGATATCATTGTTTCTTTCGGCGCGCCAAGCGCTCCGAAAATATATGCTTTGAGTGCAGCAAATGCCAAAATATCTTGCATTGCAAATGTATCTTACGTTGCGAAATACTGCGTTGCTTCGCTAACAGGGAGTGCGGTCCACAGGTCCGGCCCATCCTTGGCTGCGCCTCCATGCAGGCGTAATTTCCGCAGTGCGAGTTGGCTTACCACAATTGGGACGTGAGTAGAAAAGCTCTGAACATAGGGCGGGGGAGAATTCCGGCACCCAGAAACGATGGTGGCAGAATAGGCCCCCTCCACAGCAGTATTAAGTCGTCAGAGGCTACTTCAATAAGGGTCTCTTTTAAAAAGATGTTTGAAATTAAACATTTGTTTCACGGATGTAGGCGGACCCCATCCAAATCCACCTCCCCGCCAATTTTGAAGCATACACAAGGTAAGACACTATGAATTTTCAAGAAACCAAGCTCATTATAAAGGTGCATGGTGTCTTCAGCAACAGATGCGGGTATTTTCATTGTTATGATAGTCCCCTGAACTCGTAGATGCAACATCGACAATTTGCACGACTTAACATTAGGCTTCCGTAGTTACATGAAAATGATGTGGTTGAATTGTATGTTGGCAACATCAATAATTCCGTAAAACCTTCATTTATGATGGAAGTGTAAATTCAGATTGAGATAGCTCCGAAACCGATGAATAGTCATCAAAATCGGAATTGGGGTCTATTTCTGGGTGAGAAATCGTCCGAGCGCAGTTCCATCTCAATTGTCAGCTACACACTATTCAGGGATGACGAGAAGTCACATCTTGATGCCCAACTGAGCGAATTTGGACATTGGACGCATGGGTGCACTAGAGCTTGATGGAGGGATACCCTTTCCGGCCTGCGGTGCACTGCATCTCCATAGATAGGAAACATACGTCATCCCTTGGATGAACTCCTGACAGAGTTCTCAAAGGTTATATTTACCTGACAATACTCTCTATCCCTAGCCGCACCGGAGCTTCTCATATGCACGTTGCCGCGACGTCATCACAAAAGACGTCATCAGACGCAGCGAGAATCAGTTATCGAGGCCGTGACCGAGTAAAGGTCACCTCTGGGCCAGGGTTGAACGCGCCGCCAATACTAACGTTACTGGTGTCCGAATATGCGGAACAGTACCAAAATGTAGATATCACCTGTAATTAACGTGTCGATATAACCACGAGTTCGAATCGCAACAAATTCCGCCAATAATCCCAATATGGTGCTTCCACCATCTGGAATATAAACGCTACGGGTGGTTCACTTTTGCCATTTTCGGATGGGACTATGGAGACCACCTTTGAGACCCTGCCACTGTTTCGACGTTCACCCCCGTGTGGAAATTGGGTGGCAAACTCAGTGACGAGTGGTGGGGTCGGCTCACATCGTGCACGGACGCCGTGACGTAGCGGGCCGCGCCGCCTCCGTGATGTGCATGTCGGAGAAACGTCACTGCTGTGCCTGACCGACAGCCGCGGCGCGAGGAACGAGCCGACGCCGGTCCCCCGGGTCGGCGACGTCGACGCGCCGCCCAGGTCGATACGCGCCGGCCCGGCGCAGCCGCACCGACTCGCCACCGCCGTCACACCTGCAGGCGGCTCTGGTCGCTACGTGTATTGTAAATCGGAGCTGCGAGCGACAGGATGGCTGTCTGGTTGGCGCAGTCACTAGCTGCCTTTGCGGTGCGTGGTTACACCCACAACAAAGCCGAGCCTAAGGTCGCGTGTCGGAAAAAGAGTAACAAAGCGTGATTATCTTGCACAGAGGTCCTGGCTAAACAGCATACACTGACGTTGCACGAAGTGCAGAAGAGATCGAAACTGGCCGAGGCACAGAGGAATGTCAAAATATCTACCCATGGCCACATGATGCAGCGGCGTCTACGGCTATGTTAAAGCCTCACTAATCTCAATACATTTTCTTCAGGCTAAGTCTAAACGAGAATAAAATTACATGACATCATGGCACGTTCCGACGAAATTGGATTAGTCGAGACGACGCCGCAGAGACAATCAGCTAGCATCTACCACACTCGCCGCGGGTCCTACGAACCGCGCAAAAGACCGGCAAACGTCTAACTCAGCCACCCCGCGTTCTGCAACCGCTGTACTTACTATTCTACGTCAAAGCTTGGACACATAATACACTTATTATACACAGATGTGCCAACTAATGGCAGTCAACTTAATCAAACTGCTCCGTGGCCACTGAACAGCAAGCACACACACCTAACGCACATGGAATTTGTAAACGCCAAGAGATGACTCCCGCTAGACGCTGCCTACCGGCCGGCGATTGGCCCGACACCGATTGGGACTGACACCTCGACCCAGTCGGCGAGCCGCCTCCAGACATGCGGCCACCGAGACGCCGCCTACTTACGCTCGAAATACCGGTAGGTGGGGTTCTCGTAGCCATTGACCTGCATCTGCGCCAGGTGGCGCTCCTCGGGCGACACGGCCTGGTCCACCTCGATGAAGCCCTTGTTGCGCGGCGCGCAGCGGCGGCGGCGCGCGCCCGCCACGCCCGCCACCAGCGCCACGGCCAGCGCCAGACTGGCCAGCGCCACCGTCACGTACAGGCCGCGACTGCTGCCGCCGCCGCCGCCGCCAGACGACTCGGCGCCCACCAGCTGGTAGGTCGCCTCGCTCTGCGCGTGCCAGTGCGTCTGCGCGTGCACCGGCAGCGGCTCCACGTGCTGCTCGGCCAGCGCCGCCGGCCGCCGGTCCACCTCCACGTCGATGTCGATGCGGTTGGCGTCGTCGTGCGTCCAGTCGATGGCGCCGGCCGGTGGCGCCGCCTGGCCGAGGTCCGGCTCGACGACGACGCGCGTCGTGATGAGCTCGGCGGGCGTGACGTCACGGCGACGAAGCTCGTCGGCCATCCGAGTCATCTCCAGCAGCACAGCGGCGCGGATGTCCGGGTAGCGGTCCAGCATCTGCAGGCTCTCGTTCACCATGCGGTCAATGTCGTGCAGATGCTCCACAGTGGCTGCCTGCTGTGCCTTGGCACTGTCCGGATTGATCAACAGCAAGTGCTGGAAGTGTGCAATTGTGTGGTGCCGGTCTTTATATAGAGCTCTGATTAAATGGTTCAGACATTTTTCCACTGCAGTAGAGGAGGGAGGCTTTTCATTCAGGGCCTTCACAAAGCACTTCATCCCATCCTTCTTCCTTTCATTGATGTGAGCAATGATCCTCTGCTGGTGAAGATCAACCAGTTGGTGCTTCTCAACAGAGCCTTGATCTTTCAGGGCATTCATCATCCTATTGAATCTTTCAGTCATTTTCAGCTTGAACTTGTCAGCTTTCTGTGGACTCTTCATCTTAATCTTCTGGTACCTTTCCTCAAGTTCTGTCCACTCTTGCATAATTTTGGTGATCCTCCTCCTGTGTGATGCCTCAAGCCTTCTTTCAGCAGCTTTGAAGGCATGGTGTTCAATACGAGGATCAAACTTGGTGAAGTATGGATCTCTGGTAACCCTTTCACTCACTTCAGGCAGTGGTGTCACATCATCCAAGCTTCTATCCATGTCATCATCTTGCTTCCGTGAATGTGCTTTTCTTCCAAACCCCTTCATTTTCTTGTCTTTCCTGGGACAGCAAACAAATTCTACTCTACTGTAAGTCCCATCATCACAAACATGCTTGGTTGAGAACCCATGCAGTTTCATCCTGTGATCTTTGCATGACTGATTTGCAGCCCGACTCCATTCATGATCATTCAAACACTGTGAGCCATTCTGGAGATGGTCAGACCTGCATCCCAGTGGCACAGACAAGAAATCAGACTGGTGATCCCTTTGTATGCATTTGTAAGACTTCACCCAAAATGTTTTGTCACACTTTGCATGACCAACTTTACACCAGTTGTCGATGATGTAGGAGTGAGAGGATTCCTTGACATCTGAGAAAATGACAGCAGGATAAACCAAATTGCAATAATCCAGGATTTCATCCTTGCTTTTCATGCATGTTTCCTTGTGCTCCAGATCCGTAATCCATTCGCCAGAGGCATCCATATATTGATTGTGGTACTGTGCGTCACCTTTGTCACAAGCCATGGCCACCTGCATTTTCGATCCCACCTGGGACACGTCTACGCTGGCACTGACAGCTTCAACATACCCATCACTTCTCTTCACGCTCAAATAACATAATGCCACCAACAGAAAATACCTTTTCCACCCCATTTTCACCCAGTTGCCGAACTCCAGGAACTGCGGCCACTCCTCCCAAACTAGCTTCATGCGTCTAGGATTCTTGAAAAAGGTAAAACCGACAGGCGACTTCCTTATTTTCCGCGTAGATCAGTTCATGACGTCATTGGGATTTCATATTGCCTGCATGCTTGTCTTGTGTCAGATAATTTGGCGAAATATTCATATTCACAAATGTATAGCTTTGTATGCTTTCAAGAACAATTGTCCCTTACCCACTGCTTGCTTTACCTAATAATTTCGACTTTTGATATGGAGCCTGATGTCGCATTCCCTCGACCACAGGTGTGTTGAGTTCCGAATACATCAGGAGGGGAGGGAGCAATGCATGATGGCAATGGGCGAGCCGTAATGGGTTGGTGATGCACTCCATAGGGTACGTAACCATTTATATATCTTGGTGAAGCCAGTTGTGGAAAATAGACCACTTATTAACACACTTGTAAGCTGGCACAATGACGCCGTGACAAGGGATCGAGTACGACCAAGCGTTTTGTACTGGTTTGTGAATAAGGAAAGAGGACCAAGCGAACCTCAAAAGACGTCATTGCATATCAGCATTAGGACACCCTAGCATCGATCTGAAACTTCAAATAATTTTTTTTTATGGGCATGTGTTTTATTATCTGTCTGAAAATATGTACATCGGTAGAGAAACATTGTTAGGCAAGGCATCAATATGGTAGCCAAGTGGTGTAGCATGAACCAGCGCGAATAAGCCGAATGTCACAAATGAAACTTGGGCAACCTGAACCAAATAACATACAAACACCTCAATTCTTCCTTTAAAAGAAGCCAGAAATGCTTTGGTGCCACGCAAAGTGGATGAGTACCGAACTCTGTGGATATTTGCATCCTTATCTATATACGTAGCAGGAGAAAAGGCCATCCTTAAGAACTTATTCACCCAGCTTGCAGAATCCTCCAAACGTAAGTAGGTATTGCTTTCCAATTTCCAATTTCGCCAATGCTAATTAAGAAAATGGTGCTGTTTGGAGATGTGTGTGCCTAATTCCTGAAGTAAATGACTGAAAAGCACAGACATGACGTCTGTCATGAAGTCACTTGTTTTGGAAGCAAAGTCTAAACCTTAGTATGGCCTGTACATGGCATTGGTCAAAACTAATTTTCCACATGTTGGGTAACTACACATCTAAACCACATTTTCCACATGTTGGATGATGTGACCATACAGCTGATGTCATTATCAATGCATGGGATTGTGAACATATACTCTGATTCAATTTGAGTAGCCAACACATAGTGGCAGATAGGTCTGTTAGAATAAGATTAAAATGATGCCATTTGCTGGTTGCATGTCACTCCCATGTTGCACTTTGACCCCACTTGTTCTTGCAGTACTTCTATAACTGAACATTATGAGAATCATACAAAAAACAAAAGACTGCTGCAAAAATCCTTTGGAGGGTAGCTGATAGCCAAATTATATGTACACTTGTATTAAAATACATAGGTAAATGTAGACTGCTAACAACTAATGTTTGTTTTATAGGTAACTACTATTTGCATAATAATTGTATATAGTGATGTAAGGTTAGGCAGGGAGGTTTCCCCTGATGGGAATAGGAATGATCCAACCTCACCAAAGGTCTCTCACAAGCCCACTTGGCATATGGCCTGCAGCAGCTCAGACAAGGTTGGTCACAATGCATGGTGAAACAGTGGTAAGTAGGAAATGGTCACATCACACACAGTGCAGTGAAAGTATGGCCACCAGGTCCCTCAGCACAGACTGTATGGCCACCAACCAAAGGCAGGGAACCTGAGGCACATGCTTCATGTGAGGCTCCAGCTGTGGGTGTGGCCACTGATACAGGTGAAATTTGTATTTAGCTCATTTGTGCATAGTATATATAGATTGTTGGTTATTATAGTCTCTCACCATGGGTCGGCACACATACAGTGTGCTGTGAATCGCACCCCAAAACATCAGCACCAAGTCGCCTCACGTCGGCCTGGAAGCTCTTGTTGTCTTGCTGGAGTGGCTCAGCTGCAGAAGACTTGGGTCAGTGCAGTTTTAGCTGGGTTCCACGGCAGCTGCCTCAATGGGTGGCCAGCAGCCAAGCATGTGACCGTTTGTTTGTTTATTGGATAAGCTTATTGTTTATTGAATAACTGTTTATTTGTTTATTCACAAAGCACTTTATGTACAATCATGGCTCATGGCGTCGCCCACACTGTTACGGTGGTCTGCTGGGTTGGAAGATGAGGGAATGAGTAGTCTAGCAGGGAGTTTCCCATCTCACGAAGAGATTGTGGGTTCGAGTCTCGCCTGTCGCTACTCTGCCCGCGACCAATTGGCATGACAGATTGGCGACGCTACGTGACTCAACGGTCGACGGTCGACGTGTCGTAAAACCACTAACGACCGGGATTGGAGGATGTTCCGAGTGGTGTGAGTGTGGAACCCGGGACCTTTGGCACCTGGGGTCAGCACATTAACCACTCGGCCGTCCCCGCCCCCGAGCAAGTGGCCGTCCAGTCCGCGCCCTTACCGCGCTGGCGGCACCGTCGCGCAGCCAGAGGCGGGTCAGGCGATGCATGCGACACGCCACAACTGGGCAGTGACAACAGCGGGAACAAAAACTGTTCAGAAAAGCAGGCAGGGTGGCATTGGAGTCAGAAGTGTGTTAACAGCATTCACAATCTGATGTAAAATATCGAAGTCAAAGCCATTCCGGACTGTCCTGTGCCAAGACCGCGACTGGATAGTTGACGGATGATGACGGAGCCACGGAACGGAGGGAGAGAATGCGTATGGGAAAAGGGCTCAATGGCAGTATTTCCACCTGCTCGCCGTGTGCGAGGCAGTGATCTCGTCAAGCCCTGGCGCTAGGGGGCGTCTCTTTAAGCATGCCTGATGTTGCAGGTGTTGCCCATGCTGTGCTCTGTTACTGGAGCGGCAGAGGGAGGCAGGGAGCTGGAAACATTGCATGTAGTTGGTGCCAAAATATCCTTTGTGTTGTCTTTGAAACATCACAACGCGATCTCTGATCTACGATCTATGCTCCTCACGTTATGGCTATGAATTCGGTGCAACCTTACTAAGTACATTTTATGTTCCCAGGTGCTGACTTTCACCAAGGTCGTCAAAGGTGGGATGCTGTAGAAAAGTCACCCAGAACACTTGTTTCAGGTGTGACTAAAGGTGTGCATGAATCAGTGATATGGAAATGTGTCACATTAGTCATGTCTGCTAATTCCTCCTCATTAACTTCATTGTGTACTTGTACATAGTTAAATATATGAAATATGCTTGTGCATGGCTGCATATGATGCTTTGGATAGGTATCCTGTGCTGTGTATCTGTTTACAGTGGGGTATCTGTTCGCAAGTGTCACTGCTCGCGCTGAATCTGAAAACTTTTGCAGCTATAATCAGCACCTTAACCTCAACTTATATACCAGAAATATGTAAAAACGTTGCTATAATGCATTGTGATCACGGATGTATTGCTGGGGACGAGTGGCCTAGGGGTAAGTTGCTTGTCTCACAATCGAAAGGTTGTGGGTTCGAGTCTCACATGTCGCTACTCTTCTCCCGCGACCAATCGGCGTGAGAGATTGGCGACGCTACATGACTTAAGGGTCGATGTGTCGTAAACCAATAACCCACCAACAGATGTATTGCTCTTCCAGACTATTTTGGAGAACAACAATGACTCAGTTATTGAGCATCCCAAGATGGGCTGCCCGGAGGCACACTTGCTCGGTCTTCTCTGCCTGCATCAATTATTCCAACAATCATTCACATATTATTCAAGGTAAGGCTTCTGCTGCATTGAGAGGAATTCATTATGTTATATTTTCCATATATATATATGTATATATATATACATATATATATATGTATATATATATACATATATATATATATATATATATATATATATATATATTATATATATATATATATATATATATATATATATATATATATATATATATATGCACATCTATGTATATATAGATATGTATCCGGTCCGCATATCTGCCTTTGAAAGCGATGTTGGGGTTCCTCCATCGGCGAATGTCGACGTTTCTGTGTTATTGCAATATCTCTCATCATAGATTTCCGACACACAGTGCGTGATTAATCGCGCAAAAACTATTGGGTACAAAGGCGGCAGCCGGCGGGGGGGGCTGGCGGGGCAACCACCACCCGTGGCATATTATAGCAAACAAAATCACCAGATCCAACAAGAAATTTACAGATTTTACCACGCAATGACAAAATTTCGGCATGCAACACCCCCAGAGCATTCTCTTTCATCACATTGTTTGGGGGTCGGGTTCCCTTAGGAAAACAAAACTTGCTGGACCATTGATTGGGCATGTTGAAAATACTCCCATGCATAGCAGGTTGAAATGAATTTGGTTGCCCATTGCGGCTGAGTCCAGTGCATCGAGCTCGATTGATCTGAGAGGACTGGCTTCTGATGCTGTACACTTGCCGTTATATTCACCTAGGACATTCGTTATGGCTGGGCGGCCAGATAGTTTTATCTTACGGAAAGGTGGAACGGCTCTACACGCCACCAATTAACAATTAACTCCTTTGCATGTGTTTATGAAGACTATCTTAGAATATTTCCTGTGCATGTTATGGAAGTACACACACACACATATATATATATATATATATATATATATATATATATATATATATATATATATATCTACTTGATATATTTATTCTGTAGAAATACTTTTTATTGAACCTTTACCTTTTTTTGTTCTTATTTTGTCCTTTTTGTGTTGTCTTGCCGAACTGCCAATTGTTGATATTTGAATATAAATATCGTCAAAAGAGGCCGGCTGCACTGACATGTGAGATCAAGGTTCAACATACACAAATACAAATGTACGGATCAGTTATATGCAGCCGAGGGAAAACACGTGCGATGAAAGCCAGAATGAAATAAAGAACATAACGGCTACATCAGTCCAACCTAATGCAGTACATGTTCCCTGAAATAGCTACTCTGTTGGCAAACACGTCAGTGGCCACGTGACATATTAATATCGACTTGCTGTCTTCATAAGGTCTGAGCGAACTGTTCCAGTTCGTGCATATAGCACAGCAATCAGCTGTTGTGCGCAAGTTGATCTGGGCGACACTTCCGAATAAATTTTTCTGAGGATGGTTTTTTAGTCCTTTATTCTCGGTAATATTTTCCTCAGGAAAAGAAGATCATGTTGGGTTTCACGACATTTAGGCCATACCATTTTCAGGTGACGGCTGAAGATGTCATCTAGTGGGCGATGGAGGGAACCCGGTGGTATGCTGGGGAAGCCAGATCAGTAACTTGTGTTGCACACTGCCAATCCGCGCGCTGTTGCACTTGCCACACCCGTCCAAGTAGCACTGCAATATTCCAAACATGGACGACGTGTTGGTAAAATAGGCTACAGAGAGTGCGTCACGACTAAGCACATTGTTCTTTGGACCGGTCTGCTAATGATCTGATGAGCATCCTTAGCGGCCTGTTGGGCTACTACACGTGTCTGACACGTGAGAAGAAAACATTTAGATCGCAATCTAATATGACATGCAGGATTTTATTGTTGTACTGCTTGTATTTCTTCGTGATATATGTGGGTGCCCCGGGCGCCCGCCGAAAGGTCATGGTTTGTGGTCAACGATTTGCGTCTTGTGGGGTTTATTTTCAGACACAATCTAGTGGGCGACATGTGCAAGCGATTGAAAGAGCAGTCGGTCAGTTGTCGACACACTCATCAACACCATTCCATCATAATCGTACCTACTGGGTCAAGAAAATAAAATAAAGAAACACAATTGAAGAAACACAAATTATTTTTTGAAATAAAAAGAATTTGTGTCGAGCGAGCGAGTGAGCGAGACAGCGACCCAGCAAGCGAAAAAAAAGCGAGCCAGCGAGCGAAAACGTATCTGTTCATTTCGATGTGCTTGGTAACAGTTTTCAACAGCTTGGTCTTTTCCACACCAATACTGATCCCCGGGCAAAATCTGCTCTGTTGGTAGAAACGTTTCAACTCTTTTCCACGGAGGACTGCGATCATCTTTATCGTAACGAAAACACCGATTCATTTTCTTTTCCGCCTTGTGGGAAAACGAACTAGATTCTGCCAAGCAATGTATGATTGTTGGTGCATGTCACCTGATGCGTTTCCGTCGTATCAGATGGCGCAAGACCGGCACAAGACAGTGACACACCGCCCCTCTGCAGTGAGCCGACGCTGGCTGTCCGGCTGGAGCGTGTCCCCGAGTGGCTGCCGCGCGGCGCCCGCCGCCGGGAGACCCGCCAGCTGCGCCGTCCGCCCCGGAGGTGGCGTGCAGCGGCCCAGCGGCGCCGGTCCCCGCGCAGCGGCGCCGCCGTGGTCGGTCTGCAGGCTGCTGCCGACCGCGGCCGCGCTGCACACGTCTCCGCGGCGGCCGGACCACGGCCGGTCGCCACGGACGGATACGTCACAAACGCAGACGTCAGAGACGCAGACGTCAAGGACGCAGACGTCACAGACGCAGACGCCACTGACGCAGACGCCACTGACGCAGACGCCACTGACGCAGCGGCAGCGGCTGAAGCTGGCCGTGCGCGACTACGGCGCCACCGTGGTCGTCTTCCACGTGGCCATCTCGCTGGCGTCGCTCGGCCTCTTCTACACGGCGGTGAAGAGGTAGGTGGCGCCGCTCGGCGGCCGGGGTCGGCGGGTAGGATGTCGCGGGGGACTCGCTCGCTTATGTGTTCATAACTGACGGTGGACGTCTTCTCAGGACGTGCATCTGGCCGATGGTGGACCTGTTTATCTGGTATGTCAGTGGACCTGCTCCTCTGATGTGTATCTGGCCGACAGTGAACCTGGTCCTCTGATGTGTATCTGACCGACAGTGGACTTGCTCCACCGATTAGACCGACAGTGGACCGGCTCCTCTGATGTGTGTCAGACCGACAGTGTACCTGGCCGACAGTGGACCTGCTCCTCTGATTAGACCGACAGCGTACCTGCTCTCTGATATGTATCTGATCGACAGTGGACCTGCTCCTCTGATGTGTATCTGATCGACAGTGGACCTGCTCCTCTGACGCGTATCTGATCGACAGTGGACCTGCTCCTCTGATGTGTATCTGATCGACAGTGGACCGGCTC
Organism: Imbricaverruca yamaguchii; assembly: GCA_034440575.1. Taxonomy (NCBI): domain Eukaryota; kingdom Metazoa; phylum Arthropoda; class Thecostraca; family Neoverrucidae; genus Imbricaverruca; species Imbricaverruca yamaguchii. The sequence goes on along the minus strand of JAOTOL010001631.1, from coordinate 2,172,823 downwards.
CTCTGATGTGTATCTTATCGACAGTGGACCGGCTCCTCTGATGTGTATCTGAACCACAGTATACCCGCTCTCTGACGTGTATCTGACCGACAGTGTACCTGCTCTCTGACGTGTATCTGACCGACAGTGTACCTGCTCTCTGACGTGCATCTGACCGACAGTGTACCTGCTCCTCTGACGTGTATCTGACAGACAGTGTACCGGCTCCTCTGACGTGTATCTGACAGACAGTGTACTGGCTCCTCTGACGTGTATCTGACCGACAGTGTACCTGCTCTCTGACGTACATCTGACCGACAGTGTACCTGCTCCTCTGACGTGTATCTGACCGACAGTGTACCCGCTCTCTGACGTGTATCTGATCGACAGTGGACCGGCTCCTCTGACGTGTATCTGACAGACAGTGGACTTGCTCCTCTGATTAGATCGACAGTGGACCTGCTCCTCTGACGTGTATCTGACCAACAGTGTACCTGCTCTCTGACGTGTATCTGACAGACAGTGGACCGACTCCTCTGACGTGTGTCCGACAGACAATGTACCCGCTCTCTGATGTGTATCTGACCGACAGTGTACCGGTTCCTCTGACGTGTATCTGACCGACAGTGTACCCGCTATCTGACGTGTATCTGACCGACAGTGTACCCGCTCTCTGACGTGTATCTGACCGACAGTGTACCCGCTCTCTGACGTGTATCTGACAGACAGTGTACCTGCTCTCTGACGTGTATCTGACCGACAGCGGGCTGGACGTGGTCGGCTTGCTCCGCTGGGCCGGCCTCGGCGACAGCGTGACGCAGAGCCGCCTGGTGGCCGGCGGCAGCACCTTCGTGCTGGCCTACGCCGTGCACAAGGTGTTCGCGCCCGTGCGCATCGCCACCACGCTCGGCTGCACACCACTCATCGTGCGCGCGCTGCGGCGGCGCGGTGTGCTGCGGACTCCGCCGGCTAGGGGTGACTGAGGACTGGGCAAGAGGTGCATCGCCGTCGGTCACTGGCTGGCGACTGTTGAGGGGTGACTGAGGACTGGGCAAGAGGTGCACTGCCGTCGGTCACTGGCTGGCGACTGTTCAGGGGTGACTGAGCACTGGGCAAGAGGTGCGCCGTCGTCGGTCACTGGCTGGCGACTGTTGAGGGACGACTGAGGACTGGGCAAGAGGTGCACCGCCGTCGGTCACTGGTTGGTGACTGTTCAGGGGTGACTGAGGACTGGGCAAGAGGTGCACCGCCGTCGGTCACTGGCTGGCGACTGTTGAGGGGTGACTGAGGACTGGGCAAGAGGTGCACCACCGTCGGTCACTGGTTGGTGACTGTTGAGGGGTGACTGAGGACTGGGCAAGAGGTACGCCGCCGTCGGTCACTGGCTGGCGACTGTTGAGGGGTGACTGAGGTCTGGGCAAGAGGTGCACCACCGTCGGTCACTGACTGGTGACTGTTGAGGGGTGACTGAGGCCTGGGCAAGAGGTACGCCGCCATCGGTCACTGGCTGGCGACTGTTGAGGGGTGACTGACGACTGGGCAAGAGGTGCACCACCGTCGGTCACTGGCTGGTGATTGTTGAGGGGTGACTGAGGACTGGGCAAGAGGTGCACCGCCGTCGGTCACTGGCTGGCGACTGTTGAGGGGTGACTGAGGACTGGGCAAGAGGTGCACCACCGTCGGTCACTGGCTGGCGACTGTTGAGGGTGACTGAAGTCTCGACAAAGGTGCGCGCGCGCGCGTCAGCTGTTTCACGCAGGCTGTGCGCAGCTGTGACGAAGCGGCGCAGCAGCGAAACGACTGTAGAGTCGGCATTTTGTTTTGTGATGTCGTGTGCCGGCTTTCGGCGTTGGACACTATCTGCTATTGTGCTGCGTCTCATGAGGTCCGTGACGCCCTTCGTGACGTCGCTGCACGCCGTGACATTCTCGTGGCATTTTATTTCCAACCGCATGCTCACCCCTGCTGCTACAAATAATTAAAATGAAATAATCTTCTGGTGCCCACAACTCCGGAGACTAATTCATCTGACACTTGTTATTAATGACATTGCAAAGTACGACATATGGCGTGCACCCCATACATCTTAGTTATCTGGTTCAATGCATCTGTGTTATCCCATTACGGACACATCCACACAGTGATGCAGTCATTCTTGTTCCATGGCAGTTAGTGACATCAAGCATAGTTGTATAGCACATCAGGTGAAATGTTGGGATTATATTCAAGTAAGAATTTGGGATGGGTATCGATAGAGAATATAGATCGTGATGACTTGTGTCGGTGCCTTGACCCGCAGGCTGTGGATCGATGGATGACGTGAATGCAAATGTGCGTACACCTCTTGGTGATATCGCCAGAATTGTGTGGACGATGGGTTCGGAGAAGGACGAAAGACGTGGTCGAGCGTGGCTGTGAATTTTCGTCGAACCACGGGGAACGTTCGGCCAGTGGATGTTCGTGATCGTGTGTCCGACTTGACGCCGACTGAGCTTGTCGGAGATGTTCGGTGCCACCACGCTCGGACAGTGATACCGCTCCGAACTGTGCTGAGCGCGCCGTGCGGAACGGCGGATCTGTCTTACGCTGAATGTGGGAGGGGGTGGGGGGCAAGTGAGTTCCACGTGCTGTGTCTGTGAATCATTTCTGCGAACGTGAAGTTATATGCATCATCCATAATGTTGTGACAATATATTTTGCGCAGACAATTTGTTGCCCCGAGGACGTGGTCGATGCGCCCTAAAACTCAACTAACCAACCAACCAACCCAAGGACGTGTCCATGGTCAATGATACCGCGCATCCGTGACACCAGGGTGCAAGCTGCTCGCTGGGAGCGAGACCAGAACTAGCGGTACTTTTGTCAGTGACAGGATCGATGTCGGGATGAACTTGACTGAGAGGCGCTCATTGTTAACGTTTAGACCTTCACTCCGGTATGGGGCGGAGGTAGTCGAGTGGCATTGGGTTCTGGATATCGAGGTCCCGGGTTCAACACTCGTACCACTTGGGGAATTTCCAAATCCTGCGGCTCGCCGGCGAAACAATGGTGGCGCCGCCGTTAGCCGTGCTCATGCATAAAATGCGTCGTAAACCACCCAACAAACAATAAACCCGGGTATCCCCAATCTGAACTTGCTATCTTCAACCTTTTTTTCACCATCGTGAGTCTTTATCTATTGTCGTTGCTTCTGTTCCTCACCACCAGCTTCACGACCAGTCCCTGCGTACCTTGTATCTTTGAACTGCTCCGAACTGCGGTGTGGCCTCTACGATACGGCTCACAAGTCTAGATCTCTCATGAGTTTCAATCAATTCGCATTGGCTGCGTAGTCTGGATCAGTTCAGTGCCTTGCCGATATAGATGAATTACTGTGCAGTATCGAGAAAATACAGGAACGTGATGCTGTGGTGACGCCTACTTACAGAGTGCTCTGCATTAATGAGCGTTGAAAATTTCTACCTGAGCTATCCCCACATATCAAACGTCCTGCGCACTATGCTTCCGTGGTGCGCAGCTTTATTAATTTGTGTTTAGGGCTCGCATATATTTGCAGGGTTTCGTATATTTTTGTAAAAGCCATTGGTGTATGAAAGTTTCCGTGGACTCGAAATGGTTCCTAGGCGTCCGCAAGGGCTGGCAGACTTCCGTAAAGGTCCACGGACGGTTAGGACCAGTAGATGTCAATGACGACCCACATATATTGACAGGGACAGTAATCTTTCGAGCCCCGACAACAGCCTCGTTGGTCATGACAAGCACTGCTCACTTTTCTATCCTTATGACGATTCCGTAAACAACCACGCACGTGCAGGGGCCTGTTGGAGGCCACGGAGGGGCTGGCCACCTCTGCCTCAGCCCCTTGGCTATGCCCCTGGTGTTCGGTGCATCAGCAAATATATAATTTGAAAGGAAATTGCAATGGTCTGCTTTACCTCTATCTGCTTTGACGCGTACTATGAAGATCTTCGTTCCATGCGTCAAAGTCGATGTGAAGATTTTAACTAACATTAGCGAATAACTCCAAGAAAACTGTGCGAGAACTTGCTCCCGCGAATGGTCTGCCCTGGGTCGGTGAACACGAGTACCGGAGAGGGAAGCAGAATCCGCCCACCCTTCCTATTTTTCGAGGATAAGTATTTCATACAGGTAAGTGATAACGTATAACATAAACATAAAATGATACGACAATGAAATCTTTAGACTTAGCAAAAAATAATCATCGCGTAGTGCGCAAGTATACTTTTAGAAGTCTGTGGGTATATCTAGAAACTGGTGGGAGTGCAAAGTCGACCGACCGGCCGCCGAGCGCTCAAAGTTGCAAAGGTTCGTCGGCGCGGCATGAGGGCCGATCTCTAACTCACTTTACCATGAGGACATCGACCTGGGGTCGTGAAGTGCATTCAGCAACGAATTTACTATAGTATTTGTGCCGACACAGTCTAATTAGCAGCCGCGACGTTCTGACGCAATGCTCACCTACTTTTGATCACAACTGATTACGGAATTTTTAGGTTCTGGTTGACGATCCGAGTTGCCGCACAGTCTTAATCTACCAGGCAAATTGTGTGCTTCTAGCTTCAGTGGCTTTCGATATCTCCGGGCGGCTGAATCCGACCCCTTCAAGTCGCGTTTTATGAGGGGCCATCCGGCGCGCGCGTTGAATCCATCTCCAATTGCCATGATTATTTTCAACGACGACATCGAGAATCAGCTGAACATCCTCACTCTCCAGGCGAGTTCCCACTTCCAAGTATCGCTTGGACCAGGGTCGGTAAGTCAGATGTGAGTAACAAGTGAAAACGTGAATAAGTCATCTGTAACTCCGGCGGCAATTTTGATTTGTTTCTGCTTTGTTTTGATGTTGCTTGGTCCTGTTCGGAACGGTGCGTGTGCGGCATCTACCTATTTTCTGAATATGCCCTTGGATATATTTCCACTGGTCTTACCCGTCATCTCATTGCTAATGCTTGTCACCGTGTACTGATCCTCAATGTGGCTGTGGACGCAGGAGCTGATGGGATCTTTCGTTGTTCTTCTAATGAGTATACGTTGACGTGAACCTACGTCAAGTTCTTCACGATTTACTTGCGGGAGATAACTCCTTGCTCACGGAAATTCTGAATAATTTTGTGCGTAACTGGCTTAACGATTTATATAGTGGGAGATTGGTGAGCTGTGAGCAGGGGTGTTGCTTTATATGTTTTTGTTTTTTTTTTTTGGGGGGGCAAGGGCCCCTCAATGTTGGCTTCTCCCTCTGCCGATAATTTAATTTCTTAACAGGGGACTCTATAAAATTAACCCCAATCCATTTTCCCAAATCCATTTTAGGCTGTGCATTGCCCTCATGTGTTGTCCCCCCAATAATTTTAGGAAATCAACACCTATGGTAGCAAGCCAGATAATCTTGTTTTTATGTTACAATTAGTTGTGAATGGGTTTAAATCTATGGGTATTATTGCAGATTATGGTAACCATAAGACATATCTATACACATTTTTCCTTTATGAGGCATACAAAGCTGTTAGATTTAGTTAAGTTCTGTTGGGTTGGGCTTTGCTTGTGGGCTAACATTTTTTTTGGGGGGGGGGGGGGTGACAAAAACATGTTGAAAAACCAATTGAGGCCAAACTTGCTTAGGCTAGGTTTTTAAGTGAAAGATTATTTCCTCAAAAATATTTTGATTTTTTTTTGTGAAGAAAAGTATTTCACTTTTGGGGATGAAAGGTTATGCTAGGTTAGGTTGTGTTGCATTTTCTTCATTTTGCAATTAACGTTATGCTATACTGCACAACTCCAAGACTGTTTTGAGTGTTATTTCACCTCAATTGAGCAGAATGGATTTGCAGAGGATATGAGTGGCCACATTATGTTAAGCACATTGATAAACATTTCATTGGAAGAATCCAACAAATGCAAAATTACCCTACACTACAAATTTTCAATACTGATTTGGTTCATGAGTATCTTTCTGTCCAGGCTTATAATACCTTTCATTTGCAAGCTTAACACAAATGGTCCCTGTGGCTCTGATTAAGTCTTACCACTATTATTTATGATGTCAGTGTTTTTTTCTGACCCATATGGAGTGTTCTAAGCTGTTATTTAGTTTCTGGACATGCATGGATGCTGCCAAACATGACCAGGAGCTGGGAAGTGTCCTCCCAAACATCGTGAAGTTCAATGCTACCCCTATGGGTGTTCCATTGAAAGGGTCCAAAATGTTTGCTTTTCTTGTATCCAAAATCTGTAGCCAGGGGTGTTGCTTTATATACTTGTGAGGGGAAGTGCCCCTCAATGCTGGCTTTCCCCACAAATAATTTAAGCTTAACATGGGACCCCATGGAGAATGCCCCTAATCCATTTGGCCTACCCATGGCCTTCCTGAATTTTCCCTCCCCCAATAATTTAATCAACACCCCCAGAAATCAACATCACTGTCTATGGCATTGCTGGCATGAGCATGCATCATATCCATGCTCATGACTATAACTTACGTTTGTCTACTGGCAGATGTGCCCATGCTAATTTTCAGATAATCAGATGTAGAAAATCATGATTTTTGCTGTCCAAGATGTCAATGAAATGCATAATTTATGTGCAAGCCCTGCAAAAAAAAGTTGAAGTCCAAGGCCATTCATTTTGAATCCATATGGTACAGTATAGATAACTTATTTGTTAAATAGGATGGAATATAACAATTCCTGAACACTAAATAGACATCCTTCCCAAAGAAATACAACATATTTATTGATGTGTGTGTATGAAGTATTGGTGTCGTTTATAAAAGTGTATAACTAGTTTATCTGAACATTACAGATGGTAACACCACAGCAATTCATTGCACAATTCCAGATAAAGGGTTATCTGTGATGTGATCTGTGATACAAACTGTGGGTTAACTAGGGGGTGGGGGAGGCGAAGCATGCAGCTGTCCTATGTAGGATTGCAGGGGACTCATGAGGGACCCTCAGGGCATTGGTAGAGGGGGCCCTTAGGGCCCACTGGCCCAACATGTAGGGCACCTGGACCAATGAAAGGGTACCAGGCTGATGAAGGGGGCTCTGAATGAACAGAATATCCCAGGAATATGTTGAGAGCCTTTGATTGAGATAACGTGAAGAGCTTCTAGATCGATGGAGGGGGCCCCAAATAATCGGAACAGCCCAGGGCTGAGAGGGGCCCCAAATCACTGTGAAGGGCCTCTGGGCGCTCGGCAGAGCCTATGCCCAAGAAAGGGCCACCGACCTCATAGTCAGGGCCCAAGCATTTGAAAATGGCCTCTGGATTGCCAGAAAAGGTCTCAGGTCCCCAGAGGCGGTCCCTGAGAAGACTGAGGAGGGTCCTAGTTCCGGAAAGTACCTCGAGCCATCAGAAAGGGCACGGTCCGACGGATGGGGCCCAAGACGTACAGAAGCCCCTGGCATGATGGAGGGTACCCAAGCTGGTGAAAAGGGCTTCCAGACTGACAGAGGAGGCCCTGGATCGCTAAGGAGAACCCCTGTGCCGACGGAGAGGTCCCTTAGCATCGGGAAGATATCGGGATGGCGGAGAGGGCCCAGAGTCGGTACGAAGGGTCTCTTGGACGATGGGGTCAAAACCTTACAAAACCTCACCTCGAAAGCTTTTGAAAATAGGTTTCCGACCGAACTGAGTGTACTGAGTCGTGAAAGACTGTCCCTGAACCGATGGAAGGGACCCGACGCGCAGAGGCACTGGGTCGACTTCAGCTCATGGTGATGTAGAGGAGCTCAGAGCTGACAGCTGGCCTGAGACCAATGAAGAGGTCCCCCCCCCCCGAGCTACGGAAACGAACCGGTCCGAAGCGTAGGGTTCCCGGCGATGCGGAAAGTGGCTTTAAACACATGGAGGGCCCGGGCTGTTGAACAAGCGGTGCCGTTTCCAAGGGGTGAGGGGGCACCCGTCTACCGGCGAGGCCGATGGGCCCCCCAGCGACCCCCTTAAGGGGCAGAGATATAACCGAGTAATACAACAACAAAAAACGCATCTAACAACTTGTGTAGAAAGGGCCTTCGAGACCTGAATGCGTCCATCCTGAGGGCAGGCAAGGGCCGTGAGGACAAGAGAGCTGGAATGCCTACGCCAGCTGGAAAGAGCAGTCTTGGCTGGAATGGGCCGTCAACAGTTTGGGAATATACAAGGTGCTTGAGAGCCACAGAAGGCTAGGATTCACTTTAAGTTCATGGGTCCCTGAGGGATGACCAATACTATTGAGAGCTGAAGAGGACTAACGTAGCCCAACGAAGAGGACCTAACCTAACTAGTGAGGACCCATCTCAGATTTGAAATGGTCCCAAGCTGAGAGGTAGACAAGACTATTGACAGTGATAAATAATTCGTGAAATAGGGTGGAATGTACTACTTTACTGAAAACTATCGACATCCTTCCCAAAGAAGCATCGACATCGTGCTATAACGAACACCCCGGGGTAGAATTCCAGGTAATGGGATTGATGTGCTATGCTACACAATGCCAGTTTATAACGTAAGTATTTGTATCGCTATCGTTGATATCGGTATCCACAAATTAGATACCTCTCAAAGTACGCAATACTGGTAGCTAGATGCACACAGTTGTCCAAAACTGTGATGTAATGACCGGAGTATTATAAACAGCAATATTTCCATGGATATTTCAGCATCCTGTCGTGCATGGTTCAACATCTCAAACCTAAAGCGAAATCATTATTTTAACTGCGTGAGAACCCTGGTGGGCTTCTAAAAGCACGAGAGGCCCTGAGGGATGTAGATGATCTCGTGAGAGTTAGATATGTACCTTAGCTTTGGTATAGGCATCTGAAGGATCGGAGCCCCTGGAAACTGAGGGTCCTTGAGACCTGGCGATAGGTGCGAGGTATACCGAGGACCAGTCTCAGATAAAATATATTTGAGAGCCATTCATGCTGTCAATGGTCAGAACGTCAAACACCGCCACCTCAGCGGTGGCGGTGGCCCCTGCGGCCACGGCCGCCCAAACGGCCGCAGCCGTTCTGACGGTGACGACCGCCCAAGCGACCACAGCTGTTCAAGCAGCTACGGTTACTCAAGCGATCAACGATAACTGAAATGACGGCCGCTCCAGCGATGCCAGTTACTTCGTCTTGAACCCAAGTGACACTGGTGGAGCAAAAAGAAAGAAAAAGATAAGCTGCAGGATGCTGTGTGCTGAACACAGCTGGTCAGGCATGCCGCTGGGCCTTCCCTTGTCCCAACATCTTGCGAAGCGAACAATAGACGGAAGCAATTCTATAATCTATGGAGATGAGCCCTCTTATTTTTACTCGACCTAATGTAATACGTAATAATACCTAATATAATCGTTCCTTCATTAGAGATGTATTAATGTTCACATATTTTCCGTAATCATTTTTATTTTCTTGGCTGTTGGCGGTAGCAAGACGGTTTTTCTTTCTTTCAGTCTTTGCCCGACTGTTTTATCTTGATTTTATGTCTCGCGTCAGGGACGCCAGGACGGAGTGCTATATTTTCCCACATATTTAACCATCTGTTGTGTAGTTGCAGCCTTGCTTGTTAATTCGATTTGGATACAAAAATGTTGGACCATCATGTTTATGAGTATGCTTAAGATGATGTGGCCAGTCATTTCTGTAGGAAATGTCTGCTATTCAGTCAGCAAGCCAAGTAATGCCAAGGAGATGTCGCCGCCTGTCGCCTCCTACGACTGCGCAAATGATCGCATCATTTCACGTCATTAGGTTGCCATGGATACCCCAGGACGCGACCATGCAGAAGCTGCCCTGCCGTCAAGCCAAAACCCGGAGCCCTCGTCGGCAGCGAAGCAAAGCAGTTTCACACCGCAAGCTGACCAGCTAGCGACTTCCATGTCCGAGTGTGCCGCCGTCGGTGGCGGCGTGGCTTCGCGCGCCGCCTCGTCCTTTGACCACGTGGCGGCCGGCGCCGATCCGGCTGCCAGGCCGGTCTGCTGTGTCGACGCGTGGTGCCGGGCGACGGCGGGTGGGGCGCCGGACCGGCGGCACGCGCCGGCTCCGGCTCCGGCTCCGGCTCCGGCTCCGGCTCTGGCTCCGGCCGGCCGGCCCGTCTGCCACGTGCACTCCCTGCCAGACGTGCTGCACTGTGCGCGCCGTCCAGCGGGGGCTGTCTGCGACACGCTGCCGACCGCACCGGACATCGCCGCCGCCACCGCCGGCGGCTCGCCGCCGCCTGACCGCCAGGTCAGCTCAGCAGCCCGGCTGCAGCCGACTCACGGCGCCGTCAGATCCAGCTGACTCACCGCATCCATCTGACCCACCCGACCCACTTCACCCACGAGACCACCTGACTCACGGGACCCACAGGACCAATCAAACCCATCAGATCCACCTTGCCCACGATACCCACCTGGCGCACGGGACCCACAGGACCAATTAGACCCATCAGACCCACGAGACCCACCTGACCCACGAGACTCAACTGACTCACGGGACCCACAGGACCAATCAGACCCATCAGACCCATCAGACCCATCTGACCCATCTGGCCCACGTCGCCCACCTGACCCACGAGACCCACCTGACCCACCCGACCCATCAGACCCACCTGGACCACGGGACCCACAGGACCAATGAGACCCATCAGACCCGCCTGGCCCACGTCGCTCACCTGACTCACATGGCCCACCTTGCTGATCTGACGTACCGGACTCATTTCATCCACCCAGCCCACCTGCACCACCTTATCCAGCCGAGCCACCTGCAACTGCTAGCACCATCGTCAGTGGTGTCGGCTCTGTCTTGAATCCCATCTGAACGGGCGGCTGCAGTACTGCTTTGCTTTGAGAGTGCAGTAGAAAACGGCATTTATTGGTCTGCTTTGATATGCCTCCTTTGTATAATGTACATGTTCAGTGCGTCGATGGTCTGTTGTGGCTAGTCGTGCTCTGACCGGCCCAGAGGGATGTTGCGTTCTGTTCCTTGCGTCTGGTTTTGACTTGGCCGCAATCTGTCCATTTGGCCTGAACTGCTCTGTCAATGTGGTCAGACTGTATCTCGTCCATGTGACCTAACCTCGCCCTGTCCATGTGGCCTGACCTGGCGCTGTACACATGGTCCGACTGTGTCTCGTCCATGTGACCTAACCTCGCTCTGTCCATGTGGCCTGACCTGGCGCTGTACACATGGTCCGACTGTATCTCGTCCATGTGACCTAACCTCGCTCTGTCCGTGTGGGCTGACCTGGCACTGTCCACATGGTCCAACTGTGTCTCGTCCATGTGACCTAACCTCGCTCTGTCCATGTGGCCTGACCTGGCGCTGTCTACATGGCCCGACTGTGTCTCGTCCATGTGACCTAACCTCGCTCTGTCCATGTGGCGGCCTGAACCGTGCTCTGTCCACATGGTCCGACTGTATCTCGTCCATGTGACCTAACCTCGCTCTGTCCATGTGGCCTGACCTGCCGCTGTACACATGGTCCGACTGTATCTCGTTCATATGACCTAACCTCGCTCTGTCCATGTGGCCTGACCTGGCGCTGTACACATGGTCCGACTGTATCTCGTCCATGTGACCTAACCTCGCTCTGTCCGTGTGGCCTGACCTGGCGCTGTCCACATGGTCCGACTGTGTCTCGTCCATGTGACCTAACCTCGCTCTGTCCATGTGGCCTGACCTGGCGCTGTCTACATGGCCCGACTGTGTCTCGTCCATGTGACCTAACCTCGCTCTGTCCATGTGGCGGCCTGAACCGTGCTCTGTCCACATGGTCCGACTGTATCTCGTCCATGTGACCTAACCTCGCTCTGTCCATGTGGCCTGACCTGGCGCTGTACACATGGTCCGACTGTATCTCGTCCATGTGACCTAACCTCGCTCTGTCCGTGTGGCCTGACCTGGCGCTGTCCACATGGTCCGACTGTGTCTCGTCCATGTGACCTAACCTCGCTCTGTCCATGTGGCGGCCTGACCTGGCGCTGTGCATGCCCCAGAGCTCGACGTCACGTCTGTCGGTGACGCTGGCGGTCAGGCGAGCCCCGCGGTGCGCCGCCTCGCCGCTCAGCAGCGTGTCGCTGTTCTGCCGCATCTGTCACGAAGGTCAGTGGGTGTGGTGCGGGCACAGTTGTGTGACGGGCTCTGTCACTGTTCTGCCGCATCTGTCACGAAGGTCAGTGGGTGTGGTGCGGGCACAGTTGTGTGACGGGCTCTGTCGCTGTTCTGCCGCATCTGTCACGAAGGTCAGTGGGTGTGGTGCGGGCACAGTTGTGTGACGGGCTCTGTCACTGTTCTGCCGCATCTGTCACGAAGGTCAGTGGGTGTGGTGCGGGCACGGTGGTGTGGCGGGCTCTGTCACTGGTCTGCCGCATCTGTCACGAAGGTCAGTGGGTGTGGTGCGGGAACAGTGGTGTGGCGGGCTCTGTCACTGGTCTGCCGCATCTGCCACGAAGGTCAGTGGGTGTGGTGCGGGAACAGTGGTGTGGCGGGCTCTGTCACTGGTCTGCCGCATCTGCCACGAAGGTCAGTGGGTGTGGTGCGGGAACGGTGGTGTGGCGGGCTCTGTCACTGTTCTGCCGCATCTGCCACGAAGGTCAGTGGGTGTGGTGCGGGCACGGTGGTGTGTCGGGCTCTCAGCCTGGCTTCTGTCTCCTAGATCATCGAAGTACCTGAATCCAGCATGCATCTGTTCCCGCCACGGAAACAGTGGGGACAGGTGCAGCCCGGCTACCGTGTCACCCAGCCGGATTCTAGGAGCCAGCCTGGCCGACCGTGTTGCAAGAGAGACCGGGGACTGCCGCAATCCAATTTGGCCATTTTCCTAGTTGGCCGGCAGAAACCCGAATCTAGTACTAAAATTATGTTGAAACTAGTAGGAACCAGGAACAAGTCATGCAATTATGTAGAATGGCGTTGGTGGAGCCATTGGGATCACCTTGTCGCCAGGGACCGGGGCTGATTGTACCGGCAGGAGAGAGCAGGGAGCAGCTGGTCTCGCCGTGTGGTGTAGACCGGGGCTGACTGTACCGGCAGGAGAGAGCAGGGAGCAGCTGGTCTCGCCGTGTGGTGTAGACCGGGGCTGACTGTACCGGCAGGAGAGAGCAGGGAGCAGCTGATCTCGCCGTGTGGTGTAGACCGGGGCTGACTGTACCGGCAGGAGAGAGCAGGGAGCAGCTGGTCTCGCCGTGTGGTGTAGACCGGGGCTGACTGTACCGGCAGGAGAGAGCAGGGAGCAGCTGATCTCGCCGTGTGGTGTAGACCGGGGCTGACTGTACCGGCAGGAGAGAGCAGGGAGCAGCTGATCTCGCCGTGTGGTGTAGACCGGGGCTGACTGTACCGGCAGGAGAGAGCAGGGAGCAGCTGGTCTCGCCGTGTGGTGTAGACCGGGGCTGACTGTACCGGCAGGAGAGAGCAGGGAGCAGCTGATCTCAGTGTGGTGTAGACTGGGGCTTACTGTGGTGGCAGGAGAGAGCAGGGAGCAGCTGATCTCGCCGTGTGGTGTAGACCGGGACTGACTGTGGTGGCAGGAGAGAGCAGGGAGCAGCTGGTCTCGCCGTGTGGTGTAGACCGGGGCTGACTGTAGTGGCAGGAGAGAGCAGGGAGCAGCTGGTCTCGCCGTGTGGTGTAGACCGGGGCTTACTGTGGTGGCAGGAGAGAGCAGGGAGCAGCTGATCTCGCCGTGTGGTGTAGACCGGGGCTGACTGTACCGGCAGGAGAGAGCAGGGAGCAGCTGGTCTCGCCGTGTGGTGTAGACCGGGGCTGACTGTACCGGCAGAAGAGAGCAGGGAGCAGCTGATCTCGCTGTGTGGTGTAGACCGGGGCTGACTGTACCGGCAGGAGAAAAAAAGGAAGGAACAGCTGATCTCGCCGTGTGGTGTAGACCGGGGCTGACTGTACCGGCAGGAGAGAGCAGGGAGCAGCTGGTCTCGCCGTGTGGTGTAGACCGGGGCTGACTGTACCGGCAGGAGAGAGCAGGGAGCAGCTGACCTCGCCGCGTGGTGTAGACCGGGGCTGACTGTACCGGCAGGAGAGAGCAGGGAGCAGCTGATCTCGCCGTGTGGTGTAGACCGGGGCTGACTGTACCGGCAGGAGAGAGCAGGGAGCAGCTGATCTCGCCGTGTGGTGTAGACCGGGGCTGACTGTACCGGCAGGAGAGAGCAGGGAGCAGCTGATCTCGCCGTGTGGTGTAGACCGGGGCTGACTGTACCGGCAGGAGAGAGCAGGGAGCAGCTGGTCTCGCCGTGTGGTGTAGACCGGGGCTGACTGTACCGGCAGAAGAGAGCAGGGAGCAGCTGATCTCGCTGTGTGGTGTAGACCGGGGCTGACTGTACCGGCAGGAGAGAGCAGGGAGCAGCTGGTCTCGCCATGTGGTGTACACCGGGGCTTACTGTGGTGGCAGGAGAGAGCAGGGAGCAGCTGGTCTCGCCGTGTGGTGTAGACCGGGACTGACTGTACCGGCAGGAGAGAGCAGGGAGCAGCTGATCTCGCCGCGTGGTGTAGACCGGGGCTGACTGTACCGGCAGGAGAGAGCAGGGAGCAGCTGACCCCCCTCGCCGTGTTGTGTAGACCGGGGCTGACTGTACCGGCAGGAGAGAGCAGGGAGCAGCTGGTCTCGCCGTGTGGTGTAGACCGGGGCTGACTGTACCGGCAGGAGAGAGCAGGGAGCAGCTGATCTCGCCGTGTGGTGTAGACCGGGGCTGACTGTACCGGCAGGAGAGAGCAGGGAGCAGCTGATCTCGCCGTGTGGTGTAGACCGGGGCTGACTGTGGCGGCAGGAGAGAGCAGGGGAGCAGCTGATCTCGCCGTGTGGTGTAGACCGGGGCTGACTGTACCGGCAGGAGAGAGCAGGGAGCAGCTGATCTCGCCGTGTGGTGTAGACCGGGGCTGACTGTACCGGCAGGAGAGAGCAGGGAGCAGCTGATCTCGCCGTGTGGTGTAGACCGGGGCTGACTGTACCGGCAGGAGAGAGCAGGGAGCAGCTGATCTCGCCGTGTGGTGTAGACCGGGGCTGACTGTGGTGGCAGGAGAGAGCAGGGAGCAGCTGATCTCGCCGTGTGGTGTAGACCGGGGCTGACTGTACCGGCAGGAGAGAGCAGGGAGCAGCTGATCTCGCCGTGTGGTGTAGACCGGGGCTGACTGTACCGGCAGGAGAGAGCAGGGAGCAGCTGATCTCGCCGTGTGGTGTAGACCGGGGCTGACTGTACCGGCAGGAGAGAGCAGGGAGCAGCTGATCTCGCCGCGTGGTGTAGACCGGGGCTGACTGTACCGGCAGGAGAGAGCAGGGAGCAGCTGATCTCGCCGTGTGGTGTAGACCGGGGCTGACTGTACCGGCAGGAGAGAGCAGGGAGCAGCTGATCTCGCCGTGTGGTGTAGACCGGGGCTGACTGTACCGGCAGGAGAGAGCAGGGAGCAGCTGGTCTCGCCGTGTGGTGTAGACCGGGACTGACTGTACCGGCGGGAGAGAGCAGGGAGCAGCTGACCTCGCCGTGTGGTGTAGACCGGGACTGACTGTGGTGGCAGGAGAGAGCAGGGAGCAGCTGGTCTCGCCGTGTGGTGCAGACCGGGGCTGACTGTACCGGCAGGAGAGAGCAGGGAGCAGCTGGTCTCGCCGTGTGGTGTAGACCGGGACTGACTGTGGTGGCAGGAGAGAGCAGGGAGCAGCTGGTCTCGCCGTGTGGTGTAGACCGGGGCTGACTGTACCGGCAGAAGAGAGCAGGGAGCAGCTGATCTCGCCGTGTGGTGTAGACCGGGGCTTACTGTGGTGGCAGGAGAGAGCAGGGAGCAGCTGACCTCGCCCTTGCCGTGTGGGGTAGACCGGGGCTGACTGTACCGGCGGGAGAGAGCAGGGAGCAGCTAACCGGGGCTGACTGTACCGGCAGGAGAGAGTAGGGAACAGCTGATCTCGCCGTGCCGGTGTGCGGGATCGGTTGGCCTTGTGCACGTCTCGTGCATCGAGAAATGGCTGTCGTCCGCCAACAAGGATTCGTGCGAGATCTGCATGTACAAATACGTCACCGAGCGACGGCCGAAGCCGCTCTTCCAGGTCGGTGGCGCCTCGGCTGTTTACCGGTCGCTAGGCGTCGAAACGACCCTACGCCACTTATTGTTGATCGCCGTTGTGAGGCGGACATATCATTCATCTGTCATTCAGTGGAACGTATGCATGTCACTTGTGTGTCACATTGGATGGCTTTAGTTGGCTGTACACTGCTAGATCCTCTACGACGCCAGGACGGTTGAATACCGACTTTTCTTTACGTATGCTTATGGGGAACGACTCTGAGGTCGTTGCGTCTGGGAATATTTTTATATTCATTCGACAAGCTCGCCTTGGCGTGATGTACCCCCACCCGCAAAGATGGATAGCGAGCTATGATAGTAGCACCGTAGATTGATTACAATTCAGTTATGGGCGCAAAATGACCCTAGACGTCGACGCGCCTTTAAACTCCAATCCACCACCACATTGGATAGCGATGCTGACAGCATGCCGCATGCTGGTAGAAGACCGCCTTATTTGCTTGATGACTCCCGAGCTGACAAGCCATGTAGCGGCGCTACTCTCCCGGTGAGTAGTCGTCGGCAGCCGGATGCTGACGTAGGCAGCGACACTGCGACCCAGTTGGAAATGTCACCGGACGGCCGCCTCCACCACTGTGCCGCCTGCCCCCGCACGCTGCCCGGTGCCGATGATGCGCGAGTAGAATGGCTGCAGGAGTTGTTGTCTCTGACATGATAACTTCATGAGTAGCATGGCTACAGTGTATTGTCTCTGGTATGATCACTTCACGAGTAGCATGGCTACAGGTGTTATTTTCCCTGACCTCGCTTCACGACCATCATAACTACAGATGTCACTGCCTCTGGCATCATCTCTTCACGATGCTCTTTATTGCTTTTAAGAAGATCTTGCGAATGAAATCAGATTGTTGCGCTTCAGGTCATTTGTCAACCTTACAGACTAGGTTTATGGCTTTTTTTAAACAGAAACAGGAGCCGGCAAGTTCATTTGAAATCTGATTTTGAATTTGAACCTTTTCCCCAGGGTTTTCTGATACGTATTTCGTGATTGCAGCGTATGTAGCTTCGGCGCTACTGCTGCCTCTGCTAATCTGGTCGCTTCTCAACAGTGGCTGCTGAACCCGTCAAATCCGGAGGACGCCAGGAATCTGATCGGTGACGTCATCTGCTTTTTCCTGCTCACGGCCCTCGCCGTGATTGCCGCGTATCTCTGCCTCATGGGTGAGTTGGGTCTGCCAGCGGCGTACCTCTTCCTTGTGGGCAGGCCCCGTGCAGCTACTTACCACTGCCTCGCGGGTAGGTCCGTGCCCATTCCGCGGTTTGTGTTCAGGCCCCGGTCAGGTACTCACCACTGCCTGTACAAAATTGTGTCATTTGATGGGAACACTATTGAGTTGTGAGCGCGATGCCCTTGCAGCCTTGCAACACGTTCTGTTTGACAGATTCTTTCAGGTAACAAGCTACTGTTTGGAAAACCAACATTGTCATTTCCATCGCCTAATGATGGGCGAATGGGCATCACCTAATGCTTTCCTGCTCTGTTTGTGGTCTTGCTTTGTCATCCAGGCTTCAGCCCAGACTTGGGCACCCGCTCGACTGCGCCACGGCAGAATGAGTGCGAGGATCTCGGCTACCCTTGTCCGATGTCTGACCTTTCTTGTCGCAATGCCCCGACCCAGACGAGCTTGGTGTTGTGTTTCAGGAGCGTCGCACTATCTGTCGTACAAGACCCAGTGGGAGGCGACCGGACTTGTGGTGCTCGGCCTTCTCATCTCCTCCATCTACTTAGTGTGGCTAGTGGTCACGTGTCGGTCAGTCGCTGGGTCGAGTCGGGTCATGGGTAACGGGTCGGGTGGGGTCGGGTCGGGTCATGGGCAACGGGTCGGGTGTGTGCACATTCGGACATTTCCGCATGTCATGCCGCCCCGTTAGCTCGGTTGGTAGAGTGCCGGCCCTCATTGGCCTCCCCTGACCTGACAAGACACGGTTCGAGTCGCCTCACGCGCCCACATAGTTCCAGACTCGGAAGCACACTTGGCAACTAGCGAGATAATGCCGGGTGCACGGCACCTGGGCGGTCGTGACGGTGCATTGACGGAACATTGAACTCTCGGCCAAGATGATGTCAGTCTACTGGAATTCACGGATCCGGTGGTTGGGCGAAGCTTCATGCAACAAGCTCTGCTCAGCGAAGGACCCTGGCCAATGAAGCCGCCCCATCAAGAATTCAAACTGAATATAAATGACACCGCGGCCCACCGGCGAAACAGTGTGGGCGGCGCCATTAGCCGTGAAAGTGCATACAGTGTGTCGTGAACCAACCAATAAACAAACAAATATAAACGACACAAATCATGCAGCAACAAACAACAATCATACCGCACATGATACAATGCTGTCAAGAGGTCACGCCTGAGACACAAGCGAACGCTGTATCGAGAGGACGGAACGGAAAGTCTGCCCGGGCGAGGTCACGTCGGTGTTGCCGGCACCATCTCCTTCAGGGTGAGACTATAAGGTCGGGGCGGTTGGATCTGGTAAGTTTGGATCACACCGCGAACACGATGTGATGGAGGAGCGTATTGCGACGATGGGCGATGCCGGATGGTCGTCAAGCTGTGTTACATGGACGCTTGCGCTGCTAGTTGCGTGTCAGATGTATCAGTTTTCTGGGCGCAACCCGCCCCTCCCCTTCAGGAGGTTTTTCCCTTCGGACAGCGCGGTAAAACCTCTCGATGTCCCGATTCAACGTCAGCTTTCCTTAAGGTAACATCGTGTGCCTTGCCCCCTACGAATCACTGTCATACCACACCTGTGGGCCTGCATTAAGCATGAAATGACATGATCAGGAGACTGCCGGATACGTTGATGTACATAGCGCGGTCCACCTCCCCATAATCACTTTCATGACACACCTGCGCACCTCCGAAGGTGGCGCATCAAACGTGAAATATCACTTAGGAGACTCACGGTGCAAGGCTTCGATGTCAGGGTGGTGTCACGTAGGAAGCCTTTTGTAAGGCAGCTTCGAATGCGCCCTGAATCATTTGGATGTAACTTTTTAATTAGGGTGCGAACTCTGGATATGTGAAGGCCCACATCTCATATTCCTGTGATATACGTGTGTTCGTACCCCGTGAAAATTCCGGAGATCAAAATATATGGTTACAAAGCAATAAGGACGAGATGCATTTGGCGATAGAACACACATTTTAACATAGTCAAATTCTTCCATTATTTTGTACATGCCCACAGTCAATTTTAGTAGTGTCTGTTTTCTGCAGACATTGACAAACGTTATTCATCTCCGAGCCGGCTAGCTGAAGCAGAGGATTGCAGGAGCAGAGCCTTTGCATCTCTTCACTGAACCTTCATATCCCTTTGTATGTGCACATGCACCCACAAGCCAGATTTCTGCACCCATAAAATATATGATGAATCTAACGAGTGCCCCTCGTCCCCTCTCAGCTCAGCATGATTAGTTGCCATTTTGTCCGTTGTGCGTAGATTGTGTTTCTCTTGTATCGTTCAGTTTGTGCTATCATGTGCCACTACTGGTGCCTCTGCCAAGTACAGCTGGAGTGCGTATGTGTCAGGTGTCATTGATGTGTGTCGGGTGTCATTGATGTGTGTTGGGTGCCACTGATATGTGGCAGGTGGCGCTGCTGTATGTCAAATCTCGCTGATGTATTGTTTGAGCGACATTGATATGTGTCGCATACAGTGATAACTCATTCGTGAAATAGGGTGGAATATACTACTTTCTGAACACTCAATCGACATCCTTCTCCAAGAAGTTTCGACATCCTGCTCCTTGATGCATCCTTATGAAGTCTTCATGTGTCCTTTCTGACTGTATCTTATTTATAAGTAGCATGTGTATGCTCTCGACAATGAATGGTGATACACGGACATTTCGCAATGCAATTTCAGGCAAAGGGATAACATAAAATGTTATATGGGATACAATACAGTTTATAGCACTTTATTTAACACAGCTTATAGTTATTATTCTCCCTATCACGACTATATCTCTTCTTAAATTATGAATCTCAAAATAAATAATAAAGGTACAGCCATGAGTACCTACAGCATTGCCTCAAATTTGAACACGAAAGACATCAGAAGTATTTGAAATGACACTAATTCCATGATAAATTGAGGCATCCTGCTGTTTGTTTCCACATCTTGCACCTAACGAAAAACCATTATCTTAACCCTGGTCGGATGCCATGGTCAGTTGATGTATGTCAGGCACCAATGATGTGCGCCATGTATCACTGATGTATTTCGGGTGCAACTGATGTGCGCCGGATTCTACTGATTTGTGTCGGGTACAACTGATGTATGTCAGGCATCACTGATGTGTGTCGGCTGCCACTGACGTGTGTGAGTGTGTGTATATATATGTGTGTGTGTGTGTGTCAGGTACCACTGGCGCGTCTGGCACGACTGGCGACACACCCACCAGGAGGTGCACCTGCTGGAAATGAAGCGGCGCTCGCTGTCGCTTCTCGAGCTCAACAACAACAACGGCGCTGCGGCGGCCGGCGCGGCGCCGGCCTTCTGCCCGGCCTGCCAGGGCGGCTCCTACTCGTGCACGCACTGCTGCACGTGCACGCACCTGGTGGTCCAGCAGGACCAGCCGACGGCCGGCGACGACGACGTGTTCTATGACGGCGGCGGCGGCGGCGGCTGCGGCCCCAGCCAGCCGGCTGACCGCGCCAAGTGACGTCATTCACCACCTGGCGGCGCAAACTCGCACTGTGACCGCAGACCGAGCAGATGGCGCCACCGATCGCGGTCGCGCCACTGTATTCGAGTCGCTGGCATTATCGGACCACGTCGCGGCATGTTAGCGCGGCATTCGTACCAGATTTGGTTTGTTCTGATTTGATTATTTGTTTTTTGCACGTATTTATTGTTCGTTGTTACTGTTATCGTGTTCCATGCATGTATCGTGTGGCTTGAACGCGCCACCTATTCGATTTGTGAATACACGCATGCACTGGAATCTGCAAAGACGAGCTTGTCGCCACCAGCCGAAGGCATCACCGACTGCTGGGGATCGAGGAATCGGGCGATTTCCTCCCTATTCTGTTTGGACACCTTCATGTGATGGGCCTTCGATAGGCCTCATCCCTGTCGGTCTGCCGGCCTGCCGCTGCCTGCTCTTGATCAGAGAGACGGTCTGACCTGTCAGCCAGTCCCCACGGAACCGGGTGGGGTGGGCACCACGCGGGTACCGAAGCACATTTGTAAAAAGCCGGTTCTTAGTTGCGTTTTCGAGTTTAAGGGCGCGTCGACCAAAACTAAAACTCGACCAAAAGTAAAAAGCCGGTTCATCTGCTCCTCGCTCGTCCCCTCTGCCCAGACCATGAGTAACTCCGGCCGGAGTACCCGGGCGCCGCGACACCTGTGAGCGACTTGGGGCTGTTCGTGAGGCGGACCGGGTTGTCCACACATGGGTGACGGGTGACGGCGGCGGGCAGGTCGCACCCACGTGCCGGACACTTGTTCTGCAGGTGTTGCACATCACCGCCTGTTCGCTGACGCCGGCCACACCGAATGAGCTGGTGCGGGGACGGCCTTCGAGACAAGTCAATAGCTAATGCGAACGGCCGGGCTCATTAGTCCCCGCTACTATTAGTCGTCCTCATTAGTTCTGGACATATCTCGAAGGCCGTAACTCGCATCAGCCCGTTTGGTGTGGCCGGCGTCAGCGACCAAATGACATTCTTCCTCTCAATCTGCTCTTCCTGTCCAAGTCATCTCGCTGATTCCTGTGCCAGCCCTATCTCCGCTCCCCTGGCTAGTCTCACATCCTCCGCCCATTTCTTCACCAGGGAGCCCCAATCTCCCCTTGATAGACAACTGAGCCGCCGAGCGAGTAGTCCTCGGCTGCATCGGCCTCCTATCCTCGATCGTCGCGGTAAAGCTCGTCTCAGGAACGGAAACCACATCAAGACGCTATCCGATTCTATCTCACCCGCAGCTGCCTGCAGCCGCTCCGGCATTTGGCCCAGGCCCAGATCCCAGGCGTCCTCGTGTTGGGCTGGAACCACCATCGTGGTAAACTCAGGAAGGAGTTCCAGCCCCCCTGTCCACATGTCGCGATCCTTCCGCATCACCCATCCCGTCGCTGGCTGGCGTGGAGCAGCTGGGCTCTGTCTCTACTCCAACTCCATCTTTTGCCCTCGATCCCTTCGACTCTGAGAGGTCATCTTCTGCCCTCAATCCCCTTGACTCGGCGAGGCGAAGGCGCACCAGGTGCAGGAACAGGCGACGGCACCGGCTCTCCATCCTGTCCGGCAGTGAGCTGAATTGCAGGATCCGGCGGCCACTCCAGCCGGATCCTGCTTCGGCACCGGCTGCACGGTGTCCACCACAGCACGACCGTGCGCCTGCTGGGTCCTGTCTGGCCTCGGCACGTCTGATGGATCGTTCACCGGTCCACCGCGCTGTCACTTCCCCTGATTTGGTATGTCTAAGGAGAACATCTGCCGAGGGTGTCTCTCTCATGGTTCCCTTCGAACCGCTGGCTCCTCGCCTCCCTCCATTGTACTAACCCGGTTGCGTTTTGAGTGCAAACAACTCACCACAAATATTGCTCAGCCTTTTGATCTGATGTTGATTGCATATTTTTGCTCCTGACATAGTACTTGCGGGACCCAACAAATCAACGTTCCTTAACCAAAGCGTCATATATTTGTCAACGCTGGCGCGTAGTCTCGATAAAAAACCAGAAAGAGAATGGAAGCACAGCAGGCACCAAAGCCCGAAGGTGTAGGTAGTATTGAAAATTAACCCGCGCCGTCTTTCCGGTCAAATCCTCCCACCCCGTCTCGGGGGGGGGGGGGCGGTTGAAGACCCCCTCTAAAATCCAAACTAAGCGTCGCACGAAAACGAAAAGCGGTGTCATCGGAAAGCGCTCTACGAGTAGGGTCCGGGTCCACCCTACAAAACAATTTCCCCCAAAAGTGACGTCACCAGGGGGGCTAGATTTTCACGACTTACATTACGTTTTTTACTCTGGGAGTTCATTTTGGGGATATATGGAAAACAAAATGTATTTGGAATGAGAAAAGGACAGCGAAATCGACCAAGGCTATTTTTAGTTTAGTTTTGAGTCAAAATATTTTGAGTTCAAGTTTTCTTCAACTTTCCTTTTCCAATGGGCAGAGCAGACCGAGAAACGATGTTGGAAGTCAACTTGCTCTAATACAAGTGCTTACTTTAGCCAGAATCCTGTATTTGAGCTACAATTTGACAAATACGCAAAATTTATATGTAGTCAAAAACGAAAAAAGAAAAGAAAAATTCCAATCGTACGTTTTATTGCATCCGTAAAGATAAGCAAACGCTGAAAGTTCCATCAAAATATCTATCCGTTAAGGCGTGACGACTGAACTTTTTTTAACTTGAACTTTTTTGGAGGTGACCTCACTTGACCTTGACTAACTCGTTGACCTTAGATGACCTGACCTAACAATTTGAATCAGAATGTCAAATCGAGGTGGGAAAATGTATGCCAGATTTGGGCGCGCTGCCGCGCGCCGTTCGTCCGCTATCCACGAGAAACCTGAGGGGGCGGGGGGCGGTTGAAGACCCCCCGAGACGGGACGGGTTAACGGACTTATTACGTCCGGTCTTTTAGGCAGGCTTTCGACAAGATCGTCCGCAGTCTTCACAAACTGAAGCCTGAACATCAAGGCGTTCTCCCTTCTCTGACGCACGCTTTTCGCCTGCCGTAAAACGATTGAAAGTCACGACCATATAGCACGTCCTCCGAAATATCGGTTTCCTCCAGCCCGATGCTCAGGTGTTTTATAGTTAATTTTGTTTGACAAAAATTGCTCATACCGAGAAGAGATAGAAGAAAAAAACTTGTGCCAGTCAAAAATGAATATTCGAAAACGATGATAATTATGTGAATGGGACCTGGAATACCCACTGGCGGATCGGGAGCCTCCACCGGCGACTTGCGGCAGATTTCGCACTTTTTAGGTATGGACTCAAATAGTTTGTGAACTATGCATGCTATCCTTAAGAAATCAATTTCACCATGCTCTATATGAAATGTCAAGTCCATTGGAGGGGACTGCATGTCTGTCGTAATTGTGCCCTCCTGTGCAGATCCAGTCAAATCATGCAGGGTCGACATGGGGCTTTGTTTTTTGGTCCCAAATGTATTGTTTTTAAGCCATAAAGGGTAACTATGAACGCTGAATTCGAAGTTAGTACGACAAAAATCAGCCAATGAAATAGTTTGCATCACCTTCAGTCAACTAACCTTTGCTGATAAAACTGACAAAGGACAACACGGGCATCTAGACTCAAAGTGGACAAAAACTGGATGAAGTGTAATTATGGCTACTGATTTCGAATACGATGTTCATGTGTATCCAACAGGAGCGCAAATTAGGGGAGACCGGGTCTAGTTGATACAATTTTGGCGAAACTCAAAATAACTCATCATTGGAGGGGCAGCGAGGAAATATTACCCCTTTGCCAAGCCTAAAACGTCTAGTATCATGCCCGGTAATTTTTCCGTCGCATCCTCTGGGCTTTCCACCAGCGAGCGAAACATCGCGCAACTTACTCCGCTATAATGGCAAGTTGCTACTCACGTTGGGGTTAGTTTATGAAGTGTAGGTAAAATAAAACAGACAATCCATAGGTGGCATTCGCTTACGCCATATACAAAAAAATCATATATTAAGCCTGCAGTAATAATGCTGACTTGAGTCCTGGCTGGACATAGCTCGTGGTTTATGCCATTTATAGAAAGCGCAAACGTGCATTCCGTAGTCGTACATCTTCCGTCTTTTCGTGTTTTTAGTCTAATGAGAAACGTCCGTAGAAATGTTGAATAATCTTGCAACAGTTTTAACAAGCACCTGTAATCAAATAGGCAATTCAGTCATTATTTTATTTCATTCGCAGCCCACGAAACTTTAATATCGGCCGATGTTTATACCAGATGATGAAGTTCATGCAGGCTGTATCAATTTACAAGCACACAAGCTTTCTGGCGCCGGCTGCAACATTGTTATATAACATTGCTTGTTTGTTTATTGGTTGGTTCACGACACACTTTATGCACATTCACGGCTAATGGCACCGCCCACACTTTCGCCGGTGGGCCGCGGGATTGGGAAATGTCCTGAGTAGCGCTAGAATCAAACCCGGGACCTTTGGTACCCATAGCCCGACACCTTAACCACTCGGCCATCCCCGCCCCTATATAACATTGCGATTGCAGTAATTCTGCAAAGGATAAAATATTTAACCGTCACAAAGCTAAGATAACATGGTAATGATAACATAAACTTAAACAGTTAGCAAGTCGGCTACAAATTAGAAGTTATATACGAAGCAGATACTAAAATTTTATTTTCGGTTCAGAAATATACCACATGGTCACCATTACTCAGCCGTGTGTCGAAAGGGCTTGCGCTTGTTTTTGCCGCGAGAAGACGGTGCTTGTAGCAACATGTGTGGTAGCCATGAAAACTGGCTTCATACTTTTGGAGGAAATGCTGTTGAATCAGCCATCTCGTATATCAGCTAGACCCGGTCTCCCCTATATTTAGGGCCCCAAAACAAAGCCACATATCTACCCTGCCTGACTTGACCTCACCTACACATGGGAGTTTGAATGCTATGGGATAATGCGACCCGTCGTACTTACACTTAATATGACACCCAGTGATGTGTATTTCTTAAAGATACCATCAATAATTCGCAATATATTTAGGTACGGACTTCAAAACGTGAGAAAGCTGCGGAAATCCACCAAGACATTTCACAAGAAAATCGTCTCCGGTCAGTGACATGACCTGACTGAAGAGGTAATGTCACTGACTTTTCGGGCCAAGGTCTACATAAAAAATTATGCAATGAATGCCTGCATGTCTGTGCAGTTCATAGCATTTTAGCTAGCCATTTCTATAATATATTGGATGAAAAACGCGAATTTACCCGTGACACCTTTTGCGCGACGAACCGAAATGGTCGCGAATAATTAACTACTGGTCGAAGCGCCTTTAAGCCCACAAACTAACTAACAAAGTTCCGAAGTGTTCGACAAAATTCTTCAATAACACTATAGCTAGAGCACCACGAGCTAAAAGCAAAACAAAAAAAAAACGGGATAACAAAAAAAAAAACGAGCAATGAATGTTCCATCAGCCAAAACCTTTAGCCCGTTTACATAGCCCATTCTTCATTCACCATGCCACACACAAAAAAAAACAGGATGAGCTCCGGAGGATTACGCCAAGACCCGCCCTGGTTTTGCGCGGGCTAATATCAACAGTAAGAAAATCATTTACTCTGTCACCAGCCAAAGCAATTATAGGTCTGGTAATCATGGCTAGCGCGTAAGGCCCGTCACCGGTGCTTGAACTCCGCTCTAGCGTTAGCCTGTCTTCCTGAAACTACCGTGCCGGAGCGCTTGGCCACTTCTAGACTGGCCCCTCGCTAAAGCGACTCGCTTCTTCGTGCCCCATGTATTGATCATTGATATTGTAATACACTTGTCAGAGGCTACACACACATTTCCTCACCTGGCAAAGTACAGCGCCCCTTACCGCGAGACGTTGCGCCGTGCCTTCTGGCGGCCGCGAGACGCCCCACGATGTCTGCGGACGGCCGCGAGACGTCCCACCATGTCTGCGGACGGCCGCGAGACATTCCCGCCATGTCTGTGGACGGCCGCGAGACGTCCCGCCGTGCCTTCTGACGGACGCGAGACGTCCCGCCGTGCCTTCTGACGGCCGCGAGACGTCCCGCGGTGTCTGCGTAAGGCCGCGAGACGTCCCACCGTGTCTGCGGACGGCCGCGAGACGTCCCACCATGTCTGCGGACGGCCGCGAGACGCCCCGCGGTGTCTGCGGAAGGCCGCGAGACGTCCCACCGTGCCTTCTGACGGCCGCGAGACGTCCCACCATGTCTGCGGACGGCCGCGAGACGTCCCGCCATGTCTGCGGACGGCCGCGAGACGTCCCACCGTGCCTTCTGACGTCCGCGAGACACCCCGCCGTGTCTGCGGACGGCCTCGAGACGTCCCGCCATGTCTGCGGACGGCCGCGAGACGTCCCGCCGTGTCTGCGGACTGTCGCGAGACGCCCCACCGTGCCTTCTGACGGCCGCGAGACACCCCGCCGTGTCTGCGGACGGCCGCGAGACGTCCCGCCATGTCTGCGGACGGCCGCGAGACGTCATGCCGTGTCTGCGGACTGTCGCGAGACGTCCCACCATGTCTGCGGACGGCCGCGAGACGTCCCGCCATGTCTGCGGACGGCCGCGAGACGTCCCACCATGCCTTCGGACGGCCGCGAGACGTCCCGCCATGTCTGCGGACGGCCGCGAGACGTCCCGCCATGTCTGCGGACGGCTGCGAGACGTCCCGCCATGTCTGCGGACGGCCGCGAGACGTCCCGCCGTGTCTGCGGACTGTCGCGAGACGTCCCACCGTGCCTTCTGACGCCGCGAGACGTCCCACCATGTCTGCGGATGGCCGCTGGCCATTCCATCAGGACCAGCCTTCCAGCCGCATATGACCATCACTGCGTATGTGCGAAACGTGAATATCACTTGAACCGCGGGAATGTCACACTAGGTGGTAGTAGAATGCTTCGTCATTCGCGATGAATCATCAGATGTGCGGCAGGCATGCTGTTCAAACTGCCAACATGTGCATCGCAGCCATGTACATATATACACATATGGATATATGATATATGATGTATGTTTGATGTTATGCTTATAATTGGTATGGCCAATACCTTCTCGCCCAATGGAAATCTTCATACCGTTAGTATGGGCAGTTAAGTACTGCGTGTTAGCTTATGAGTCATGTCTGACGTCATTTTCCGCTTAAAACATGTACATCGAAGGTAAGGAATGTTTCACTTGGCACGCGCCGTCAGTGAAGGCGTTTTCCGCCGTTTTAATTAGGTGTGCACTTTGCCTTGGGCACGACCAAAACCGCCATGGTCATCTTAACTGACATGCACTCGTATTTAGTGCGTGCATATCCCTATGGTCACGGTTGTAAAAATGATGTAAAGATAACTGAACATAAAATACCCTGAAGGTGCAGCATTTTTATAAATGAAAAGTGGATGTTCACCCTTTTAAACCACAGGCGGCGTTCTCTAGAATGTAACGAAGTATCATATTCCAAAGCGAACAAATCCGCGACTTGCTCTTTTGTTCGAAGTCGACCGTTTTCTCCGGAATCAAGCACTCTCACAAGGGCTAGGGTGAAAAATTATGAAGAACACGCTTACTTAGGTTTTACAATATTTATGTCATTTTCATTTGCTGTAATGTTTCATGTTAAAATGATAATTTCTACAGCCACGAGGTCGAAATACCTGTGCTTAACATTCTTAAAATTATCCGTGACCTCTAGATCAACAAAATAATTTGCCATCAATGAAACTCAGAACTTTCGATTCTCGTTTGCATCAACGGAATCGGTCCGTTGATAGCACAGATACGAGAGGCGCACATCTCCCCTCCCCTGTCATGTTGACCCGTGTGGCAAATTGTTCATCAATATCACGTTAACAAGATTCATCCTGCTCCAGAGGTTTGTATTAATCGAATAATCCAATAATATAATCGCTGTATACTGTGTGATGCCACGATGTCCACTAGGACAAACACTAGCAATGGTACAATGATACCATTAGCGCAGGGGAAAAAACCAGAGCGCGCTCCCCATCCCCTACCACGGGCAACGAAACATTTCATGATAACTCTCCGCAAGAGAAGGCCACTACAGTCCTGGGAGTGCCAACATTCTGCATGATATTTGGTCAAACCCTCGATCAGCCACTGCCACTGGAAGCGATCACGGCAAACAAATCATCTGGAGGGAACAATAACGAAGTACACAATGCGCTTAGATTTACTTTCCGGTATAAGGTATCGGTTACTCCGAGAATGAGGACTGTGCGCCGCGCCAAAAAAAGACGCCGCCAAGTGCCGACGCGGCTGACGCGAAGGCCGACAGCTGTTGTGGGCGGGCCTCAGTAGTCTGTAGTAGACGTTCTGCCAGCGCCGTCGCTGGTGCCGCGCCCGACGCTCCCGAGTCGCGAGAGGAAGCCGCCCAACCGGCGCCGCCCTCGACGACGCGGCGTGTGTGCGTGTGTGTGTGTGCGTGTGCGTGACGAGCCGGACCGAGCCGGCCGTCGACGACGACTGTGAGCGCCGACGGCTGTGTCGCGCCCCTGTCGACGTGTCTCGCCGCGCGCGACTCGCTGACCCCTCGCCCCCGAGTGTCGGATAATCGGCGAGGTCGCCGCCACCGGAGCGTCCGCCGTCCGCTGGCTGTCTGCCAACGTTGGCGGCGCCGCACCAAGGTAAGCCCGCCGTCGGCATCCCGGCCCGACCTGCCCGCGCGCCGCCGGCGCCCTCGGCGCCCACGTGGGCGCCCACGGGTCGCGTCGACAGCTGCCGTCGATGTTGCTGCAGCGAGCCAAACCTCCGCGCCCCCCCCCCCCCAGCTGCGCACTCGACACCCGTTACCGATTTTACGCAGCGATAAGCTACTGCGCTGCAGAATGCCGACCCGCTGGGCCCCGTCGCCCTTGACCAGCCCCTTGGCGAGCCCCTCGGCGAGCGTCGGCTTAGCACTGGCGCGTGTCGGGCGGACGCGATGCTGAACCACAATTCGGTTTCCCCCTCCTGCGAGCTGTAGTTGGTAGTGGTGTCACGTGTCGTCTTAGTTGCTCGCGAAACCACTGCGTCGCCACATATTGCGACTAAGCAAACCAGCCGGAGTGGCGTAGAGGCTGTCGTGCTCGCGAACTACGCGATGGAAAACCCGAAGCGCCAAATGCGGTAGAAGCGAACGCCTCTGAGGCTACATTCGGACCAACGCGAATGCCGTATATATCTTACTATCGTGTGCATGCAACGACAATATTCAAATATTGTCGGCACGTGGACGGCATCCGAATTGATACTCTCGTCCTCACTGACACCCACCTGCTCCTCGAATTCAGTTCACCTCAATTCAGTCTCGTATTCTACCAAGTTTATGGTAATACGAAAACCCTCGAGTTCGGTGACAGGGAAATATCCTAGTCGGCGTTACTTGCCTTGCAAGGCGACACTGATTTTAGCCTGATCGCTTATGAAATATATCTGTGGGACTGGCGTCGGTGTGCGACGCAAGCGAGTCGGCACCCATTCTCGTTGAAAATGGTGTTGAAAGGTGGTCCTATAACTTCAGGGTACACCAATTTAATATTTTCAAACTCTGTTTCTCGGAGTACGATATGCAATTGGAACTAAAGTATTCGTTCGGTTGCAAGGGGTATAGATGGGTGCCTTACCTACCCATAACATATTGCGGCCTAGATCCGTGCTAACGGGAATGAACGTTCTTTTTGTAAAATCGGATAATCCTTACTGGGTGCACAGCATCTAGCTCCGTTTTGTGCGCGCGCGGTTACGTTGACCGCCCTCGCAATTCCTCGACAAGCACACTCACATACACAAAATGTGCATATGTTTACATAATATAGCGCATATATATATACTTGGATGATGTGACCAGAATTAACTGACGATCTGATGTCAAAGGAGTAACTTCTCCAAAATAACTGGGAATTGCTTAACGCATGGAAGCAATGGGAGCACCTTACTCGGATGGGACCGCCCACTCCAAGGTGTCCCACGTTGAAATGCGAAATTATTTGGGGCCCTGAGCCTTCCCAAAGTTATATGAAGTCTCACACCTCTGCCTGGGGTGGTGTTGGTCACGGCGATATGTCAGGTCCAGGGGAGATTGTTTCACATGTCACAAGAGGACACCTGCCGACGATTCTCGGAGGGCAAAATAAAACGCCCACTGTTTCTAGGCAAACATCGCCGGATCAAGGTGCATAATGACAATTTTGCACTGCAATTTCGTCGAAATGTGAAAGGGTCATGATGCTTTTGTGTGATGACAATTTTTTGGTGTTTTTTTGGGGGAGGGGGTCCGGTTATTTGTGTATTCTCAAAAAAGGGCCATGTTTGCCTTCGTCTCGAGCGCCCGGCATGGTCGACCAACGGTGTCAACTTTACGTTCTCCTGAGAAGAACAGTCTGCTCAGAAAATTGTCAACTTCAGCAGCGGTTCATCACTCATCTCCTCCTACTTGACTTTGACCTGATCGATCTTGACATTTGTCATCATGCTAGGCCACGCCCTATGTTTGTTTATCATTACTATCTAACCGCGAAATTGCTTCTTTTCCGAAAACAAATATGGTTTCGAAACTACGGCACCAACCGAGTTGCCGCACAACTCGCCATCAGCCTGTGTACTACAGCAACAATGGAGTCACTGCTTCCCTAGGTATTTGTGTATTTACGACTGTAACAATCGAGTCGCTTCATACTTCGTCATCGGCCTGTTTGCTCGGGCTCCAATCGAGTCGCTGCATACCTAGTCATTGGCCTGTTTACTACGGAAACAATCGAGTCGCTGTCTACTTCGTCACTAGCATGTTTACTTCGGCAACAGTTGAGTCGCTGCATGTGTCGTCACTAGCCTATTTACTACGGCAACAATAGAGTCGCTGCGTCATTGGCCTAGTTAACATGATCTGAGACGGCAACCAAGAAGTAAACAAAATCATTCCGGTGAGTCTACCAGTCCAGTGACAGAGCTATGCCATGTTGTTTACTGCATCTCACGTGGCGTAGGACAACGGTTAGCTTCGGGCGATCCGTGTCAAATCGAGAGCACTGTGACGTTTAAGAAGTTATGTCGCACTGCTAGGCGTAAGTGGCAGATGATACTTGACGGATGAATGCCCAGCATTCGGGGCACTCACGGGGTTAGGACATTTCTTGTAATGTCTTGAAAGTAAACATACGCCAAGCAGTTACACCATGCATGCATGCACCGTGCAATATCATGCATCACGTCGTGGTATGCTGCAGAAGCGGTTGAACTTGGGTCTGGTACAGCAACGTTTCGAAATAAACCCCGGGACGAGAGATGCAAACCTCACTGAACACATGTCCGTCATGTCATGTCTTCATGCCACCATCTCTTCTAGGCCGCTTGCTCCCTGCCGGAGGGACGCCACCTTCCATTGGATGGGTGGGCACACGGCCCAACTGTCCCTGTATCCGCCTCTGTCCCCTCATTCCCTTTCATGTTCACTTTGCATTTAACGGGTAACTCATGTTGTGCCATGTTGTAGCGCCATGCATAATGTATGGTTCTATCTGGCTTAGATAATGTTTATTTTCGTTGCATACATTGTTGCGTATATTGACCATGTATTACCATGGGTGCCGATCTCTAAGCTTTTGAGGAGGCCTTGTCTCCCTAAAAAGTTGGCTTTGAGGGGCATTGTTCATCTCATCATTGTTGGCTTGGCAGCCTAATTATTCCAAATTTTAGGAAGAACCATATTGTACGATCCCCGAATTCATCGGGGCCCCTCATTGCCTCCATGCATTGCCCCCAGTTATTTTCATAAATCTTGTTTGTTTATTGGGTGGTTCACGACGCACTTTCTGCACATTCACGGCTAATGGCGCCACGCACACTGTTTCGCCGATGGGCCACGGGATTGGCAAATGTCCTGAGTGGCACAAATGTCGAACCCGGTACCTCTGGTACCCAGAGCCCAACATCTTAACCATTCGGCCATCCCCGGCCACTATTTTCATAAATAAAGGCCCCTGGACATCAGATGTGCAACTTTGACATTAATGGAGCAGAATATACCTGCATATGTCTCTGGCTTATGGCAGTTATATTGCATGATGGTGGTGTTCCGTGAACTTTGATATTCCAGTTCCGAAAGCTTCCGTGAATTTAACGCATGGAATATTGACATGGAATATTGTTTGGAAGTTCTGCAACTCAGACGCCAAATGTTTTGGAAGTTCGGACATTTTGCGTTGCGATCATACATGCCAGTTCCGGTAGATGCATTCATTTGCATAATGTATTATCAGTGTCACAAACCCCTGAAACGGTGAAAAGACTTTTCAATGTTCCAGCCATCACACTATGTGGATGCACAATGGCGTCAGCATTGATGAATTCGATGTCTAGACAACGATGCTTCCACCAGTACGAGACGCCATTGCGTTGGCTGGACAGCCAGGACCGGGCTCTTGCGGCTCTCGCGGCTCTCGCTGCTCTCGCGGCTCTCGCGGCTCTCGCGGCTCTCGCGGCTCTCGCGGCTCTCGCGGCTCTCGCGGCTCTCGCGGCTCTCGCGGCTCTCGCGGCTCTCGCGGCTCTCGCGGCTCTCGCTGCTCTCGCGGCATCGGCTGGGCCAGCCAGGACCGGGCTCTCGCAGCTCTCGCGCTCCAGGAACAATGCCGAGGAATGTTGCGGCTAATCTCGCCGACTGACTGCAGCTGAGCTCTCTGCAATCTGTGGGAACATGCACATTTTTGCATCCAGTTTTGGCGGCAGTGCAGGGATTTCAGAAGTGACTTCGGGGAATGTCGGCACATTTCGTTCATGTTTCACCTTCTGGCACTCAGGTATTGGGGCGGCCATATTTGGCGTGAGAGTGACGTTTCGGTAATATTGCCACCCATTTCGGCTTGATCACACGGAAAATTAGCCGAAGTTGGATGTATTTAGTTCCACTGCTTCATGATTCGTGGTTTATTGGCCGAATTTGGTGTACTCTTGGCGAAATTGGACTCCATAGGTCAGTGAATGACAACAAGACACCTTAAAGGCAAACACAAAAACATTATACCTCACATTAAGCTGGCACTTGTAAATTCCACTTGCACGTTTTGTTGCATCCGTAAAGATAAGCAAACGCTGAAAGTTTCATTAAAATATCTGTATCCGTTCAAGCGTGACGACTGGTTGAAATTCTTTGGAGGTGACCTCACTTGACCTTGACTACCTCATTGACCCTAGATGACCGGACCTAAAAATTGTGAATCAGCATGTCAAATTGATGTGGAAAAGGTATGCCAAATTTGGGCGCGCTGCCGCGCGCCGTTCGTCCGGTATCCGCGAAAAACCTGAGGGGGGAGGGGGGCGGTTGAAGACCCCCGAGACGGGACGGGTGGGGCGCGGACCATTCCCTGAATGTTAACGGGTCCCAGCGCCAAAAGTTACAGGCATATTTTCATATTTGTAACGATATGCGATATGCCTGACATGAGTTCCACTAGTTGAGTTGAGGACGACAGGTTTTCTCGACATTGTTTAAGCACATTACGCTTATGGGCGTTGAATGGAAAGAATGCGTCTACAGTCGTGAATTTCTCATACACCATTTTGACGTGGCAGAGCGATGTTGCTTAGTATTGTTGAAGGGTGTAACTTTACTTTTTGTCGTGCCACCGCTCGGCGGCCAAGATATATATAGAAATAGTGGAGAGTGGCACCAAAAGGCAGCTAATTGTATGCTGGTATATTTCAGACCATTGAAAACTAATTTGATGATGCAGAACATCTAATATATAAATAAAAGGAATACAATGAGATAATTCGATACAGAAATCCTGGAGTTGTGTGCAAAAGTAACAGGTTAGATGTCTATAAAAGCGGTTCATTTGAGGCAATTGGAAATTAATTCGGTAATGCAGAGCATCTAATATACAATTTAAAGGAATAAATACGATAAGTTGGGACGCAAATACTGGAGTTAAGTGCAAGAGTGAAAGGGAGTTATTGGAATTTATGAAGTTCTTCATGGAAGTTATTCAATATGATATAAGAAAGCAGCGCTTTCGATTTCCGTTTAGTTAAGAACATTGGAAATTGTCAGCAAATCACACAGAAGATGTATGACACATTTTATGACAAGATGTCGAGTGGCCAATTGCTCCCATGTCGCTTTAAGGGCATGAAATGATTTGATAATAAAACAAACTATACATCATAAGAAAGCTTGTTTCAATACTGTTCAACTTTGACCATTGGAAATACCTTTCACCTCCTCTATAAACCAGAATATAGCATTAATCATAGCCAGCCCACTCAGGCTGGCTGTGAAGGAACACCAGTTCCTTCACAAACTCACCACCAGAGCGGCGCCACCGGTAGTATGTGCGCTCATGACGCCTAGCGAGCATCATGCCCCACATTAACCCGCGCCGTCTCGGGGGGGGTAGGTTGACGACCCCTGTAAGGTTTTCCGCGAATGGTGAAAGAACGACGCGCGACAGCTCGCCCAAATCTGGCATACCTTTTTCCACATCAATTTGGCATGTTGGTTGGTTGGCAATTTGGTTATTGAGCCGCATTATCTAACGCCGGGACATGCGGGGTTCTCCCACCGTACCGTCAGCCGGCGGCCGGATCGGTGGTTTTCCTGCTCACGATGGAATTCGACCAACGCATAGCTCGCAGCGCTCGACCGTGCCGCCAGTTGCTGCGCTCATGGCACCGAGATCACGAGGGAAACTGGTTCCCCTGCCCGGTCAAGCCGTTAACGAATCTTTTCCCCGCGTCGGATCCCACAGATATGGCCTGGCCTCTTTGCCTGGGGGCGGTGAACCACGCCGCATCATTTGCACCTGGTGCGCATTCTTCCGCGCGGGCTCGTCTGGTATTGTCGCAGGCCTTCCGTGTGGAGCGGGATCTACGGTCGGAATAGCCTGGTATCGGTGGCATGATAAATTGTCGGAATAGCCTGGTACCAGTCGCATGATACATTTATCGGGCTGATACCGTCACAGGTCGCTCGTTCGAAGCGGGGCTGACGGCCGGAAGATGTGACCTTGTAATAGTGGTATGGTCTGATACCAGTGGTATTGCCTGGTACCAGTGGTATGGCCTGGTACCAGTGGCATGAGATATTTCCCGAGCTGGTACCATTACAGGCCTCTTGTATGAAAAGGGACTGACAGCCGGCATGGCCTGGTACCAGTGGTAGGATGGAGGGTTTCCCGGGCTGGTACCGTCACGGGCCGCCCTTGTGGAACGGTGCTGACACCCGGTCTGTTTGGCCTGGCGCCACTGGTGCGGTCCGGTGCCGGTGGTATGGCCCGATACCACCGGTATGGCTCGGCACCAGTCGCGTGGCGTACTCCCGGAGCATACCGTCGCCGTCCACCGGACGCGGCGGTACACTCCAACGTCCGGTGGAGCATGCCGCCGCCGTCCGCTCGTGCAGAGCCGGGCCTCCGACCGGCCGGTACGGCCCGGTACCAGTGGTACGAGGGATTTCATGAAACCGGTTGCGGGGCGGGACGGAGACAGAGCGTGGCACGCTCCCTGTGCGGTGTGCGTCGTCGGGCTGCGTCCGGCGCGAGCTCCGGGGGGGGACGGAGACAGAGCGCGGCGCGCTCCCTGTGCGGTGTGCGTCCTCGGGCTGCGTCCGGCGCGAGCTCGGGGGGGTCGGGGGGGGACGGAGACAGAGCGCGGCACGCTCCCTGTGCGGTGTGCGTCGTCGGGCTGCGTCCGGCGCGGTCCGGGCTGCGTCCGGCGCGAGCCCGGGGCGGAGACAGAGCGCGGCACGCTCCCGTGCGGTGTGCGTCGTCGGGCTGCGTCCGGCGCGAGCTCCGGGGGGGACGGAACAGAGCGCGGAGGCGCACGCTCCCTGTGCGGTGTGCGTCGTCGGGCTGCGTCCGGCGCGACCCGGGGGACGGAGACAGAGCGTGTCGTGGCGCGTCCGGCGACGGACGCGTGCGGTGTGCGTCGTCGGGCTGCGTCCGGCGCGAGCTCCGGGGGCGGGACGGAGACAGAGCGCGGCACGCTCCCTGTGCGGTGTGCGTCGTCGGGCTGCGTCCGGCGCGAGCTCCGGGGGGACGGAGACAGAGCGCGGCACGCTCCCTGTGCGGTGTGCGTCGTCGGGCTGCGTCCGGCGCGAGCTTGCGTCGTCGGGCGGCGCGTCCGGGGGGACGGAGACAGAGCGCGGCACGCTCCCTGTGCGGTGTGCGTCGTCGGGCTGCGTCCGGCGCGAGCTCCGGGGGGGGACGGAGACAGAGCGCGGCACGCTCCCGTGCGGTGCGTCGTCGGGCTGCGTCCGGCGCGAGCTCCGGGGGGACGGAGACAGAGCGCGGCACGCTCCCTGTGCGGTGTGCGTCGTCGGGCTGCGTCCGGCGCGAGCTCCGGGGGACGGAGACAGAGCGCGGCACGCTCCGTCGGTGTGCGTCGTCGGGCTGCGTCCGCCGAGCTCCGGGGGCGGAGACAGAGCGCGGCACGCTCCTGCCCCGAGCTCCGGGGGGCGGACGGAGACAGAGCGCGGCACGCTCCCGACGCGGTGTGCGTCGTCGGGCTGCGTCCGGCGCGAGCTCCGGGGGGCGGGACGGAGACAGAGCGCGGCACGCTCCCGACGCGTGTGCGTCGTCGGGCTGCGTCCGGCGCGAGCTCCGGGGGGGGGACGGAGACAGAGCGCGGCACGCTCCCGACGGTGTGCGTCGTCGGGCTGCGTCCGGCGAGAGCGCGAGCACTGTGCAACGTCTGACGTCACCGGATCATCTCACCAGATGAGATGTGAAGTGGCTGTGTTCTGCCAGGCGACACTGGCCCTGGTGACCTCAGGACGGGGTGGCCCTGGTGATCTGAGGACAGTGCTGCCCTGATGGTCTGAGGACGGGGTGGCCCTGGTGATCTGAGGACCGTGCGACCCTGGCGATCTGAAGACGATGGGGTTCTGGTGATCTGATGACGGTGTGGCCCTGGTGGCCTGAGGACGGTATGGCTATGGCTGAGAGGGCCCGGTCCTGGTTATTGCTGGTGATCTGACGAGAACCAGCGCCCCCTCTCCGATGTACGAGAGGTCCTGTGCTGGTTATCCCTTGCGATCTAACTAGGGTACGGTCCTCTAATGTGAGAAGGCTTAGCGGCTAAATATCTGAGCGGAACCTGCCACCTCCCTGATGTACGAAGAGACCGGTGTTGGTTATCCCCAGCGGTCTAACGAGGGTGCAGTCCTCTAATGCGAGAAGGGGACCCCTAAAGATCTGAGCAGAACCTTGTCTCGGTGATTTCCGCTGATCTTAATAGGGCCTGCGTCACTGGGGAGTCCAGGACTTGACCATGGTGGAGGTCGCCGTCCACTCCATCTACCTGGAGCCCCTACTGTCGGCTCAGGGACACCTAAAGTCGGTCATGTGCCCCTCACCGATGGTCCGGAGGCCTCCAGCGCGCCATTGTTGTTGTGTGCTGCGTCGCGGCCCATGTTGAAACAAACATATTGTGTTCGGCATAGGCTGCTGTGGTGACCTATGTTGTGGGAGGAGGGGAGGGACATGCCCCTCCCCGCATTCAACAGTGGCCTGTGCCCCTCCCCCGAGGTCTAGTCACGAGGTCCAGCGTTCTGTGAGTCACGACACTGTTCCAGGATAAGTCGGCATAGCGGGGCCTCACAGGGGTGGAGGGGAGGGGCGACCGGCCGGCCGCGGCAGCGTTTGTGCTCTGACGCAGACGCTGACCAAACATGTGTCGTACTATGCAGACGGTTCGCAGAGCAATCCGACCAGCCGATTCACTTGCAGTTGGCCAATGCTGTGAGCGAGACTACTGACGGCATTACGGGACACGATGGAATACGGAGATTTCAAATCGATGTCGAGCGGATTCTGTAAACAAATCGGCCACAGCTACGTAAGGGTGACATTTATTACGACGGCTTTCACGAAATTAGAAAATGTTGTAACAAGCTAATGTATTTCAGTGTGCTTAAGCTACGGTGCACAACCCGTCATCAAAAACATATCTCATGCATGCAAACTTTACCGTAAGATCCAGCTGGGAGCTATACAATCAGTAGCAGTTGATGCGCCCCTAAAACCCAAATAATCAATCGATCCAACCCTAAAATCCGGCAAAGGACCACGTGACTCATATTGCCTGACACTGACATGGCACAAGCGAAACTAAAAGCGCTCTGTGGCCGTAAATAAGAACCGATATGACTATATACTCATAATTAAATAGCGTCCCCAATTAACACAGTATATTTCGGCTCAGATCCTTTAGCTACTATAGTAATTTTTACACGAACAAAAATCAGCCAGGACACAATTGCACGTGACATATTGGAAGACGTCTTATACCCATACATACATTTCCAAGCTGATGTATCATATTGCATAGTTGCGCATCAAGTGTCTAAGCATGCGATATATCAGCATTAAAACAACGTGCACCGTCTCGCTAACACTACATCAGAAGAAGCTTACGCTTGGCGACCATTCATTTCATTGAAAATAATCAATCGGTCAGCACGATGCCTACACAATAGACCAACACGATGCCTACACAATAGACCAACGTGATTCTTGCACCATACACCAACGCGATACATAATATACAATAGACCAACGCGATACATAATATACAATAGACCAACGCGATTCTTACACAGCATACCAACGCGATACATAGGAGACAATAGATCGACACGATGCCAAAACGGTGGACTCTAGCTCAAATTGGCTTAATTTGCGTCGAACATAGATCGTGTGAATACGTAGATGCCGGTCTACTGGTCGGTGTCTGCATGTGTGTCAAGTGTGGGAGGGGGTGGGGAGCGTGCATATGGTATCGGTGCTGTCGACGTATACGCACTGGCATCAGTCCTTGATGGAGGCTTGCATGACGCAGACGTGAGCCGACCCCATGATGCAGTCTGTGCGTTGCGAGCGGGCCCGCTGTCTCCAATCTCCACGGTGTCCCGACATTTTTCAGTTGAGCCACGTCTTTGCACGCTCGAAGGATGCGCTGACGCGAAGTGGTTGCGACGTG
This sequence comes from Imbricaverruca yamaguchii, assembly GCA_034440575.1. NCBI lineage: Eukaryota > Metazoa > Arthropoda > Thecostraca > Neoverrucidae > Imbricaverruca > Imbricaverruca yamaguchii. Next base: position 2,133,149 of record JAOTOL010001631.1, on the reverse strand, counting down.
ATCGTGTCGCGAGTGTGGCTGTTGCGGATACGGTCGCCTGACGGAGTATTCTGCGTTTTGTCGGTTGGGTCTCCGAGCTGTTCGTCGAAGCGTTGTCTGACACTGCGCTGTCGCGTTTTCTCCTATCTATGCGCGATGTTGTTTGTGTGTGGAACCAGATTGGACGTGTCTTTCACGTGACTCCGGCCAGTGGCGTGACATGTGCGACATTCTTCGCCACTCGCTGGACACGAGGGGGAGGGGGAGGGGGAGGGAGGGAGAGGGGGACCAGGGCGCTGCGTTCCAGTTGTTTGGTGATTGACCCTTGCACTCTTGTTTGCATTTTTTACCGGTATACCCATGGTCGTCACAGTGGTGCGTACTATCCTGCTTACAGTGTCGTCCATGTGGGGAGGGCATATGTAGGCTTTACACTCAGCCAGTGGCGTTCTATTTGGCGTTCTATGCTTTTGTGCCAATGTCTTGCCAAAGTATTCTGCAATGGGCTTGGTGTCAATCGAATGGGCGCTACATGACCAATGAAGTCGATGCGCTGTTTTGCAGGCAGTATTCTACATCGTTCAACGATGTTCCAAATACATCTATATTTAAGTGCTATATCTTTAACTTAAATTGCTCTCGATCATGCGCTTCGTATAGTGACCGCTTCGTTGATGGGTATGTTGTCACAGAGGTTGATGACATCAACTGAACGGATTGCTCCAGGTGGCAGTCCTTCCGTGAACTGGGAATTTTGTCTGTCGAAGTAGCCATAGGTGTTGTGTAAGTGAGCGAGCACAAGCGCAGGAACTTGTGTGATGCTCCCTTCTGAAGCCGTGCGTTTGTTGAGAGGGTCTCCACAAGATGGCAGCACGTGTCTCGCTGGATATCTGGCCTGCGGATGTCGGCCAGGCCGCACAGTTCCGCGGTGCGTGGGAAAGATGATGCGGTGACTGGCATGGTATTACTCAGCATTTTGTCCACTGATGTGTTGCTCATCATTTTCCTCGTCTTTGCTTCTAATCACACGGTCGATCACATAATCAATCACAGAGTGGGATTCTCACTTAGTGGTTGATTGTCACACATGATCTTGTCAGCCTTTTCTGTTTCTTTCCTCAGGATTACCAAGCTCTTGCACTTATCTGATCTTTTCGCCGCAATGTCTGAGTAACTCGGTAGGATTAGGTCGGGACACCGAGCGATGGTTCTTCAATTGATTGAAGGACTTTTGCTTCAGCATGCTCAGCCCTCGATATGTGCTTGGTGAAGCTGTCTACGCTGACTTTGTAAGGCTACGCTGCGAACGTGTCATGTGGCCGGTATTCATAGCGTAATTTGCGGGCGATATTTTTATATTTCCGCCATATGTTCCTCCCAGCGTGGGGCGAAGCACGGTCTCTCTTCTCTCTCTCTCTCTCTCTCTCTCTCTCTCTCTCTCTCTCTCTCTCTCTCTCTCTCTCTCTCTCTCTCTCTCTCTCTCTCTCTCTCTCTCTCTCTCTCTCTCTCTCTCTCTCTCTCTCTCTCTCTCTCTCTCTCTCTCTCTCTCTCTCTCTCTCTCTCTCTCTCTCTCTCTCTCTCTCTCTCTATCTCTCTCTCTCTCTATATATAGCTCTCTCGCTCTCTCGCTCTCTCGCTCTCTCGCTCTCTCGCTCTCTCGCTCTCTCGCTCTCTCGCTCTCTCGCTCTCTCGCTCTCTCGCTCTCTCGCTCTCTCGCTCTCTCGCTCTCTCGCTCTCTCGCTCTCTCGCTCTCTCGCTCTCTCGCTCGCCCTCTCGCCCTCTCGCCCTCTCGCCCTCTTGCCCTCTCACTCTTTAGCTCACACACACGCAGCCTAGTTCCACCTGTTGAATGCCATTGTCGGTATTTTTATGGGGCAGGGCGAAATTCGATCCTGGGCTTAAAAGGTTGGAAGAGCTATCTGACAGTCAGTTGTCCTTGAGGTTCCGCAGCTTGTTTGCCGTTGGTTTCAGCCGGTTCATGTGAGCTTCACCAGTGGTCTGTGGTGGGCTGCTCGTGGCCTGGTGTGTTTGTGGTTTGTGCCTGGTAGGCATCACATGCACCATTCTACGGCTTCATGCCATATATCCACAGTGATAATTTATTGAAGAAGTTGGTCGGAATATGCCACTTACTGAACACTGAATCGACATCCTTCGCAAATGATTATCGACATCGTGCTTCTTGATGCGCTCTTGTGAAGTCTGCATGCCTCGTTTCTGATAATATTCCATACTAAGTATCATGCTTATACTCATCATAATGTATCCGGGATCGTGGTAATATACATCCCCGTTGGGCAATTCCAAGTAAAGAGATTGTTATTATGCATATTACCTATGATGTGCTATGTTATACAATGCCAGTTCATAGCATAGGTACTTGTGTCGTTATCATTGATATTGGTACCACCAAACTAGGCAATTCCCAAAACACACAAAATGTGTAGTTATACGGACGCGATTGTCTCAAAAGTGTGTTTTAAGGATCGGAGTATTTTCAAGAGCATTATTTCCACGCCGTTTTTGTCATCCTGCTGCCCTTGTTTGGATATCTCACACCTAAAGATGATTAATTATTTTAAGACTGAATATCTTCCACCACATTGCGATGACTGTCATGGCCACCGGTGACCATCCTGCTGTGCGGGAGTTGCCGGACCACTTGTCCAGCCAAAACCAAGCGCATTGTACCTCGAGTCTATTTCATCCTCACCGTCATCATCACAAAGTGACCGAGTGGTGCTCTGCACTGTGTTGCTGTCGAACAACCATTGAAGGGCATCACGCCACGCTTTCACTCTGACAACAGCCTCATTGCGGGCGTCACCATCCTCCCCGCGTCATCATTATCACTAGTTGGACGAGTGATGGCACGTAATGTGAGCAGATCGCTAGCAGGCCTACCTCACCTCAGGCCTACCTAAGACAGCAGGCCTACCTCACCTCGCCAAAGAGAACATTACTGGGAGCCCTTACCCCTGCATCAAGACGGGTTTGGTGTCGGTGGGATTCGGGCCATCACCTGGAGCCCTTACCCCTGCATCAAGACGGGTTCGGTGTCAGTGTTTGTTCGGGTCAGTGTCCGTGTGGTTCGGGCTGATCATGTCACGGTGTCGGTGGGGTCCGGGCCGTGCTATGTCAGACCATATCACGGTGTCGGTGGGGTCCTGGTTGTGCTGTGTCAGACCATATCACGGTGTCGGTGGGGTCCGGGCCGTGCTATGTCAGACCATGTCACGGTGTCGGTGGCGCCCGGGCCGTGCTATGTCAGACCATATCACGGTGTCGGTGGGGTCAGGGCCGTGCTATGTCAGACCATATCACGGTGTCGGTGGGGTCCGGGCCGTGCTATGTCAGACCATATCACGGTGTCGGTGGGGTCCGGGCCGTGCTATGTCAGACCATATCACGGTGTCGGTGGGGTCCGGGCCGTGCTATGTCAGACCATGTCACGGTGTCGGTGGCGCCCGGGCCGTGCTATGTCAGACCATATCACCGTGCCACCGGACTGGTGCTGCATCACTTCAAGCTTGTTGGCGAGCTCCTTACCCAGACCTGACGGAAACGACAGTGTGGAAGGTCCCAATGGACTGCGCTCCCGAGAAAGGCAAGCTTCGTCAAGCTAAACTAACTTGTCCAACTATGTCGTGCTAATGACACCAAAGGGAAAAGTCGGCCAAGTTCAATTTGTGGAATCTTCCAAAGGGAATAGTGGTAGGGGAGGTAGCACGATTAGCATTCAGCCCAGGATAGATATGCCTCTGGGTCCTGCAAGTGGTCCCCGGGATCGAACCCTGCTCACCGGATTAAGCTAGTCGTTGTTTTCCTCCAGGATCCGTATTCATGTTTTATCGAAATGGTTTCAGTGAAGTCCAACATCATGGTTCCATCGTTGACCGATGTTTTCCGCGAAAGCACTTAATGCGCAGGCGTAGTAACGTCTTTAAATTTGGCGGTCAAATCCCATTTTGACTCCTTGATAGTCGCTAAGTTACCAAAAGTGCCACTTTGCTGGAATGCAGCAGCTTCGCACTCGAGAACTCGGTGTACGTGCATACAGATGGAATGGAAGTCCAGGGAATGGGAAAAAGGTCCGCCTACGTGGGAATATTTTTTGAATGTCATGTTTTCGCTCGCAAAAGCGAATTTCCGGAACATAGAGGCAAAGTGCCGAAATCTGAGCTGTTTTTTTTTTGTGGGAGGGGAAGCGGGGGGGGGGGTCACTTGTGCTAGACGGAAAGCTTGTGACCCCTACAAACTAAACGCACAGTATTAAACCCATTGAGTTAGGCCGAGAACCCCTTTGTGGATATTTTGTTTTGCTTTATATTCTAGCTTTAATAGCTTGACAGTGAAGGGCCACTCTCTCTTCTTCCCATTGCCAGCTCAACAATTTTGTATCGAAAATAAGGAACTGACAAACAAACCTCAAACTAGGCCAGCTCTTCCCGGACTGAAATTACACATTAATCCTGCTGTGCCCCTACATCCCGCTCAGAATACATCGGAAAAGCACCGTCCATCTTGGGCTTCCCTAAGAAGATCCTCGGTGCTCCAGCATCCATATAATGCAGAAGCTAACATCTTTTGGTTGGCTTTCTTTCTTTGACATCCTGTAGAATCTAAGGTCTGATAGTCCTTTTTTCTCTGAAGAGGTTCAAGGAAGAGCATGTTTCGATACGGATTATTTGATTTTATTAACTGCAAAATTAACACACGTTGCTTTTGTTTGTCTAAATTTGCTTCAATGGTTTTCTCTAGCGAAACTGGCGCTCATGACTCGGACCATTTTGGCACGAATACATGCATTATCTAGGGACATTTATCAGGACTTAAAACAACGTGAGCTGCATAACTTGGTCCATAATTTGCTGCACATTCAAGTAGATAGCTTTGCCAAATGATCTTGCAGGATTCGTGATATAAATGATGCGGGTGTTAAGGGATCTCAGGATCCAGCGTCTCTGTTGTTAGTTTAACAATCGTGCAATCATCTTTCAAAGATGATTGCATCTGTTCTGCAATCATATACACATATTTCAGTCCATGATCGCAAACCCTGCAATCATATGAATCCCTATATTCCTTTAATGCTATCTTCAAGAAACATTTATAACCGTTTTTTTTTTATTTTAGCTGATCTGAATCAGTAATTTATCACACTAACTTCATAATCGTGGAAATATCAGATGTTTTCCTGATCTTGTTCTATTCTAACAATGGTAATCATCATTTCATTTCACCCTTTGCTCAACTCCATACTTGTATTTCCCAGCGTTTTGCCGTTAGAGCTCCATCAGGAGCTACGGGAGGAGGTTCAATGAAAGTATTGGCTGAGTCCAGTAACGCTGAAGCTGTTCAATTCAGCATACATTGGAGAGGCAGATTCGAAAGGTTTCATATCCACATTTATAACTATTTGAGAGGATCGATTCAATATTTATGGCACTTGAGTCCCTACAGACAGATAAGAATCATCACCATGCAGTACTACCACCGTATGCTGATTTTTCGTCGAATCTGCGACGAAGCATGTAGTAGTGTATGAATATGCATTGCATTCGGCTATTATTTTGTTGGTTAATTATTGGGGCCAGGGCACAACGACAGCCAGGTCATGCGGTGCCTAGATATTGTTCCATAACCTCATTCTTGTAAGTGACTTCGTTTACTATGAAGTTCTACCTGTGGGAGATCAGCACACCAGAAACAGCGAACTGACCTGTCGCCAGCTGATAACTTCGCCGGTCGTGTCAGTTTGGAGGCCCCCGGGGCACCCCCGCGGGGCCCCGGATTGGCCTGGTAATGGACAGCCGAATGTTGACAGGCCGTGGGCTGCACTTTCGCGAGCCGCAGGCGAACGCAACGGCCGGGCTGCAGAGACACAGGGAAAGACGCCGCCTCCCAGGGCTGCACAACGGTGCACAACGGTGCGTGGGTCGAGGACCGTGCACGCGAATGCGACCTCGTCCCGCTGACCGCCACTCGGCTGCGAGAAACAGTCGTGACAACGTCGGCACGCACGCGCCTAATGAAGAAACTGTGCTACCTACGCCGGCGGCATTTCAAATCGCATTGCTCGCGCGGTCAGACCAGCGGCAAATATTACAAGTTCCGTGGAGCGTTGTTTGCCCACGAAAGAATATGCAAAATTGGTTTGTGAACCTTGTGACGCATGTCGGACTGTGAAGTAGCTCGAGGCTATTTTCCCTCGAGCTCAGCAACGGGAGCGACAAAATAGCCCTATCGGTTGCGACCGGTTGCATCCAGATACAACCAAGGGCAATTGCCCGGGGATTTCGAAGTTCCGGACACACGGAGTGACAAATCAGCCAGCAGCTCCACACAGAAGCGTAGCTCAGATTTTCGCAAGGCAGTGTCAGTGACGAAAACTGTGGGGGGGGGGGAGGGTCGCTTCCACACCATTTGACCTTTTGTGTTTGTCAGGGCACGGTGCATGCCTGTGTTTGTTCTCTGCCGAGTGCACCCTATGCGTTTGTCTGGATCCGGTCTGTGTCTGTGCTTTGTCTGGTCTTTGGCTGGTCATTGTCTAGTCTTTGTCTGGTCATTGTCCGGTCTTTGTCTGGTCTGGGTCGGGTCAGAGTCTGGTTCGGGTTTCGCTTGGCTCCGAGTCTGGTCTGGTCCGCACCTTTGTCAATCTATGTCTGGTCCGGGGATCTTGTCTGCGTCTGACATATGTGTGGTCTGGGTCTTGTCTGCGTCTGACATGTGTGTGGCCTGGGTCTTGACTGTGTCAGGATGTGTGTATGGTCTGGGTCTTGACTGTGGCTGGCCCTACCACGTGCCGGTGTCTGGTCTGTCTCGGCTGAGTCGCGGCGTCTGGCGTGCTGCTGAGCCTGCTGAGCCGGACTTCCAGCGTCACTGGCGCGCGCGCGGCCAAAACAGCGGCGGCCGCCACCATCCCCCTGCGTATGGATTGGTCGGAGGTGTCCCGAGTGGCCCGGCCACGGCCGCCCGCCCCGCCCCGCCCCGCCCCGCCCCGTCTGTTCCCGCCACGACTCGTCTCACTGGCTGGCACGGGCCGCGACGCGGCGCAAAAAGCGCGCTCCCCGTCGCGGCGCCTCGTGCCCCTACTGCGCAGCAGGGCTCCGGTCAGACCCCCGCCCGACCCACGCGCTTCCCACCGGCCGGCTCGGACTGTGTCGCTGACGCTGCCGACGGCCACCGCTCACATCTGCTGACGGCTGCACACTGGATACTGGCCTCTGCTGACCGCTGCACACTGGATACTGGCCTCTGCTGACGGCTGCACACTGGATACTGGCCTCTGCTGACCACTGCACACTGGATACTGGCCTCTGCTGACCGCTGCACACTGAATACTGGCCTCTGCTGACCACTGGGTGCTGGATACTGGCCTCTGCTGACCGCTGCACACTGGATACTGGCCTCTGCTGACCGCTGCACACTGGACACTGGCCTCTGCTGACCACTGGGTGCTAGATACTGGCATCTGCTGACCGCTGGGTGCTGTAAACTGGCCTCTGCTGATCAATGGGTGCTGGATACTGGCCTCTGCTGACCTATGCATCCTGGATACTGGCCTCTGCTGACCTCTGTATACTGGATACTGGCCTCTGCTGACGGCTGCACACTGGATACTGGCCTCTGCTGACCTATGCATCCTGGATACTGGCCTCTGCTGACCTCTGTATACTGGATACTGGCCTCTGCTGACGGCTGCACACTGGATACTGGCCTCTGCTGACATGTGCACACTGGACACTGGCCTCTGCTGACCATTGGGTGCTGGATACTGGCCTCTGCTGACCTCTGCAGACTGAATACCAGTGCTGAATCATTCGTAAAGTCTGGTGGAATATACAGCGTTTTGAGCATTGAATGCCCCTCCTAACTAAATATCGACATCGTACTTCATGAGTCGCTATAAAGTCTTCACATATAATTTCTAACAGTATGTTGTTGAGAAGAAGTTATGATGATGCTCACCATTGCGGATTGAAATGCACGAACATCTCTTTGCGCAATTCCATGCAATAGGATTACTTGTGATGTGGTCTGTTTTACAATATCAGTTGATACTGATCTATATTATATATTGTTACTTTTAAATAGTTGTCCTAAATTACGCATCTCAAAACAATGGAAAAGGAGTATGTATGAGTACGCTGTTGGATCTGACTTGTGTTTGGAGAACTTATAGTCATGTCATGAGATGATTTCCATGTCGAGTTTAGACACCCTACTGTACTCGTTTCGACATTTCACACCTGACGAAAATCCGTTATTTTGACACTGCGGAATACCGGCCTCTGCCGACCAATGTGCACAGGACACTGACCTCTGCTGACCAATGTACACAGGACACCGGCCTCTGCCGACCAATGTGCACAGGACACTGACCTCTGCTGACCAATGTGCACAGGACACTGACCTCTGCTGACCAATGTACACAGGACACCGGCCTCTGCCGACCAATGTGCACAGGACACTGACCTCTGCTGACAAATGTACACAGGACACCGAACTCTGCTGACCAATGTACACAGGACACTGACCTCTGCTGACAATGTACACAGGACACTGACCTCTGCTGACCAATGTGCACAGGACGTTGACCTCTACTGACCAATGTACACAGGACACTGACCTCTGCTGACTAATGTGCACAGGACGTTGACCTCTACTGACCAATGTACACAGGACACCGACCTCTGCTGACCAATGTGTACAGGACACCGACCTCTGCTGACCAATGTACACAGGACACCGACCTCTCCTGACCAATGTACACAGAACGCTGGAAACGGCTGGCGATGTGATGCGGTATCGGCCAGCCAGCTGACTGACTGACAACTGTGTTATGTACTGACTGACAACTGTGTTATGTACTGACTGACAACTGTGTTATGTACTGACTGACAACTGTGTTATGTACTGACTGACAACTGACCGACGTACTAACAACTGACCGACGTACTGACAACTGACCGACGCACTGACAACTGACCGACGTACTGACAACTGATCGACGTACTGACAACTGACCGACGTACTGACAACTGACCGACGTACTGACAACTGACCGACGTACTGACAACTGACCGATGTACTGACAACTGACCGACGTACTGACAACTGACCGACGTCCTGACAACTGACCGACGACCTGACAACTGACCGACGTACTGACAACTGACCGACGACCTGACAACTGACCGACGACCTGGTGACTGGCACCAGGCAGTCAGAGTGGTGATGGTGCCACTCGGACTGCCGACCGGAACCAGTGATATATTATTATTGAAATGGGGTGGAATGCACCACTTTCTGAATACGGAACCAACATCCCTTCCAAAGAGGTATTGCCATCATGCTTCCTGATGAGTGTTTATGCTTCCATATCTAGTTTCCACCAATATCTCGTTGATGGGTATCATGCTTGTGTTCATCATTGCGGATCATGCCACACAAGGATCTCTTAATACAATTCCAGGTAAAATGATTACATATGATGTGGTCTGCAATACATTAGCAGTTTGTAAGCATGCGTTTAGTATCTTTATCACTGATATTTATCATCCCTAATGAGGTATCTGGCAAGAAGCAAAAAACCTATATGTATGAGTATCCGTGATGAATTATTCGTGAAATAGGATGGAATATACCACTGAGTTCTGAACAGACATCCTTTCCAAGGATGTGTCGACATCGTAGTTGTTGATGGGTCCTTGTAAAGTCTCCGTAACTCCTTCCTAAGAGTATTTTGCGTATAAGTACCATGCTTATGCTCACCATTACGGATTGATACAGATATTATCCATGATGTGTGTAAACAATGCGTCTGCCGATAACTTGACATTGCATTCGCTATTGTTAACATAGGTATTCATATATTAGGCGTCTCCGAAATTGTCTCAAAACATGGACTGATGCGTGCACTATTGGCTGAAATGGAGCTGGAAGGACTGAATCAATATTATGACTGGCATGCTTTGCAGATTCCTACATCCTATTGTACTCGTTTCGACATCTCACATCTAATGAACATGAACATTATTTTAACACAGATAAGCATGTTCTTAGATTAAAACTGTGAAGGAAGATCGTGTTCAGCGACATCATTTCCGCGGATTTTATCAGATTTTTGCATCTCACTGTGCTCGTTTTTACATCTCACACCTAACGAAACACTATTATTTTAACACCGACTGGAACTGCACAAAATGTCGCTGTCACCGCCTATATGGTAACTAAATCTCACTTCTTTAACATACAGCAGTTGGTCCCCGAATCCTGTGGCACTTGCTAATACGAACGGGTACTAAATAAGGCTGGTCTCCGAAAAACAAGCCTGCTGTGTGAATCTGTTGCAGCAGGATATGCTCGAGTTGGGTGTTCGAGGCTGGATGAAGCATAGCTCTCTAGCGGGAGCCTGGAAGCCGTCCCTTTCACCCCTCCCCACTGAGCGGCATTTGGCCGCGCTGATGCCAATCTGTGTACGTCGGTTCAACCGGTGTGGCGGTCCGGTGCAGTGCCCAAAATAAGCCGGGCATTTCGGGCTGATGCGGTGTGTTGGAAGCACGGCTTAAAAGTTGCACGCTCGCAGCAACGCTCGGGTTGCCAGGCAGAAGTGCACGGATTGATGGACCGACCGGAAATTGCGCTTCGCAGATTGGAAAACTGCATGTTTCGGCCCTCCACTTAAGTCATCGAAAGCTGGTGAGCAGCCGTTGAACTTAAGCTGCTCCCCCGCAGCCGGTTTGCAACACTTCTCCGCTAGCGGCCGCGGCAGCGATCGACCCGGCCAGGCCCAGTGGCGTTCGGCTGCGTGGCTGACCGGTGAGTGTTGCCCGTGACGGAGAGAAAGCGCTGTTTGCGGCGGCGCGGTGGCGCCGATTTTTGGCGCCACGCCCGCCTTGTTTTGGCGCCACGCCTGCCCGGCGGGGGGGGGGGGGCGTGGCGGTGGGTGACTCGGCGGCCGTATCGATCGGCACCTGGGCCGGCGGGCAGGGCGCGCGGCCCGTCCGCCACCGTCGCGACAGCCGGCCACTTGGCACTCGGAGCCGGCGTGCCGCGCAGTCAATCAGACCGACGACCGACGACCGGCGGTCGGCGTGGCGGCGTGGCGGCGTGGCGGCGTCGAGACGATCCCCGCCGACGTGGACACGAGGCGACCTCTGCCCCGACGTGGCGGGCGCTGGCTCGGCGCGTCTCGCTCGGACGTCGAACAACGACGGGCCGTGGCGGCCGTTTCCTGTTGCGTCAGGCGTTCGGACGCATTGACCATGTTGATCGTGTGGCTTCCTGTTCCGTCGTGAACCGCACGGAAACCGAGCCCTACAGGTCTGGCCGCCATTGCGTGGCGTAAGAGCGTGCTTCAGGAGGCCGCCGCCGTGACTTCGGTGGGCCGCGGCTCGTCGCGTCGACTCCTTGGCGACAATGCAGGAGGCAGACCGCGACGACGGCGACGCCGTTGCCGCTCGGAACTTCAGGAAGTCGACCCTGTCTCGGAAATTATTGCCCACCTCTGTCTAGAAAGTTTCCTCGCCTCATCTCTAATTATTGCAATCATTTCATTTTGTGGGGATGCTTCCTTGGAAGTTTTTTCTGCATGGATGTTCTTACTTGAGGCTACATCTCGGTATAATCACGCTGAAAGTTAAGCTATGAGCTTAGCAATGCTATCGTGGTTCGCATGGCCTGCGAATGCGACAACTGCGTAGTCTCCCTGTTCTCCGCATTTCTCCATAATTATCCCCCACCCTCCTCAGTCTCTCTCCATTTCTCCCTACCCGTCCCTTCCACCCTCTACCCCTCCCCTGTGCTGTGCTGCCATTGTTGGTCAGCATCTGTGCTCTTTTTATGTCGCCATCTTGTCGTTGTTTTTGTGTGTCTGCCTCTTCCGATGTCCTCTGACAAAGTGGCATGTGACCTCGGTGCGATGGCGATGCAACACCTCGGAAGCGATGATTGCTTCGGAAGCTCCCAATTATTGGCTGTATCCGTTGTGGCGTCTTTTTGCGGCCGCCCCATTCATCGACAGGAAGTTGTGACACGCTGACTGTGATCGGCCATGTGGAACGGGCGTGACCTTCTTGACCCCGGTGTGTCGCGGAACAGTGCATGGAATCGGAACTTTTGTTCAGTATTGATCATCGCACTCTTGTCAAAAGGATTGCTGAGAATGGGACGCTTTGCCATGTCAATTATCAAGGGTTTATATTTCTGGGGACCAGCTTCATGCTGCTACAATGCGAAACATTTCCTTAGCGACACTTCTATATACATACGGCGCATACGCATATATCATGGTGGGCTACATGCATCCCATCATGATATGCGCTTATTTTGTCTTGCAAGCTACATATTAATTCGCATTGCACGTGGGACACTGGGGGCACTAGGGATACCCCCCCCGCCATGGAAACGTGGCGCCCCTTTGACCGAGAAAAAAACTCCCGCCCGAGGAGCGCCGAGTGCGTACACAGGCTCCCTCTCTGCTGAACGGATTTGTCAACCAAAGTTGCCCTTCAGGGGAGAAGACGCCTCTATACAGTACGCTCAAGTGCACCCTCGAACAAAGAGGATGCTCTTTCAACGGCTTGTCAGCCGAAAGAGCCTCTTCAGGGACTAAACAGTTGCGCCTCTCCTGGTGAGAGCTCTCTACCATGAACATGTCCTGTGTCAGTCCCTCCATGACGTTGCCAGTTTAAAGTGCGTTATATCCGCAATGCATACACCGAATGAGTTGTGATGTAACAGCTGGACGTAGCCGCCCAATAAGGTCGTATTTGTATTATGAATTTCACATGTAATCCTAAATAACTTCGTACATATCATGTGTTAAAAGTATACACTTACAGATATATATATATATATATATATATATATATATATATATATATATATATATATACATATATTGTACGTGTGCACATGGGTATGTCCCTACATAGGGAAAGTATGGCAGACCTGCCATACCAGCCATAGTTGGCACACGACACGAGGATTATTGACGTGGTAGCGTTGCCACCCCAATCATTTCCGGATTTATAATTACGTCTTTAGGTGTATCCTGGCAAGAGTGGTCCTCTGGTGGCCATATGCTACACTAATAATTTCGCCATATCTACACACGTGTGTGTGTGTGTGTGTGTGTGTTTGTGTGTACTATGATGTGTGCATTCATGTTTGTATACTTGTGTGTATGTATATATGTGGTCATGTATGTGTATATGTATACATTCATATGCGGATGTGTGTATGCTTGTATGCACGCATGCATGGACGCATGCATGCATGCATGTATACATATATGTGCGCATGCACGAATGTATGTATGTATGTTTGTATGTATGTATGTATGGATGTATGGATGCATGTATGTATGTATGTATGTATGTATGTATGTATGTATGTATGTATGTATGTATGTATGTATATATGTGTTTGTATGCATGTATGTATGTATGTATGTATGCATATGTGTTTATGCTTGCATGCATGCATGTATGTATATATGTATGTATGTATGTATGCATGCATGCATGCATGTATGCATGCATACATGTATGTATGCTTGTGTATATGTATGCACGTGTGTATGTATTTATGCATGTATGTGCGCATGTTTATCCATCCAAGCCGGCATCTATCAGCCGTTGAATGAAGCTGTAACCGCAACAGCTTGCTCCCACCGGGACCGGGAGCACTCAATAATGGGCACGTGAATCACGCCAGGATTTCAAGACTTGCACGGATTACCAGGCTGGCTGACTGGATCGGATCGCCCTGCATGCCTGACGATAAGCTCACACTTGGCTTGGCACCAGACTCTGGATAAACGGGCAGGGCTTAGGCCGGCGCTGTCGGCCGTTCAAGGTTTTTTCTTCATTTCTTTTTGCTAGCCGTTCAAGGTTGGAGCATCGGGTTCAGATCGCCACGTTCGCACGGCTGATGGAAAACGCCGAAAACACCGTACGAAAGCGTAGATGCTATTTTAACCAGGCGAAAGTCGGACTTCACAAACGTGGTCGAGTCATGCCACACCATTATCCCCTGTCGGTGGGGCTATCTCCGTGTGTGAGGATGGGTGTTTGCGTGCGTGTTTGTGTGTTTTTCGTGTACGTGTGAGCGTGCGCGAGCGCGCATACATGTGACCTAAATTATAGGCTACACTCCATCTAAATTAACCAGGATGTTTCAGAATTGTTATTAATATTTATTTTTAGTCATGACAAAATTTTACATCATGCACATTGAGCTGACATGCCCCGTCCACTTATATTTGATTTGCCGGTCTCCCCTGTCCACGGTTGGAAAAACAATTTTTTTCTGCAATTTCCCATCTAGCACGTTATCCTCCCAGCAAAACCTTCCTCTCCGAAGAAACGCAGTTCATACCATTACCACGTGTTCTGCCATTTCTACTTCATTGAATGTGTACCATAAATTGCACACGATTGCGTTCCCATTAACTTGGGAAGAAATATTCGTCCAAACCGCGACCACCCCAGATATGTAAATGCATTATTCTGAAATTGATTCTCCACGTCCACCTCACCTGCAGCTTGGACCAGTAATTAAACGATGAAACTGGGCATATGTAGTAATATGCTACACGTTCATACTTGACGTTCGTAGATGTTTTTTTTCTTTCCATATTTCATGATGTCATTTCTTCATGCAAAAATCGGCATTCAAGGCGGTTGCCTCCTACCTAACTGTCGACCTGCAAACACAGGCCACTTCAAGGCCAATCGTCGCCCAAACCTATCCAACTCTAAGTCTAATTTGGTCGTGGTGTTTGTATTCGTGGTAACCTTTACCTATTGAAACAATGCTCCTACCGAAGTCACAGATCTTGACTCAAAATAACCCCCCATCCAAGTGTGGATCCAGCAATTTCCATGGAACATTCGTCTTCTACATGGGCGCCATTTCTACGGGGGCTTTGACTGCAAATTTCATGAGCAAAGTGGGGGGAATTGGACCTTCTGTGAGGCCTTTTCCTCTGAGATGCGCCCTCTGTCCATTCAAGTACACATCGTGTAATAAGCACACCATCCAATCGGCGGGTCTCCTGAGCATACTGTCCAAATATGGGCCGTGTCGAAACTCAGGGGCTCTGGGTCGGGCTTCGGGGACGAGTAGCTTAGGGGTAAGTTGCTCGTCTCACAATCGAAAGGTTGTGGGTTCGAGTCTCACCTGTCGCTACTCTTCGCCCGCGACCAATCGACGTGAGAGATTGGGGACGCTACATGATTCAACGGTCGATGTGTCGTAAAACCAATAACCAACCAACTGGGTCGGGCTTCAGGCTTCTGATGCGCCTCTTTCATGGACAGCTCTGAAGGACCAGTACAGCAGGGTTTGGTGGTCTCTGTATTGGTCCGGGAGTTCTGGTATAATGCAATACTGGTCGCGTTATTGAAGTTGACCTTGGCGCAGGCCATTCATCTTTGATATGGACGTAAGAGCTAATATTCGTAGTGTGTAGTTTCATACGATCGTTTCGCTTTTTGTGTCTGCTTCGGTGAACAGAAGGGCTATGAAGTATCGTGTCCCAGAGTTTCCGGTTGACACATACACAAGCATGGCTGCAGTAGGTGAAATAGCATGATAAAGTATAAAACAACACGCCCAGTATATTTAATCCGATGGCAGAAGCATGAGCAGAAGACAGAAGTCAGGATATTATTACCACCATGAGGTGCCATTCTTGGGGCCGGACTGCACCAACCAACATTTTGGGCACTGGACTATGAGTAATAGGTGAGCAACAGGGCTCAGTTCAGTTCGGTTCAGTGTATTGCGGTTCCATCAGCTGCACCGGCTTTTCAGCCGCCAAGTCAACGGACAGAAAATGGTACAGCGGCCCATACAAATCACAACACAAACCACTGAAGCACACTTTACGCTTCCCCTCGGTCCTTCCTCGTACACTTTAGGATCTCACTCGGGTCTTCCTCGCACACGTCACGCTATCACTCGGGTCTTCCTCGCACACGTCACGCTATCACTCGGATCTTCCTCGCACACGTCACGCTATCACTCGGGTCTTCCTCGCACACGTCACGCTATCACTCGGATCTTCCTCGCACACGTCACGCTATCACTCGGGTCTTCCTCGCTCACTTCACGCTTTCACTCGGGTCTTCTTCGCACACTTGACATTCTCACTCGGGTCTTTCTCGCAACATTTTCTTGAGTTCGGCTTTCAACAGGGGAATGTGGTTAGTGTTCTTCATTGCACATTGTGCTTTGTTGAGCAATTTAGCAACAATGTACCTTGGCATTCATTTATCTGCGTTGGGTCACTCGCGCATCGTAGTTGCGCTGAATATCATGCTAAATTGATCGCAAAGTGAAGGCTACTGGATCGGGCACCAAGACAGACTGATCTCAATTGCACGTTCTTGGTAGCCGATGAATACATGCTCCTCATTGCGCCGAATTCTAGCAGATGTGCAGGAATTTCAGAACCAAGTGATGCATTCCGGGAACATGGCACGGCTCATGCAAGTTCGGAGCGTTTTCCATATTCCACAGAAGTGCTCGGTTGCAGAAATAGTGCCTCCAAGTTCAGCATACGTGTGCGTTCAAAATTAACGTCATCCGGCCAAAATTGGCAGCAATTTCGCCGACGTCGGACCAGTGTGCCGAGTACAGCACACGTACGTATATGAAACTTAACTGCATTATAGTGGATTATTGAATGAGCAAATGTGCCACGCTATGTCGCGGCCCATTTTGCATTGAAGACATCCCGCTCAGTTGACACTGCACACAGTAGAGCAGAGCGGCGCGGCGCGTGTCATGACGATATGACAACGTGACCACAGCCGTGCGGCGCGGCAGACGATCGCGGACTGACATCGACCTCCCGGCCTCCGGGCACCGCGTGTCATGACATGACAACGTGACTAGGTAGTGGTTGGCTGGGTGGTTCTTAATCAGCGATGTGTGGACTCTGCCGACCTAGCTCCGCCGTATCATCTTATATTGGAACAGGAAGGCGTACACTTCGAGGTGTTGTAATACTTGACAATCAACAATAATTAATACTATCTGCAAACAGATGAGCGCAGTCAAACCTGGTCTTGCTCTGGATAATGATATTGTAATTTAAAATCCTGCATCAAAGCAGTCGTTACGGTCTTAGATTCAAGCCGGTCGGACCGGACCGGACTCGGTAGCTGAGACGAGTTTTTGTAGTGTGTGCACGGAGGTGGACTCGTTCTGGTTTCGGCCTCACCCGCAGTAGACTAGTGCATGCGACAATAGAGGCGAGTCGACAATGGCACGTGCCCTCCATGCACTCGCGAACAGTCGAACAACACTATTTTGGAATCTATGTGACAGCACGTATTGTCTTCAAACACACTCCTGCTAAAGCAAACAACCCGTTCCAGCCGTTATTCCATCTTTTTTTTTCGTGCTCGGACAACACAGTTATTTCATTTATTACTGTGTTCCATGGTAAAGCATGTGTTTAAAGGCGAAGACAGAAAACATTCTCCACACATGAATTCCAGCTTCTTCTTACTAAGATGAAATTGCAATTCCACAGACAGGCACTTTACGCGTTAGAATCATGCGCTCGTCAGACCTATGACGAATCTTGATGTCATGGATTCTGGATCGCAGGACCAGAGCACCCCGGACAGCAGCTGGTGGTGGATTCTGGATAACAAGAACAGAGCACCCACTATGACAGCTGGTGATGGATTCAGAGCACCCACGACAGCAGCTGGTGATGGATTCAGAGCACCCACGACAGCAGCTGGTGATGGATTCAGAGCACACACGACAGCAGCTGGTGATGGATTCAGAGCACCCACGACAGCAGCTGGTGATTGATTCTTTACAACAGGAGCGGAGCACCCCTGACATCAGCTGAAGCCATACGACAGGACGGAGGGTTTTCCAGTCCGGGAGATGATGAGTTACTATCAAATGTTAACACTGTTAACACAAAAATGTGAACTATGAAAATGCGAACACATCTTCTTGCGCCATCGAATCACAAGAACGCGTCAGGGCATTTGCTACATGTGTCTGTTGATTTAACCGCAGCGGTGCTGCAGCTGTCGATGCTGCATCACCTGCTGCATGAATCACGTGATGTCAATGCTGCATCAAAGGAAGAAGCGACAGGATGGCTTATCTAAAAAAACGCCGCTGATGCAATCTTAGTTTATCAGCAGGCTTCCGCTGTTCTTTGGGTTCTTTTAGCGAACCCTGAGGCATATGCTGCTTAGGGCTTCGGAGGCAGGAATACTTCAAATTGGAAGTTATATTAGTATTGCACGTTTTATTTTTAGTTCTACATAGGACAGGGGCGGGTCCAGCAATTGTCGTGGGGCATATGTTTGGAGGGGCGCCACTGAGAACGAACTTGGAGGGCCGCTTTTGTCTTCCGATGGGTGCTTCTGGCTGCACAAAAATTCCAGGGCGTGGGGAGTACACTCGAGCCTTCCCGGATGGGCGCTTTCCTTCCAAGGTACGCCTTTTATTCTCCGAGGGTGTCTCTGGTTAAGAAATTCGATGGGGAAGGGGCGCCCTCCAGTGCTCCCAGAGGAACGCCTTCTCACCGCTGCAAGGGGGGCCCACCTTCCATGGGGGGAGGGGGGGGGGCCTCCTCCAGTAACCCTTGTATCCGCTCCTGACATAGGGCTGTCTCGTGCCCCAAGAGTATGCCAATTGCGTTCCACCGATCGGTGTCAGTGTTTTCAGGAATAGCCTTGGACATTGGCACGTGGAGCGAGGCGCGGATCACGCGTCGCGTCAAGCCGCCTGAAGTTCAACACGGCGTCTGCGGCGATGCGTTAAGAAAAACAAAGCAAAACAAACAGCAAGTCGTCGCTCCCGTCCAAAATCCGCGGCGGTGCCCATGAAAACAACAGATGGAACGTTATGTTCTCCGATTTCACTGCCGTGAAAATTTTCCTCCGATTTTTAGCCTTAACGCTAAAATGGTACAATATTATGCAAGTCCTTTCCGATGAAATTCCTTATCCGATTCCGATATTAAGTGTCCGAGAGGATACTGAATACTTGAAATAATATCATATCCGCATCCAGGATTGGAAGGTAAAAACGGTACCTTGCTTCCGTATTAAAACCGTTCCCACTTGTCCCAGGTCGTATTATTGGAAACTCGCTTGACACCAGGTCGCATTTTTTCTTCTTCTGGGGATGGGGGTGGGGGGTGGGGGGGGGGGGTGCCGTTCGAGGGGGGCGTTTGCTTCCACAAACATTAATGCGCCCATGCGAGCGGCACCGGCCCGACGGTTCCTGTCGCGCCGTCCGGTGTCTGGTTAGACTCTCCGCCTCGTCTTGGAACCTGCGAGACGCCAAACACGCCCACCTCAGAGTGTGACGGGTGGTGCCACGCCACTGACACGACGCCTCTGCGTGATTTCAGTCCAGCGGGACACGCGCCAGTGGCGGGTGCCGCTGGTGCCGCTGGTGCCGCTGGTGCCGCTGGTGCCGCTGGTGCCGCTGGTGCCGCTGGTGCCGCTGGTGCCGCTGGTGCTGCCGGTGACGGGTGGAGGCAGCGTCGAGCACGACGGTCGGGGCCAGTGGCGCTCGGCCGCCATGCGACGAACCCAGCCAGGTACGGTCCCTCGCGCCGCCAGCCAGGCTGACTCGGTGCTCAGTGTGTGACGACGCCGACTGCCGAGTGTCGGTCCGTTGTCGATAGTGTTCGTCTTGGGTTTCACACGTCGCCTTAACAAGTTCACTTTTAACTCGTGTTCGCGCACGCATTCCTTCAGCACAGGCAACACGACAACACGCTTACAAATAAGAAACGAGTTTGTGCTAAATGGGCTGGTTTGCACTTATTCATCTTTTGAATTGCCTTCCCGCATAGACAGTCTTTCATTACCAGTTGAATACATATCAAAGCAGCCTACTGCAAATGCCAGTGTTTTAAGTGATGCAACACACTTCTGGTCGATACTAGTGTGCAAAGTTTCTTAATATGAAGCGTTCGGATTGCTCTTGAAGTGTAACCAGAATTTTCGGAGAACACCTGAGGTGTAGTATTGAATTAATCCTGAATGTGGGATCGCATATGCAACCAAAACGAATGCCACAAATGCCACCAAACGAATGACATAAATTCCACCTAACGAATGCCACACATTCCACCAAGTGAATGTTTCATCAACATTCATCTAAACAACCTTCCAATAGCTTGTTTGAATGCTAGCTTGTTTAGACACAAAGTCACGACAATCAGTCGCAGTTATGCACTTGATTCGTTCAGTTCTTGCCGCTTTTCAATTTTCAAGAGCCCTTCACCGGAACCTAAATGAGTGTCTTTTTTGTTGTCTTTTGCATTATCCAGTGATAGCATTTATCGTTGTATCCTCCTCCCAGCGATGTGCATGTTTCGTTGCATTTTTTAACTGTTTTCAGCGATATGCATGTTTCGTTGCATGTTTCACTCCCCCAGCAGTATTCATTCTTTGTGACATGTTTCACTCTCCACCCATATTCATTGTTCGTTGTTGTTCAGTGTGCCTGTAGAACAACTATATATTTAACGCTGCTCGTAGGTGAGGTTGCTCGCCGCTGAAGCGTTAGGTTAGATGCGGAGTATAGAAGGTTGATGGGATAGCAAGTATCCTTTCTCGAGATCAAATATATTATGTGTCATTGTTTCATACGTGGTCATAAAAATGAAAAACGTGCGCATTGTTATCTACGAAAATACACCTTCTTGATTACCTATTACAGTGGGACCACTCATTGAGTTTTCCACAGTCTTCCGAGGGTTTCCGATGATGGTTTTACGATGCCTGTTTTCTTGATGGTGCTTTCCACATGTCCCCATAGCCACAAATGTTGAAGTTATAAAATATAGCTGGTGCTCAGGCACTCTTAGGTGGCGCCCGAGAACCACCTGTTAACGCTAAAACGCCTCCCATGGGTAGGGTTCTTTTTATTATCTAAATTTGTTTAAAGGGGAATCCCGACCCGTAAGATATCGGGATCTAGAAGGCCAATTTCAAAACAAAATATTTAAAGCAAATTATGCTGATCTTATCTACGTTTTCTTCAGTGAAATCGAATCTAATCTTGAAATCAAATGCATTGGGTCAAAATAGAAATTGTTAATGGTGATGTTCGGCAACAAAATTGGTGGGGAACTAAAAAGAAAAACAATTTAGAATTGCGCTTGTATTTTACCTACTGGATTGAAAAGTAACAATAAAGACCGCCATCTGGTAAACAGGAAAACAATCCACGGCGCTAAATGAAGAAGAACTGGGAGTCTGAAGACCTGAAGAAAAAAGGGAAGAGGGAATAGTCAAAATAAATATGATGCGCTGCCTTTTGAAAAAGAGTTGAGGCATGAAGAAGAATTGGAAACGGAAGGTTCAAGGGATTAGGATCGCGGGGTTCATGTTCAAGCCATTGTTCGGAATTCGGGGACAATACGAAGCCCGCCAGATGAAATCGGGGGAGGTGTTGCTAGAAGATACAGGGATTACACAAGATAGTTTGAGTATAACTACATGCTAATAAAACAAGACATGAAGAAGTGAGTGATGGTTTCCAGAAGTTCCAACTGATGGTGTGGCTAATCTCGCCTAGGCACAATAACTTTCCAGAATATTGATCTATCGGGAGTGGATTCATGAACTATCATGGGAGAGCTTCTATGCAGGAGCGCTTTTACGAAAATATCTGGAGGGGCGACTCTGACCGAAAAAATCCGAAGCGGTGGGTGGGTGGGATTGCACTCAAGCCTTCCTCGGAGGGGCGCCTATTCTCGGCCAAGAGGCTCCACCTTCCATCTGGGCGGCACATACCACAGACCCCCTTTCCATATCCGTCCCTGCCGGTAGAAGAAATCGCTCCTAAATATCCCATGGTCCTTGGAGTTCATCAAACGCGCAAGATATACTGTAATGCATGGTTCCGTGGTGACCGCTTGACCTGGACTAGCCCAGCAGTTGTTGGCACGTGCTGACACGTTGCTGAGCGGCCAGCACTTGTAGATCTCTAGCGAGGAGAGTTCTGGATGCTGGATGTACACCAAAACATATTGCTCAGCTTACGGGACTTAGCATGTAGGGTGAAGCATGCTTAGCTACGTCGATGCTGACGCGGGCGTGCAGCGATCGACACCGTTAGCTGCTCTGCACGGTGAAGCGGTCCAGGTCAGGCGGTCACCACCGAACTCGTATTACATCAGCTTAGCGTTTTCTTAAATTGTAGGGCAGGGAAAAATCCTAAATAGGCACACCAACATTATCACCAACTATAACACGGCCTATCACGTTGGTTTGTTCAAAGTTCGTGATATATATGCATATATACATATATATATACATATATATATATATATATATATATATATATATATATATATATATATATATATATATATATATATATATATATATATATATATATATATATATATATATATATATATATATATATATATATATATATATATATATATATATATATATATATATATATATATATATATATATATATATATATATATATATATATATATATATATATATATATATATATATATATATATATATATATATATATATATATAAATATATATAATATATATATATATATATATATATATATATATATATATATATATATATATATATATATATATATATATATATATATATATATATATATATATATATATATATATATATATATATATATATATATATATTTGCCCCTCGGTGCTCTTCAACATGGTAGGCTAAAGCCGGCACCTCACACAAAGTAAAACTGAAACAATTTAGACATCCGGAAGATGTCCCCAAATCAGACCCCGACTTCACCCCGACTTCAGCATCTTGACGTCACACACACACAAACACTGTAACTATAGTAACAGGGCTTGCTTTCCTGAGAGTGTAGACAGTGAAAT
This sequence comes from Imbricaverruca yamaguchii, assembly GCA_034440575.1. Classification (NCBI taxonomy): domain Eukaryota; kingdom Metazoa; phylum Arthropoda; class Thecostraca; family Neoverrucidae; genus Imbricaverruca; species Imbricaverruca yamaguchii. The sequence continues at coordinate 2,110,246 of JAOTOL010001631.1, read as the reverse complement.
TCGCGCTGCCCTGTGAGTCGTGTTTCAAGTTACACCGAGAAGCGCGGCACAACCTCCGCCCGAACGTAGGTCACGCACCGCGGCGGCGACGCTAGCGACATCTCTGCGCGACCACTGCAAGCTAGGATGTCAGTTTGCGACACTGCGGTGCTGACGGTGTTGCTGGTGGGCGACGTACGGCTGATTCGGGGCGGCGGTCCCGCGTCTGTCCGCCGGGTCGGTCACGGTGCGCCGATTCAGGCCCCACGTCCCACACACGGCACATACGGTGACCGGCGTTCAGCTGGGTCGCTTGAGCCGTCGTGACCCGCTGGCGCTCGCCGGTGGCACAGAGCTGAGCGGCCGGCCGAGAGCTGTCAGGTGACCGAGGCTCTGCTCCATTCTCGAACTCCACGATCCGATCGTCTTCTCCGAATCGTAGCTTGCTGACGCTTTTGTCGCATCGGAACTGAAGATTGGACTGGACGGTCATGCGTGATTCCAGTCAGCAGTGCTAAAATAATGCCTTCTTTCATTATTTGTGCCATGTCGAAGCGAGCACAGCAGAATGTCGAAAATCGCAGAGGACAAGATATTGTTTAAAATGTATTTGAAGTCAGTCGGACTCAATTGAGCGAATAGTGCACTCCTAGGCGTGCCTATTTAGTTCCTTTTGGGATACCCAGGTGCTACAGGGATACCTTTATTAGCGATAACGATAACGATTGTTATGCTATGAGCTAGTATTATAAAACAGGTCGTAGCATTATTAGGTAGACAGGAATTGGAATTACGACACGTTCGCGTGCCACGACCCGTAATCGTGAGCATGAACATGATACTTAAAGCGAGGTGATGCTAGGAATATGGCATGCCGACGTTACAAGCACACATCAAGTGCACGCTGCTGACACGTCTGTCGACGAAACATCGCATTGACGACGCATGTCGAAGGATCGTTCAGGAAGTTCAGGAGTCCCATCCTATTTCACGAGCAATTGATAACTACCGCGGTGGGCCGGCGGGTCGAAGTTTTTTTATTGGTTGGTTCACGACACACTTTATGCACATTCACGGCTAATGGCGCCGCCCACACTGTTTCGCTGGTGGGCCGCGGGATTGGGAAATGTCCTGAGTGGCGCTAGAGTCGAACCCGGGACCTTTGGTACCCATAGCCCGACACCTTAACCACTCGGCCATCCCCGCCCCACCGGCGGGTCGAAGAGCGTCGGCGAGTCGCGAGGCGGCCGATCTCTCCTGCCGCCCCCCCCCGGATCCAGCCAACACCGAGATGCCGGTGATTGGCGCAGCCGAGACGCCTGGGTACACCCGTCCGAGAGGGTTATCCTCGGCGGCTGGTCAGACAGGTTCTAGCCCACCGCCGGGCACCGGCTGCGGACGCTTTTCCGTTACCGAATATTTGTAATACAACATTTACGTTTGTGTAATACAACACGTACATTTTTGTAGTACAACACTTGCATCTTTGTGATACAACACTTACGTCTTTGTAATGCACCATAATACAGCCGGAAGGATTTGAAATGCATGCGACTGCTGCGATAAGCTACTTACCGTACACGAACGTCCTTGCACCGTATCGAAAACCGTTCGATGCTATGTCGCATGTAATGCAGCCATTGCGAGTTTCGAAAAATCGGTTTAAACTGCCTACTAAAGGTTGTAGATGTTCTTCCGAATGCCTCGCCTTTGATTTCAGGAGTGGAGCGCCCACAGCTGGTGGCCGGCTGTAGTTCATGCTCGCTGTAAAGGCGTCAGCGACCGGCATCGCCGGGTGTTGATCCGTGCACGTGAGCACAGTGCATTTGCTGCATCACCTTGTTCCGTGTGCAGCCCACACCTTTTGCGGTTGATTCATGAGCTCGAAGCAATTTGTCGGCACGTCAGAGTGCAATGGGGACACCCGACAACTTCTCGGTCGATTTTTTCCAGCCAACGCCATGGGATCGATGCCAATTTTTCCGATTTATAGGGGAGAGGGAATGCGGAGGGCAACACCACGTTCCACGATGCCCTCCGCGTCCTGTTCCACCCTCTATGACTTGATGTCGTCCAAGAGACTTCGTTCCCCGCCTGGCAATCTAAGCCAATTTGAATAGACAAGCTTGCAGTTGCTGCGTGCCGCCCGATGCTACTTCTGGGAGAGTTGATCGCGGAGGGGCGTGGTCGATCCGTCACGTATCCGGTGTCTGCAAGGCGCTTCCTATTGTCGGGCTGGCCTTGCGGTCTCAGCCAGCGAGGTGACCTCGAGCGGCGCGGCAGCCGTGCGTCTGGTCCGGGCCTGAACTGGCCTCGCGGCAGTGGCCAGTCCGATTCGCACCGGCGGAGATGTTCGTGCTGTCTATCCCTCCTCCCGATGCCGTCATCGGCCGGCGGTGAACTGCACTGCTGGCCCGCGTCCGCCCGCGTGCCAGTGTCGGCACTGGTGTGGCTCTCAACACGGAACACGCCGGCGCAACGGCCGGAATGGGATGGCCGTGCTGCTCCAGTGTCTTGAGTGGTACAGTGTTGTCGTTACTGGGTGTTCCAACGAACCGTTTTGCGAGATTTCTCAATATAATTTATAGCTGTGCATTCCCGAGCACTTTGCTAAAGCTAAGGTCCCAAAGTTTGCGTTCTGGATGTACCATTTGACTTGGGGATCACCATAACTTCTGTTGTTTTCCCAGCGTTCCTTCCTGTTCCTGGGCAAATTGTGTTCCATTTTGCCTTAGCGATAGCTGCCATCAAAATTTGGGTTTTAGTCTGCCGGTGAAATATGTTCCATGTGAAATTTGAAAGAAGAATCAATCGCAGGAGTAGGTAAGCGTCGCAACTAATATTGTTTGTTGCGCTCATGTTTGCGTTTTATGGGGAGAGTGAATTTAGGTATACTAAATTAAATCATGGAATGAGCCGAGAAAAGGATAAACAACCCTCCTCCGATATACTGGACCCACTACCAGGAGAGCCTTCTTGGTGGAGAAAGCTCTTTCACACTAGCGAAGGTTCACCAGTTTTTTTTGTATGTTTATGATTATGAGACGTATGTAAAACATTGAAAGTGCGCATATATTTTTATATCGACGTCTCGGACGCCGTATTTATTTGGTAGGCGAAATATTAGTGGAATTTTCGGGAGGAAATGTTCCTGTTACAGTACATTTTCACAGCACCGGCCTGTGTACCAAGGCCGCTGTACAGCACTGGCCTGTGTATCGATGCCTCTGTACCGAGGAAGCTGTACAGCTCTGACCTCTGTACTGATTCGTCTGTACCGAGGAAGCTGTACAGCTCTGACCTCTGTACTGATTCGTCTGTACCGAGGTCGCTGTACAACTCTGACGTCTGTACTGATTAATCTGTACCGAGGTCGCTGTACAACTCTGACCTCTGTACTGATTCGTCTGTACCGAGGTCGCTGCACTGCTGATCTCTGCACTGATGCTGCTGTACGGTTTAAGCCTCTGTACCGAATCCGCTGCACAGCACTGGTCATTATACTGCGGCGGCTGTACAGCACTGACCTCTGTACTGATTCATCTGTACCGAGGTCGCTGCACTGCTGATCTCTGCACTGATGCTGCTGTACGGTTTAAGCCTCTGTACCGAATCCGCTGCACAGCACTGGTCATTATACTGCGGCCGCTGTGCAGCACTGACCATTATACTGAGGCCGGTGTACAGCACTGGTCATTATACTGCGGCCGGTGTACAGCACTGGTCATTATACTGCGGCCGGTGTACATCACTGACCATTATGCTGAGGCCAGTGTACAGCACTGGTCATTATGCTGAGGCCAGTGTACAAGCTCGTAACCTCTGCACTGCTTCGTCTGCACCGAGGCGGCTGCACCGGGCCGACCACCGGCCGACCCCGGCTGACCCGGGGCGCCCGCCGGCGGCGATGTTTCGCGGCCGGCGACGATTGGCGCCGACGGCGGGCGCGCGCCGCCGGCCGCAAATAGCCGCCGATGCGAGATGAATGTGCGCGCCGCCAACACTGGCGCTGGTCCGGACAGCGGCCGGCGGCCGGCCAGCTGGCGCGCGGCCCGGCTCGGCCGCCGCCGCCGCCGCCGCCGCCGCTACCCGTCCGCTCCACCTGTGGCGCCGGGCCGAGCTCATTACCTCCGGCGGGACGCAGCCGATCGGCGTGACGTCATGCGAGGCTGTTGAATCGGCGGCCGGCTGCGCGCGGCCGGTGCGCGGGTTCGTCGCGAGAGAAGCTGGCCAGGTCTGACGTCGCCGGGCGACGGCGGTCTGACGCTCTTCTTCCTCACCAGTGCTTCTTCTTCACTAGTACTTCTTCTTCACTAGTACTTCTTCTTCACTAGTACTTCTTCTTCACTAGTACTTCTTCTTCACTAGTACTTCTTCTTCACTAGTACTTCTTCTTCACTAGTACTTCTTCTTCACTAGTACTTCTTCTTCACTAGTACTTCTTCTTCACTAGTACTTCTTCTTCACTAGTACTTCTTCTTCACTAGTACTTCTTCTTCACTAGTACTTCTTCTTCACTAGTACTTCTTCTTCACTAGTACTTCTTCTTCGCTAGTACTCCTTCTTCACTAGTACTTCTTCTTCACTAGTACTTCTTCTTCACTAGTACTTCTTCTTCACTAGTACTTCTTTTTCCTCACTAGTACTTATTCCAGCTGGAGCTGAAAAAAGGAGTACTGGTAAAGTCTGCAGGAGGCCCAAGTCGAAGGGGTTACAACAGGTCGCAGTTGAAGTCCAAGGTGCCTTCAGCGGATCTTTTGGTTGATTACTTTGGCTTACGGGAGCACCGACTACAGGGTCATTTAGCTCCCATCATTTGGGTATCTAGGGGGACATGCCCCCCAAACGCCCTGAAGAGGGGCCAAGCTATCATATGCCCCCAAACAGGAAATGCAAAATGACCTGAAAATATGACTTTGATGGCACATGCAGATTATTAAGACATTTTCGTCAGGAAGATGACAGCGACAACAAATGCACGGAAGCGAATAGTTCGATCGGGATCGATGAATTTATTCGTTAAAATCATGATTTCCTAAAAGCACCGAAACAAAGTTATGCAAAGTTCGATAGTATTTTTCTTCAACGCGAGATAATTTGTGACAGGTTCAAAACGGATAACAAGCGAAATGTCTTCATCTTGCACATCTGGATAAGTGTAAACATTCATTTAATAAAAAGAACATTTTGGTACCGCCGGGGATATTCCTATTTGCATCTGCGGCAGAGAGGTGGTTAGATGCGTGACAATCGCATGGACCTTCTCATATCATCAGGGGGGACGAGTACCCTAGGGGTAAGTTGCTCGTCTCACAATCAAAAGGTTGTGGGTTCGAGTCTCACCCCTCGCTACTCTTCGCCCGCGACCATTCGGCGTGAGAGATTGGCGACGCTACATGACTCAACGGTCGATGTGTCGTAAAACCAATAACCAACCAACCAACCATATCATCAGGTCAGGCGATATTGATTGAAATATACCTCACTACAACTTCATGCGATAATAGTTGAAATATACCTAACTTCAACTTCAGGTACGGATTGGTCACCATGGTTTCTTACTGGTGGAGAAGCATATTGCCCTTTTGCGTGCCTTCTAACGTTAGTGGTCGCCCATTGTACGACAAAGTAAGTACATTGTGTTCGACGAATCTGAGTCACATACCCGAGTAGTCATGCCTATGATTGACAGTTTCTAGGCATGCCTACATAAAATGTTGGGTCAATTACACATCGGTTGAGAAATACATGCAAAGTGGCAAAGGTGTCAAGGTATAGCAAGGTCATGTGAGGCTAATACAGGCGTATTGTGCTTCACTTTTTTATTTCCCTCAGTTTTTCAGTCTTGATTTCCACAATGCGTCTTTGTTCTCATCCTTCTCCCGTTGGTCGATGATAGGTCAGTTTTCAAGCATCGTGTTTCATCAGTAAAAGGTCCGACCACGTACAAATATGAAAATGACCAGGCATCCGATGCAATGAATTATGATAGTCTAATCACCAGGTTGCAACATGTAATTTGCGTACAATCCATTGGAATGTGTAAATAACGGGATACGAGCACGCGAGGTTGGCGTCGACAATGCGACCTAATATATCATTTTCCGATGATCTGGCGAACCACCTGTTGCTAGGTGGACCATGCGGGTTAAGAAGTCGGTTGGTCCTTGGTTTTACGACACATCGACCGTTGAATCATGTAGCGTCGCCGGTCTCTCACGCCGATTGGTCGCGGGCGAAGAGTGGCGACAGATGAGACAAACCACAAACTTTCGACAAACCACAACTTACCCCTAGACTAGACATCCCCCCCCCCCCGATTATGAAGTCAAAGCCTTTGCTGCTTATATCAGTACACGCGGACGCGCGTGGGTGTAGTTTGAGCTGCCGCTATACATACACCATCAGTCCTGCAAGGGCTTATCAATGGCGTCATCCTACCACGACCAACGTTTTATCGTCAAAATGTGTGGGATTGATCGCGTGATTGATATACCTAGTGCGGTTATGATCACGTGACAGGTATGCCTAGTGTAGTGTGACCACGTTTGCCGTTCAGCAGCCATCGACAAAAATCAAAGGCGGGGCCGATTTGACAAATATTTGGCGGTCTCAAGACATGAATGATCGGTGATGATTTCCCATGTGTCCCCGCTACATGGTAGGACATTTTTCTGCGTAAGTTTTGCTTGGTGGCTGGCACAGACTGAATTGCTTTCTTCTGAAAAAAAAATCCATTCGTCATGTAGGTTATTAAGCATGCTAACACCATACTTTCGTCGGAGAGCCGTGATTTGCCACAATAAGTTTAGGACTGCCACGCTCTACCGTATAGGTACCTCGCTTGGCCTTCGACTTCGCTCACAAGACATATGCTATTTAATTATTTCCATGGTTGGTGAAATTTGGAAACACGCTTGAAGTGGTAGTTCAGTTCATGGCGGCAATGTGGGATCACCAGTTCAGTTGGTACTCGTCATAAGATACAAAACACTTATAATATTTATGACCATAGCAGTCGACGCGCCCCTAAACCCCAATTCATCATCATCACTTAAAAGACTTATGGCTCTAGTCAAAGCTCTGTACGCCAAACCGCGCACTAGCGGTCGAATGTGTCGTAGAAGAACCCAATACTATATTTCTTCTTCTGCAGCGTTATTCATATATGGGAGTAGTTTCCACTTCAAATAGGTGTGTTTTCTACCGATATTCAGGGCCCTCCAGTGGGGTCCAGGTGTTTCCAGTTGGGTCTATTGTGGTCTCCAAAGACGTTTGGAAGTCACCCGTAAACTCTCTTGAACACCCGAGAGTTCCGAGACGCTCCAGTTATTCGCACAATCTACAGGCCCTCGCCTAGAGATTGTACGCATGTCTTGGCAAATCCCTTCCCTCACCAGCACCCACTAGACTAGTTCTACCTACCTATCTGCTGGACTAGTTTCACGTACCTATTTACTGCGTTCATTTGTTCTTGCCATTTGCAACCTTTTGTGCTCGATTATAGGTCTTCGCCCCTGTTCTCTAAACGATGCTCTTGGTTGCTCCTGTGGTACACCCTGGTGCACCCTGGTTCAATTCCCATTCCAGAGTCTGGAATATCAAAGCCAATGCCGATGAAGGCCTGAGGCCACATTACTTCCGACTTTCAAACAAAGTCAAAGTCAAAGTCATGCAATAGGGAACTTCCACGTGGTGGCTGTTCTGCACACGACCGACTGCATCTGTGCAGTACAGTCGGTACTGTCGGTACTGCACAGTACGTGAATGTCGCATATAGCTCGGCTCCCCGTCTCCCGAACCCCAGTTGATACGCGCAGCTGAACAATACCAGACGAAATACGGCGAACGCCGAGGGCCTGCTGCCGGAACTCGGCGGGAGTGTGGTATATTTGGTGAACTTGTGGATAGCAACAGTTCCGAGAACGCGGCGCCTTTCGTTTAGCCCCATCGTCATGTGGAGGGGGATACCTGGCCGTCGCGACCTGTTGGGACGCGACCGACGAAAAACGGCGCGCAATGGCCAGCACAGTCCCGATGCGGATGAAGCATTCTGGAGGGTATTTTGGCAAACACAAATTGTGCAATTTAGGTGAGCCACGGAGCTGCATCGTAGTGCATTTGTCGCATTTTGCCTTTCATGATTAATCTCAGCGGTTACCAGTTTGCTGCTGTGTTCTCAGACGATTGACATTTCACGATTTATGATGTTCCTAAACCACATTCTCGCCTCCCCCTTGGAGCCTTCTCAAGTGTACACATGGACCGTTGATCTTGATTGAACCTGAGTGGCATTTTTGTTGTTGTTGAGATGTATATATCTCAGGGTATTTGGATAGCCTCATTTCCACTTGAGGACCTCGCTTAGCCCACTTGCCGTAATTCGGCTTCAGGACTATGTTACCCTATATAATGTCCAAGACATCATTTGTTAGCGTTTCCATAACCATTGCATATTGCACTTGGTGTGACCTACTAGAGTTTAACCTGCTGTTGACCATCAGCGCCACTAAGTTAAGCAATGTCATGATATTCAGATAGCTACGTGAAAAAAAAACATTATTCCTGCCAAGACTTGTTTCGATCTCTAGTGGGCAAAGTTTTGACTTCCTGAAAGAAAGAAAAAATCCACGAAATTTGTCGAATATTTGCCACTGGGTACCTGAGTACATTGTGTTTCCTGGACATTTTTGTTCGGTCTTCCTCCTAAATCCCAAAAAGCTCCACGATTGTGGGTAATGGGCAATGGGTTGCATCACTCGTAACAACAAACCTAGGAAGGCAAAGTACAAGCGGAATACACTAATAGGCACATAATGCATTGGCAGGTGCCAGTGAAATTTGATGGCACATAGCCTGGAATAACTATCAGTTGCCACCTCTTTTTTACACCCAATATGCATTCAATGAGCTTTATTCGTGAATATCTAACTCATCTGCATCTGCCACTGATACTTGTCTACCTCACAAGCTTCCATTCCTGATGGTCCACTGTAAACTTAGTTTTCCCTCCCATGGCAACATTTTACATGCAATTTACTATGCGCCCTGGAGCCAATTCTATTTTGCGACATTAGGATGTTGCAAAAAACGTAAGCAGCACTACAAGACGATGCAATCCAGAACTAATTTCCATGGGGTTCCACTGCATACAACTGCACTAACTGTCACTGGTTTCACCATCCCCGATTGCTAGCATCAGTGCAATCGCAATATTGCCAAGCCATCACAAATGCAGTGTTCGCCTGCCTGCTAATATCTATTTTGCTCGCACTTCCTCCAATCGCATTGCCGAATAGTTTCTACGTCGTCAGGCGTATTGACGTCTTCGCCTGCTGCACTCCACTCCACCTGCGAACAGTGTGTTCCAGAACACTGGCCAGCGAACATGTCCAGACTAAGGCACGAACCTGAACCGTTTCCTGAACCTGAACCGTCTCCTGAACCTGAACCATTTCCTGAACTTGAACCGTCTCCTGAACCTGAACCATTTCCTGAACCTGAACCATATCCTGAACCTTAACCATTTCCTGAACCTGAACCATATCATGAACCTGAACCATTTCCTGAACCTGAACCGTCTCCTGAACCTGGACCATATCCTGAACCTGAACCGTTTCCTGAACCTGAACCGTTTCCTGAACCTGAACCATATCCTGAACCTGAACTATATCCTGAACCTGGACCGTTTCCTGAACCTGAACCGTCTCCTGAATCTGAACCGTTTCCTGAATTCCTCCAGGAAACGCACCACGACATTTTGTCCGTCATGAAATACAGCCAGATATTGACTCAGGAGCCTGGCAGCACAGGTCACACGACAATCTGCTAGATTTTGCATCAGGTGGTCCACGATGCACTTTTTGCACAATAACGGCTCGTGACTCCGACAACGTGCCAAAAGCTTAAGCTGATCGGCAGTGGTCGATGGGGTGTTGCGCAGAATTTCATGCCCCACCTACTTGGCCACTGTCACCTCACTGTCACCGCTGTCAGCTGTCAGGTGATGGAGGCAAGGATTCCGTGAAAAGCTGAGCCGTGTGTTCATGTTCGCCGGCGTATTCTCCTGTCGACAGTGACGTCAGAAGAATGCGGCATGAGGTATTCCGATTGTTGATGATACATAAATGTTTGGCGTGGATATCGTGCATCAAACGCAGGTTTGAGTAGCCAGATTCACGGGGTTTGAGATATTTTACATTAGCCAGATTTGAGATATCTTTTAAAAAAAAAAAAAAATGTACAGAAAGTAGCGGATCTGGCAATGCAGGTCCCTTTGAATAAGGAAGTCGCCCATTTTCAATTTTCCTGGCAATTTTCCGCCACCTCATCCATTGCGCTGACGGAGCAAAAGGTGGTCGTACCCGTTTTCTGGAGTTCTCTACACCCTTGCTCCATCTTGGAAATGCTTTTAGCCACAACCTCCAGATGAAATGGTCCATACGATGATGAATAAATTCACGGAATAGCATGCTATTCTCCCCAAACGTCACTGCAAGAAGACGATATTCAGCTCAGTACGCCACATGCCTGCGGACCGTTGTCGAGAATGAAAGTGCTGTGCATTCCGCCTGCTGGATCTTCTTGAGTGCTGCTATGGAAAATGCAAAACCAAACGGTATCATAAGTGCTTAGCACCGTGGCCAGGGAGTGCCTGACCTCTGGGTGGCCGATGTGCCTCCGACATATTTGACAGTGGTGCACTGAAGCACCACTGTCACCACACTGAAGTCCCTAGGCCTGAAGCGCCGATGTGTGTGTGTGGCTGAGACTGTGTCACGGCCGGATGTGTGTGGCTGAGACTGTGTCACGGCCGGATGTGTGTGGCTGAGACTGTGTCACGGCCGGATGTGTGTGGCTGAGACTGTGTCACGGCCGGATGTGTGTGGCTGAGACTGTGTCACGGCCGGATGTCTGACGTGCCCGTGGCTGACCTACGGCGTGTGTGTGTGTGTGTGGCTGAGACTGTGTCACGGCCGGACGTCTGGCGTGCCCGTGGCTGACCTGCGGCGCGCCATCCTCTGCGGCAGGGACGACAGGCGCTCAGCTGGCTGCACCGTGCTGGTGAACCCCGTCATGATATTGCTCGCCATTCTGGTGGTGCTGAAGCTGCTGCCGCACGCCATGCAAGCCGACTCCAGGTGCCTGACCGATTACCCTGGTAAGTGGCGCGACGATGTTCAGTTCAGGAGCCTGGCGAGCAGGGCGGTGGTGGCTAGTTCAGGACCATGGTGAGGGCCACGATGTTGTCTAGGTCAGGACACTGGTCAGTGTGGTAACGGTGTTTGGTTCAGGGCCCTAGCGAGCGTGACGGTGGTGTCTAGTCCAGGACCACGGTGAGTGTCGCGATAGTGGCTAGTTCAGGACCCTTGCGAGCATGACGGTGGTGTTTAGTCCAGGATCCTGGTGAGTGTGAAGAAGGTGGCACCTGCTAGGTTACCGCAGCGAAGCCGTTGACACATCGCGTGTATGCATATTTGTGGAGAAGGGGGAGTGTTACGGTGCGGCACGCCACGCCCATGAAGGGCAATCGGCGCTGTCTGAGCCTGTCTTTCTCCAGAAGGAATCGAGAGGAACTTGTTGCTGAAGCCTTTCTCTTATTGATAGTATATACAAATTATGGATGTCCACCCAGCTTTCTGTTTATTGACAAATTGCCTGTGAAAAATATCGCGTTGTAATGCTTTTTTTTGTAGCAGTGACATGATCACTTAACTTGTCGAATGGCGATTTTGTGAAATACTTCACCTCTTTTTATATTGATCAACATGGAAAATCACCAAACATTTTCTGTTGAATCATTATGCTATTGTGGATCATCTTTTTTAAATGCCCACGTAGTTCGAAATGCATTAAAATATTGCCTACGATACGGAACTAGTTGTGCAGTTATATCACTGCAGCTTACCTGGCCAAATTGCAATTTCGTTGCATAGCTTATCTCTGCTTGGCGACAACCAGCCTCTTTTCGACTGCTTCGTTTTATAACTTTGACTCCAATGCCATTCATTGCAATTTGCACGAAGATCCGACCGCGAGATTTATTGCTTTTTCCCAGGATGAAAGGTGAGCGGTAGCACCTTCACCGTATCACCCTAGTAGAAAAGCAACATGGCGGTAGGGTTCGGCGCCATAAATGCAAGAGGTGGGGCGAGATATGAAAAAGAATGAACGGGATGGAACAGGCCTATCATAGTGATGACAATGCGGAACGAGATGGGTGGGAAGGAAGTAGGATAGATGCTTCATGGTCAGGGTAGTGCGGAACGCGATGAGCGGGAGAGAAATGGGATAGATCATTCGTGATCAGATTAATGCAGAACGAGATGGGCGGGAAGGAAATGACAGGAAAGTTGGATAGTACGGGCCAGTAAGCATGCAGTGTGTCCTGGATGGGGCGAACAGGGCACGGTGCAGCCCGTGTCGAAACGGGTCAGGTCGAGTCAGGTCAGAGGGAGAGGGAGAGGGGAGAACATAACAGGCAAGATGGCTTGCGTAAGGGACGGAAGGTGCTCGATACAAGTGCAGATAGCCAGTTAGCACTGGACTGAATTCGACCGGACAGGACGTGATGAAATGGAACCGGATGGGAAAGGTAGGGACTGGTCGCCGAATGTCAGGGGTAAGGGACAGTGCAAGCAGTACATGGACAGTCTGACAGCGAAGGGTTGGACAAGACACGATGTTGCTCGTGTCGGATCAGGTCGGATCGGGTCGGATCGGGTCAGGTCAGCCTTGTCCATCAGGTCGGTCGAAGTCGTGCTAAGGGTTTTCAGGCTATTCCGACCATGTGCTATGTAGCGCTGCGATGGCAGGCTTGTGCTCTTGTGCTTGTACGTGTGCAGTCGTTAGTGATAGCAGTGGATTATCCCGTTCGGTAAGTAGGAAGAAAATGTTGGATTGCCACATCTAACTTTATTGTGTTTTAAAGCTTTCGGATGTGATGCTGGTGGTTCCTGGAGGATGATATTAAAACATACATTGCGTACGCCAATTTGTCATCGTTGACCCGATCCTGATGATATCTGTTTCATTTTCTGGAAGAAACTACGTGTATTTTGCCATCGGAATTCCCTTACCTGCTAATATAACTCACAAGGTGGGGAACATCCAAACAATAGAGACAGTGGTGCAGAGCATTCACATTTGACGCCGGTCTTTGATGCCAGACAGGATTTTAAGAGCGATTTTCTTTCGTGCTACGCTATCGGTGTAATGTTAAATTTCACGAAGGCGACAGTGGAGGAGTCACGACCTCATGACCCCCACTGTGGTGACGCCCATGTACACCTATCGGCTTGTGCAATGCAGTTTCGGGCACACTGCGCCTGCGACGTGAAACACAGTGCGTCGGTGATGTGTGTGCCTTTGAACCCACTCGGATATGCACAAGTGTTCTTCCCGGCAGAAGATAGAGATGGTCCTCAGCTAGGTATGTCAAAGTTCTGGAGAGTGGCCATAGCTCTAGCCGGGGATGAGATGGATCCGTAGCTAGGTAAGCCAAAGCATTTAAGAGTGTGACCATGGCTTCAGCGATGGATGGAGGTGTGTTCTCAGCTAGACAGAGTGAAGCCTGTCTAGCTGAGTGTGGCGGATGGAGATGGATCCTCAGCTAGGCAGACCAAAGCTCTGGAGCTATGGATCTAGGCGACGGTGCGGCCCGGGTGCACGGCGCAATCCGCACCACGAAGTCTCTGGCTGGGCTGTCGTCGATGAATCGCAGTGCTATGCATGGCAGTTTGCAACTCGGATAGAGTTGAGGGTGCCTCGTCTGCCGTTGTCTTGCCGGTGTTTGGCCTTGTGTGCAGCGAGGTGGAACAAGCGTGTAAGATAACCGTCCGCCTTGAATAGGTTGCGCAATTCATAAATACCTCTGCTGGTGACGTGCATGTCTGTGGACAGCCTTGGTTCTCCCTGCAGCTACGACATGCTCACAGCCCAGCCCTTTCCGTGGTTGCTGGTCTACCAGGAGCTGGGACGTGTTCACAGCCCATTCCGCGGTTACTGGTCTACCAGGAGCTGGGACGTGTTCACAGCCCATTCCGCGGTTGCCGGTCTCTCAGAAGCTGGGACATACTCACAGCCCTTTACGTGGTTGCTGGTCTACCAAGAGCTGGGACGTGTTCACAGTCCATTCCGCGGTTGCTGGTCCACCAGGAGCTGGGACGTGTTCACAGTTCATTCTGCGGTTGCTGGTCCACCAGGAGCTGGGACGTGTTCACAGTCCATTCCGCGGTTGCTGGTCCACCAGGAGCTGGGACGTGTTCACAGTCCATTCTGCGGTTGCTGGTCTACCAGGAGCTGGGACGTGTTCACAGCCCATTCCGCGGTTGCTGGTCCACCAGGAGCTGGGACGTGTTCACAGTCCATTCTGCGGTTGCTGGTCCACCAAGAGCTGGGACGTGTTCACAGTCCATTCCGCGGTTGCTGGTCCACCAGGAGCTGGGACGTGTTCACAGTTCATTCTGCGGTTGCTGGTCCACCAGGAGCTGGGACATACTCACAGCCCATCCCGCGGCTGCCGGTCTCCCAGAAGCTGGGGCGTACTCACAGCCCATCCCGCGGCTGCCGGTCTCCCAGAAGCTGGGGCGTACTCACAGCGCATCCCGCGGCTACTGGCGGGGCCGAGTTGGCAGGACGGCTGGCGCCTGCGTCGGCTGCGTGTCCATCTCCGCGGCGCAACTGCCGGCCGACCACGGCCGCGTCTTTGTGTCCAGAAGCGGACTGTCCCGCTGGCACGTCTCAGTATCGAACTTGACGTTGACGAGAGCCGTGTTTATGGGTTCGGAGAGCTCGTCGAGTGCCGGCGCACCATGAGCCGACACCACCGATGCTGCGACTGTGCACGTGGTCAGTGTGGCGCTTTGGACGCTTGTGTAGAGGTTCGGCCGGGGCGCCGGGGGGCGACCGAGGGATGGGCGGGGGGCGGGGTTTGGGCGGCCGAGGGGCGGACGGGGAGGGGGGGGGCAGGCGGCCGGAAGAGAAACCCGCTTTAGACATGCACTCGTGACGACGGGGTGGGATGAGGGCAGACGTGCCTTTCATTCCAGTGCCCTGCGTCTGGCAAACGTATTCTTCCCATTTCGATGGACGTTGCCAGTCGCGTGCGGTCATCGGCCAGGTGGTTCTGCCACCGCGAGCTGATTTGCTCTGATGTTGTATGTACGTACACCATTTTGTCTTGTTCGATCTCATCGGAATGCATCATGTCATGCAGATTGTGGATGCTTTGCGATGTTGAAGAATACTCATTTTGCATTGCTTGGCGTTTAGTGCTTGCCTAAGGGACCAAGCTACCCCACCTTACTCTATTTTCCTCACGTATTGTTTGCTTCTTTGTGCCGTATATGAACTGCTGAAAGTGATGGTTTTTGACACTTTAGAGTCTAAATTGAAGCAATTTGTGTTGTAGTTCATCCACTTTGATCGGGGAGCATTGATAATTTGTTTGTTAAGATCCCACGAACAGTCACGGCAATGTTAAATTTGGTGTCGTCGTAGCCTGCCTTTGCAAATGAAACTGACTAACTCTGAACATAATGCATCTATTTTAGCCCCTAACTTTGAGCATAATGCATCTATTTTAGCTTTGTTTATGCAGTTAGTTGCACCATTCATCCACATATATACTCGTATGTGTACATGCATGTATACATATATGTAAGCATGTATATGTATATATGCATGATGTTGGATGGTAGCACCGTAAGCTGCCAGGTCTGAGCGCGTTGAAGCTGTGCTAGACTGCCAGTCAGTCGCACCACAGCAGCTGCGGCCGCTGCGTACCGCGGTCGCCGCGTCAGGCTGTACTGTCAGCTGGGACTGCCAGTCAGTCGCACCACGGCAGCTGCGGCAGCTGCGTACCGCGGTCGCCGCGTCAAGCTGTACTGTCAGCTGGGACTGCCAGTCAGTCGCACCACGGCAGCTGCGGCAGCTGCGTACCGCAGTCGCCGCGTCAAGCTGTACTGTCAGCTGGGACTGCCAGTCAGTCGCACCACGGCAGCTGCGGCAGCTGCGTACCGCGGTCGCCGCGTGAGCTGTGAGCAGGGCGTGCGCGTGCGGTGTCGGCTCGCCGCTGCGGACAGTCTGCGGTCCGCGGCCCACACGTAAACAAACGGCGCGTCTGTCGGCTCGGCACGCACCCCACAGCGGCCAGGTCTCCGCTGCACGCGCCGGCCCGTCCCGCCGGGCGGTACATACCACCCGGCGGTGCATACCACCCGGCGGTGCATAACACCCGGCGGTGCATACCACCCGGCGGTGCATACCACCCGGCGGTGCATACTACCCGGCGGTGCATACTACCCGGCGGTGCATACTACCCGGCGGTACCACCGGATCATACCACCGGCCCACACCACGGGGTGGTGTCGATGGTCAGTACCATCCGGCGGTACCACAGGGTCATACCACCGGCCCACACCACGGGGTGGTGTCGACGGTACATACCACCCGGCGGTACCACCGGGCAGTACCACCAGGCGGTATCAACGACCAATACCACTGGGCGGTACCACCTGGCCATGCCATCGGACGGGATACCACCAGCCAGTATCACCGACTGGCCAGACACCTAGAGGAGATCGAAATCGGAGAACAGCATTGAGGAAAACGTTACATTAGGTGGAGCATGTTGCAAGGGCGCTTTTAATTGTGCACTAGCCGTATGATTTTAACCTCGAGACTCGGGAGGCTCTGGTTATGGATGTCGAGTTCATTACCTGACCATAATGTTCTTTGAACAATTGGCGGTAGTGATCTAGTTTTGGCACAATGGAAGAGTGCTAAAACTATGGAAGACTTGCAATTATGGGCAGAAAGTGTCAAGGGTTCGAAGCAGGGAGGGATGGGAGGTGGGGGGGGGCGTCGGTGATTTTCTTTTAAGGTTGGTGGATGCATTCTGGTTCCTCTGCTGTCAAGAACTTTAACATTTGACGTTATGTGTATGCCGCGTACACCAGAATTCCTTCCCACAAATGGTAGGGGAGTTCGTCATATCGGCTCATGATTCGTCTAGTTCCACGCCTTGCTTCGCGATAATTTGTCCGAAAATAGAGCTGCAGACGATCTCCCTCCGTTGCCGGGGAAATGAGCCAAGGTTGAAAGCCGGCAAAGCGACTACAGCTTCCAGCCGTCCATCACAGACACGGTCGCGTGTCTATCTGAGGTGTCGGGGCGGGGACGGCGGAGTGGTTGGGGTGTTGAGCTCTGGGTGCCAAAGGTCCCGGGTTCAACGCTCGCACCACTCGGGGAATTGCACAATCCCGCAGCCCGCCGGCGAAACAGCGTGGGCGGCACCACTAGCCGTGATCGTGCATAAAGTGCGCTGAGAGCCACCCAATGAACAGACAATCAGTCTGAAGTGTTCGACATTGCGTGGGACGAAATGTACGACCCTCAATATACCAGGAGGTGCTGCGTTTACTCAACATCAAAAGTAGCGTTAGGGATTATGCTATATTACTCAACGTTTCGGCCAGGGGCCATCATCAGGAGATTTCGTTTTCGTCTCGTTTTCGTTTCGTTTTCGTTTCGTTTTCGACATTTCGTCTCACGCAATGTCTAAAAACCAAGGAGCACCTAAGAGCCATTCTTCGTTGTATTGAAGTGTTCGAGTCACGACTCCCCGCGTACAGCACGTCCGCCCGCGAGTCCTCCGCCAGACTACGTCTTCAGAGCAGCGCGACGTCCCCCTCGTCAATAGCCACTGGGAAGGGAACCGCCCCCTCGCATATCCAGTGCAAATGCGGTGTCAGCCTTGGACCGCGTGTGGCCGCGGCCCGTGCGCCGTTAGCTTGTGACGTCGGCGCCGGACGGGCGCTGATTGGTGGATGAGGTTGCCGTCCGGAGGCCGGCTCCCCAGCAGGTTTCTGGTGAGTCAGAGCGTGCACACGTGCAGGTGGAACCATAATTTTGCTCCATGGTTTGCTGCAAAGGCGTGAGCCAAAAGTTAGCTTCGTTATGAATTTCATTGTGGATCCCCCGCGCGCTGGAACCCAATGACAGGTCTCCATAGTTGGGGGGTGCATCGAGTGCATTGGCCATATAGCGTCAGTTCCCCACCAGTGGTTTTATTTGTTGATAGCAAATATTAGCTAGCATTACTGGCAACATTACGGCAATGCCACTAGGATATGTTGATGTAGCACATTTCAAATCCCAGGGATGAATTCCCTTGTTTCGGCATTGTTGTCTTCAGGGAAGAATCCCGGCGGAATGACTATGAAGGGCAATACGGCGAAAGCCCCGGAATGATTTGTATAATTCCTAGGTTCCTTCGTCAGAAATCCTACCAGATTCTTTTAATCTTACATTGTCAACAACAATAAGATGTCATCCCCTTGGCGTCTATATGTAGGCTGTTACAGTGTGTATTGTTGTTGTTAGTGTCGCCTCCTGGATGTCAATGTGTAGATTGTTAAAGTATGGATAGTTGTCCGTTGGTGTCGCTCCCTGGATGTCAATGTGTACGTTGTTACAGTATGGATAGTTGTCCGTTTGTGTCGCTCCCTGGACGTCAATATGTACGTTGTTACAGTATGGATAGTTGTCCGTTAGTGTCGCCTCCTGGATGTCAATGTGTAGATTGTTAAAGTATGGATAGTTGTCCGTTGGTGTCGCCCCTGGACGTCAATGTGTACGTTGTTACAGTATGGATAGTTGTCCGTTGGTATCGCTCCCTGGACGTCAATGTGTACGTTGTTGCAGTATGGATAGTTGTCCGTTGGTGTCGCCCCTGGACGTCAATGTGTACGTTGTTGCAGTATGGATAGTTGTCCGTTGGTATCGCTCCCTGGACGTCAATGTGTACGTTGTTGCAGTATGGATAGTTGTCCGTTGGTGTCGCCCCTGGACGTCAATGTGTACGTTGTTACAGTATGGATAGTTGTCCGTTGGTGTCGCTCCCTGGACGTCAATGTGTACGTTGTTACAGTATGGATAGTTGTCCGTTGGTGTCGCTCCCTGGACGTCAATGTGTACGTTGTTACAGTATGGATAGTTGTCTGTTGGTGTCGCTCCCTGGATGTCAATGTGTACGTTGTTACAGTATGGATAGTTGTCCGTTGGTGTCGCTCCCTGGACGTTAATGTGTACGTTGTTACAGTATGGATAGTTGTCCGTTGATGTCGCTCCCTGGACGTCAATGTGTAGTCTGTTACAGGATGGATAGTTGTCCGCTGATGTCGTCCCATGGACGTCAATGTGTAGTCTGTTACAGGATGGATAGTTGTCCGTTGGTGTCGCTCCCTGGACGTCAATATGTACGTTGTTACAGTATGCATAGTTGTCCGCTGATGTCGTCCCATGGACGTTAATGTGTACGTTGTTACAGTATGGATAGTTGTCCGTTGGTGTCGCTCCCTGGACGTCAATGTGTAGTCTGTTACAGGATGGATAGTTGTCCGCTGATGTCGTCCCATGGACGTCAATGTGTAGTCTGTTACAGGATGGATAGTTGTCCGCTGATGTCGCTCCCTGGACGTCAATGTGTAGTCTGTTACAGGATGGATAGTTGTCCGCTGGTGTCGCCCCCTGGACGTCAATATGTACGTTGTTACAGTATGGATAGTTGTCCGTTAGTGTCTCCCCCTGGACGTCAATGTGTACGTTGTTACAGTACGGATAGTTGTCCGTTGGTGTCGCTCCCTGGACGTCAATATGTACGTTGTTACAGTATGGATAGTTGTCCGTTAGTGTCTCCCCCTGGACGTCAATGTGTACGTTGTTACAGTATGGATAGTTGTCCGTTGGTGTCGCCCCCTGGACGTTAATGTGTACGTTTTTACAGCACGGGTAGTCGACGCTGGTGCCATCCACTGGCCGTTATTGTGTAGGTTGGCGTACTGTAGACGGCTCACCGCCGGACATTCACTCAACACTGACAACTTCTGACCTAGGCTGGGTCGGAACTGAAACGTGAACACAGTCGGAAAGCTCAACATGGAAGACGACCGAAACAGCCAACGGCAAATTGGCAGAACAGCTAACAACGATAACGACAGCAATGCGTGCAGTGTTGGAATACCGGCAATGGGGATTATCGCACACGTTGGCGAGATATTGGCTGTTGTTCTCCCCCGTCATTTGTTCGACCGAATGACAGTTATGAACCCCCACTATAATATTTCCGTCCGTACCTGCACACAAACAGCCACCCGAGGAAACCATGGCTTTGAGGGCGTTGCTTTCGAGCGCCTGGTTTTCGCCTCTTGTTTACCGCGCGAGTCAGTCCGCAGACAAACTGTCAGCAGGCTGTCGTTTTTGTTGGCCGTATCGAAACCAGTCGTCTGGCTAGTTACCAATTACACAGGTTTTTGCTCTCAACCGGAATGTACGCTGATGGCCAGGCTTTGTCTCTCGGAGTGTACGCTGATGGCCAGTCGCTGTCGCCCGGAATGTACACCGATGGCCAGTCGTTGTCACCCGGAGTGTGCACTGATGGCCAGTCGCTGTCGTCCGGAGTGTAAGCTGATGGCCAGTCGCTGTCCCCCGGAGTGTACGCTGATGGCCAGTCGCTCTCGCCCGGAGTGTACGCTGATGGCCAGTCGCTGTCGTCCGGAGTGTAAGCTGATGGCCAGTCGCTGTCGCCCGGAGTGTACACCGATGGCCAGTCGCTGTCGCCCGGAGTGTACACTGATGGCCAGTCGCTGTCGCCCGGAGTGTAAGCTGATGGCCAGTCGCTGTCGCCCGGAGTGTACACCGATGGCCAGTCGCTGTCGCCCGGAGTGTACACTGATGGCCAGTCGCTGTCGCCCGGAGTGTAAGCTGATGGCCAGTCGCTGTCGCCCGGAGTGTAAGCTGATGGCCAGTCGCTGTCGCCCGGAGTGTAAGCTGATGGCCAGTCGCTGACTTCCAGCTTGCTCCCAGCCAGGTTATGAGACCGAATGGTGTTCGGGGCACATGCTGCCGTGACATGGTTAGCTTGGTGTCTACTTACAACTAGGGAACTGCTAGGGCCTCGTGAGATTAACAAGGGATGAGGGTTTGCACAGTGCCATGAATTATGGTGGTTGATAAGGACTATGGGGAAGTATTTTAAGTCTACGAGGAACACAATCGATGACTGGATACGTAAATACGTTTCATATATTTGCGTCGGTTTTTCATAATTCGGACGAAAGCAAATGGCAAAGATCGGTTTTGAATTTTGTTGCGGCTCATACAAATCCTCAACACCACTTACAAAGCCAAAACGATTGAAATAGAGTATCAGTCTTTATTTCTTAGTGTATTTAAAAAGAAATTTCACAAGTCATATTTTATGCACAATAGAGCTTAACATCCCGAGGTTCAGACCCATCTTCACCAGTATTTTCGGCCGTGTCGTACATAAACATACGTATATGCATAACATATTTTGCATGTTCTGAAGCAACGTTTAATTTCCTAATCGCATATTTCATAAGACACGTTTTGTTTATTTTAACGAATGTTTTTCACGGTTTTCTCGTGCTACGATTGTATAATGCGAATTGAGGTTCACCTGAAGATTATCTGCACCGCTTTCACGGGGAGGCGGGGGGGGGGGGAAGGCATGCCACTGAGTATCCGGGAACTCAGTCACACCTAACTTCGGAGCCCATCAGGGAAGATCGGGGTGGTATCACATCAGCCCCCTCCTAGCGGACCCCTGAACTAATATCGCATGGCATTCGACCGCAGTGCCCAGCCAACCCTACCACAGCCAGCCCTGCCACAGCCAACCCTACCCCAGCCAACCCTACCCCAGCCAACCCTACCCCAGCCAACCCTACCCCAGCCAACCCTATCCCAGCCAACCCTGCCACAGCCAACCCTGCCACAGCCAACCCTACCCCAGCCAACCCTGACACAGCCAACCCTGCCACAGCCAACCCTACCACAGCCAACCCTACCCCAGCCAACCCTGACACAGCCAACCCTACCCCAGCCAACCCTACCACAGCCAACCCTACCACAGCCAACCCTACCACAGCCAACCCTACCACAGCCAACCCTATCCCAGCCAACCCTACCACAGCCAACCCTGCCACAGCCAACCCTACCCCAGCCAACCATGCCACAGCCAACCCTACCCCAGCCAACCCTACCCCAGCCAACCCTGCCACAGCCAACCCTACCCCAGCCAACCCTACCCCAGCCAACCCTACCCCAGCCAACCCTGCCACAGCCAACCCTGCCACAGCCAACCCTGCCACAGCCAACCCTACCCCAGACAACCCTACCCCAGACAACCCTACCCCAGACAACCCTACCACAGCCAACCCTACCCCAGCCAACCCTACCCCAGCCAACCCTGCCACAGCCAACCCTGCCACAGCCAACCCTACCACAGCCAACCCTGCCACAGCCAACCTTGCCACAGCCAACCCTGCCACAGCCAACCCTGCCACAGCCAACCCTACCACAGCCAACCCTACCCCAGTCAACCCTACCACAGCCAACCCTGCCACAGCCGTCCCCCAGCGGGCTGCCGTGCGTATGCCAGGTTGATCCGGTATCACATATACCACTGACAGACTGCCAGTGGCACTGACCAGGGGCGTCACTGTAGGTGGCAGTTGGCCGCCGGCCCGGAGTGGTGGGGTGGGGTCCGCCGGCGCAGTTGTTCAATAGCCAGCCCAGACTGGTCCAGAAACCAGCCTACAATGGTCCAGCAGCCAGCCTACATTAGTCCAGCAGCCAGCCTACACTGGTCCAGCAGCCAGCCTACATTAGTCCAGCAGCCAGCCTACACTGGTCCAGCAGCCAGCCTACATTAGTCCAGCAGCCAGCCTATACTGGTCCAGCAGCCAGCCTACACTGGTCCAGCACCCAGCCTACACTGGTCCAGCAGCCAGACTACACTGGTCCAGCGGCCAGCCCGGACTGGTCCAGCAGCCAGCCTACACTGGTCCAGCAGCCAGCCTACACTGGTCCAGCAGCCCCAACTGGTCCAGCAGCCAGCCTACACTGGTCCAGCAGCCAGCCTACACTGGTCCAGCAGCCAGCCTACACTGGTCCAGCAGCCAGCCTACACTGGTCCAGCAGCCAGCCCGGACTGGTCCAGCAGCCAGCCTACACTGGTCCAGCAGCCAGCCTACACTGGTCCAGCAGCCGGCCTACACTGGTCCAGCAGCCAGCCTACACTGGTCCAGCAGCCAGCCTACACTGGTCGGGGACCGCCGGCGCCGTTGTCCAGCTCGCTGCGCGACGTGGCGCGGTCGGAGGCAGACGCGCCGGCGGTCGGCCGGCCGTGTACTCTGGCCACGCCGACAGCCGGCCTGGTACTCTGGCCACGCCGGCAGCCGGCCTGGTACTCTGGCCACGCCGGCGGTCGGCCGTGTACTCTGGCCACGCCGGCGGTCGGCTGGCCTGGTACTCTGGCCACGCCGGCGGTCGGCCGGCCGTGTACTCTGGCCACGCCGGCGGGCGGAGAAGACCGCCGGCGGACCCTGCGGTGTGACCGCCGCGTCCGCCTCGGGGCGTCCCCGTCCGGCGGAAGGGGGGGGGGAGGGGCGCCGGGAAGGGTGTCGACAGGAGTTCGGAGCTAGACACGTCGACGCGGCCGGCTATTGTCTTCGACGTTCGAGAATGACCGTCGGGCCCGCCGTCGTCTCCGTCCGGAATGCCTCTGGCGCCGCCCACGCACACACAAACCGTGGCGGGCGCCGGCTGCGCGCCGGCACGCGAGTCGCACTTCCGACAGGCGCCGGCGCCGCTCACGTGAAGGTCAAGGTCAACGGTGAACTTGTGCGCGGTCTGGTCCGCAGGACACCTCGAGGTCGCCGGTGCCACGCGCCAACTTGGCTGCAGCTCGGGCCACCGCCAGGGTGGTGTGGTGAACAGGCGAAGGGGTGGTAAAAGGTGGTGA
This sequence comes from Imbricaverruca yamaguchii, assembly GCA_034440575.1. NCBI lineage: Eukaryota > Metazoa > Arthropoda > Thecostraca > Neoverrucidae > Imbricaverruca > Imbricaverruca yamaguchii. The sequence continues at coordinate 2,086,434 of JAOTOL010001631.1, read as the reverse complement.
GCGGGCGCGTCGGCGCACCGTGCGCAGCACCGTCGCTCGAGCCCCCTCCCCCCTGACAGCTGGTGATCGGGTGGTTCGGTCCTGGCGTGTTGACTTGGGGTAGAGTGAATCAAACAGCAATATGTCACCTGGTAGAGATAGCTTTTGTCGATCCTGCGAGCAATAGCCAAGCCTATTGCTGCTTCAGTCAACACCACTTATACATCTGTGTTGCCTTTGGCGTTTCATAGGTTCCGGGCGCGAACTGTCAATCCCTGGTTCAGCCGGATATACGCTGCACAACACTGATCCATACGTTACAATTAATATATATATATATATATATATATATATATATATATATATATATATATATATTTATATTTATATATATACATCATATATATATATGTATATATGTATATATATATACATGAATTCAAGGTCGTGACGAGCACGTCTACCCAGCGCGATTGACCCCCCTGGAGACCGCATGCTGTCCAGGTATTGACTGCCGCAAAAATCTGGCTCCAAAATTGGCCGTCGGGTTGGCGGTTGCAAGCGTGACAGGTCCAGTTGCGCCCGATGAGAGCCAGTGTTCAGGAGTGGGTCCAGGAGCCAGCCAGTGTTCAGGAGTGGGTCCAGGAGCCAGCCAGTGTCCAGGGGTGTGTCCAGGAGGAGCGGCGTGGTCACCAGGCCGGGTGCCGGTGTGCCGCAGTGCCGCCGACGCACCGGATGCAGTGGGAGGACAACGACGTCAGCATCCGACTGCAGGTGGCCGACCGGCCCGGCTCCCAGCTGACGGCGCGCGTCTTCAGGCTCTTCCTGCAGGAGGTGCTCGGCTTCGCCGGCGTCCAGCTGGTCACCCTGCCGGACCACTACAACATGACCGCCTACATACAGGCGCTCTCCGACTGCACCAGGTACAGCTACGTTGGCTGCTGTCCATCCTCTATGGTGTGCATGTGATTCCTACATGCATGTATATGTAAATATATACATACATATACATATATAAGATCAGCGTATTTTTTTGCATCCAGGCCAGACTTTGAGAACGAGACGCTTTTTAAGGCTCTGCCTGTTTTTTGGCCCATTGTGTTTTTACGGGAACGATTGGTTGTCGAAGGCCCCGATGTGTTTGTCTGGACCCCGACGTGTTCTTTAGCCAACTTGCGGATCCCGGACTTTGTAGGCTCCCGTGCCATTCTTTTTAGACCCGGTGCTCTATGAGGGTCCCGGTACGTTTTAATCAATTCCGATGCGTTTGAATGGTGTTCCATGTGCTTGTTTAGGACACCGAGGCACAGGTTCGAGCCCTGGCACTTTTTGGCTGGGCCAGGTGCGTTTTGGAGTGTTTTTTTAGTGCCCGGTGTGCTTTTAGAACCACACCTTTAGAAGCCACAATGCCAATTTTCGAGGCTAGTGAGGTGATATGTGGTGCCCCAGAACGCTATTTAATTGTGAGGTGTGAGTGGTGACGATATGTGAGTTTATTTATCTTAGTTTAGATGAGAGGTGGATCATTTCATGAAAACCGAGTATCCTATGTACCAATGTCAGGGCTGTTTATTGCAACATTTTAACATACTATATCTACATTGATCAGAATATAATGAAACTCAAGACCAATTTTAAGTTTGCATTCGCCCTTGGAAATTAGCGTATGGCATGTTCAGATGGACCGTTAAAAGAGGCATGCGATAGACGATGTAACAACAGAACAAAAAGAAATCTACCTTAATGTCTACCTCTTCTTTTCTAATTGCATGCAACATAAGTTGGCTTAGCTTTCTCATTCAGTCGTAGATGCATCGGCTTTATTTAGTGTTACCGATTCATATGGTAGCATACTGGGAGAAGTTGGGCCTGCGTATGCACCCAACTTTCTGGTTTAGTCCAAAATGATGGCACATATATGCATATACTGGATGAATATATGCACAAACCGTTGTGTGTTTTTGGGACAATGGCAGTCATATGCAGGTATGACAATGCACTAGGTATGACGGAACACTAGTATGCCCCTTTGGCGGTGTGCTCCTCCTCTTTGTAACGGGATGCTTTGCATTCCTGTGGTAGTGGCAGTCCTATGTTTATATGACAATGCATTCTGGTATTCTATGGCGGCACACTGTTATGTCTCTTTGGCGGTGTGCTCCCTTGAGTGTTGGTGACAGGATGTTATGTGTCTCTATGGCTGTGATCTGGTGCACCTAGGTCATCGCACCGTGTCTCTCAGTTGCGATATACCGTGTCTCTGCGCGGCGGTGTACGGACTATGGTACCGCACCGTGTCTCTCAGTAGCGATATACCGTGTCTCTGTGCGGCGGTATATATGGCCTATGGTACCGCACCGTGTCTCTCTGTAGCGGTATACCGTGTCTCTGTACGGCGGTATACGGCCTATGGTACCGCACCGTGTCTCTCGGTAGCGATATACCGTGTCTCTCTGTAGCGATATACCGTGTCTCTGTGCGGCGGTATACGGCCTATGGCACCGCACCGTGTCTCTGTGCGGCGGCGGACGCCGTGCCGCCGTGACAGCGGTGGGTGGGGTGCCGGGCGCAGCAGCTGTGCCATTGTTCGGCGCGCGCGCGTGTGTCGCATGACTGGTGTACATGTGGCACTGGTCCGTGTGCGTGAGTGTGTGCGTGCGTGTGTGCGTGAGTGTGTGCGTGCGTGTGTGCGTGAGTGTGTGCGTGAGTGTGTGCGTGCGTGTGTGCGTGAGTGTGTGCGTGAGTGTGTGCGTGCGTGTGTGCGTGAGTGTGTGCGTGCGTGTGTGCGTGAGTGTGTGCGTGCGTGTGTGCGTGAGTGTGTGCGTGAGTGTGTGCGTGCGTGTGTGCGTGAGTGTGTGCGTGAGCGTGTGCGTGCGTGTGTGCGTGAGTGTGTGCGTGAGTGTGTGCGTGAGTGTGTGTGTGAGTGTGTGCGTGAGTGTGTGCGTGAGCGTGTGCGTGCGTGCCGCAGCTGCGTGGACGGCGAGATCAAGTACGGCCCGGAGCGGAACGAGACGCCGCCGCGGCCGCCCAACGCCACCATCAACCTGGAGGTGTGGACGCCGCCCGGCTACGAGCTGGACCACGACACCCAGCTGACGCACCACGTCATGTACGCCGGCCCGCTGGGGCCTATCGCCAGGTCAGTCTCTCACGCGTCACGTCATGTACGCCGGCCCGCTGGGGCCCATCGCCAGGTCAGTCTCTCACGCGTCACGTCATGTACGCCGGCCCGCTGGGGCCCATCGCCAGGTCAGTCTCTCACGCTCGTCTCGTCATGTACGCCGGCCCGCTGGGGCCCATCGCCAGGTCAGTCTCTCACGCGTCACGTCATGTACGCCGGCCCGCTGGGGCCCATCGCCAGGTCAGTCTCTCACGCGCGTCACGTCATGTACGCCGGCCCGCTGGGGCCCATCGCCAGGTCAATCTCTCACGCGCGTCTCGTCATGTACGCCGGCCCGCTGGGGCCCATCGCCAGGTCAGTCTCTCACGCGCGTCACGTCATGTACGCCGGCCCGCTGGGGCCCATCGCCAGGTCAGTCTCCACGCGCGTCACGTCATGTACGCCGGCCCGCTGGGGCCCATCGCCAGGTCAGTCTCTCACGCGCGTCACGTCATGTACGCCGGCCCGCTGGGGCCCATCGCCAGGTCAGTCTCTCACGCGTCACGTCATGTACGCCGACCCGCTGGGGCCCTTCGCCAGGTCAGTCTCTCACGCGCGTCACGTCATGTACGCCGGCCCGCTGGGGCCCATCGCCAGGTCAGTCTCTCACGCGCGTCACGTCATGTACGCCGGCCCGCTGGGGCCCATCGCCAGGTCAGTCTCTCACGCGCGTCACGTCATGTACGCCGGCCCGCTGGGGCCCATCGCCAGGTCAGTCTGATGGGTCACGTCATGTACGCCGGCCCGCTGGGGCCCATCGCCAGGTCAGTCTCTCACGCGCGTCACGTCATGTACGCCGGCCCGCTGGGGCCCATCGCCAGGTCAGTCTCACGCGCGTCTCGTCATGTACGCCGGCCCGCTGGGGCCCATCGCCAGGTCAGTCTCTCGCGCGTCACGTCGATGTCACGCAGCGCGTGAGACCGGTGATAGCACCTCCCGGGATGTGGCTGGTCACGCATAGCACGTGGCGCAACAGGTATTCCGATGGTCAGATCGACTGCATGCACTCTGGTCACCGGGTCGGTTGTCACGCATCACTTCATGCACTCTGGCCGCCAGGTCAGTCACGGATCACTACATGTACTCCAGTGATCAGATCAGTCACGCGTCATAGGATGCACTCTGGTCACCAGGTCAGTCACGCATCACTGCATGCACTCTGGTCACAAGCTCAGTCACGCATCACTGCATGCACTCTGGTTGCCGTGTCAGTCACACATCAAAGCATGTACTCCCGTGATCAGGTCAGTCGCTATTCATCGCTGCATGCACTCCAGTGACTAGGCCAGTCAGCCATCTTACGCACCGCACAGAGAACACCGTCCGCTCGCAGCCACGCCAGTTCAGACGTACGTGCTAGGATCGATTCGCTTTTACGAAAGACCTACAATTAACGTTCTGAAAGGTACTGAGAGCGTGAAGACCCATGCGTGGTTTCTCTCGAGAAAGAAGTTCGGTGGCGGCATCAGCGCCAGTCCCTCGGGGTCCAGTCGTCAGAGCAATCCTCATTCCATGCGGAGAATGTGCCGGCCACGATCCTTGCAGGGACTTTGACGTTGATAGAATTTCCAGAAATGACCGCCGACTCCGTTGGTGGAACGGGACGTCGATATTACTCCACAGGAGCACCACATCCCTGCACAAACGCGGTCGCCATGGCAACTGGCCAGTTGGGTCGGAGGTTCGGACTTGTCGAAGCGTGTGCTTCACCAAGTATTTGGTGGAATTTGTCTTATTTAAGCTACGTTTACAGTAATGCGCTAAATTGTCAGGCGGCGATGCTCATCTGAGCTACAGAGCATTATTCATTTGGTATATAACTCGCTTACTCCAGTTAGAACTGTGCCAGGAGCAAGCCATGTTCCGGAAATTCTTACTCACATTTGTATTATAGAGGTCATGAGAGGACCCTGGTCCATTTTGCGTTCACCCATAGGAGCCCAAGCGAGAAATTGTCACCATGGTGGACCGAGCCAACATTGGAAGCCAAGATTCCCAAAACGTATCGAGTCAGCGCACATACGTGCCTACCACCCACCATTATTTAATTCTGTAGGAATATGCTTCTGAATAGCTCACGCAGAACTCGTGGAATAATTGAATGTTAAATGCGCCTGAGGAAGAATGGCAAATGAGTACATACTACCTGAGCATTTCCGGCGGATGTTACCCTCGCTCAATTTTCATGTGCCCTCGTGACCCCTTCTCTACTTCACGCTACCACTCCTCTGTACTAGTCAACGGTCCACCGAGACATTTACTGGGAACGTGACACAACTAAATGCATACAAGTGTTCGCCAGAAAGTGTCCAGTTTTAGAGAACGTTTCTTTTCAATGTGCAGGTTTTCCCGATTTGGGTTTCCGAATACAATTGAACGGGGACAGGGGTACAGAGGATAGGTCCTACGCCATCGCCCAGCTTCGAATGTGTTTAAGCAATTGTCTATGAGCGTTACATGGAAAGAACGAATTCAGATGGCCATTGCCTCCACACACTGTGATACAGATCCCAACCTTCTACAGAGAGGCTGACTTAGCCCCACATCTTCCTCCTCCCTGCACCAAGGGTACCAAAATAAACACTGAACTTGGACGTTTAAGGTGAATAGTTACTGCCTAAAGTGAAGTGTAATAGTAAGACTTCGCAGCAAAATCAGTGAGAAATAAGGAATTTTCAGGTGTAGTGTACCTCATACTTGTATATAAAGCAATTTCCCTGCCAGGGCTGTGCTATGATTTTTGTTTCTTTTCCCACATACTTTGTTTCTTAGTGTAATGATTACTATCAGTTTGATTGATATTTTAAAAACAATTTATAACTCATAGGAAGTTTTGTTTTTCTGGTGCTCAGAGATCAGAGTCGAAATTATTTGAAGCTGGCTGTCATTCCTTGACGAATTGGAAATGTTTAGTGCACTGCACCGTCGCTCGCCATCCCCCAGTCGTGTGTGCCGATTGGCCACTAGCCAGCTGCCGCTTGTGCTTTTGTGGTCGATGTTCTGCTCTGAGGGCGCTACTGATCTGGCCGTGTACCACCAGCACTGAGGGCGCTACTGATCTGGCCATGTGCCACCATCTCTGAGGACGTCACTGATCTGGCCGTGTACCACCATCTCTGAGGATGTCACTGATCTGGCCGTGTACCACCATCCCTGAGGACGTCACTGATCTGGCCGTGTACCGCCATCTCTGAGGACGCCACTGATCTGACCGGGTGTGGCTCCCCGCCGCAGGATGGGCTGGTTCTTCCAGAAGGACGTGGCCGTTTCGCACGCGGGCATCCTGGACCACTGGCGCGCGTTCACGCGGCCGCGGGCGGCCGGCATCTTCAGCTACTCGGCGGCCGACCGGCAGATGCTGCGCGGCCGGCTGACCGACCCTGCTGGACAGTAAGCTGACAGCCAGGGCGGCAGCCGGGAGTCCCAGCCGGCAGCCGGGAGTCCCAGCCGGCAGCCGGGAGTCCCAGCCGGCAGCCGGGAGTCCCAGCCGGCAGCCGGGAGTCCCAGCCGGCAGCCGGGAGTCCCAGCCGGCAGTGTATCCCAGCGCCCAATACGCGTTCAGCACGACACCTTCCATCGGACTGACACCAGTCACACCATCGGCCGGCCTGGGGCAGGCCACACGACGTGAATACATAACCACGTGACCGGCAGCCGGCCGGCTGGCCGTCAGTCGATGCCGGCCGGACCTGCTTCGGCTAAGTTCGCCCGTAACTCGTCACCTTCGAACAAATATAGACGTACTTCAAAGAGAACACTGCGTCAAAAGGCAGTAACAATCAAAATTGGGCCGCTTGGCCCAATTCTGGGCGTTGGGACTTGAGACGCCGCGGCAGAAAGAACCGTTCCAGATGCGTAACGGCCCAGTCGGTCCGGCCGGGCCAGGCTACTCGGAAGAACTGCGTCACGCGCCGCGGCTGGACTCGCTCGACTTCACCCCCGTTCGTAAACATTTCTCTGGAATCAATAGCGATTGGCAGGATGCCAAAAGAGAGTGAAGTGTTGTCCGCGCCGGCTGTGTCGACGGGCACACCTTTACTCTTTAAACGGTCCGTTTGACTGTCTGAGCAGGGGACGAGTAGTCTAGGGGTAAGGCACTAGCCTTTGGGCTTAGTTGTATTATGACGTTTACACACAAATACATTGATGGTAGTCGGTTCCTAAGATGCGTGTACTATGCTAGAATAACACCGACTGACTTAGGTGATGTATGCACTAGTAGTGATCAATTCTAGATCTTGTAGAGCTATTCAAGCGAAGGATGAGCTTGAGTATACTTACATCTCTGTCGAGGTAAAAACTTTTGCAATAACTAGAATATCATTTACTATTTTAAGAAGCCTCGTCAGCGGGGGCGCAGCCATAATCTTCTGAAGGAGAAGGGGGAGGGGAACTCCAAGAATGCGAGGAAACGGACCACTTTCCGCTGTTCGGTTTCAGGTTTTGGTTTGATAAAAAATGGTCTGATCGCAATCACCGGAAAACGACGTGCAACCGCATGTTATCGGTCGTTGTGGTTGGTGGCGCATTGCTTAATAATGTTTTGTGCACAAAATGCCGGCTCATGTATCTGTATCCTCCTATTTTTCTCTCTCTTCGTCTAATCTCTCTTTGTCTCCGTCTCCGTCTCCATTATTTCCCTCTTTCCTCATCATCCCTAATCTTCATGTGTCTTCTCCGCTCTCCCCTTTCTCCCTTTCTTCTTGTGACCTTCTCTCTCTCCTCATTTTCACCACCCTCCCTCTTCTTCTCCTCTATACACTTTACATGCCCTTCCCCTCTCTCCCTCCCGCCTTCCCTCTCGCACTCTATTCATCTCTATCTCCCTCTCCCTCTCTCCGAATCTCTCCCTTTCCAATCCTTCTCGTTGTCCTCTTCATCTCCCGTCTTTCTCCTTCCGCTCGGTGTTCCTCCCCGTCCAGAGTGTTCCGTGTCCAGAAGTGTCTCGCGCGGCTGGCGGCGTCGGAGACCGGCCGCCCCTCGTGTTTAGTCTGCCGGCGTGTTTTGGTGACTCAGCCCGGCGTATGACATTGGGCCCGGCCGTGTTCCCAGCTACTACTGCCAGCACGAGCTGTGCCGGTCGGGCGAGTTCGTGCCCGAGTGGTGCGGCCCCGCCCAGTGCGCCGTCCTGCTCGCCTCGCGGCCCGGTGAGTGCCGAGCCGGAGTGGCTCTGTCGGCCCGGTCAGTGCCGAGGCGGAGTGGCTCTGTCGGCCCGGTGAGTGCCGAGGCGGAGTGGCTCTGTCGGCCCGGCCAGTGCCGAGGCGGAGTGGCTCTGTCGGCCCGGTGAGTGCCGAGGCGGAGTGACTCTGTCGGCCCGGCGAGTGCCGAGGCGGAGTGGCTCTGTCGGCCCGGCGAGTGCCGAGGCGGAGTGGCTCTGTCGGCCCGGTGAGTGCCGAGGCGGAGTGACTCTGTCGGCCCGGCGAGTGCCGAGGCGGAGTGGCTCTGTCGGCCCGGCGAGTGCCGAGACGGAGTCGGTCTCGTCTCGGCACTGCCAAAGCCAGCAGCGCGCCGCCGCTGGCCTTAGTCCCCGATGACAAACAGGCCCCACCTGCGACCCAGAGTGACTATTGCCGACCTGTTGTGGGACCTCGCCAGCCGTCCGGCGAGATCGAATGGCCACATGTTCGGCAACGAGTATGTCGCAGTGGTGGCATGACCAGTGCCACCACGTAGTATGTGGGCGCTAGTTCTCATAGTTCTGTTTATGAGTAATATGTGTTTATATTTAACGTTTAGCCTACGCTGGTCCCATGAAAAAATACACGGGAAAACGTGTCACGCCCTGTTCAGGGTTGGAAAAATCGGCTGTCGACGGACTTTTGTCATCAAGAACATTATCCTCTCCAGAATATTCCACGCTCATATTTTTCATGCCCTACTGACTTTTCGTGCCCTGGCTATGCGTTTCTTGACTGTTTGTCATGACGGAGGTGCCCGACATTCAGCCGTGCCTGATGCTGACGACCTGACGCCATACTTCCTCAGACGAGGCTGGCTTCGTCTTCGACCAGATCGCGCAGCTACGCCTGCTCGTGCGAGTGTACTGGGTGGGCGAGGGTCTGACGGACGTGGTAGAACAGATGACGCAGGCGAACAAGTGAGTGGAACCTGCACGGCGTGCAGTCACCTGTCTGCTCCCTGTGGAGGTATCATCAATGTGTCATGGATCACGTAGCCATGCTGTTAGACTGGCCGTCGTTCACAATTGACCGTTAGAATCAGGGTCTGGATGCCGGTGTGCATGGGTGATGCCAGTGCATTTGGAATAATTTGTCAAATTAAGTGCCACGGAACGCGTGAAATTAGCCCAGTTTAGTTCATTATTGCACAGTCAATGGGTCGACACAATCATCCATGTAAAGTTATATCATGGAAATTGTCAGTTTCATCTCTGGTTCAATTATTAACGCAACTACCTACCAATTTCAGGTGAAATCATATCTTGGTTGATCCTGCACACGAGACAAGCGTTGCATGGTATAGCCCATACAACCATAGATATAGGTTCACAACCGTACGGAGATACCGCACATACAGATAGACAACAACCATAACTAGCGGACAACGGCCGCCTGCTGACACTGGTCGAACGCGTACATACTGGCGTTTTGTATGCCTGATTCGCAAGGCCTGAAAGTACCAGGCGCTTTTGAAGTATATATACATATATATATATATATATATATATATATATATATATATATATATATATATATATATATATATATATATATATCATATATATATATATATATATATACATATATATATATATATATATATATATATATATATATATATATATATATATATATATATATATATATATATGCACGCAACACTACGGTACTTCCTAAACTGCTGGCACCTGCACTCATCAATTTGTGTCCGCCTGCTTGGTTGTGGCAATACCGGTGCTGAGCAGACGCAGACGTGTGTGTTTGTCGATCACAGAACGGTGCTATTCGTGCACTACAAACCGAGTCTGCTGACCTTGAACCAGTCATTCGTCGAGGTGGCGTTCCCCATCTGCCCCGAGGGTGTCTACTGCTACACCGGCAACAGGCACATGAAGAAGTTCGCCTGGAGCCGGCTGAGGAGCGGCGCCATCTCAGTGGACAAAGTAAGTGGCGCCAAAGTTTGGCGGGGCGCGTGGAGGTCCACACGGATGCATTGCACAATCGGCCGAACTGTCAAGCTGTGTCGGCGATAACGGGGCGTGCGCTACGGTTCCCGCGCTATCTGGCGGGCACGAACTCGTACGAGACTCGTCGCTTTGGATTACACTCGCGTGGCTGGACAGAACCGTGCTCGTAAATTGCGTTCGTTGGGTGCGGCCAAAGCGGTTCCATGCACCGTTCCATTTGTGAATTACGCTGACAAGATGGCAGCCGTCGAGCCAATTGAACACTGGTTGACAAACACATTTGCGATGGAAGATTTCACGCTCACTTCTCATCGAGAACCTGAACACCATTTGCTTACTATCTCCGGAAGTCGGACTGTTCAGTCGCTGCAGATGCACGTGCCTCTGAATGTCTCACATTCCGTATTTAAAGTGCCGCTTTTTGTTGCGTTCAATAGTCGGACGAATACTACCCCATTGATCAATCATCAAGGTACATTTACCTTGCCAATGAGCACATATCTGAATATCGGTGCACTTTTCGCTGCTGGCAGCGTATTATTGCCAGTGGTGGCACACTATTGCTCGTAGCGTACTGTTGCTGGTAGCGCACTGTTACTGGTAGCGCACTATTGCTGGTAGCGCACTATTGCTGGCAGCGCACATTTGCTGGTAGCGCACTGCTAGTGGTAGTGCACTATTCTTGGTAGTGCACTGTTGCTGGTAGTGCACTATTCCTGGTAGAACACTGTTGCTGGTAGTGTACTATTGCTGGCAGCGCACATTTGCTGGTAGCACACTGTTGCTGGTAGTGTACAGTGTTGGTAGCACACTGTTGCTGGTAGTGTACAATGTTGGCAGCACACTGTTGCTGGTAGCGCAAGACGACTTCCGCGCCTGTGAATGCCCAAAAGTCCGCGCGTACGAAACGAGTTCACACGCCGGTTTTCAATCATAGCACTAGATTATGGAATCAGCTTCCTCATATGATTCGTAAGGGGCCAGCTCTAAAACGCTACAAAAAAAACTTACTGAGCATTTGTACCAACTTAGTCAGTACTAACTCGCCTCGTAGTGAAATGTGTTTTGTGTGCTACATAGTAACGCCTAGTTTTCGTGTTGTAGTATGGATGTATTGTGTGCATAATGTTAACGTCATTTTTCATTTTCAGAGAGTAATATCTTTTGGTGTTTTATTATCTTCTCCTAATGCTGCCTGCGCAGTTGGTAAGGTTAATGGCAGCCCATGTTAATGAGTATCCTTTCACTGATAGACCGGTTGATCGGTTAATTGGCTGACTGGTTGCTACGACGGATGCTACGCGTGTCTGACGTTGTGCTGTTCGGCAGGCGCTACGCGAGTTTCAGTTCAGTCAGGAGCAGTACACCACCCTGCTGAAGATGAAGTTGACCTACCGGAACATGTCGTACGAGCAAGTCGCGTGCGAATGGCTGCGGCGGCACCGGCACATCTGGCTGAACAAGTGGAAGCCGGCCGGTCGCCCGCTCATCCTGATCGGCGGCATCTTTCCCATCGGCGGCACCAACTACAAGGCCATTGGCGTGATCCCAGGTGCGTGTCGGCAGCTCGCCTGCTGACTATGGTCCAATGTGTTCAGCGGCCGGTTCAGTGTGCTCAACAGCTGGTCTAGCGTGTCCAGTGTGCCCAATGGTCGGTCCACTGTGTCCAACGGCCGGTCCAGTGTGTCCAACGGCCGGTCCAGCGGCCGGTGCAGCGTTTCCAATATGTCCAACTGCCGGTCCTTGTGTCCAGTGTGTCCAACGGCCGGTCCAGTGTCCAGTGTGTCCAGTGTGCCCAACGGTCGGTCCAGTGTGTCATGTGTGCCCAGTGTCCAGTCCAGCGTGTCCAGCGTGTCCAGGGGTCGGCCCAGCGTGTCCAGCGGTCGGCCCGTTGCCGCTGCTCGCCCTGTGCTACCGTCACGACAGTGCTGGGCGCGTGCGTTGCCCGTACATGACCGGGGAATGTCTTTACAAGGTGTCGCTCGGAAACTTCAGTCGGCCTCTTAGTATTCGACGAGCCCGAAAGCGCGTATCGCTAACTAACTATGGATCGATGGCGCCCACTGAAAGCTTCGTAGTAGTGTCGACACGAGGGTTAATGACCTCCGCCAAGCCGACCGGCCGAGGAATGGTACATCAAGTGCTGTCAAAAGTGCACATACTCTGATGTTAGCCGGAAGGCCGATAAGCGATTATTTACGATGGCGATTATTGTATCAGGCGACAGCGATTATTGCGCGGTAATGAGTACACTGGCCTGCGTTTCAAAACTTTTTCAAAAGGTCGGAAGTTTCTCAGCTGTTCTAATACAAGTTTCGTGTGCTGAATCCGAAAATACTATCCATTTTTCTCGATTAGCTCAAGTTTTCACACTACGTCAAAGATAACAACTCACACACTGATGTATCAGTATGCATACTGCAGTATGATATATCAGTAGCGGAGATAAGTGAGAATTGGGACGCTGGCCTAGTAGAAGCAATGGATACAGAGTACAACCCGGCAGAATGGAGGTTGTTCATAGACTCCTCGAGTAGGAGCCTGAAGGCAGTTCTTCTGAACAACGGCAATAAGTTCTCGTCGATTCCTGTTGGACACTCCGTGCAACTGAAGGAAACGCATAACAGCATGGAACTTTTGTTGTCTGCTTTGAACTACAAAGAGCATGGTTGGCTGATCTGTGGTGACCTCAAGGTAGTAGGTCTCGTCCTTGGGCTGCAGGGCGGCTACACGAAATATCCATGCTTTCTATGCCTCTGGGACAGTCGGGCTGACAAACAGCACTATGTACAACGCGACTGCCCATCCAGGCATGCACTTGAACCTGGCTCCCACAACTTGTAGCCACGCCCCCTGGTTGAACCACAGAAAATCCTACTTCCACCACTCCATATCAAACTCGGTTTGATGGAAAATTTTGTGAAACCACTGGATAAAGAAGGACGAGGATTTGCATTTTTGGGACAGAAATTTCCTCATGTTAGCAGAGAAAAGCTGAAGGCTGGTGTATTCGACGGTCCTCATATAAGGGAGCTCATGAAGGATACTCGATTCGAAGAATGTTTGGAACAGTCTGAGCTCCCTGCATTGCTGGCCTTGAAGTTAATCATCACCAACTTCCTGGGTAATCACAGAAGTGCGGAATACGTGAAGGTCGTCGATGAGTTGATGGACAGTTTTCAGCAACTTGGTGCTCGAATGTCGGTAAAAATGCACTTCCTTAGGTCCCATCTAGATTATTTCCCAGATAACTGGAGATTACAGTGAAGAGCGGGGAGACCGCTTCCACAAAGACATACGGGTGATGGAAGAACGCTACCAAGGTCGATGGGATGTGAACTTTCTGGCAGACTGTTGTTGGTGCCTGAAGAGGGATGTCCCATCTGCTCAACACAGTCGGAAGTCCCTGAAAAGGCCATTTATTCCGCAGTAGTGTGTACTGTTGGAATGCGCTCTGAATACACTTATGGTCCATCTGTCTGGAGTTTAAACCTTTATTTATGCTTCTGTCGGATTCATTAGTAAACCAGTCAGAGCAATGTTTAGGTTCATATGAGTGAAATAACATATTTTAAAAATGGAGCGAATCGAGCAAAACGGATGCCATTTTCGGAATCAGCATGAAAAAAACTGATCCAAAAAAGCCGAGACACCCTTGACCTTACAAATCACGCAGATCAGTGTTATTCGGAGTAGACAGCAGACGTGAAGCGAGGGCAGTCGGCTAGGTGAGGACAGTCGGCTAGGTGAGGACAGTTCGTCAGTGTCGTGCGCAGTTTATCGCCGGCGACTGGCCGGGCTGGAATGGTCGGCAGCCGGGCGGATGTGTCGCACCATTGGCGGCACGTTTAATCCGGGGTCAAAATTGATCCGACCGGCTGCAGTTCCCTGCTCAGGTGATGACCTCAAGGTTCACGGGGCGCGCTCTGCTCGCACGCCCCGTTCTCCGTCCCTCCCTGATCGCGTATCGCTATCTGAGCGCACACTCAAACTGATTAATAAATATTCCATTTGCCGTGATGCTCGGCTAATCTCACTGTGGTGTTCATTTTCCAGCGGTCCTGATGGCCATGAACGCGGTCAACGACAACAGCAGCGTGCTTCCCGACTACGACTTGTCGCTGAAGGCCGTCGACGGCCAGTGCAGCGCCGACATGGTGATGAAGAGCTTCATCGACTACGTTCGTCTCTCCGACCACAAGCATATGGCGGGGATACTGGGTGAGCTCTTCCTCCGACCACAAGCATATGGCGGGAATACTGGGTGAGCTCCTCCCCTGACCACAAGCTTATGGCGGGGATACTGGGTGAGCTCCTCCTCCGACCACAAGCGCATGGCGGGGATACTGGGTGAGCTCCTCCCCTGACCACAAGCGCAGGGCAGGAATGATGGATGAGTTCCGCCTTGCTAGCCATACACCATCGACCGGATTACTGGGTGAGTTCCGCCTTGCTAGCCATACACCATTGAGCGGATTACTGGGTGAGTTCCGCCTTAGCTACCATACACCATTGACCGGATTACTGGGTGAGTTCCGCCTTGCTAGCCATACACCATTGACCGGATTACTGGGTGAGTTCCGCCTTGCTAGCCATACACCATTGAGCGGATTACTGGGTGAGTTCCGCCTTGCTAGCCATACACCATTGACCGGATTACTGGGTGAGTTCCGCCTTGCTAGCCATACACCATTGACCGGATTACTGGGTGAGTTCCGCCTTGCTAGCCATACACCATTGACCGGATTACTGGGTGAGTTCCGCCTTGCTAGCCATACACCATCGACCGGATTACTGCGTGAGTTCCGCCTTGCTAGCCATACACCATTGACGTAAACTATGTGACAGTTCTACCTTGCCAACTATAAGTACCTCGCGGGTGCACTGGGTAAGCTCTACCTCTCTAACGACGAGTAAGGGACAGAATACTGAGTGAGTGTCATCTCTCCACGGAAGAGCGCGTGACTGGAATTCTGGGCGACTTCCTCATCTCCAACCGAGAGCACATGACATGGATACTGGCTGAAGTATTTATTGGTGTTTGTCAAATATAAAATGCTGTAATATATTCCCTAAGTAATAAAATATAGACGTAAATATAATTAGGGAGGAATATTACACTTAAATGTTGGTGAGAGGTACCTAAATGTATGGACTGAGTTTCGATATTTTTAAAGGGATATTCGTGGTCTTCCTTGTATTTCAATAATTGTATTGCAATAATTGCAAATTTTAAAATGTAGCCTAAATTTTAAAATGTAGGTCAGGAATTCTAATGTGTCTTCAATTCACCAGCTTCAACATAACTGTGTCTTCCAAATTATTCTGGCAAGCCATCATCCCTGGTTACCCGCGTGCAATCACGCCGCTTTTGGTTGTGTTTCCCATGCGTCAGCATGCCTCATGCGAACACGGCTCAAATACGGCTGCGATCAGTCTCATGCAATCGGAAGAGGTCTTCAGCTATCGACTACGATGCACTCCGGCGAAGCACAAGTCCTGACGCAAGACTTGCGTGTTTTAACCTTGGTTGGTTATTGGTTTTACGACACGTGGACAGTTGGGTCATGTAGCGTCGCCAATCTCTCACGCCGATTGGTCGCGGGCGAAGAGTAGCGAAAGGTGAGATTCGAACCCACAACCTTTCGATTGCGCGACGAGCGACTTACCCCTAGGCTACTCGTTCTCCCGCGTTTTAACCTTTGGGATTCACATTGACGCTCATTGTAACCCTGACATACGCGAGCCTATTGCTGTGCCCCGGCATCAATTGAATTGACTTGACCTGACCCGACCTGACCCTCAGGCCCGGCGTGCTCGGACACGGTGGAGCCCATCGCCGGCGTGTCTCGCCACTACAGGGTGGTGGTGATCTCGTACAGCGCCGAGGGCGTGCTCTTCTCCAACCGCAGCCAGTACCCCTACTTCTTCCGCACCATCGGAGAGAACAAGCAGTTCCGGTGAGCGGGACGACGTGCGGGACGGTCACTCGTGACGTCATACAAGCCATAAAGTGTCCAAATTGAATAAGAGCCGCAGGGAACCATTTGGGTTGAGCCTGTAAAGGAAGATGCTATAATCCTGGATATAACGATAGTAAGCACCCCAACTCATGCTGCCTTCTAAATTACAAGGAATCTATCCAGCAATATCCTGCACACCTACCAATGCCTATCTAACACAATTGACTCAATCCCGTGTTACACACGAGTGGATATAATGGTCCATCAATAATTGTCAACTCCATCAAAGCATGTTTAATGGGGCCTGCACCGTGTACACTTGCTCATATAAATATCATCCTATCCACCACTAATATAACTCAGAAACAATATTTTCAAACCTAAAAAGTTTATCCACCCTATTTGAAATGCATTCAGTGAGGGGTTCCCCACAGCATCAGCAGGCAGCCTATTCCAATGATCAACCACCCTTTGATTGAAAACCTACTCGTGCTTAACTGTCCTACACCTGGACTTGTCTAATCTGAATTAATAACCCTTATGTGCAACTCTAAATTGAATAATCTCATTCAGATCGACCTGATCTAACCGTATCTTGATTACACTTCCAACATATAAGGAAAAGCGTATAATGTAGCGATCATCATAACCGAATGTCTCTCGTATGTTTTCACTTCGCACACAATATTCACCTTTCGAAGCACCAGATCTAACATGTAATTTTCCCCTATGGGTTCATGTATCATGTGAAAGAAGCAATTTATCCTCATAACAAGCCCCGAAACGTCTTCATGATTTCCTTAGACGTCTAGTTTTGTCTCCCATCCCTGCTACGTTGTGCTTTAATTCTGGCCTGGTGGCTTATGGAATGTCATAATCCTTAACCACAGTCCTGCCCGTGTCGCGAGAGATAACTGCAAATAGCTGCAGGGGGCTGGACTGTCAAATGCGAGTGTTACTGCCGAATGTTTATTTACTCCTGGTGTAATGTCACTAATTGATGTTTGTGTTGAGCTAAAGGCCAGCTTACGTGGATATCAGCGTCGTATATGGGTTTGGCGACTGCATGTGAGACATTATTCGGCGGGATCGGGAATGAGGAGGTGGTCAGCGACACTCACCCCGGTCCGGACAGCCGTCGGCTGGGTAGGGGTGGGGTGGGGGTGGGGGTGGGGGTGGGGGCTTCAGACGGAGGCACCCACACTCGGTTTGGCCAGCCATCGGCTGGAGAAGACATTCAGATGAGGACATCCACACCCGGTCCGACTGGCGATCAGTTGGGGGTCCTTAAGATGGCGGTATCCACACACTCGGTCTGACCAGCTGTCGGCTGTTCGGGGGGGGGGTGGAGCCTCCAGATGAGTACATCCATATCCGGTCTGACCAGCCATCCGCCTAAGGTCGGGGGGGGTGATGACCTTCAGACGAAGGCACCCAAGTTTGGCGTCATTGCATGTACAGTTGTGCCAGATTTATGATCCACGCCCGCTTGTACGCGTGGCGAGGCCAAGGTTATTGTCCCAAGACGAATTTGATGCCGCGACACGTGTGGTGTGCCCACTGACCTCGGTGTGTGTCGCCGTTCGACCGACCACGTCACAGACGCTGCCGTATAGTGCAGTCGACCCCAGTCCTTCCTGGTCCAAGATTGTCTGGGCGCCGCTGGCTATGTCGTCGGCTCCAGACCAAGCTGGTTATCGTAGTAATGTGGCCGGCTTTAGGCCAAGCTGGTTACTTTAGTGCGGCGGCTGGCCTCACGCCCAACTGGTTACCGTAGTGCTGTGGCCGGCTTTAGGCCAAGCTGGTTACTATAGTGCGGCGGCTGGCCTCACGCCCAACTGGTTACCGTAGTGATGTGACCGGCTTCATGTCAAGCTGGTTACTTTAGTGCGGCAGCTGGCCTCACGCTCAACTGGTTACCGTGGCGCTGTGGCCGGCTTTAGGCCAAGCTGGCTACCTTAGTGCGGCAGCTGTCCTCACGCCCGACTGGTTACTGTGGTGCTGTGGCCGGCTTCAGGTTCGTTTACAAGCAGCTGCTGGCGCAGCTGCAGTGGAAGCGGCTGGCGTCGCTGACCGAGGCCGGCCAGAAGTACTCCGAGTACATCTCGATCCTGCACGACATGCTGCAGCAGTCGGGCGTGACGTTCATCGCCAACCGAAAGCTCCTGCCCGACACCCAGAACATGGAGCCGGTGAGTGGCGCTGTGCTGCCGGCGGCCGCCGGGCGCGGGCAGGCCGCGTGACGCGGCCGTCGGGCGCGTGACGCGGCTGGCGGCGCGGTGACGTCACGCTCGGGGTCTCAGGGACTCACTCGGAGATCACTCAGCGGCGTGATCCGTTGCCCTCTGGGGACGAGTTGAAGTGGACAGACAATGCTTCTGATGGCGTTTGGAGGTAGGGCCAGTTTTCGTGATGGTTAGTGTGATCAGTATTGAACTTGGTGTCCTACCGGGCGGAAGATATCGTGTTCTGTATGGTCGGAGATACAAATTGGAGAAAATAGTGGGATGATGAACGGTAGATTATGTATTAATTGAGCGAAAAAGTATTGCATATTTTATGTCTTGTGTCTTGTGTCTTGTGTCCCGTGTCGTTTGTGCCTGATTACTTTCAATTTTTGGTCTAAGTGCCAATTTTCACTAAATTTAATACATAATTTACCGTTCATCATCCCATCATATCACATTATGTTTGGGCGTCATTAATAGCGCTCGCTCATAGCTGCTTCAGGCCTGCAGAAGAGTTAATGACCACTCATCACCCAGCCTGGTACCCTCCCGATGTTAGGTTGTCCCCGCGCTGTATTATATTGGTGACTTAGCTGCTTCGAACCCATGCTGTATGCCCTGAACACGGTAGTCATTGTGGTATTTTCACTCACCAGAATCACTGAGTGGCTCTTCCCCTTGTATCTTTGCAACCAATGAACCGATTACACCGATTCAAACGACATTAGATAGCCTATAACTTTAATCGAGAGAACATAGTTTGTGTTTATCTGGAGTCCAAGTGTGAGATCACGGGCCATATGAAGTAAAACAATTTGACGGTTTTGGACAACTAATATTTTTGCCACAAACCGGGGCATTATGGCAATATAAAGTCTCAGCTATGATTGAATACATCCTGTGTATGCCTAAAATTGTCCATGCAAGCCTTTTATGGCCTCGGCCCCACTATGGTCACGTGAGAAAAAGAAGCCAAATTGTCTTTTTGATTCAGCGCACAATGCAATGCATTTTCTTGGCCATATTATCCTAGGCATCTTGATAAAAACTGATATAAATATTCGCATGTGCTACGGAATCCTGTATGTGTGTATAATCTGGCATGACGCCTATGAGGTCACAAGTAATGGCTAGTGAAAGTATTTCACTGATGCCAAGAGTGCACATTTTACCATACATAAGGGCATCATAATAATACAAACTTCAGGTGTTGGTCGATTCATGTTTTGGATGCCCACGATTATGCAACCTATACTTGTCGGATCTCGTGATGCCAGCTGGGGAGAAGGTGTAAATTGGCCGCTTTGCTTCAGTGTGCCATGCATTGCATGTCCTTATGCTACAATTCCTCGAGGAGCTCGAAAAGACGGACCTATACCTTCATATGCATCACATAATATTATCATCGTGTTCTGTCATGTGCATAACTGACATACTATGTAGATTATCGTAGGTGCAGGCATTTCCTGAGATCATTATAATACGAAATACATAGTGGTGATGGTTGGTACATATCAAAGACACAAGTCTTGGCTCATATACTGAAGGTTTTCACAGTTGTTTTCCTCTTGCGCTGAGTCTCTGACATTTACCTCTCTAGAATAATTTCAGTTGTATTTACCTATCAGTGTAATTTTGTTAGATTGTATCGGATGACAGCAAGCGACCGTCTCAGGCGGTAAAAGGAGCACCTGCGTCGGAGTTTTTTAAATGTCATTTTTGTATGGCCTGGCATTGTATCTTAAGCAGCAAGCAGTGTAGGATTTTCATATTTTTTTCTTGGTAGTGGAGTACAATTTTTTTTTAGGCTGGAGTACAAAAAAAAACAGGTATGCACTAACTGACAACTGACCTTGTTTAAGTGGAGCTGAAAACCAATGTCACCATTTTTGTATGCATGAACATCTTGCCAAACTAAGCCATGCCTAAAATTTTGCTGCACTAAACAAATTAGTTGTCCATAACCAGGTGGCATTGCTTTAATGGAATTAAAAATAAATGTAAACATTTCATGCTGTATGTACCATGTAAGCATTATATATGTACATATAGCTAACTTCTAAGTCAGCAATATGTCAGCAAGCTGAGTCGTGAATATGTGCAATTGTGTCGAGGAATGCATCTAGTGGGAAATGCCCTCAGTAGCCAAGTACTCCCCAAAATATATTATATACCCATGATATATGGAAATGGGATAGATGTTGCCTGAGTGTAGGTGCGTGAAGCAATTCCAGAGTTCACAAACAAATATTTATGATGAATGGGCTTGATGTGATGTGAACGCACAAATAACATATCTGTTGGCAGAGATCAGGATGACACGCACTGACTCACATTGGGCAGACCACACAACCGGGATCATCCTTCAACAAACACTTCTCCGAGGGACTGGTCCCACGACTAATGGGCCGAGTTCACCCGCGATTCATTGGAATTATTGCTAACTTCAGTTGTCTTTAGACGGATTGGTGGCCAAGATTTTGAACGCTCCCCAAATGAGTTTCATGGCCTCAGTGGGTCCCGTCGCGATGAGCCGGTTTTACAGCGGAAGTTTCGTCATAGGTCACGTGGTCTCAGGAACAAGATAGAGGGAGAATATTGATATGCACAAGTTAAAAGCGACCATAAAATAGAATTATCACATCGATTTTAATAACGAAATATGTTTTACTATTCCTGCTGTCAAAATAAGGAGAGTTAATCTTACATCAGAAAATTATAACATGTTTCTGATTTGCGTGGAGACTGCACACAGCTCTAGAGAATATGAGAGCCTACGAACGACTGACATATATATAATTTGTGCTGTTGTTAAATTAGCGAAGGATGAGGTTATAAACAAACTTCAGGCGCAATGGTAGAGAAAATAATAACAAAAGCATACTTAATCCATGTTGACCAAGTCTATAAATATGGGTTTCGGAATATATAATGGTTTAATGAAAATTATACTAAAACAGTCCGGCTAAAATAGTTTTATTCTCATCACCAAGAAGGATATTTTGCATGAAAAAGCTGAGGGAAGGAATTCAAACCCATTCTTATTCTCATTATAAGTTCCTTCATGTACTTGTTTAGTTCATGTCTGGAATGTTTAGTTGAAGCAAGGATCGAGTTAGGAGTATCTAGAGCTGCCAGACGGGAGTATTTTTAAAACCTCCCACGGTCGGTTTTATTTTTCTTCTTAGATAGAGCTGGTCGGATTCGCTAACTCAGCCCGAGAAGTACAACTCCTCATGGGGCGGGGAACAGGGAATGGGTCGGAGTAAATTTCGGAACATGTATTACGGACCCTTCACTGACACCGATGAACCCAAAATGTGGTTATATTTCAAGGCGCATGTTTATCTTCGCACACATTTACAAAAAAATATGCGACAGTCATGCAAAAGTGCACAACTGACATTGGTTTCTTGGTGTTTTCGCCTCGGGGAACTTGCTTGCTCCGGGGCGGATTTTAGGAAATTTGAAGTGATTTTCTTGCATTGAACGGGCTCATTGTGTCTAAAAAAGTTGTCCCTTTAACAAAACTACCTTCGATTGCGCATTTAAAGCATTTACTGGCGAAACCAGGCTTCAACTTTATACTCCGATTACACCAAGTACCCCTGGTTTTGCCAACTAGAGATTTCTGGTGCTTCTTGGCGAGTACTCCAGCGCAAGGCTATGGAACACCTCTAGGCTCCAGCGCAAGTTTCCCAAGAGTATTATGGAATAGATATTCATTAATCTAAGTATGTTATATATCAAATAAAATATTGATAAATATTGGACCAATATTGAATAAATATTGAATTAATTATTGACTTTATTGACACTAATATAGCGTTTTTCACATATAAAGCGCCGACGTTGTGCGTAGCCGGTTTTAGTAAGGTTCTTTACGAATTTTAGCGCAACACCGACGGCTCATGCTCCGTCGTATGTTTTATACTGCCTTTCAAGGATGTGTAGTGACGTTGGATGGTCGGGGCGCTGGGGTCGCGGAAACTGCTAGTTGTTGTCAGGTATGGACTTTTAGTGGTAGCACTCTACCAAGCAATGTTGTTCTTCGTTTTCCCTTCTGGAGTACAAAATATTTCATTTAGTCTAGTCACAATCCTGGAGTACAAAATGTATTGGTATGCATGACACCAACAAACTCCAGTTTTTCCAACACTGGCAGCAAGTGTATCGATTTTTATAGTTCTAAGCTGGCGTTATATTTGAATTCAAATATAACGGCAGATCAATATGAAACTACGTCATGAGACCGATATGATCCAGGATGACGTAGTTAAGGTAACACGATACCAAAATGACCTTTAGCATATCAACTGCATCTGCATTGGTATGCCAGTGTACATTTGACCGATTGTATCTCATAATAAGCAAGCGCCTGGTACTTTAATAGCAACACCTATGAACGACTTTATGACGTCATTAACCGAGATGACCTGAAAGTCAATTATGGACACTAGATGCCCCAGGTGTTCATTGGAACGCACTGAAAATCTCAAGCTGTTGTTCAATTTATTTTGTTATTCCCTCCCATCAATTAATTATCCCTTTCCCTCCCACCGACAGGGGACGAGTAGTCTAGGGGTAAGTTCCTCGTCTTACAATCGAAAGGTTGTGGGTTCGAGTCTCACCTGTCGCTACTCTTTGCCCGTGACCAATCGGCGTGAGAGATTGGCGACGCTACATGACTCAACGGTCGACGTGTCGTAAAACCAATAACCAACCAACCAACCTCCCATCGACACGCGTATTAACCATTATATATATGGGCATGCTCCAAATAGAGGTAAATATGTTGGGAGTTCGATTACTTCAGCCCTTTTAAAGTGGTTTTCACGATGCCACACTCTTGGACAGGCCTAGCGGCACCATGATCAGACTGTTGCAAGTATTCAATGCGGATCGGCCACGCAGTGAGGGGAATTTGGCGAAGGTACTCGGACCACCTCTACACATTTTATAGTCCTCTGACTTTGGCCACTTTATTTAGAAAACTGACCGTTATGTAAGCAAACATGGCGCTGCATTCCCAAACCAGAAATGCAGACGTTTCAGACATGCACCTGGATGCGGGGTGCCTAAACCTCATTGGAAACACCGTTGATTCAGTATTCGGTAAGCGGTTGACGTATCGGTTGTGGTGGCATTGGTGTGTGAGCGAGGTTTGGCAGCAATTTCCGTGCTCACGGTAGCACATCTTCTGATCCAATTGAGCTTTGCTGGGATGACCTTTCCCGTGGACGTAAATGACCATAAATTCAACTGTTCCGTGAGCCGCGCGAGACATGGCGTCCGGGGTCGCCAGGCTGGGTATTGTAGGTGTAGCCAAGCCCCACTGCCTTACTCCTGCTGAGAGAGCCGATAAGCCAACCATTTGGTATAACGTCTATACTTGCGGCTGCTTCAGAACCCATCACTGTTCCCTTCAGCACCCATAACGTGGAAATATCTGACGGCTAACGTGGAATGTTCACTCGAGGCCGGATATATGCCTAGTGACTTCTAGAATCGAGCTCGAAACTTCGTTGCCGGATTGAGGCGCCGAGGCGGTTGAATACCCGATGTTTTGGGCGGTGTGAAATCGGTATGCAGCGGCTTTCATTTGCCTTGTGTTTATGGGTCTGCTTTTGCTTCAAATCTCAGTTCGTATCGCATGCAACAAGGCTGTGAGAACTTTTTATGGGAGGAAGGCACCAAATATCGTTAAATTCGATCTTTTCCTTGCTTACGGCCTTAATGAGAAGCCAAAATCAGATTCTAAAGGCACCGTGATGTACCGAACCACAAATGTTTACTACCCCATCTTGGAATGCATGATGATGAAGAGTTTGTCCTCCAGCTGTTCATCATTTGGTGCAAGCTTTTCTCAGCATACAGCAATGTGACCTGTGACAATACGGTCCTCATTTGGCGGTATTGCGATTCCTTACCAGTTGCTCATCACCTATTATTTGGCAAACCGCAGTTGCAATATGTGTTTCATAAGAGATGTTTCCGCTGCACTTCTGTGAACGCTCCCAAGGCCCAATACATTTATTTGTTTTGCGGAAAGTAAACAAATGGAGAAAAATGTCTGCCTTGTCTAAGTAACACAAAATTATATGCCAGCCTTTCATGTCAGCCTCACACGTCTTGCGCCCAAAAACGCGTCTTACTAGTATCTACTACAAGTAGCTGCCAATGGGAACTGTTTCTAATTGGCTAAAAAAAAATGTTGCAAAAGGTGTGATGTGAAATATAATATTAACGTGCAACTATTCGGATGCGCCTATTCCACAGTACGCTGAACCAGCTTGTCCCAAATGTTTTCAGCCATCGGTAGAGACATTGAATGCGTCTCTGGGAACCCGCCAATCTAGGATGCTACATCGACATCTGTCAGGATGCCTTTTGACTCGGTGAAGATAAAATAGTCATCGGTATTATATGGGACCGTGCAAACGTCAACGTGAGTATAGTGTACTAGTGGAGAGACAAGCGAGACAAATTAAAGGTCGTTTACAGAGGTCGAACATCGGTACACCCGCTGGGCGAGATCGCCGATGGGATCAAGGAAGAACATCGTATGGTAGAATGCTGAAACATGGAAAACGGGGTGATTCCCTTCCGTCTGAGCTTTGAAATACTACGTAAGTGATCCGACATTTCGTTGTTCCAATGCCGCCGCATTGTTTCTCCACATAAATTTGCACACGAATTCGCAATGTAGGTGCCAGTAATATGGCATAGTTCCTGATTCTGAACATAGCTATCTGAATCAGTGGAGTTAATACATACATAGTTCAAGATATGTCTGTATTTCCTGGTCAATCATTGTTGTGGCTATATTAGAAGCTAAATTGATCTTCTAGATCCTAGGACGATTTGATTTGAACGAATGATTTGTGACAAATCACAAACAATTTGTTTGACAATGACCTATGGCCGAAACGTCACAATAAATACTTACGTTTTTCTAACATTGGGTCGTTCCTAGATCTAGAAGATCAATTTATCTTTTAATATATCCACAACAAGGAGTTAATACATATTATGCAGTAGGTTGACAATATTGCGCTGACGCCCGCAGAACTTCTTCCTCTTGCACAGTAGGTGCTGAGAGGTACATGCGATAGCGGATCTGAAGGGACCCTAGACGAAGGGAATTCTTCAGAAAAAGACGATATCACCGAATACCGACTCCATGCATCTTTGCTAGAAGCGCTGATGTGTTCACCTGGTCACGTGTTGCATCCAAATAAAGGAAAACGGCATCAGTGTGTTGCTATTGGTGCCGGAATGGACATATTCCATCAGGCGAAGGATATAATCCAACAAACTGCGGCCAACGTGATACCCTCCCAGAACAGCACAACATTTGTGCATGTATCTAGGAGATAACTCAGCCGAAAATTAACGTTTAGAGTTGAATTGGCAAGGTATTTTTGTCGAAAAGCTTGCATGCAGAGCTGGATTGTGTTGTCAGGTGATAATCAGGTGGATGTTGCATATTTTTGTGGCGGTCGGTCTCGGCGGGCCAGTTCAGGCCGTGACGGGACACCGCTTCGGCTGGGATGGCCGCGGAACGGCTGGAGCTGGATCCTTGCTGGATCCCTGCTGGATCCCTGCTGGATCCCTGCTGGATCTCTGATCCCTCTGTCCGAGTCGCCGCGGGAGCGTCGGGTGCTGCAGGCCAGTCTGAGCAGTCGAGCGACGTGGCGGCAGTCGAGCGACGCGGCGGCAGTCGAGCGACGCGGCGGCAGTCGAGCTTGGATACTGGTCGAGCTGCGGTGCCGGCGCTGCTACACAGTGCGCTGCTACACAGCTGTCCCATGAGGTGACGGCGATTCGTCGTCAGAAAATCAGACGGATCTCGGATGACCTTGACCCGCGGCGCCGTTTTCCCCGCCCAATGTCTCCGTGTCGAGGCGGATGAGCAGCAGCTGGTTATGTTGGCCCGGGTGTAATCGTTGGTGGGTGGTGGGTAGGGGTGGGGGTGGGGTGGGGAGACACAACAGTGGGATGGGCCGCCGGAGGTGCGGCACGCAGCGGCACAGATTGGCTGGCTGGTGGTGGTGGATGTGTGTGTGTGTGGGGTAGGGCGGGGGGTGGGGTTGTCTCGCACTGGCCTACTGCGTCATGTTGAGGGCATTGCAGCCTCAGCGAGGCGACCCAGTTAGCCCGTGCCTGCCTATTTTTGACTTGCTGTGTCTGTTGCTGTCGGTGACGACGCCCTTGTGCGCGTGTGCTAGCGTACCGTTGCGTATCGATACATATGCTGCACAAGCCTACTGTTGAGAGTCCATTCGGCCTGTGTTTCAGTACCTCACCGACCTGAGGGAGAAGAACGCCAGGATCATCGTGGCCGATCTGTACGAGATCGCCGCCCGCGCCGTCATGTGCGAGGCCTACCTGAAGAACATGACCGCCAGACAGGTGCGCCTTGTCTCTGCACACCACACGCGCAGACTCGGCGGATATATAGTGGCCTCAGATACCGTCGTGCATGCCACCTCCGCTGCACTCGTCCATGTCGCTGGCACTAGTATATTTGCTGGAATACCGAAGAAGAGTCGAAATATTGTCGACGAGCGACCTCCGCCCCGCACGATTGGGCCCTTCCAAAGGCGTTGTTTTCGATCGCACGATCACCGAAGACGATTCTTATGGGTGGAAGTTTGTAGAAGACGGTGGCGAGGTGATGCGATTAAAAATAGTCGCACTGCAAGGTAAAAATGTATTGTGAACGGTATTTCTGACCACGCTAGTGTGGCTCTCTCACGCTTGGCACGCCGATTTTCTCAGCCATGGCGATAGCTGCCTGGTGTACATTGTTTGTTTTGCATGTACACTGATTTAAAATTGAATTTGAAAATGGAAAGTTGAATGACCGAATTCATGGTCATATTACATCAGTTGCTGGTACTTTTGAGCATGGAGGATTCGAAACGTGTTTGGTCCATTGGGATTTATGAATTGGTGGGGATTTTGAGCATTGGAGTTCTAATCGTTTTTGGTCCATGGAAAATTATGAGCAGTTGGAACTTTAAAGTGTTGTGCACGTTTTTGAAAGATTACGGATCATGATGATCTAGGGTTTTTGAGCATTGGGAACGTTTTCGGCCGAACTGGTATTGTGAGCAGCTGGATATTCTGAGCGTTGAAGGTTTCGAACGTTTCGACGGGATGAAGATTGTGAGCGATTTTTTTTTTGTAATCCGCCTGAGGGCGTCAGTTCCTAAAATGGCGCTCTCTGTCTTGTTTTCATCAGCGCATGTGCTACATGAGCACTTTCAAGGCCCTGTCGCATTTATCACGTAACTCGACGCAATGTCAGCGGCCCACTGACCTCGAGCGAGTGTCAGCAATTTTGCACGAGCAGGGTCCTATCGAAAATATATCACAAAATGTTTTTTGTTTGTTGTATCCTTTCTTTTGCATTGTATGCATCAATCCAAATTAACCCGAAGTATCTTGAGTCTATAAAAATACAATTTAACGCAGCGCTACCCACACACACACTATTGTACTATATTCCGTGTTGTTTAATATACGAGTGTATTATATCTCAACCTAAGATGACATTCAAAAGCTGCCACCTCCTGAGGTAGGGAGACGCCGGGTTTTTGCACCTATGTATGTAACTAGCAAGAGATCGGGTGTTGCAAACTTTCTACCCTGGCCGTCCTGACGTGTACCGTGGGGTTGTGTTGAGCTGCATGCCGACGCCTCCAGCTGCCGGCAGCGGCACTGAATTTCTGTGCTCTCGGCACCTAGTTGGTCTGGTTGGTTATTGGTTTTACGACACATCGACCGTTGAGTCATGCAGCGTCGCCAATCTCTCACGCCGATTGGTTGCAGGAGAAGAGTAGCGACAAGTGAGACTCGAACCCACAACCTTTCGATTGTGAGACGAGCAACTTACCCCTAGGCCACTCGTCCCCGCCTAGTTGGTCTGGTTCCTCTCGGCAGGGTTACGTTTGGTTCCTGCCGGCGTGGTTCTCGCCGGTCTGGTACAACCACACGGACACCAAGTGCAAACCGGACGAGATCCTGAAGGTGAGTCAGCCCTGGTTCAGCGTGGCGCGTCGTTAGTGTCTAGGCGCACGCCCATGCCACGTTGGATCAACGTCCGGCAACGGACTCCGGCAGACATACTGCCGTAGCCGGTCGTTATGAAATGATGCTGGCGACTGCCTTGGCAATGTAATGCAATGCATATCTGATCCTCCCGAGCAGGGTTTTTCAGTGTCCGTTACAGGTGCAGCAATGTGCAGCACAGACCATCGTCACGAGCGTACACGCAATACGCGGAAACACTAGAAATTAGAGCATGTACGGCAATTAGAGCCCGGACATGCGCAGCATGACCGTAAGCCTCCACCTGAAAACGTTGTAGGTGCCGTGGTGACGGTCATGGTGACCGCTGCGGTGGTGTGTGGCCGCTGCGACGGTGACAGCGACGGTCGGCCTTTTTCCGCAGGCTCTGGATGGACACCTGGCGCTGTCGCACGCCTACTTTGCCAACGGCTCAAGCATTATGCAGGAGGGTATCAGCGTGGATGACTGGAGGAAGGAGTACCGTAACTCGTGTCGCGAGGTGAGCGCCGCCCGTAACTACCGTGTCGAGAGGTGAGCTCCGTCCGTAACTACCGTGTCGAGAGATGAGCTTCGTCCGTAACTACCGTGTTGAGAGGTGAGCTCCGCACCGTAACTCCCGTGTCGAGAGGTGAGCTCCGTCCGTAACTACCGTGTCGAGAGGTGAGCTCCGTCCGTAACTCCCATGTCGAGAGGTGAGCTCCGTGTCGGGAGTGAGCTCCGTCCGTAACTCCCGTGTCGAGAGGTGAGCTCCGTCCGTAACTACCGTGTCGAGAGGTGAGCTCCGTCCGTAACTCCCATGTCGGGAGGTGAGCTCCGTCCGTAACTCCCGTGTCGAGAGGTGAGCTCCGCACCGTAACTAACGTGTCGAGAGGTGAGCTCCGCACCGTTACTACCGTGTCGAGAGGTGAGCTCCGCACCGTAACTACCGTGTCGAGAGGTGAGCTCCGCACCGTAACTACCGTGTCGAGAGGTGAGCTCCGCACCGTAACTACCGTGTCGAGAGGTGAGCTCCGTACCGTAACTACCGTGTCGAGAGGTGAGCTCCGCACCGTAACTACCGTGTCGGGAGGTGAGCTCCGCACCGTAACTACCGTGTCAGAGGTGAGCCTCCGTAACTACCGTGTCGGGAGGTGAGCCTCCGCCGTAACTCCCGTGTCGAGAGGTGAGCTTCGCACCGCAACTACCGTGTCGAGAGGTGAGCTCCGTCCGTAACTTCCATGTCGGGAGGTGAGCTCCGTCCGTAACTCCCGTGTCGAGAGGTGAGCTCCGTCCGTAACTACCGTGTCGAGAGGTGAGCTCCGCACCGTAACTCGTGTCGAGAGGTGAGCTCCGTCCGTAACTTCCATGTCGGGAGGTGAGCTCCGTCCGTAACTCCCGTGTCGAGAGGTGAGCTCCGCACCGTAACTACCGTGTCGAGAGGTGAGCTCCGTCCGTAACTACCGTGTCGAGAGGTGAGCTCCGTCCGTAACTACCGTGTCGAGAGATGAGCTTCGTCCGTAACTCCCGTGTCGAGAGGTGAGCTCCGCACCGTAACTACCGTGTCGAGAGGTGAGCTCCGTCCGTAACTATCGTGTCGAGAGGTGAGCTCCGTACCGTAACTACCGTGTCGAGAGGTGAGCTCCGTCCGTAACTCCCATGTCGAGAGGTGAGCTCCGTCCGTAACTACCGTGTCAAGAGGTGAGCTCCGCACCGTAACTCGTGTCAAGAGGTGAGCTCCGTCTGTAACTACCGTGTCGAGGGGTGAGCTCCGTCCGTAACTACCGTGTCGAGAGGTGAGCTCCGTCCGTAACTACCGTGTCGAGAGGTGAGCTCCGCACCGTAACTCGTGTCGCGAGGTGAGCTCCGTCCGTAACTACCGTGTCGCGAGGTGAGCTCCGTCCGTAACTACCGTGTCGAGAGGTGAGCTTCGTACCGTAACTACCGTGTCGAGAGGTGAGCTCCGTCCGTAACTACGGTACCGAGGACCGCAACCGATGTCGACAGGTGAACTCCGTACCGTAAGTTCTGTGTCGAGCACCGCATCTCGTGTCGAAAGGTAAGCTCAGATCGTTGAACTATCATACCAAGTGTCGTGTAACAATAAGCGTACATTTAAATATGACATGACGAGGTGACATAGTGAAGCATTTGGTGACAGGGTAAGTCAAGCAGGGATCACAACTGTACTGTTCATAGCGACCGGCGACAACGCGTCGGATCAGGAAAGTGTAAAGTCTGCGACGTGTGACATGGCGACAGTCCGGTCGGCTGACACGTGGTGCGGTCACACACGCGCCGGCTCTCGGTCATGAGCAGGCTTCGGAACTGCGCATCAACAGCGGACACGTGTCGTTCACGCTGGGAGCTATTTCCGTCGCCAGAATGGCCTAGCCTTTGATCGTGGCTGTATTAGAAAGTATGCGGCACGCGGATGCTATGACTGCGCAATTGATGGTGCTCAAAAATGCTGTGTCAGTTATTTGGATTCCCATTATGCACAGGATATGCCTACCATATATTGACACAAAACACTTTTTAACGATTCGAATATAGATGTAGTTAGTGAAGCACACCACATGATGGCCGATATCTGTACATGTGTGTGTTCAGTTCCCAGCGAAAAAGTCCGTCAGCACTGGTGTAGTTGGTACGCAGTGGTATTGTCTGACATGTGCGTGTACGTGTTCAGTTCACCAGTTAAATAAGTCCTGCAGCACCAGTGTGGTAGCGCGCCGTGGTGTTTCCTGACGGCGCGTGTGTGTCTGTCAGTTCCAGGTGGAAGAGTCCGACTACGCCGGCTACGCATACGACGCCGTCTGGACGTACGCCCTTGGGCTGGACAAGCTGCTGAG
This sequence comes from Imbricaverruca yamaguchii, assembly GCA_034440575.1. Classification (NCBI taxonomy): domain Eukaryota; kingdom Metazoa; phylum Arthropoda; class Thecostraca; family Neoverrucidae; genus Imbricaverruca; species Imbricaverruca yamaguchii. Next base: position 2,055,046 of record JAOTOL010001631.1, on the reverse strand, counting down.
GGAGAAGCCGTCTCGCTTCCAAGACTTCCACACAGAGGCCACTAACTCGTGAGTCTGGGAATATGGTGGTGCAGGTGTCTGCTGGTGGCGATAGTGTTCAATGACGTTGGTGCAAGTGTCAGACGGCAGTGGAGTAAGTGTCAGACGACGGTGGAGTAAGTGTCAGACGGCAGTGGTTTACGTTCCAGACGGCGGTGGAGTAAGTGGCAGACAGCGATGGTTTAAGTGTCAGACGGCGGTGGTTTACGTTCCAGACGGCGGTGGAGTAAGTGGCAGACAGCGGTGGTTTAAGTGTCAGACGGCGGTGGTTTACGTTCCAGACGGCGGTGGAGTAAGTGGCAGACAGCGGTGGTTTAAGTGTCAGACGGCGGTGGCTTAAGTGTCAGACGGCATTGGTTTAAGTGTCAGACGGCGGTGGTGTGTCAGACAGCGGTGGTTTAAGTGGCAGACAGCGGTGGTTTAAGTGTCAGACGGCAGTGGAGTAAGTGTCAGACGGTAGTGGTGTAAGTGTCAGATGTCGGTGGAGTAAATGTCGGACGGCAGTGGTTTAAGTGTCGGACGACAGTGGTTTAAGTGTCAGACGCCATTGGTTTAAGTGTCGCACGTCAGTGGTTTAAGTGTCGCACGGGAGTGGTTTAAGTGTCGCACGGGAGTGGTTTAAGTGTCGCACGGCAGTGGCATGTCAGACGGCGGCCCTGCACATCCCGGCGCCGCCCATGGCTGTGGACATGCCGCAGCCGTGGCTGACGTGTCGTTCTCACCGGCAGGCGTTTCGTGGACATCCTGAAGGCGACCAACTTCAACGGCGTGTCCGGGAAGATCCAGTTCGTCGGCCCGTCGCGCATCACCACCATCCTGGTGAAGCAGTGGCGCGGCAAGGGCTACCACGTGGTCGGCCACTTCAAGCCGAACGCCACCAGTCCTGACGGCGGCAGGTATGACCTGGTGGTGGTGGTGGTGGTGGTGGATTGGAGTTTAGGGGCGCGTCGATATCAAGGGTCATTTTGCGCCCAAGGTATGACGTGGGCGGTGCATTTGTGTCGTGCACAGTGCACTGCGGTGTTCACGGTGTTGGCCTGGCGACGCTTTTTTGCATGCTGGAAATTTGGCACAGAACAATGGATGGCAAGTGGAAAGGAATGCATGAATGTGTGGCACCGGATCTGTGGCGTAATGGGTGCGTCACCAGCAAGGCATTCTGTGTGTTTGCTCTGCTTATTTGGCGTCGGCAGAACGCCCACAGTGGCCGGCTCGCCTAAGCAGGCCTTGAGCACGGCCCGCAGTGGAGTGGAAGGATTCGCCTGGATGTCACGTTTGAGGCACGACACGAAACGCTCGCAATATTTGGAAGTTGGGAGTTGTACGGCGTGAAGCCATTGACGGCCATCGTCGGGTTAGTCCAAATCCATCGAGCTCGGGATTGTGAAGCGACCATTTCCCACAATTTTGAGCTGCCCTGACTTGATTTTGCCTGCAATAATATGAACTCGGTACCGTCTTCGGCATGAATGAATTGATCTTTTGACATCTTGAATTTACATAGTACTTGTTGGTCATGCACGGAGCTACTAAGTACGTTCTATTTGCAATATCAGAGACGCTTTGTGAGTTTTGAATATGTATCTAGAGGTGCAATACATTCACAGTCCACGGACGAATCCAGGAATTGGCGCGAGGACACATGTCTGGGGAGGTGCGCTTCTGCAAATGTGTACGTGGACGGGCGGCTTTGCCTTCCGAGGAGCGCCTCTGGCTGAAAAGATGAAGGTCGGAGGTGCACTCGAGCCCTCCCGGAGGGGCGCCTCTGGCTAAAAAAATCGGTGAAGGGTGCACTCGAACATTCTCAGGTGGGTCTTTTCCCGGTTGGAGAGGAGCCCACATCTCGTGAGAGGGGGCACATATCCCCAGTGCCCCATTGTGTCCTCCCCTATCGCGGTCATTGCCGTGCATTACCATGGAACCTTGAAGCGAAAAAGGATAAAATGATGTTTGGAGGGCATGATGGATGGCAAAATCCACGACAAGGCTATATGTGTCAACCCTGGCCTCTGGAGTGGTTGGCTATCTCCCTCACCCTCTTTCGGACTCAGCAATTTTACCGGCGAATTGGATTCGTTCAGCGCGTGTCGCTAGGCGTGACCTTTTCATATCAGAACATCACTCTTGCTCTTGCCACGTGTTCTATGATGTCGGAGATGACTTTGTAAATCACGCAAAGCACGTGGAATTCTATGGAAACTGAACGCCTGTAGTCCACTAGAGTGGTGTGTCATGGGCACTAAATAGCTCCCAGAGTCTTTGAGGCGCCGATATGTTTTCTTTTCTTAAGACTCAAAGATCAAATAATATGCTGATTGAATTCCTATGTATTAATGAATGAATACTATTAGCACGAATGTTGATATATGTTTTGAGAAGAATGCATGCTTATGGTTAATGTTATTGACATAGGGTTATGATTTGCGAATAGGATTGTGATTACCTGAAGGACGTGAAAGAACGAAATCATATCAGGCTTAAAAATTGATGCCTTTCTCCAATCATGAAGTTAGCATTTTTCTCACGAAGTTGAGTTTCATTTTTTTGCAAAGTTTAGACAACGAACCACCCGAACATTTCCTACCATATTTTTTGACAACAGGTGAATACTCACAGTATGACAGACAGACAGACAGACAGACATACTTTATTGAGGTCATCCACAATTGACTTGTGGCTATTACGACATCGCGTCAAATAGATAAAACAACACAGCACAAAAGGTAAAAAAGAGGGTCAAAATCACAGAATACAAGTTAAACTATACAAAATATACATATAAAAAATAACAGCAAGTCGAGCAGTCTATCAGTCCGGCACGGGCGGCACGTCAAGTAGATACTCCCGTAGGTGGCGACCAAAGATCGACACGGGAAGTCGCGTCAGCTCAGGTGGTAGTGAGTTGTACATGTGTGGCGCTCTAGAACTAAAGCGTCTCTTCCCCATCTCGGTGCGGGACCGGGGGACATACAAGTTGTGGTCTTGACGGGTGGTTCGGTCACGAATCTCCGCCATGGTGGTGAGATCATGAGCCAGTGACTCTGGCTCACCATGGAGACGCACCTTGTGTATGAGGCGAAGGGTGTGATAACTCGCCAGGTTCTCCACGCTGAGCCAGCCCAGCCTCCTCAGCAGATCCGAAACGTGGTCAAACTTTTTGCGGCCGAAAATTACCTTAGCCGAGTAGTTTATAATTTTTTGGATGCGAGATAGGTTCTTTTTGTCTCCGTTAGCATACACAGAAATACAGTAGCGGATCTGCGAGAAGATCAGAGCATTGACCAGCGCGGAGATGACGGCAGGTGGAAGGTGCCCCCTCAGATGCGACAGACCACCCAGAACTCCGAAACAACGCCGAGTCAATTTTCTGAGACGTGCGAGTCCCAGCTGAGAGAGCGAAATGCAAGCACATTTACATTTTTCTACGAAATTAGCTACCTATATCGTAATATATTGTACCTGGATATGCGTGAAATAGCATCAGTTCATAAAGTTCGAAATCGGGTCGTAATCGTTTTATATCACGCAATTACTAGTCAGTCAGTCTCAGGTCATTCAGTTACCTGGACAATAAACTGCTATAAAATTCACGTTGTAGCGGACGGTGGATGATGACCAATGTTCATGTGTGGTGCGTTCTTTGCGTGTATTCCACAGGGAATCCTGCCACTTCCCACGCATTGTGGCGTTCTTGACGTGTCTCGCGTGGAATCCGCCGTGAAATTCTGCGTTTAGCAAAATTTCACGAATCCATGAATCGCGAAAGCAGCTCTTTACATTCGCGGAAAGGTAGCGACTTCCGGCGGACAACCATTACGACTTCGTAAATATGATGATTTGTGAACAGCTGGAAGCCGTGTGGTCTGCTTAGGATAATGTTCATGTCATGGAATGTTTTATATTTCGAGAAAATGTAATTTTAGTGCAAATTTTCGGCAACAGTCGACCTCTTGGGGTGCGATGGCCCATGCAACCGCTTATATTTGCCAGTGGAGGGTTCTGTGGCCTAATTAATTGTGCACCTATCCAAACACAAATAAATATTATCATAGCGAGATCACACGGATGAAGGATGCTCCCGCCTACTTATCAATGCAAAACAAAAATGCAATGTGTAGGGATGTAAACAAAAACAAAACAAAATTCACATTCCGGCTGCTGTCATCTAATCAACGTACAGATCGGCGGCGAGCCGATCGCGGCCTCCGGCCCAAGCCCGCGACAGGATCCAACCAGTTGACCCGCACGTGCAGCAAGAGTTGTTCGGCCTCACGCCAAGCATCTGGAAGTGGGCATTCGCCGATGTCGCATTGGGAAAACTTGCCATCTTCACGAACTGAAGTCGCCAAGCTGATGGCGTAATTGTGTCGCACACAGAGCCGCGGCCCATGCACGTGAGCAGGGCGGCACGCTTGCGCAGTTGTGTGCACCGGCGCACCTGAGGCCAACGCTCCGACTGGCAAGAAGCCAGGCGCGTGGGTGTTCCCATCAGCGAGTCCGCCTCCGTCGATGTGCGCAGCCATAGGTAATTTGTCGGCCGACCGGCGGGCGGCACATTAGCATTTACATGACGGGCGCCGAAATCTTTCTGCGCCTTCGATGCATATCCAATGACCCGACCGGCGATGCCTGAACGAGAGACGCCGTCGTTCGTGTCACAGGACGTTGCGTGATGACATGCCCACACTGGCCGGACCCGGATGCGGCGGCGGCGCGCCGAGACCGGCGCTCGTCGCCACGCCGAGAGCAGCGCCGTCGCCGCGCCAGCGTCCAATCTCCCGCACGTGGTCACCTGCGGCGTGGCCGACGTCCGGGGCCAGAACAACGGCAACATGATCTGCCGGACAGAATAACAACAACACGGCAACAACAATCTGTCGGCACAGAGTCCGCCGCACCGCACCCGTCTGCGCCGGCCTAGCTCGACTCCTCTGAGCTGAGCCGGGCCGAAGAGACACCCGTAGCCGACTGGGTGCAATGAGCTTCCTCGAGCTCAATCGGCGCAGCGAGCTGTCATGAGCGGTCTCGAATTGTATCGTGTTTGTAGCGCATTTTGGCGACAACCTCGTGGGCCTGCCGCACGCTGATAGACATACAACAGAGATGGCAAATGCACCGGGAGAAAAAGACGACAGCACAGGGGGGTTGGGAAACATGCTGCGTCGTCGACATAGGCAGCGCCAGTGGTGCGTAGCCTGTGAGACTTACTAGAGTCGAGTATCATTTATTTCCATCGAACTTCGAATTTCGGCCACCTGAGCTGAGCTGTGCCGGTCAGATTTGAGTACCGCATCGGGTGTGTTTGATGCGCGCACCAAATGTCTAGTTTCTTAGTTCGCCTTGACACATGGACTGTGGAATGGTCCTATCTGTCCAGCCCGTGGGTATGTAAGCTCCCCGAAATGTCTATGGTCAAGCTCTATGCGATCGGCGATCAGCTATGGCAGCTATGCCAACGACAGTCACGTCTGGGAAGCAGTGTAGAGCAGCGAAGAGCAGCGTAGAGTAGCTGGTGCCGTCGGCTCTATGTTGCTACTGTCCAGCCGTCTTCTACAGACGGCATGACAGTAGTGTCATGCCGTGATCAAGAAGGTTGTCATCATCATTTACTTCATATGGCTTCCTCGTAGAATGGCTATCATGGTCAAGATTCATGCAGACACACACGCATTCGCAGACGGATCATTCCACAGCAGATTGGCCACGACGGATACAAATGTAGGTGCTTTGTTCTAAATGCGCGCAGCTGATCGAATCCATTTGCCGATGCTCTTGCATGCTGTCCATAGACGTGCATTCCTGGCCAACGCTGCAGCTTCCACCTCGCACCGGCTTGAAAACAGTACATCAGGACTGGAACAGCTGGAATCTGTTGCTGTACGGGCTCCATTGTACCCGGTCACCGTCGCACCGGGTTCCACACACTGCTGCTGGACGAGCTCCGCTGTGCTCGGTCACCGTTACACCGTGTGCCCCAGACTGCTGCTGGACGATCCCCGCTGTGTTCTGTCACCGTCACACCGTGTGCCGCTGGACGGCCTCCGCTGTGTTCCGTTGCCGTCACACCGTGTGCCGCAGACTGCTGCTGGACGATTCCCGCTGTGTTCCGTTGCCGTCACACCGTGTGCCGCAGACTGCTGCTGGACGATTCCCGCTGTGTTCCGTTGCCGTCAGACCGTGTGCCGCAGACTGCTGCTGGACGAGCTCCGCTGTGCTCGGTCACCGTGACACCGTGTGCCGCTGGACGATCCCCGCTGTGTTCTGTCACCGTCACACCGTGTGCCGCTGGACGATCCCCGCTGTGTTCTGTCACCGTCACACCGTGTGCCGCTGGACGATCCCCGCTGTGTTCTGTCACCGTCATACCATGTGCCGCTGGACGATCCCCGCTGTGTTCCGTCACCGCTACACCGTGTGCCGCAGACTGCTGCTGGACGATCCCCGCTGTGCTCGGTCACCGTCACACCGTGTGCCGCTGGACGAGCCCCGCTGTGCTCCGTCACTGTTGTACCGTGTGCCGCAGACTGCTGCTGGACGAGCGGAAGATCGTGTGGATGACGCCGGACGGCCGTCGGCCGGTGGACGGCACCAGCGCGCCGTGCGACCTGCAGCCGCTGGCCGACCTGCTCAACACCACCTGCCAGAACGCCATGGTGGCCGTCAACATCATGGGCCTCTGCCTGCTGCTGTGCATGCTCTGCTGCTGCGTCATGTTCTACAAGCGCAGGTGAGGGCGGGCGCGGGCGCGCAGGCGACGGCGCCGGCCGCTATTGTTGCTGTCTCGCATGTGAGGGATGCGCCGGCGGCGGCCGCTGTTGCCGTCTCGCAAGTGCCGGGGGTGGACGCGCGCCGGCGGCGGTTGCTGTTGCCGTCTCGCAGGTGAGGGCGGGGGGGAGGGGGGGGGCGCCAGCGGCAGCCGCTGTTGCCGTCTCGCAAGTGCCGGGGGTGGACGCGCGCCGGCGGCGGTTGCTGTTGCCGTCTCGCAGGTGAGGGCGGGAGACGGAGGGGGGCGGGGGCGCCAGCGGCAGCCGCTGTTGCCGTCTCGCAAGTGCCGGGGGTGGACGCGCGCCGGCGGCGGTTGCTGTTGCCGTCTCGCAGGTGAGGGCGGGGGGCGGAGGGGGGGGGGGGGGGGGCGCCAGCGGCAGCCGCTGTTGCCGTCTCGCAGACGGCTCGGTGCGGACGCGCTTGCCGTTTGGTGTCAGATGGTTGTTCTTGCATGTAGGATGTGGATGGGATTGCGGATGCTGAACCCCGAATGGACTCTGAAATCAGCGTAGGTGCCCCGTCGCAACATCGAGAACGTCCAGTCAACGCTTGGGATGCTCGCATCACTCTCTGGGAAAAGCAGAATGGCTCGGATATCCTTTTGATTTCGATTTCTGGGTGTAAAAGTGCCAAGAGCGTCACCACTATTTGGCTATTACCATAGCGTCCGTGATGTCCGCGAACCCACTGAAGCCTCTATAACCTTGACTATAAGACCATTGAAGAAACATAGACGGCCCAAACGTTTCTCAAACTGTCTGGACTGTAGTTGCTACTTTTTTCATAAAAATTGACACGGGTCACGGTACGATCACAGCACATTCTGGCACGGTATGGCACGGCACATGGCACAGCAAGCTGGATGATGGCACGCCAAAAGGTGCGGGAAAAGAAAAGTGGCCATTTTAAGATCATGATTGATGACAAAAGCAAACGATACCAGGGCTGAACAACAGTCCACACAATGGCTAAACCAGCACTGTCTGTACATTTTAATGTTGTTCCATATATCTTTACTAAAGCCCTTTCCTCGGGCAATCCTGGAACCCCAGGTTTGGCAATAAGGCAATTTTAGATTTGTGCTCTAATCGTATTGCTAGGGACTCAGAACTGGCACGGCAGCAGCACGGGGTATTCTGATATGTACAGCAAAAAGCACACGTGCCATTTTGCGGGTCGCCGTGACGTGCCACCGTGCCAAACAGTGCCAACTTAAGTCTAAGCGTACCGTGACATGTCGAATAGAGTGTCGCCATTGGCACAATGTCCTGACACTTCTCAATCAGGTGGTGGGTGGATGCTGTTTGCACGAACCAACTTGGTCTCCCAGCTGGGAGCACATTGGCGGCGTTTTCCGCTCAGCATATAACTGGAAAACACGGATCGTGAGGAGTGTTGTTTCGAGATGACCAATGTGTGCCGTGACGGCGCGCCAAGTCGACGTGCTTCATCATTCTTCGTCACGCTGTACGGCAGGTACGAGAAGAAGATGCTGCGACTGCGCGAGCTGGGCCTGTCCAACGAGGCCGAGCTGCGGCTGGACGAGTGGGAGGTGAAGCGCGAGAACGTCGTGCTCAACAGGAAGCTGGGCGAGGGCGCGTTCGGCGCCGTCTACGGCGGCGAGGCTCTTCTGCTCAAGGAGCGACCCACCAAGACCGGCGACAAGAAGCGCGCCTGCGACCCGCGCCGGGATTGGGTGAGTGCCTCGTCGGCGAAGAACGGCGGTGGCCCGCTCCAGTTCAACACCTGGGACGGCGCCTATGCGAAGGCGGCGCAAACGACCTTTATGGTCCGGCACGCCTTTAAAGATCACCCCCCCCCCACCCATGCAACCCTGTCGGACGCTGCCCCTTCATAAACCACCGGTGAAATCATGTCCGGGATGTGTGCACAAGAGCCCATGCTGGCGAATGTGCTGAATGCTGTGCTGAAGCCGGCCTTCAGCGTCAACACCAGTGGGCCGACCGCACAGCTCTCTGTGGCGGTCACACGTCAGGCGGTAAGAATGTCAGCGTTACTTCTGTGACAGGTAAAGACATTGGTAAGACCAAAAGACACCGTAGTGTTTCGAGCATCATTCGAGTGTCCATTGCACTCCCACGTATGTGCGACAGATCAAGTAGAGGTTGTCGAATAAATTTAAATATTCAAAATTCAATATATAATTCAAAATTCGAATGCTCAAATTCAATAAAAAATATAGTCTGGTGAGATCGACACCCTCCTCATGCACGCGCATAGAGTAGAATCTGACAGTCTCTCAGCCGCACAGGTCCAACCGTAACTGATTTTGCATCGACCCCGGGTGACAAATCAAGTAAATTTGAACGAGATAGCGATATCCACGGAATGGAACCTCCGCCACAGAGCCCCGTAGGTTCCGCCACCAGTCCCCACTGGCCCCTCCACACAAGCGTGCAGGGTCTCCTCACCGCTGCATGCGGCAGGGGGCCTCCTAGAAGCTGTGTCTGGCACCTCCTGTCGCGCCATGTGCCTGGTGGCCGCCCAGTAATGAGCCGCCCGGTGGCCGTCGGCAGCGGGTCGCCGGGTCGCCGGGTCGCCGGGTCGCCGGGTCGCCGGGTCGCCGGGTCGCCGGGTCGCCAGGTCGACTGCGCCATCTGGCGTGAGGTCACCGTGAGCCAGACACGTGGGTCGGCGTGGTGGCGGGGTGATCGGCTTTGTCTGCGCGACACGGTTCAACCGGACCGGCTTCCGGTGGCCGCCGGCTCGCCCTTCAACCCGGCCGCCGATCAACACCGGCGCAATCCCATGCCTGGGCCTGACAACGACACCACATGCACACCAACAGCGCCAACGGCTGCGTCAACACCAGCACCAGCACCAATCACGGGCGGCCGAACGGGGAGGGGGGAGGGGCAGCTACCCCTGCCGGCCGTGACGTGCACGGAGGCCGCTGGGCTCTCACCCCGAAATTGGGGAGGTCCTTTCCACAAACGGTTAAGCGGGCTCAAGAGGTCTCCGGGATGGCAGATCCCAGCAAATGAGTGGAGACCTACAGGACGGATGGCGATGCCCCTAGGTCAGAAGCGGATACCACCAGAACCCAAGAGGTCACGAAGACGGCCAGCAATAGAAGAGGCCCCCTAGGCGTGCCAGGGGGCTAAGGTTGGACAGGGAACTCTCAAAGTGCTTAGGAGAGCCATTACGCAGATTGCAGGAGGCTCCCACAACTATAGAGTTTTGGAGAGCCCTTATACAACTTTCAGAAGCCCTCCCCAAGCTGAGAACGACAAGAGCTCATTCATGCAGATCTCAGGAGGCTCCCACAACTAAAGAGTTTTAGGAGAGCCCTTATATAGCCTTCAGAAGCCCTCCCCAAGCTGGGAACGACAAGGGCTCATTCAGGTAACACCAACTGGAGGCCCCAACCACATATCAGGAAGCTCCCGAAATGCAACACGTGAGTTTGGAAGCACACATCAGGAGAGTCCCACTGCTCAAAATGCTTAAGAGGCTCACTGAACAGCCGAGAGTGCCGACCTACACTCCGGACACCCACCGGCTGCTCATTACTGAGCGGCCACCGGACGACCACTGGGTCGGCCACCGTGGAAGCTGCAATTAGCTTGCTAAGGTCTTTCCGTTTCTTTCTTTGTATTTGGGCTTGTGTAGGCGTACCGAGGGTCCCTAAGGCTTACTGGAGGACCCCAAAACGTATCGGGAGGCACTTAAAAGCTCGCCAAGTCCCTTAACACGTACTGTAGCACTTCAAATGTGAATTTTTGGGCCTCCAGCCCCTGCTAGGGACCTCAACAGTATTTCTGAATTATCAAACAAATGGAAAGGGGGGCGCCGGAAGAAAGTGGTCGAAATTTGTGGACATTTTACGGTTTGGTACAGGTTGGGCCCCCACAAATTAATTATCCACCATCACATAATTACAAATGCGCCCCTGTGTGCGAGAGTGCGCGCGTGTGTGTGCGTGTGTGTAATTGCGCGCGTGCGTGTGTGTGTTATGAGGTCAATGACCACGGCTCTGCTCATTGGCATGCTGCCAGCCGGCGGCACTGGGCGATATTTACTTGTGGCGCTCCCCAATCGATTGATAGCGGCAAACATTCGGCGGCGGCAGTAGTCGAGCTGGCCACCGAGCCCGCTCCGCCGTATCGACTGACGGGTGTACCTTGTCAGCACAGTGGCAGTCGAGCTGGCCACCGAGCCCGCTCCGCCGTATCGACTGACGTACCTTGTCAGCACAGTGGCAGTCGAGCTGGCCACCGAGCCCGCTCTGCCGTATCGACTGACTACCTTGTTAGTACAGTGGCAGTCGAGCTGGCCACCGAGCCCGCTCTGTCGTATCGACTGACTACCTTGTCAGTACAGTGGCAGTCGAGCTGGCCACCGAGCCCGCTCCGCCGTATCGACTGACTACCTTGTCAGTACAGTGGCAGTCGAGCTGGCCACCGAGCCCGCTCTGCCGTATCGACTGACGGGTGTACCTTGTCAGCACAGTGGCAGTCGAGCTGGCCACCGAGCCCGCTCCGCCGTATCGACTGACGGGTGTACCTTGTCAGCACAGTGGCAGTCGAGCTGGCCACCGAGCCCGCTCCGCCGTATCGACTGACTACCTTGTCAGTACAGTGGCAGTCGAGCTGGCCACCGAGCGTTCCACCGTATCGACTGACGGGTGTACCTTGTCAGTACAGTGGCAGTCGAGCTGGCCACCGAGCCCGCTCTGCCGTATCGACTGACTACCTTGTCAGCACAGTGTCAGTCGAGCTGGCCACCGAGCCCGCTCTGCCGTATCGACTGACGTACCTTGTCAGCACAGTGGCAGTCGAGCTGGCCACCGAGCCCGCTCCGCCGTATCGACTGACGGGTGTACCTTGTCAGCACAGTGGCAGTCGAGCTGGCCACCGAGCGTTCCACCGTATCGACTGACGGGTGTACCTTGTCAGCACAGTGGCAGTCGAGCTGGCCACCGAGCCCGCTCCACCGTATCGACTGACGGGTGTACCTTGTCAGTACAGTGGCAGTCAAGCTGGCCACCGAGCCCGCTCTGCCATATCGACTGACTACCTTGTCAGCACAGTGGCAGTCAAGCTGGCCACCGAGCCCGCTCTGCCGTATCGACTGACTACCTTGTTAGTACAGTGGCAGTCGAGCTGGCCACCGAGCCCGCTCTGCCGTATCGACTGACGTACCTTGTTAGTACAGTGGCAGTCGAGCGAGCTCCTTGGCCCGCTCTGCCGTTTCGACTGACTACCTTGTCAGTACAGTGGCAGTCGAGCTGGCCACCGAGCCCGCTCTGCCGTATCGACTGACGTACCTTGTCAGTACAGTAGCAGTCGAGCTGGCCACCGAGCCCGCTCTGCCGTATCGACTGACGTACCTTGTCAGTACAGTAGCAGTCGAGCTGGCCACCGAGCCCGCTCTGCCGTATCGACTGACTACCTTGTTAGTACAGTGGCAGTTGAGCTACCAACGTACAGAGGACACATGTCTCGGAGATAGTGTTGATTATTTATGGTCGTATTTAATTGAACGAGCAAACCATTTGGGAAGCATCCAGTCTGCGGGCCCGATAATGGCGTCCATCGGAAAGGTTGCGAGTTCGAATCCCATCGGACGCGTCACCAATCGACGGGAGAGATGGGTAACGTCCATGTGGCCACATCAGCCGACGCGTCGTGAAATCCAATAACTAACCGACAAACCAACATAGCTGCTGGTGACGTTGTGCTCATCGGTATTGACGGCAACCAGGCAGGCTTTTCTCTGTCTGCCACAGTGTTCGGTGACCTTGATAAATATGACATGTAGTCCAGCGTTCACTGTTCTGGAGAACAGTTCACTCTCTTGCAGTGTTCAGTGACCCGTGACAATACCCGTTGCAGTGTTCAGTGGCCGTGACAACACCTGTTGCAGTATTCCGTGACCGTGATAGCACTCCACCCGTTACAGTGTTCTGTGGCCGTGAAGACCCTGAAGATGAACTCATCCATCGAAGAGAAACTGGACTTCCTCAGTGAAGCGGAAGTGATGAAGCAGTTCAACCACACCAACATCGTCCAGCTGCTGGGCGTCTGCACCCGCTCGGAGCCAATCCTCACCGTCATGGAGTTCATGCTCTATGGTAACTCGGCACACCGATGCCTACGCACACGATGTGTACGAAATCCAGTCAGTCGTATTATCCCCCAGGAAAGCCCGCAGGCACTATAGGCTGTTCGACGACTTAGAGATAAACACGTGGGCGTCGGTAGTTCGGTGGTTAAGCTGAGCGTCTGGCAAGCCAGAGGTACGGGGTTCGATTCCCCGCGATGCCCGCCCTTCCTACCAGGGTGAGAGACAGGCGACGCCATATGGCCTCGCTGCTGAGTGCGTCGTAAAGCCACAATCAATCAAGAGATAAACACGTGTGGTGGTTTAAAGCCGAGTGGCAATTGCGAATCCTTATCGACCTTCCCAGTTGCCCCAGACGCAGTTGAGTCCCCTCCCTCTAGAAGTGTTTCAAATCAACTGCCGACCTTCATCGCGTATTAATTTGAGTTGTGATATAGTTGTGTGTTGTAGACCACTGATAAATTTTGCAATCTTTTTCCCGTCACCATACGACTGAGCAAGTCTGCTTGGTTGGCTAGCTGACTCGATGTGTATTAGCACGTGTGGTGCGGACGGCATGTGTGCCCATCACCAGTCTGCTGGTCACGGCTACCATGTACCATGTGTGGTGCGGACGACATGTGTGCCCATCACCAGTCTGCTGGTCACGGCTGTCGCGCAGCCAGCGACCAGCAGCGCTGCCACGTACTCACGCCCGGTCACGGAGCCGCGTCGCGACGCGGCTCGGCTGCCGGCCAGACTGGGCCAGGCAGTCGGCCCCGGCCCCGCCCAGACTGCGCACCGGTCTACTCTGTGGTATCTGGTCCGGCTTCGCGCGCACCTTATCGTTGGCGTTTATCTTCGCCCGGGGCTGTCCTATCTGGCGTATAGATGTTGACCGTCAACAACTTGGGTCAGTTGAGAAAAAAAACACGACAGAGACGAAGGTCAAGGTGATGTAAGTGTCTGAAGCTATCTGGAGTGAAAACCTAATGTCACTCAAAGTCGCCAAGGTTTGCGGACCAGCCATTCACAACACACTCACACTCGCACACAAGCATGTATACGGGCAACTACTTCTACTGCAAGTCTTTATCTACTCGCCTTTCTCTAGTCAGATCAAGCCTGCTTCGAACTTACAAGACCCAGCGAGTCTCTCTGATCTGCCTTATGATGCCCAGCGAGTATTCCTCAATCTGTACTCAGATCGAGCCTGCCTTTAGCGATTAATAGAGCGATGGATTAATTTATACACAGTGGTTGGTTAGCACGAACTTCCCATTAATGCCCTTTGATTCCGCCTCTCGGCACTCACCCTCATCTGTGCCGGCTTGAAATGGACGTTTTTCAGGCTCGAGTTGTTCCACTATCATCCTCACCTACTGGCGCGGCCTGGTATTGACAATTTATTTGAGATCATTCCCACTGAGTTTCTCTGAGCTTACTGTCCTCTTCGCACCCACTTCTGAACCCAACCCTTTCTTGCAGCCTTTTGTATCTTACGTCACCCTTTATTTCGCCCTGGCGACTGGACCATTCGCCCAACGCGGACCATCGTGTGGCGTTGGCCCACCACGTGTCGCTCCGCTTGACACTCGTGTGCACTCCGCGCCGGAGTTGAGGACTGTTCACACCTAGCGTAATCTCGACGCACTGTCGGAATGGACACAAAGACACCGCACAGTTAGCATGGGGCCCAACGAGTCTGCCGATTCTGCCATTGCGCCGGCCTTGTGTCAGCTGCCTGCCGAGTCCTACAAAACGCTGGCGATTTCCGAGCGGATAAAGTTGGGTTTTCTCAACCTTTTCCGCTCGGCGCACCAGCGGCCTTGACGCAAGGTTGACAGACTGCTCGGGACAAACTGCAGTCGCCATATTTGCTGATCTTCGTCGGATTGGGGCCACATAGGCTGCGATTTTTTCAGCTTGTAAGTTGCAACATGTCTCAACATGTGCGTCGGGATTGCGCCTAGTCCGTCATTGCGCTGGCGTTTTTGCGTCGAGATTACGCTAGGTGTGAACAGTCCTTTAGTCGCTCGAGAGCGGCCTTCGGACAATGCTCCTCGGGCAGTTCCCTCGAGTGCCCTGGTGTCTTCATGTAAAGTGGCGAAGCACGTGCTGGTTCAATGACATGGTGACGATTGGCATGCGAGCGGAAATGGCATGCGAGCGGAAGATCAAGTGGCACTGCAGCAGTCTCGGCAGACCTGCCGCAACGCATGTGACGGCCGTGGCAGCAAGCGACCCGCTTATCTGGCAAACGCCGCCCCGGCAGCTCACTTGGTTAGAGCGCCGGCTTGCACTGGTCTCCCCAGCCTGGCAAAACGGTATGCGCCTCAGTATTCTTATGTAAATAACTTTCTGAAAATAAATTTCTTGAAAATAACTTTTCTGAAAATAACTTTCTTAAATAATTGTAAATAACTTAAATAACTTGCTTCCTGCATTTGTCACAGGCGATCTGACAGCACTTTTGTTTCCCGTATGGGCGATCTGAAGAGATGTTTTGTGTTTCCCCACAGGCGATCTGAAGACATTTTTGTTGTCGCGCCGCGGTCTGGTGACCGACAAGCTGTTCAAGGACGAAAACAATGCGATTTCCAGCAAGAAGCTGACGTCCATGGCCCGCGACGTGGCGTGCGCTCTCAGCTACCTCGCCGAGCGAAAATACGTTCACAGGTAGGTGATCGTGTCGGTCTCGCTTCGGCACGGATGCAGAAATAATTGGTGCCTAGCTCAATCAAGACGAATTCCTTCTCCCTCCCACCCAATCGGCCGCTCCTGATCCCGACTGGAGCACAATCACACGCGATACTTCTCCTCCCCGCATGATGATCGTGGCGGCGCTATTGGCGGTGTGCCCACGTGTCCAGGCGCCCATGTCACGCTGCCATGTGAAGGATATACGGCACCTTCCCAGACGTACCTTCCCAGACGTACCTTCCCAGACGTACCTTCCCAGACGTACCTTCCCAGACGTACCTTCCCAGACGTACCTTCCCAGACGTACGGCCGTTGTTTTGGTGGCTGCATGAATTAGATACGCCCACGTATGCGGCTGTTGCGTTTCTCTTCCATCACGGACCGCCTGGAAGGTTGTGTTGACTGGGTTGGCGCTTCACCATCCATGCAGACTATCCTTCTGCTGCGATTTGCAGGGATGTCGCCTGCCGAAACTGCCTCATCAACGTTCAGCATGTGGTGAAGCTAGCCGACTTCGGCATGACCCGCTCTATGTGCGAGAACGACTACTACCGGTTCAACCGTAAAGGTACGGGTGCTTATTCGTCGGCCGCGTGTTGTGCGACGTGAATAGCAATCGTCGTAAAGTTGCGGCCAGCAGTCATCGTCAGTCATCTAGCACGTTTGCTGCGAGCCTCCAGAGCCCCCATGCATCTCGATGGGCACTTGCCTGTGGTCAATCACCCGTGGAGTTTGGGTTGTATTTCTGGTGGGAGCTAGGTGTCGGAGGAGGAGCAACGCCGAAGTTAGTGACACAAAAGCATTGGAAGAACTAGTCATAGCTTACCATGCTTCAGCTTGAGATTGTTGGCGGTGTGTTAGAGCGAATAATGAGTGGGATGAGTGCCTGGGGATGAGGATCCAGCTCCTCCAAGGAGACAGAAAAATCCACCTATGGTACCAATGCATCTCAGATCATCGAGGCAAACAAAGAAGATCACGGACATAGTGTTGAATTTTGTCTCTCTATAAATATTTGTGTTTGGTTTTTCGTAAAGGGGGGAGTGGCGGCGTGGGGGATTGTTGTCTAAGCCACTCGAAACAAGCAATGATGAATAATAATTTTGTTGTTATTAGCAGAGCATGACAAGAACTAATGCTGGTTTGTGGCAGTAACTATTTAGTTCGTATATTTAATAAAAGCAGCATCTTGGTTCCCATAGCGACTGTTCGTGCATCTTGGCTAGTGAAATGAATAGGGTCTGATCTAGGCGGATAACCGTGTGCCCCTCGCTATCTTCACCATTTCCAGCGAAGCCAAAGGTCAAATGTACTGAGGATTGTTTTTAAGCCAATAAATAGCTTAGAATATACATTCTGTAAGGAATGGACGTTTTGTAATGGCTACCTATTTCACCCATTCACCCAAAGTTAGGACACTTGGTCATGTCCTTTGGCTGTCGGTGTAGACAAGTGCTGCTCTATGGTACTTCAGGTATGCTGCCCGTCCGCTGGATGGCGCCAGAGTCGCTGGCGGACGGCATCTTCACGCCCAAGTCGGACATCTGGTCGTACGGCGTGCTGCTGTTCGAGATCATCACCTTCGGCAGCTTCCCATTCCAGGGGCTGAGCAACAGCATGGTGCTCGAGTTCGTGCGCAACGGACACCATGTGGGTGTGCCACGCGGAGTTAAGACCGAACTGTAAGTGCCCGTGCCATGTGGAAGTGCTGCGCAGAGTGGCGGCAAAGCTCTAAGTGCCCTTGCCATGTGGGTGTGCCATATTGCGCCCATGACTATGATGTTAATCAAAATATTGGTGTAGAAAGTGTGAAGCCTCATTCTGACTTCATTCAAAATGGAGTCATTCTCTCATTCTGGGCACCGCCTAAGTGATGCTAGTCCTCAGGCCTCAGGGCAGATATGTTGCTCCCTTGCTGGTCGGTGTCAGGTGTGTCAGGTGTGCCGTCTCCCCAGTGCGGACCAGCTGCTGGTCGGTGTCAGGTGTGTCAGGTGTGCCGTCTCCCCAGTGCGGACCTGCTGCTGGTTGGTGTCAGGTGTGTCAGGTGTGTCGTGTTCCCAGGACGGACCTGCTGCTGGTCGGTGTCAGGTGTGTCAGGTGTGTCAGGTGTGCCGTCTCCCCAGGATGGACCAGCTGCTGGTCGGTGTCAGATGTGTCAGTTGTGCCGTCTCCCCAGTGCGGACCTGCTGCTGGTTGGTGTCAGGTGTGTCGGGTGTGTCAGGTGTGTCGTGTTCCCAGGACGGACCTGCTGCTGGTCGGTGTCAGGTGTGTCAGGTGTGTCAGGTGTGCCGTCTCCCCAGGACGGACCAGCTGCTGGTCGGTGTCAGATGTGTCAGGTGTGCCGTCTCCCCAGTGCGGACCTGCTGCTGGTTGGTGTCAGGTGTGCCAGGTGTGCCGTCTCCCCAGTGCGGACCTGCTGCTGATCGGTGTCAGGTGTGTCAGGTGTGCCGTCTCCCCAGTGCGGACCTGCTGCTGGTCGGTGTCAGGTGTGTCAGGTGTGCCGTCTCCCCAGTGCGGACCTGCTGCTGGTTGGTGTCAGGTGTGTCAGGTGTGTCGTGTTCCCAGGACGGACCTGCTGCTGGTCGGTGTCAGGTGTGTCAGGTGTGTCAGGTGTGTAAGGTGTGCCGTCTCTCCAGGATGGACCAGCTGCTGGTCGGTGTCAGATGTGTCAGTTGTGCCGTCTCCCCAGTGCGGACCTGCTGCTGGTTGGTGTCAGGTGTGTCAGGTGTGCCGTCTCCCCAGGACGGACCAGCTGCTGGTCGGTGTCAGATGTGTCAGTTGTGCCGTCTCCCCAGTGCGGACCTGCTGCTGGTTGGTGTCAGGTGTGTCAGGTGTGCCGTTTCCCCAGGACGGACCAGCTGCTGGTCGGTGTCAGATGTGTCAGGTGTGCCGTCTCCCCAGTGCGGACCTGCTGCTGGTTGGTGTCAGGTGTGCCAGGTGTGCCGTCTCCCCAGTGCGGACCTGCTGCTGATCGGTGTCAGGTGTGTCAGGTGTGTCAGGTGTGCCGTCTCCGCAGGGCGGACCTGCTGCTGGTCGGTGTCAGGTGTGTCAGGTGTGTCGTGTCCCCAGTGCGGACCAGCTGCTGGTCGGTGTCAGGTGTGTCAGGTGTGTCGTGTTCCCAGGGCGGACCTGCTGCTGGTCGGTGTCAGGTGTGTCAGGTGTGTCGTGTTCCCAGGACGGACCTGCTGCTGGTCGGTGTCAGATGTGTCAGTTGTGCCGTCTCCCCAGTGCGGACCTGCTGCTGGTTGGTGTCAGGTGTGTCAGGTGTGCCGTCTCCCCAGGACGGACCAGCTGCTGGTCGGTGTCAGGTGTGTCAGGTGTGCCGTCTCCCCAGTGCGGACCTGCTGCTGATCGGTGTCAGGTGTGTCAGGTGTGTCAGGTGTGCCGTCTCCGCAGGGCAGACCTGCTGCTGGTCGGTGTCAGGTGTGTCATGTGTGTCGTGTCCCCAGTGCGGACCAGCTGCTGGTCGGTGTCAGGTGTGTCAGGTGTGTCGTGTTCCCAGGGCGGACCTGCTGCTGGTCGGTGTCAGGTGTGTCAGGTGTGTCGTGTCCCCAGTGCGGACCAGCTGCTGGTCGGTGTCAGGTGTGTCAGGTGTGCCGTCTCCCCAGGGCGGACCTGCTGCTGGTTGGTGTCAGGTGTGTCAGGTGTGCCGTCTCCCCAGGACGGACCTGCTGCTGGTCGGTGTCAGGTGTGTCAGGTGTGCCGTCTCCGCAGGGCGGACTCGCTGCTGGTTGGTGTCAGGTGTGTCAGGTGTGCCGTGCTCCCAGGACGGACCTGCTGCTGGTCCGTGTCAGGTGTATCAGGTGTGCCGTCTCCCCAGGACGGACCTGCTGCTGGTCGGTGTCAGGTGTGTCAGGTGTGTCGTGTTCCCAGGGCGGACCTGCTGCTGGTCGGTGTCAGGTGTGTCAGGTGTGTCAGGTGTGCCGTCTCCCCAGGGCGGACTGCTGCTGGTCGGTGTCAGGTGTGTCAGGTGTGTCAGGTGTGCCGTCTCCCCAGGGCGGACTGCTGCTGGTCGGTGTCAGGTGTGTCAGGTGTGCCGTCTCCCCAGGGCGGACCTGCTGCTCTCCTGCTGGTCGGTGCAGCGGGAGCGGAGGCCGGACGCGCGCGATGTGGTCGAGCTGCTGGGGCTGCAGTTCCCGCGGCTGATCGCACCCTGCCTGGACGTGCCGCTGTCGGTGGTGCAGATCGAGGGCCAGGACACGGCCGAGGTGGACCTCAACAGCAGCCGCAAGCTCGGCATCCTGCTGGGCGGCCGGCCGGGCGGCCGCCTGCCGCGCGGCGCCTCCTACGAGCTGAACCAGCTGCCCGAGGCCGAGCGGCTGGTGGCCGACGCCGACACCGACGCCACCCAGCCGCCGGCCGGCCAGGTGGGCAAGTACGCCCTGCTGGAGCAGCGCGCCGCCGAGCTGGCCATGGACGCCACCGACGTCTGACTGGCCGGCGGCTGACGCCCGCGCCGAGGCTGCCACCTGCCGGGCGCCGTTTCGGGCGTCGGAGACGCCAGGCGCCACTGCCCGTGTCAGGACCTCAAACGCCACCGCAGACATCTGAGACGTCGATTGCCATCGCAGATATCCGTGACGTCAGAATCACCACGGACGGGTTGTCCTGGAAACTATGGACGCAGCACAGAGTCTCCAAAGGTTCTATATCTATATCTGGTCGCTGGAGATGCGGAATTGTTCTACCGCCAGAACGTCTTGGGTCTGGTCGCCACATGCGCGGACGCGGTTGGTCGCCAGACGCCTGGATTCTGATCGCCAGAAGCGCAGACGCGGTTGGTTGCCAGAAACATGAAGCCTGGTCGCCAGAGGCGTGGACGCGGTTGGTCGCCAGACGCCTGGAGTCTGGTCGCCAGAGGCGCGGATGCGGTTAGTCGCCAGACGCCTGGCGTCTGGCCGCCAGATGCTTGGCGTATGGTCGTCAGATGCTTGGCGTATGGTCGTCAGATGCCTGGCGTCTGGCCACCAGATGCCTGACGTCTGGTCGTCAGATGCCTGGCGTCTGGCCGCCAGATGCCTGGCGTATGGTCGTCAGATGCCTGGCATATGGTCGTCAGATGCCTAGCGTCTGGCCGCCAGATGGCTGGCGTATGGTCGCCAGACGCCTGGCGTCTGGTCGTCAGATGCCTGGCGTCTGGTCGCCAGAGGCACGGATGCGCTTTGGCGCCGATGTGTGTGTGAATACCTCGAGGCTGTGGTGGTTGATGCTGGCTGTGACGAAGGCACTGAGCATTTGAGGTCGTAGAAGAAGCTAGGCTCTTGTTCAAATGCTCCACTCCGCAATTTTGTCTTTGCATATGTGGGCCGCTTGATAAAGGAGACACCATTATAGCACAAATTACGTGGACATTCTGCCCATGCTTGGCATGAAGATGCGAAACCTTGCGGAAATTCTCATGTCCGTTGCAGATGTTATCTTTCATGCACCACCACACAAGACCAAGTGCTCTTCAACCCATCTTACCCCATCCCCCATCGATCAAGGCGTTATTATGATTGCTATTAGCTGGAGCTCGACCCTTATCGACATGCGATGCGCTGACGAAATAACCAGAGAGCGCAATATAGGCGATTCTATTAGACGTAGCGTTCCAGCGAGCTTTTGTACCTCAATCGTGACGTTGGCTACACAGGGTTTAGTGAGGGAACAGATCAATCGCACTGGCACCGCTCCAGTGCGGCGGATGGTAACAGTGTGCTTACCAACACAGCATCCTGAGCACCCATGACTTGGAAAGTCTAGTGAGCCATTAAGTGGTGCCAGCTCCATTCGTCCCATGCGGTCGGTTCTGTCCGTCCAGAACCGCCAGTTCTGTCCGTCCTGGGCGGTCAGTTCTGTCCGTCCAGGGCGGTCAGTTCTGTCCGTCCTGGGCGGTCAGTTCTGTCCGTCCTGGGCGGTCGGTTCTGTCCGTCCTGGGCGGTCAGTTCTTTCCGTCCAGGGCGGTCAGTTCTGTCCGTCCTGGGCGGTCAGTTCTGTCCGTCTAGGGCGGCCGGAAACATTGCGCACCCCTGACTGCACCGTGTTAGTGAGTGCAGTGAAACCTACCAGACACGATTTTTACGTCAGCTGGGTGCAGACCTAGTCATCTCGATCGCGGTGAAGTACAAAAGACAGTTGGTCGTCCGCCGCCACGTCGGCCGAAGACCAGCTCCTGGGGAAAGTGATATTATTGTCTGTTGTTGTATCCATTGTGTTATTGCGCATAAATTTCTTTACTGATAGTTTGTCTTGTGCATCGATTGCTCAAGGTTCATATTGCCCTAGTTGCATGCTGCTTCCCGGATTAGCATATTTCACATTGCTTAGTGGCAGGCCTCGGGAATGTGTGGGAAAAGTAAGCAGCGAATTATTCCTCACCTTTTTCGTCGAATATTGGCACCGGCTCAGACCTCCTGAAACTGAGGACGTAGAAGTAGGGCATATCGACGTCAGCCGTAGACTAGGGGCTCGGAATATTGAGCTGACGTCGTCTGTAGCTGGTCCTCTTCGCCGCTCGCACCGGGCGTGACCTGCACGCGGGGATATAAACCGGCTGTTCCAAGTGCGTTGGTAGATAGTGACGGCTATGCGTGCTGTTCAACATCAGAGGCAAATTTGTGTGGGGTTCGGAAGAGTTTTGACGGAGGTCAGAATTGTTTCCTAGTGGCAGACGGAAGAAGCAAGTGCCAGGCACCTGCCCGTGTGCGTAACGCCATGACATGACGGTGATGACGCTATGACACCGTGACATGACGATGATGACGCTATGACGTCATGACATGGCGAATATGACGTTATGACGCCATGATATGACGGTGATGACGTTATGACGCCATGACATGACAGTGATGACGACATGACATGACGATGGTGACGTTATGACGCCATAACATGACGGTTATGACGTCATAGCGCCATGACATGACAGTGATGACGCTATGTCGCCATGACATGACGGTGATGACGCTATGACACCATGACATGACGATGATGACGGCATAACGCCGTGACATGACGGTGATGACGCTATGACACCATGACATGACGGTGATGACGCTATGACGTCATGACATGGCGGTTATGACGTTATGACGCCATGATATGACGGTGATGACGTTATGACGCCATGACATGACAGTGATGACGACATGACATGATGGTGATGACGTTATGACGCCATGATATGACGGTGATGACGTTATGACGCCATGACATGACGGTTATGACGTCATAGCGCCATGACATGACAGTGATGACGCCATGACGTCATGACATGACGGTGATGACGCTATGACGTCATAACCGTCATGTCATGGCGCTATGACGTCATGACATGACTGTGATGACGCCATGACGTCATGACATGACGGTGATGACGCTATGACACCATAACACGACGATGATCACGGCACAACGCCATGGCATGACGGTGAGCCACCAATCGACTTCTGTGGAGTTTGTTCATACCATTTGCCGTACGAAGGTGTCGCTCCAGCTCGATGGACGGTCAGGTGCCAGACCGACCGAGCAGCGGTCAGGTCAGTGTACAAACCAAAGTGGTAACCTTGGTTTGTACACTGTACCGCCTGGTCTGGACCGTGTAGCGCTCTTGTCTGAGCCGTGTACTGCTCTTGTATGGGCCGTGTACCGCCTGGTCTGCACCGAGTACTGCCCTGGTCTGGGCCGTGTACCGCTCTTGTCTAGACCGTGCACCGCTCTTGTCTGGGCCGTGTACTGCTCTTGTCTGGACCGTGTACCGCTCTTGTCTGGGCCGTGCACCGCTCTTGTCTGGGCCGTGCACCGCTCTTGTCTGGGCCGTGTACCGCCCTGGTCTGGGCCGTGTACTTCCCTGGTCTGAGCCTTATGTAGTCGTGGTCTGGGCCGTGTACTGCCCAGGTCTGGGTCGTGTACTTCTCTGGTATGGGCCGTGTACAGCAATGGTCTGGACTGTGTATTGCCCAGGTCTGAGTCGTGTACTTCCCTGGTCTGGGCCGTATATAGCCTTGGTCTGGGCCGTGCACCTCCTGATCTGGGCTGTATGCACCGCCATGGTCTGGACCGTGCACTTCCTTAGTCTGGGCCGTGTACCTCCTGGTCTGGGCTGTGCACCGCCCTGGTCTGGGCCGGGTACCTCCTAGTCTGGGCTGTGCACCGCTCTGGTCTGGGCCGGGTACCTCCTGGTCTGGGCTGTGCACGGCCCTGGTCTGGGCTGTGCACCGCCCTGGTCTGGGCCGGGTACCTCCTGGTCTGGGCTGTGCACGGCCCTGGTCTGGGCTGTGCACCGCCCTGGTCTGGGCCGGGTACCTCCTGGTCTGGGCTGTGCACCGTCCTGGTCTGGGCTGTGCATCGCCCTGGTCTGGGCCGGGTACCTCCCTGGCCTGAGCCGGGTACCGCTGGCCTGTACACCCACCGTCGTGATATTCGGCGTGGTGCATGGCTATCCATCGGTCGGGCGAGACCTCCGTCGGCTATTTCTCAGGTGCAATTCGCCGTAGGCTAGTGTAGCACTAGTGCAGCACTAGTATAATGCACTTGTTTCCTGGCAGAGCCGGACTAGCTGTATTGCCGCAGTTTGTTGTAGCATGGATAAATATGTCGATAAAGGTGGCCAACGTGTGGCAAGGTTCGCTAGCTGCTAGTACGGTACCTGGTACGGTCAGTTTCCTCATTCATGACGACGCACAGACCTCCTATTCACACGACTAGCATGTTCGTAGTAAACATGAATGGCATTAGCAGGTTGGTCTTGGTCTTGGTGGTGATCGGCAACAATGCTGTGTTGCAGTTAAAAGATGCATCATCGGGGTGTTGGCAGTGAGCTTGTCGTTGGTTGGCACGTGCCAACGCGCACCGGAAGTGTTCACGGCAGACGCGTGCATGGGCGCAGCCAGGGTTTTTCTAAGGGAGCTCGACCCTCTAAAAATGTCAAGTTTTCGAGACCGCTTTCGGGGCGCGAAGCTTGCCGAGCATTCGCGGTTTGGCGTGGTGCAAATCCCCGAATGCATTGTTTGATGCAGTGTATTTTTCTGTTTGCTGAGCGTGTGGTCCAGCATCCCTTGGCTGCTCCTCCGGGCGCATGTAGCTTCAAGCGATGAAAGAGCTGACCCTGTGCTGGTCAGCCGTCGCCGGCGGATCGGGGTGCGAGTCTCAGCGGTGGGGGCTTCCCTGCGCCGCGCGGGGGCCGGTCGCTCTCCGATGTGTGCCGATCCCGACCGGGACCGCACGCGCGGCGCCACCAGCGTCAGTCGCCCGCGGCCAATTCACCTGCCAAACCATGTCGCATCGAGAAAATAGTTTTGTACCATTATGCGAATCATCTACCCGTCGCCGCCGACGCTGCTGCACGCCGCTGCGGCGTTGTGCCGCCGCCGGCTCGATGATGGTCGCGACGTGGCTGGCGCCGGTCCGGGTGTCCGGGTGTCCGGTGTCCGGTGTCCGGTGTCCGGTGTCCGGTGGCGGCGCCGGTGGTGCCGTGTCGGTCGGCGCTGGCGGTAGCTGACCGCGCTGCAGGGCATGTTCCGGCCCGGTACCGGGACCGCGCATCCATACCCGCCGCCGCCGCCGCCGCTGCCGTCATCGTCGCAAACGACTGTGCAATTCGCTTACTGTCGGTGTTCAGTGTCTCGCCAGCCCACGACGGTGATGCCACCCGGCGGCCGGGCCGTCTCGCCGCCGCGCGTCCAAAAACCACAAATCAAAATAAGAAGCAGGGTCGGCCGTCGGCGGTGCGGTGCCGTGTGCTGCGCGCCCTGTGCTGTACAGTGCTGGGCGTGCCGCGTGCTGTACAGTGTGCCTCGCTGGGCGGGCTCGACATGCCGGGTACTGTACAGTGTACCCCGCTGGGCGGTCCGAGCGGGCTCGACATGCCGGGTACTGTACAGTGTGCCTCGCTGGGCGGTCCGAGCGGGCTCGACATGCCGGGTACTGTACAGTGTACCCCGCTGGGCGGGCCCGGCGTGCCGTGTACTGTGCATTGTACCCCGCTGGGCGATCCGTGTCAGGAGAGCTGAAGTCATTGTGGCTGTTGATACAAGTACCTCAAATACGAATTTGGGAAGTGTACGGCGCGGTGGGTGTTTATCTTTTTAGTACGTATCGTGCGTGCGCGAGCGAGCGAGCGCAGGTGCATCGCCGTGAATGTTGTGGTCGGGCCTGACGTCCGCAACACGTGCTGCGGGGCACAGATGCAGCGTGTTGGCCGCTCTCATATGACGTTGGCATTGAGATAATACAACAGTGAATTGAGAAACGGTGCGGTTTTCAAGATTCGTTCCTTGCTGCAAGATTCACACCGCCGTAGGTCGTACTTCGTGGAGGTGCTCACCGAACCTATGCAAGGCAAAACAGGGCAGGGATTTGATTGTTAGTTTAAAGCGTGTGCGACCATTCAGAACTTCAGTCACGTTTTGCAACCAGAGCTGTAAAAGCATGACCGGAATGACTCCGTCCTGCTGCATACAACGCTTTTTAAGAATGCGATGGCCTGCAGGCGATAAATTGACACAGACGCCATGCCATAAAAGCGAAGAAGGTTTTATATTGCAGAGGTTCCGGCCTGGGTGCATAACTGCAGTGTTCTGCTAGCCACATTACAAACTTGTGTTCTACCCTGTCTATCCGGGCCAGATGTGTCGTGGCTGCGCCTGTCCAGATGACTGAGCAATACTCAAGGCGGAGCCTAATGCTCCCTCAAGTCAACAGAGTCGCTCAAGTTATGTGCTGTCAACAGAGGACGTCTCGAAAATGTTTTGCTAGGTACTCCTGCTTACATTGATTAAATAAACAGTCGTAGCGCTCGGTTTACAATTGACACAGTTTTCTGCACATCCTGTGTCAATGTCAGTTTACTGTCCAGGTACACACCAGGTCCCTCATCACAGCATCACGCTGCGGCGTCGTATCGTGCACCTTGTACTCGGAACATGCAGGAGTACGACGGGGTGTCGCTACGACAGAGACGCTTCCCTCCTAAAAATGTTAGCGTTATCATCAAACATGGGAAATTGCGAGTCAATTTCGGAGGAAGGTCGTTCACAAACAGGACAAATACCAGCGGAGCCAGCAGGCTCCCTCTGGTTCACCGGAAGTGAAGTCAACACAATCATAGACCGCTCCATGGCTATTACTCGCTGCAGGCAACTAGTCAGGTATAAACGAATCAGAGAGATTACTATATTTTAAACATGATATACATTTTCGAGTTTGGATAACAGCAGTTTATGGTTGACACTTTGGAAGGCCAGATAATAGCCCTTGTATATTCCATCTGTCTGGTAGCCGGCAACGATCGAATCCCGGTCGAGTCTGAAGAACACTGCCAGGTTTGAAGCACAACTCTCAGGAACACAACTCTCAACACATAGCTCGCAACTCTTGGGAAGAAAGCCGTGCTGAATGTCAGTCAGTACTGGTTAAATGTGAGCACTCAAAGCATTGCAAGTGTTCATTTTCTCTAGAACTTTGGCACACATGCTGAGAGGTGGAACGGCTCGGTTGTTTGCAGGAATTTTGCGGCTGCCTTTCTAATATTGGTGTGACGTTTACCATTTTCCACAGGATCGGAAAGTATCCCTGACTAGCTAAAGCGCTAGAAAAGTACAGCGAAACGTATAATTAGTCAGCGCACTCCCAGATGATTCGAGCACTGATATTTTCTGGTCCACGTGCTCTATGAGGGTCAAGTCCATTAAGAATCTTATGGATTTCCTCTAGTGAAGGCCGAAAGTTCGTAAGGTAAGACGATCAGTAGTCCCGTAGTAGTGAGCATTGGGCTATATCTCATGCTGTGAGGTTGCTGAATGGCTGAAATGGCTCTGTTCAACAGGTAATTGGTGCGTCCAACGTTATGACTGATTAGCGTGTTTCTGTCGAGCAGAGGTGGAACGGAACCACTCATCTTAAAACGTTTTGTTTTAACGAACAGCATCGCTTTGGATTCGTCTTAAATCCTCCACCAGTCCTCTCAGATACCTGCAGAAGCTGCGACTGAGCAGACGTTTAAAGAAAGCGCATTTATCCGTACTATCGCCTTGTATGACACTCACTCTGGTGCCTTTTCAGCCGACGAAGTGCATATCTTTCGTGGCTAGTGTGCGTCTGGCTTTGCCGTCGAACCAGGGCGGGAGCCTACGGTGTGGAGCCTCGACCGGCACGTGACCACGAATAGCAGCTTCGACTAACGAGTAAAACATCTCAGCGGCATTGTCAACACCTCAACCGTGCAGCACGTTTTACGAGTACGAAAATTCAGACAGCGTAGCAGTGAGTCGAAATCTGCTCTCTTGTAGTTATAGGCAGGCGGTCTGCATGCGGCTGGAGGTAATGGCTTCAGCTGAAACAACTTAGCCTGGATCTCGTCGTTGTTCGAGAATCCCTTCCCCGTTTCGTGCTATTTGCCAGAAGCTGGGAAAGTTAGAACACACCTGGACCCCCAAAAGTCGCAAAATTCCAAATTATCACGACATTTGGAATTTTGTCGACACTTTAGAATGGATGCGCCCTCATGAGAATGTAGGCATCTTTTTCGCATTATAGAGCAGTAACTTGCCCAACATTCCCATAATTACCGTTGGTGCAGAGTAAGGAAAAAGGGCGTACTATTTTTATGCTCGACCCATCCTTGCTATACCATTGCCTCCAGGAAATTATATAGTGTAGATAGAGAAAACGCTTGCCTACTTGATCATGCACGCAAAAAAAACTATAGGTAATTGTTGCCAAATTATGGCTCCAATAGCTTCTACGACTTGTGCGACTGGACGCAAAAAGAACATTTATTGACGAAGGTATCTGGAAGAAGCGAAGAGGGGTAAATCAGTTGAGGTATTGAGGATTTGTCTCGTGGGCCAGTCACCATCTCTCCCGAAGGAGCGTCACCAAGTAAGCTAAATCAATGGTATGAAATCATACCTCAACAAGAGGCGCAGATTTTCCATCGAGGTGACTTTACGATTGAAAAGAGAGGAAAATATTAGGCTGTAGTTGCCCCTTCATCAGCTTTAGTGACACCCTCTGCATTCTGTGACTTGGTTTAAGACATTTTCACCTGGGAGACAACGGTGACAAAATATGTCGAGAGTGAACAATTAGGTGGGGAATTCCGCATTCCATTATACAATTATTAGACTTGGTCATGGTTCCAGGAAATAATTTTTTCTTCACAGTTAGCTTGCCAAAATAGGCTCCCCTGAATCCTACACTAGGCCAATGTTACTCGGGTGAAGTGGCCGTAGCTTCAGCTTAAAATAATGCAAACAACACCACTTTTAGTGAATCTAAGTGGTGATGCCGAGCAAAGAGTGTTGTGCACCCGGATGATAATTTCCTTTTAATCATTAGAAGCACTGGAGAAATGACCAGACAAATTAGGAACATGTGTTCTAGTTGTACGTGCAGCGCTTAGTTTGATGATTG
This sequence comes from Imbricaverruca yamaguchii, assembly GCA_034440575.1. Lineage (NCBI taxonomy): Eukaryota > Metazoa > Arthropoda > Thecostraca > Neoverrucidae > Imbricaverruca > Imbricaverruca yamaguchii. The sequence continues at coordinate 2,026,078 of JAOTOL010001631.1, read as the reverse complement.
TTCTTTTAAGGAGCATGGCATCTGGGGAGAGTAATAGGCTGAGCGAGTTCATCAAGGTGTTGCGACGCCCCTTAATCGCGCAATGGGGTGTAGGTGTGTGGGGGGGGGAGCTAGCTCCAATACCTTCCCGTGTATCCTGGTTATTGCTAAGCTGCCCCAGCTCCCCATACGTTCAGAAGCCAGGGTTGTCATTTTGCCTGGCCCCTCAATCATCGAACAATTTCTCCAATCAGACCGAAGCTTAATCATTGGGTCTACGTGCGTACACTAGATAAAAATGGATTTCATGGTATCCTTAGCCATCACGAGGATCATGCAATGTATGATGAAAGGGGTGACACCCAATCAATTTCACCAGATGATGCTCATAAGCGAGGGATATTAATTATCCTGATTGCAGACGCATACCATTACGACTTTTTGTGTATTTGACACAGCACGCCATCTGAGGCAAAGATACAAATATGTCGCACCTGCAATCATTAAATTACCATAAATTACCCGTCAAACACCGCCACATGGCAGACATGGACGGCATCGTCGCCGTCATATGGGAGACATGGACGGCATCATCACCGTCACATGGGAGACATGGACGTCATCGTCACCACGTGGCAGACATGGACGGCATCATCACCATCACATGGGAGACAAGGACGGCATCATCACCGTCACATGGCAGACATGGACGGCATCATCACCGTCACATGGCAGACATGGACGGCATCACCGTCACATGGGAGACATTGACGGCATCATCACCGTCACATGGCAGACATGGACGGCATCATCACCACGTGGCAGTGCCGGGCGACACCATCTTCGTCGCCCGGCAGCAGTGCCGGGCAGTACCAGCCGGCCCGCTCAGTAGATCTCGCAGACGAAGTGCTTCTTGCGCTCGCAGTTGATGTCGTGCCAGATGACGCCGTCGTCGTAGATGTTGTTGAGCACGGCCAGGCAGTTCTCTGGCCGCTCGCGGTTGTCGGGCTGCGGCCGGCCGTCGCCGCCCTTGCTGCTCCAGTGGGTGTAGCCGGCCACCGGCGAGCCGTTGCCCCAGACGAAGCCGCTGTAGGTGCGCACGCCCGACGTCCAGATGTAGGAGATGTCTGCAATCGGAGCACGGTGGTGATCGGGCTGGTCGGCGTGTCGGCTGTGCTGCCACACCTGACACTGGCTGTGCCGGCTGTGCTGACACCTGACACTGGCTGTGCCGGCTGTGCTGACACCTGACACTGGCTGTGCCGGGTGTGCTGAACCGGACACTGGCTGTGCCGGCTGTGCTGACACCTGACACTGGCTGTGCCGGGTGTGCTGAACCGGACACTGGCTGTGTCGGCTGTGCTGACACCTGACACTGGCTGTGTCGGCTGTGCTGCCACACCTGACACTGGCTGTGCCGGCTGTGCTGACACCTGACACTGGCTGTGCCGGATGTGCTGACACCTGACACTGGCTGTGCCGGCTGTGCTGACACCTGACACTGGATGTGCCGGGTGTGCCGACACCTGACACTGGCTGTGCCGGGTGTGCTGACACCTGACACTGGCTGTGCCGGCTGTGTTGACACCGGACACTGGCTGTGCCGGGTGTGCTGACACCTGACACTGGCTGTGCCGGCTGTGCTGCCACACCTGACACTGGCTGTGCCGGCTGTGCTGACACCTGACACTGGCTGTGCCGGGTGTGCTGACACCTGACACTGGCTGTGCCGTGTGTGCTGACACCGGACACTGGCTGTGCCGGCTGTGCTGACACCTGACACTGGCTGTGCCGTGTGTGCTGACACCTGACACTGGCTGTGCCGGGTGTGCTGACACCTGACACTGGCTGTGCCGGCTGTGCTGACACCTGACACTGGCTGTGCCGGGTGTGCTGACACCTGACACTGGCTGTGCCCGCTGCGCTGACACCTGACACTGGCTGTGCCGTGTGTGCTGACACCTGACACTGGCTGTGCCGTGTGTGCTGACACCTGACACTGGCTGTGTCGGCTGTGCTGAGACCTGACACTGGCTGTGCCGGCTGTGCTGACACCTGACACTGGCTGTGCCGGCTGTGCTGACACACCTGACACTGGCTGTGCCGGCTGTGCTGACACCTGACACTGGCTGTGTCGGCTGTGCTGCCACACCTGACACTGGCTGTGCCGGCTGCGCTGACACCTGACACTGACCGTGTCGGCTGTGCTGACACCTGACACTGGCTGTGCCGGCTGTGCTAACACCGGACACTGACTGTGCCGGCTGTGCTAACACCGGACACTGACTGTGCCGGCTGTGCTAACACCGGACACTGACTGTGCCGGGTGTGCTGACACCGGACACTGACTGTGCCGGCTGTGCTGACACCTGACACTGGCTGTGCCGGCTGTGCTGACACCGACATGGCTGTGCCGGCTGTGCTGACACCTGACACTGGCTGTGCCGGGTGTGCTGAACCGACACTGGCTGTGTCGGCTGTCTGACACCTGACACTGGCTGTGCGACACCTGACACTGGCTGTGCCGGGTGTGCTGACACCTGACACTGGCTGTGCCGGGTGTGCTGACACCGACACTGGCTGTGCCTGCTTGCTGACACCTGACACTGGCTGTGCCGGGTGTGCTGAACCGCACTGGCTGTGTCGGCTGTGCACACCTGACACTGGCTGTGTCGGCTGTGCTGCCACACCTGACACTGGCTGTGCCGGCTGTGCTGACACCTGACACTGGCTGTGCCGGGTGTGCTGACACCTGACACTGGCTGTGCCGGGTGTGCTGACACCGACACTGGCTGTGCTGCTGTGCTGACACCTGACACTGGCTGTGCCGGGTGTGCTGAACCGGACACTGGCTGTGTCGGCTGTGCTGACACCTGACACTGGCTGTGTCGGCTGTGCTGCCACACCTGACACTGGCTGTGCCGGCTGTGCTGACACCTGACACTGGCTGTGCCGGCTGTGCTGCCACACCTGACACTGGCTGTGTCGGCTGTGCTGACACCTGACACTGGATGTGCCGGGTGTGCCGACACCTGACACTGGCTGTGCCGGGTGTGCTGACACCTGAAACTGGCTGTGCCGGCTGTGTGACACCGACACTGGCTGTGCCGGGTGTGCTGACACCTGACACTGGCTGTGCCGGCTGTGCTGAACCTGACACTGGCTGTGCTGGCTGTGCTGACACCTGACACTGGCTGTGCCGGGTGTGCTGACACCTGACACTGGATGTGCCGGGTGTGCTGACACCTGACACTGGCTGTGCCGGGTGTGCTGACACCTGACACTGGCTGTGCCGGCTGTGTTGACACCGGACACTGGCTGTGCCGGGTGTGCTGACACCTGACACTGGCTGTGCCGGCTGTGCTGACACCTGACACTGGCTGTGCCGGCTGCGCTGACACCTGACACTGGATGTGCCGGGTGTGCTGACACCTGACACTGGCTGTGCCTGCTGTGCTGACACCTGACACTGGCTGTGCCGGGTGTGCTGAACCGGACACTGGCTGTGTCGGCTGTGCTGACACCTGACACTGGCTGTGTCGGCTGTGCTGCCACACCTGACACTGGCTGTGCCGGCTGTGCTGACACCTGACACTGGCTGTGCCGGCTGTGCTGCCACACCTGACACTGGCTGTGTCGGCTGTGCTGACACCTGACACTGGATGTGCCGGGTGTGCCGACACCTGACACTGGCTGTGCCGGGTGTGCTGACACCTGAAACTGGCTGTGCCGGCTGTGTTGACACCGGACACTGGCTGTGCCGGGTGTGCTGACACCTGACACTGGCTGTGCCGGCTGTGCTGCCACACCTGACACTGGCTGTGCTGGCTGTGCTGACACCTGACACTGGCTGTGCCGGGTGTGCTGACACCTGACACTGGATGTGCCGGGTGTGCTGACACCTGACACTGGCTGTGCCGGGTGTGCTGACACCTGACACTGGCTGTGCCGGCTGTGTTGACACCGGACACTGGCTGTGCCGGGTGTGCTGACACCTGACACTGGCTGTGCCGGCTGTGCTGCCACACCTGACACTGGCTGTGTCGGCTGTGCTGCCACACCTGACACTGGCTGTGCCGGCTGTGCTGACACCTGACACTGGCTGTGCCGGATGTGCTGACACCTGACACTGGCTGTGCCGGCTGTGTTGAAACCGGAAAACTGCGCGACAGGAATGCGACGTCGCTGCGATAATACAGCGAAAAAGTGGAGCTGGGAGCTTCACATGCAATGGAGCCGTCAAGGCCGCGTGAAGGATGTCGGTTTCAGTGGTGCAAGTGGCGAACAACGATGTTGAAGTGGGGTTCTTTTCATGCACCACACGTGAGCTGAATGCCAACATTCACGTCAAGGTGTGGTTTGCAGCACTCAGACCCCGTCCCTCAATGGAATCCCTAGGAGTAAATTTAGGTTAGTCGGCATGCCCGAGACTTCCACGTTCTTCCCTGAAGCGCTTGCGAGTAAGCGTACTGTTAATATAATAAATAGCTTTGAGAGCGTACATCCCTAAAGGTGATGCGCCCCCCCCCCCCCAATGGCGTCACCTTACATGCCATACACCAATGCCGGCGGAACTCACGAGTAAGAAGCCTCGCTAAGCGGATGAACAATGACTGCAGGAAAATTGCAGTTCCTCAGATTTATGACTTTTTTTGTTTATTTCTTCGTGCACCAAATATGATCCGGGATATTTTGCACCCGATGCAATAATCTTGTTCACGTAGTGAAATAAAATGGCCTGTGGTGAGGAATATAGCGTGAGGAATATAGCGTAGGCAGGCTCGATTTGATCTCCATTGCAGCGTTAACATGGAAACTGGAAGGTCTCTGAAAGTTCCTTCTCCCCCAAGTGCGGTAGGCACGAAATCCGCCCATCTCCACACATCTAATAAACTCTGAAGCTAGGAACATCAAATTGGTCGCGTGGCTGATAGCGGTAAGAAACTTTATAATGGGTGATTTTGGTGATCATAGGCCAATTCGTTCTGGGTCAAAGGAGGTCAAATGTGCTAAAATGTATCACTTTTCGATTGGTGTCATTTGTTTAACGTGTTGTGTGCAAGCTTCATTGGGAAAGAAACCCATATGCAGCTAAATATAGCCACCACGTATTATTGGTAAAGTATAACACATACCATCATTACTACGTTGTGGAACATTTCGTTTAGCACGGCTGTATTTGTAGGTCAATGACTTTTATGAACTTTAGTTCTTCCTTTGTTGAACATTTGCTTAGTTGTGAGACAGATGTCAAAATGACTTCTGTCAGTTTGTTGGTTCTGGAGATATTTACTAAACAAGGATTACTTCTAAAATCGTATTTCACTCTTTCCCTCACAGTGCGCATGCTAAGGCGCACTGAAATGTGTATGTAAAATAAAACATCTTGCATGTCACGGCGCTCAGCATGCCCTTCGCATACATAATATTGTCAGCTGAGAAGTGCCCCCTCCCCGGCTTCAAACCTGTTCTTATACGCTCTTAACCCAAGACACTGCAGTTGCCCAAGTCTCTGGAGATTGCATGGCACTTACCACCAGCCGCGACCTGGGCGGAGACGTAGCTGTCCTTGTCCGGCTGATCCAGCGAGACGAGCTTGTAGCCGCGCGAGGTGCACTGGTAGTCGGCCTCCTGCCACGTGTACTTGTCGCTCAGGTTCAGGTCCGGGGCGCGCCACGAGAAGAAGTACTTGCCTAGACGAGCGGTAGCACACGTTATACGAGTCGGAATTTCCTGATCAAGTCAACGCTCACATTGGAGTGTATCCGTGGCCTTTTTGAAAAACTCAGCCAGTGAAGAGTGGTGCGAAAATGAGGCCCGCATCAGCCTCGTGCCTCTCGAAATATCAGAAGACTGCTCGACGCCAATCTACCGCTGGAGCTCCAACATGTGACACATGTCGACATCGAAGACCTCAGCTGGCGGTTGGGACATTGATTTACTCTCCGTGCTCCGCATGTGGCCAGAGTGCTGTTTTCTGGATTCTATTACTTATTTCAGACATAAAAAATGTCGGCAACTTTGAGCAGGTTTTGTCTTTCCTGTAGCTCACCTTGTGATGGGGCAGCGTAACTCGTCTGAAGCTGGTGCGCTGGTGCAACGTAGGAGCTCTGTTGCTGGTGCACTGGTGCAACGTAGGAGCTCTGTTGTTGGTGCACGGGAGCAACGTATGAGCTCTGTTGCTGGTGCACGGGAGCAACGTAGGAGCTCTGTTGCCGGTGCACGGGAGCAACGTAGGAGCTCTGCGGCCGGTGTGCCGGAGCACCGTAGGAGCTCTGCGGCCGGAACGCTTGAGCGCGCTGGAGGCCGTACACCTGACGACCGCCCGAGCCGTACTGCTGCTGCTGCAGCAGCTGGGAGGAGCCGTGCCGTCCCGGGGCGAGGCCGACCTGGGAGCCGGAGGCGCCGTAGGTGGGTCGGTATGACGAGTAGCTGCCGTAGCTGGGTCTGTACTGTTGCGCCGAGCACACGGCGGCCAGCGCCAGAAGGACAACGGCAGCGACGCGCATCTGAAGGCCGGGCATAGCTACATCAGAGGACACGCACACACTTTCCCCAGAGTTATCAATAGTCAATAATGCAAGTATCAAACCGGCGCGACCCGCATCAGGTGTTCTTGTGTGGGAAGCAGGCCGCCATCCGACGCCTCGGTTGGGCATTGAGAAAGACTACGGCATTTTTTCCAAACCAGTCGTGCACATCGAGCTGCTGATGATCACGACTGCTGGCTGCACACGGTAGCCGAACACTGGCAAGATGTGTGTCTGTGACACGCGTGCGGCTCACGACCTGCCCTCTCGTGGTCACATGTGACACCACTCGCCCCTCTGACAACTGCCGATACCAACTGGCGACTGCACGTCCCAGTGACACGCCCACTGACCACCCCCCCACATCATGCGTGTGCCTCTATAGCGTCCTTCACACGTCGCTGGCGAACCTTGACACGCCTACTGACCACCCCCACATCATGATTATGCCTCTACAGCGACCCTCACACGTCATTGAAGAGCCTTGACAACTTACCGACCACCCCTCACATCCTGATTATGCCTCTACAGCGTCCCTCACACGTCACTGACGAATCTTGACACCTCACTGACCACCCCTCACATCCTGGGCATGCCTCTACAGCGCCCCTCACACGTCATTGAAGAGCCTTGACACCTTACGGATCACCGCTAACAACCTTGACAATATATTCGACATGCCACCGACAACACCTGGGGTTCTGCTATTAACCCCACCCCACCGACAACACCCGGGGTTATGCCGGTAACCCCACCCCACCAACCACACCCCACCGACAACACCCGGGGTTATGCCGGCAACCCCACCCCACCAACCATGCCCCACCGACAACAGGCGGTTTCCCGCTGGTAATTACACCCCACCGATAACTCCCGGCCGGTAGCCACGCCCCCTTGAGTAGGAGACACTGCAGCGACACCGATTACCTTGAGCACTGGTCGTGGTCTGACTGGCCGACTGTACGACAGCCGCTTTTATATCGCGCACGGGAACCCGCTCACTTACCTCGTGCGGGCGCTGCCTATGTTGCGGTTCGCTTTGGGCTCGGCTGGATTTTCCACGATGCCGCCTAGTCACCCCATACGTATCGATCCTCAGTGGTGCTTTGACGGATGTGAATAGACGCGGGACAAGCGTTGCGTTCTGGGCTCTCAAGACACAGTAGGCACGGCGTGCCAACGTCAGGTCACTAACTCGTCTCAATGAGATTTGTGGAAGTACCTTGGAGCACTTTTCGTAAAGAAGCCGTACAAGATGCGGTGAAATTGAACCATTGGTGCATAGATGAACGATTCAGGAAAAAGGTGCAGTTACAACAACATTTGATTTCCGGTCGTGTCCCTTGGTCACATGAAAAGCTAAGCTAAAAATGTTTCTTTACTACCGATCCGCTATCGATCAATGCCTTTTTTATTCCTTAGTAATTTTAGTGCCTCATTATGCCGCTGAAAAGGTTCCATCTATTTTAAAATCAGCCCACTGAGATATGATTCGTAATGAAAGTGAAGTGAAACACTTATATAATGGCAAACCGCCGAATTCATTTCTGATGTGATTAGGCCTCAAATATGAAGTTGAAAATCGTTGATTTTCTCAAATAACTCGTGGGAAATGTTGATACAAATATTTGAGAGGATATTCGAATTTTAGGGTTCAGTGCACACGGTGCACACACGGTTGTGACAACAGTTACATTTTGGAATTGCCATTTTCTTCGAGAATGATCTTCTTTAGCAATTCGTCACGCATCTCCAGGTATTTGACCGTAATAGGATCAGACAAATTGAACTTTGCATGTGCGACGTGTGTTACACCAAGTTTTCAGCTTGAATACCATCAATAATGAAGTGTAAACTCGCGTTTGCTCTACGGTTGGAAAATTACGGCAAAGGCGATTGAATGATCTTACCCGACATTCACCTGTTTGACTTGACCTTGAAGGTCAACCAAAAGGGATGCAAACATTCTAAAGGAAGCGTAAGTGCTCACGTATGTGGCTACACCATGCTGCTAACTACACACATGCACACACACACACACACACACACACACATATATATATATATATATATATATATATATATATATATATATATATATATATATATATATATATATATATATATATATATACATATATATATATATATATATATATATATATATATATATATATATATATATATATATATATATATATATATATATGTATATTATATAGTGCTTAGAACAAATTAGTCATGTGGTCAACTTGGTACCTCCCATGCAATGCGAAGGACAGAAAATCATCGCGCACGGCGAAGATGAAGACATTGAATATAACATCACAGATGCTGACTTCCACTTCCATTTTTTGGCCGTAATACTCTCAGTGTTCCTTTGAAATCCAGCAAGTCTTAATCGATTAACAGCGATGATTCTTGCTCCCATGTGCACTTGCGCATGCTGTTATTTGGAAAAGCAATGCCAAGCTTACACAAGGTCGAAAAACTAGTATAGAAAACCGCCATCATAAAGTTCAGTTAGCTGATAAAAGCCGACGATTAACTGGTTAAACGCTGATCAAGCAGGTGCAGGTACGGCGGAAGAATGTCCCGGAGAAAGCATGACTAGAGGTAATGACGTCAGTTGTGTGGTGGAACCCAGAACCCTTCAGGTTCTGAAGGGCCTTCAATGGATATCAAGGAAGGATTCTGTACTTCCGGAGATTCTGGGAAGTTGATACTGTAAGACGTTTTACGTTTTTATCCAAGAGGTTCGAACGACCAAAAAAAACAACTTTCGAGCCGCCGCTTGGCCGGGCGACCCCTCCCCCACCCCCCCCCCCCACCCCCCAGCACAGCGTGCCCGATGAAAACAAGGCAGACCTGCCGGTGGCTTCCAAGGCAAACCGAGGTCGGGCACGTCCCGAGCATCTGAGACGCACGTAGTGTAGGGTGGAGAGTGGACCGGCCTGCGGCGGAAGCGGGAGCAGCAGCTGGGCCTCCACAACCGTCTAGCACATTCGGCAAAAGGAAAATGGAGGAGAGAGAGAGAGAGGGGGGATACAGATGAAGTGGATAAACCCGGAGACGATGCCAGAGCAGAAAACTGATGGGCGCGCCACGGTGAGGAGAGACAGACAGACGCAGGGGATTCTCAGGCGCGCGGCGGTGGACGCCGGACCGACACCCTCAGGGGCGTCCAGCGGTGTCCAGCTGGCTGAGCTAGCGGATGGAGGGGAGGAAGCGCTCAGCCGAGGCCACTCTCCACCCACCTTGGCCATGTGAGTGCTGCTCGGCATCATGGAGCCTCACCAGTCACCACCGCCGTCTCAGCTTAACCAACCAACCGGCGCTGGCGCCTTCCGCGTGGGGGGATGTGTATGTGTTGGCGGCAATTGTGCCTGTGGTAAACAGAGTAGTTGTGCCAGTGTTCAGGCGTATGTATAATGTCTTTTACTTTTCTACTTTAACGTACGAGTAAATGGAAATGTGGATGGTGTTGGACATGACTGGAGTTGGAGTCCCCTGGACTTCAAATAAATGCCCTATTGTGATTTGGTCCCTTTAACTCGACCTATGCTGACATTTATCAAACTCGCTGTCTAATTCGGCACACACTGTTTTGCAACACACACGAAAGATAAGTTTCTTTTTGGGCGAGCGCTTGTCTGGTGACAACGCCCACGTCGAAATGCGGACAATGGCCTGAGCTAAACTGTTTCGGAATAATTGCATGATTCTGGAGGATATGGCTCATCCGAAGGCTTCGGTTAGCAAATTCCTTGTTCATAAGGCATTCACTTATACACTCGGCCACAATTCCTGGATATCGGTTTCATGGCATTCCGATGGTTGGATGAAATGATGCTGGCGGCGGTGTTTAAGAACGGTTAAAGGAACCGCCCTGTGAAGCCCTGTAAAGGAACCGCCCTCAGGTCACTAGTCATTAATTTGTGTCAAATTGTTTCGTCATAACTATCCCGAGTTGAACGCGTTGTGAATGACAAAATGGATAACTTTGAAACCAGGCGGCTGACACGTTGAATGCTCTATATTTACTTCAACATTGGGTGGAGGAAGGCACTTCAAAGCATTTATATGACAGTCCACATGCCAGCATCGCTATCTCTCTATCGACCACTGCATCCTGCGATATAGCGAGAGAGACAGCCTGCCTGCTGTCCTCCTATGGGCGATATATCCTCGGGCGTCGACCGCAAGAGGACATTGGCCCTCCCTTCCTCAGATGGGGTGGGGAGGGAGCATGACGAAAGGGCGCGATGACGAAACTCTCGTGATTGTTACTCCTGGACATTATTCACGTAGTAACTGTTAACTAGGCTCAGATATCCCTTCATCGCAAAATCTGTGATCCATGGGCGCAGATGAGGGGGCGAGCATAGCATGCATGTTAGAGGAGCCGATAAGGGGGCACCACATTGCGCTCGCCGGAAGTTAGGCGCCGGACAATAGGGTATATAGGCAAAACACTGCCCGGTAATTTATTCACCCCCAAACTCCGAACGGTTAGCGCAAATATTCAGGGAACGCACTGGCTGGTTTGGCATGCCGTAAGCCCCGGGGCTGAAAGGGTAGGGCCGGATAGGGAAGAGCGACGACCAGGGGACATCATTGGTACGACCACCCGTGGTATACATTAGAACGGTCCAACGTCTACAACGTGTAAGGTCAGGCATGGCGTCGATTGGGTAAGGTTAGGCAAGTTGGCCATTGATACCTGAGTTCAATTTTAAGACCGCACAGAAGCCCAGATAAAGTTTCGCCGTACAGTCTGGCGAAGCTTTAATGGCAGTAATGGCAATAAATACAAATTATGGAGTCAGGAGAGTCGCGTCAGCCGTAGGCTTCGGGGCGGGTAATTAATATGCAATCGAGACTAACCAAGCCCCCAGTGAAATGGAGTCTGACTTGCTAAGTGCTTGCGTAACTGGAGGGGAAAATTGTGGGCGAACTCGCTTTCGTATTGACAGGGACCGAATGATCGTGCGAAATGAGAGTAGCGAGTGCTTGTTGTTTGAATGGTTAAAGGAGTAGTTTCAAGAACCAGTGGAATTGGTTCGATTTTAACGCAAGTATTCAGCTGTCGGAAACATCACTACAAAAATTGTGTTGGATGTTGACTCAGGCCACGCTTACGTCTGGCTGCCCCGAGAACGTCGGTTATATGTGTGTGTGTGTGTGCGGGGGAGGCCGAGTGGGTGGTGGATGTGTTGAGTTATCTGGTGGTACACAGGTGGGTCCTGCAAATGGACGAGTACCGGCGGCGGTGGCAGTACCCATGTCGTGTACCCCAATCATAACCATCAAACAGTGTCACGTCACACCCCAAGTCCATAACCCCTCCCTCGCTACATGACCAACCGGGCGCACTCACGGGCATATGTGATGCGAATAGAAGCCTGGCCTCGCTAAAAGAAATTCGTCATGGCCTCGCTAAAAGAAATTCGTGTAGTGGTGGCGACGGGCCGCAGCAGGGTTGGAAGGACATCAGAGCGGTTGAAGAAGTGCTGGGCGAGGGAGACGACACGAGCAATCATCAAGCCGGCCCGGCGGCGGCCAGCTACAGTCGCCCGCGCAGCGGCCCACCCACCCGGCTGTGCTGTCCATTGCCCAATACCCAGAGCCCGACCCGGCACCGCCCAGCCCGACGTGGCCCGGACCCCCCTACACTACCAGGTGCCATATGTCACACGATGTACTAGAAAAGGGACACCTAGTCCACATTTTAAAATTATGTTTCTGCATCAAATGCAGGAGCTTGCCCCATTTGACTACATGCATTTCACATGGTGTTTTAATATGATGCTTCCTTTGGTCATCTGCTTATGCAGCAGGACAGCGAACACATGGGTGCCTCAGAAGGAAAACAAGAATGGCATGAGCACACAACTAGTACAATCAGTGGCCTTCGTTTTGTTTTTGCGGATTTGTTGCCACCAGTGTGTAGTAAAAATACAACCCTGGGAAAACCGTGAGCATATAGCAAGCTAGTAACGCCTACTGGATTCCCAGGGTCGCAAAGTGAAAGTGTGAATCATACAAGGATCAGCTCACGTAGAACATAGGTACCTAACAGTTTACAATCCTATCAACATCTTTCACAAAGAACGCCCATACTCACGCATATACAAGTATGTTCTTGTATGTTGACGCAACTCGCAACCAACTCTTTGCAGCAGCCAACATTTTTTTTCAAGCTAACAACAGCATTACTGATAACATAGTTTACGTTTGGTTTGCATCTCATATGTATGACCCCATGAAGTATTATCTAGCAGAGAGCGTTCTGCATGCTGTCTGCTGACATCTGAGCACCTGGACCTTATCACACCGAATACAGTTGGCACATGTCCCGCCAACGAAATAACGGTCATATTTCATGCATTGTCACACGAAATACAGTTGGAGCATGTTCCATCAACCAAATAGCAATCATATTTGATGCCTTGTTACACGAAATGCAGCTGGAACATGTACCGTTCCAGGGACTTTCTGAGTGGCGCCCCTCCAGACGAGTGCCCCCATGAAGATTCCTGGATTCGCCCCTGATGCCAAGGCATCGAAGCAGTCTATGTGTGCTGTGCCTCTTCGTGTCCACCGTGTGGTGCATGAAATGCTCGTCGGTGTCACACCAGCCTACGTCAAGTGGCAAAACATGGGACTGAATGGAAAGCATGAGAGATGACCATCAAAACTGGCAAGACCGTGTCACAGAGCATGAAGGGATGCCCACAGAAATTAGAAAAGACAGACTTCCTGCCTTCAAGGCATCACCATATCAATGAGAACTGGCTGATTTGCAAGGCGTATTTGTCAGATAAAGTGGGCAGCAATAGTGCCGCCCAACCCTCGAATGATGCCACCCATCCCTCTGACTCTTGGTCCATTGGTAGCAATTTTTGTTTGGCAACTCCCCGAGAAATAGAAGACATTAGACATTATGCATTTCCCCCGCCCCCATTGACTAACACTAGACAATGGACATGCTCTTTTAAAGCCGCAACAGCCATGCAGTGAACACGAGGAATACGTGCTAGGAAGATTACTATAGTTTATAAGAATGCTGCAGAAATGAGAACAGATGGACTACAGCCAACGTGGATAATGGAAGGAAAAAAAAACGAGAAGCTTAGCATGACCCAAGACATAACTATCGGGCAACTAAGTGCACCGAAATATCAAGGAAAAAAGTACAGCCATTGCAAGAACAAGTCCTCCAAACATTAATCGCATTACATCGCTGAACAAATGGAACCAAACGCCAAGCAATAACAATAGTTCAGGCTGAGCCGTAGTAGGTGCAAATCGTCCAAACGTTTATCGCATCAAATCGCCGAACCAAATCCAACCAAATGCCCAGTAATAATACGAACCAAGGAGGACCGTTGCAAATGCAAATCGTTCAAACGTTCGTCACACCGAATCGACTCGCGCTGGCCGCGAAGTGGGGCAGTGACGCAGTGACCCAGTGACGCAGTGACCCAGTGATGCAGTGACGCAGTGACATCACGCTGTCACGGTGCACAGACGGGCACGTTTTTACAGACAGCAGTGCAACTGGCGCTCCCACAGCGTCATCAGCGTCGCCAGTTTTCCGGGGCCGCTGCCCGCCGTCGACACGCAATGTGGCGCCACAAGCGACGCATTTGCACGGCACGCGGGAAGTTGTTGCTGAATGGATCACTCGCTGCAAGCCGCATACTCGCTCGACAAAGAGTTGTGACATCGACGATGACCTTCAAGTTGCTACAATTGACGAGGGCCACGCCAGCTGTTGCAGCAATTCGTCACCTGGCGGAACCAGGAGCTGGAGTGGTGGGAGCACTTAACAAATGTTCGGTGATCTCGATAAAAAAATCGTATCTATTCTAAACAGGTTACATTAGTCGGGTCTGCTAAGACAATATTCACCTCATTAGATGTTCCTAGGTTTCTGGAAAATGTCATGCTAATGCAAAATATGGCAAAAATCAGTTTCTTGGGGGCGTGGCCAGCTGCCCCCTCGATCCGCGCCTGGTCCCCCGGTGAGGTGCAGTGTAACTCGTCATTAAAAGTAGTCCAGATATTCATACCCGGAGGGTAAACATGCATGCATTCGCATTAACAGCGCACATGTGCATGCCACAACTGCTGTCGACTCATGCAGCCGGCCGGTTCCGGGAGACGGAAGGGATCCGATTCGCCAAGCCATTCAGTTCAGGTGGAAAAGGATGTCACGCTTTGCAGAACAATAAATATGCCATCGTTATGCATGCTTGTTCAGCGACGTAGTGGCCGAAATTGGAGACGAAGGGCAGTTGCCACCAAGCTTAGATAATGTCTAATATTAGTTCATCGGGCGTGGCATAGAAAAACTCGACATTAAGTCTCCTGTCACAAAATCTGAACGATCTCCTACCCGTTCGATTTGCTTCAAATGTGTATTTTTGCCGGTCGTTTGCGTGAATGCTCACGCACGCGCGTACGTATGCACGCACACACGAATACAGACACCCCCGCACAAAATTACCCCCCAACACACACACATTCATCAGGCTGTTGATGAACGCCTCTAATACGTCGACCACATCAGCTAGTTGGTTGTTTCCGGCGAAATGTTTCTACCCGGTGCTTCTTAGATTAATCCGCATGACGATGGCATGCACCGATACACAACACCGGCCATGCAAGTCAGTGTTTTCGAATTGTCTCAGCATGTGGTAAGCGAGAACGCATTCCGGCAAATGCATAGCAACGTGACAAGTAGCACAAGCTCGCCTGTTCGTCAATCGCGATTGCTCCGTGAATTGCAGAAAACAAATTAAAAACAGTTCAGTTTCACGATGCTGAATGTTTCGTTGGGAATGTTTGCCCACTAAGCATACGCATTTAAATATCAACGGAATAGTCTCAATTGAAGGTAGCGCGTCGCAAATGACAAAAGTGATGAATGTACAAGAAAAAAAAATGTTGTCGTGCATTGTAGCATTCCAAAGTTTGCCTACGGAGTCAGACTTTTGTTGTAGTGGAGGCACTTTCCAGTTAATGTTTTTTCTTCTATTTATCGCCATGAGACTAATACTAAATATTCATCATTAGTGTGGTTATCTCACAATAAAGTACCTATGTCATTTGCACCAGATGTTTCGATTATATTTGTACGTCATTAATACCCCGTTAAATGTTGTTGCTGTCAATTAATTCGTTGCTTAGTTTTTAAAGGAGTATCTCTATACCATTGTTGCGTGACGTAGAGGTTTTACACTCCGAGTTTATAGATGTAGAGGTCAGTTCCTTAACTTGATGTTGAAATGTTCATCACCTATTTTCGTGAGGTACCGATACTGATTCATGTTCGGTTCCCCACTACTGGGACTGATGGTTTGCCTTCAACCCATGGATGGACATGTATGATCACCTGATAAGTATAATTCAGCCAAAAGTCGCTATGTTTGGTATGCTGAACCGAAATACTTTCTGTTCCTGGTCGGGGTCCTCGTTTTGAAAGGTCGTGATGTGCCCCTAAATGATTCCGCACGGGGGAGAGGCGGAAGAGAGGGGAAGGATGATCGTCATATTATAGTCCTTGAGTGTGTCACCGCTATGATGTAGTTCTTTCAATACTGCTGAACTTTAACCACGACCACGAATCTCTCTCTGAACGCCACTGGATTTCGTCAGGGGCGTAGATTATGCACAGATCCTGGCACCCTGGCATCGTGGTCGACATGAAAACCGCTTTTCCGCGAACTCCCGGACTCGTGAACACACCTGTGTGCGTGTGCGTGTGCGTGTGCGTGTGTGAGCAAGTACGTACGTGAGTGCGCATACTTGACCCGCATGATGGATTGCTATCAGACAGGTATGATTACCTTCCTGCAGCGATGCAAGCCTTGAACTATGTGAAATATGTCATGATCAGGCCGAAGAAGGCTCCATAAAGGATCAAATGCCTCAACAAAAGCAACCATACAAACCGATGTACACAGATTGAAGATGACTCGTTATCTACGTGTAGGCTGTCTCGGTTCAGTATTCAGATATTCTCTAGAAATGATACGGCATGGAAGCAGTATTCAGATATCCTCAAATATAGCCCCATGCTCTCTTGCACTGAGGTATGAAATTCCACGCGATGTATATGCATGGTATACTAATCTATCCAAGCTGCTTCTTTGCAACAGGTTTATTTGTCCAAAATAAATGCAGAGATCCTGCAGATACTTCAATTCCCCAATACCTTATCTAGCTCATGGGGCGATTATTTTGCATCCGACAATCTGCCTTCTCGAACATTTTGATCTGTGTTCTCTGAAATGAAATGTATTGAAGGCATGAGATAGCGCAAAATGCTAACATTTTTGTTTCTACGTTGACATCATCCACAATATTTCGTTTTAGTAGCAATGACCAAGAAGTCACTTTGCAAGGAATTGCATACATGCTTCGAGGAATTTCCTGTGCTAGGACAAGCAAACAAAGAGCAGCGTATACTCATCGCTGAACCATTTTCCAGTTCTTTCCTCCTTCAACTGGAAATTACACTTAATTTTATCCTCAATTCATGTTGCGAAACTACATCCGACAAGCATGGCAAAGTCGTGCAAAGCACGGGCAATGTCCAGCTATTCGGAGCCAAACGAAGCTACCGTCGTTTCTTCCGCGTTGAGTCAGCCGCCAGTGCCGGTCGTCACGCGCGCCGATTGTCCACCGACGCGACGGTACCGCGGTGACTCAGCGCGTCCAGCTTCACCATCCCCCGCCTCCCGGCGGCCCGCCGTGCCGCCGCGCCGCGCCGGATCATGGGAGTCGTCCCAGTCCAGCGGGCGAGGAATTCCCGGCCGGGGTGGTTCGCGCGCTAATTGTGGCGCGAATCCGTGCCGCAGTGAGTCCGCGATACCGGGCGCTGTTTTCCTCAACTGCGCTGACTGTGTATGTGTGTGTGTGTGTGTGTGTGTGTGTGTGTGTGTGTGTGTGTGTGTGTGTGTGTGTGTGTGTGTGTGTGTGTGTGTGTGTGTGTGTGTGTGCGTATGTGTGTGTGTGTTGAAGGCCAAGCCGTCCCGAACGGGGCCAGTCTCGAGGCAGAGTGTTCCTCTCCAACGTGTGAAGCCAACGGTCCGTGAGCGACATCGCGACCGCTGGCCCTCCCAACCGCACTTCCAACAGCCGACATTCCTTGTGGGGGCGGGGACCGGCTGCACTTGTCGGCTGCACGAGCTGCGTGAGTCGGCTGATCGTGTGAAGAGGTAAAACTCGCGTGCCATTTTATCGCAGATCACGTGAGGCGCCAATCGTTCAGCTGCAAATGCTGCCGTTGATTGCTGTTGCTGGGAAAAATCGCAGATCAAGCCGAGGATGTTGCATGGGAAGATAGCCAGGCCTTGCCGTCGCCCCAGGCTTGAACTCGGGCGTGGCTACAAACGCCGGGGATTTGCCGCGTGCTTGACCATTCACGAGGAAAATTAAGCATTAGGTCTCTGACGCATCATAGCAATTCTGGACCCAGGACGCATTGTAGATCCAACAGTTCTTCGGACAAGGGAAGCGTGAACGGGGACATGCCGCCTCGCATTCCCAGGGGTGGATGCATGGGAGGGCACCATGGGCATGTGTCACCTTCCCCATGGAAAGGCGCCCATTCGGGATGGCTCGAGCGCACCCGAGCCATCCCGAATGGCTGGGGTGGCTCGGGCCACCCCAGCCATTCGGGAGGAACTGGATCTTCCCCACTCCCCCGACTGGTAGATATTTTCAGCAGAAGAAGCCACTTCCAGAGGACATGGCGTCCCTTTGAGACAAAAAGTGTCCCTTCAGGCTGTCAAGTGCAGCCCAACTGCTCAGCGATTTGTCTCGACTGAGGGCGTTAATTCCAGGAAATGTGCCTCTCTCCATGGAGATTGTTGGATTCGCCTCTGCGCATCCCGATGGTTAACATTCTATATTTCCATTTCATGATGCGCGGTGCCACCGCTTTCCCCACCCTTGATCAGTGGTTGACTCCCACCCTTGTTGCACGCCTTAGCTCGCAACTCTGAAGAAAGGTTTCCAGTTCCACGGATGAACATAAGACGAGTCGACGATGTCATCCGTGTGCTGCGTTCTTCTCTTGCATCGTAGCTGAACACAGTTCGTGTGTTAGATTGCTAACACTTCAAAGCGCATGTGGAAGTGAGAGGTTGCATCACCACTAAAGTTAGTCTAGATAAGAAGCAAATGTACCACAGACGCCATTGTATAGCATGATCCCTGTATTGGAAGACTGTAGCATGACTTCCGGTTATAATTTCAGCCAAGAGGAGATGCCTATGGGCCCGGCCCTCCTACTTTGCAACTAAAAATATGTTGGATCAAACACGAAATTTTGAGATCTTCACCACACAAATTCATAAACATTTTCGGCGAGCTTTGCGTACCGAAAGCGATCTTGGCTTCGGGACATTTTTCTTGGTCGGACCCCTTAAGAAAATCTTGCTGCGCTCCTGGCACCATTCAAACCCCAGATGAGAAAAGAATATCGGATAAAATTATCTGGAGAGGATAATGTTCTGGATGCAAAGCATCCACGAACAGCTTATTCCTCTAACGCTGATCACGAGGTGTTCGTGCATCGCCATCTGTAATGGTAAGCATGAACATGCACGCACGAGATACGGATATGAACTAGGCCTGACGACCTCACAAGCACAGCTTGTACCAGGCTGCGGCGTGTGTCGCACCCCACATGCACCGCCTGACGCCGCCCCTGAGTGTGACCGGTCGGGCCCGGCCTCGGAAGTGGCTCGGCGGCCCGATCGGCGCAGACAATGCACGGCAGACAATGCCCTGGTCCCCGTGGCGGGTCACCATGCTAGTCACTGCGCAGATCTGCGACAAATGGTGCACCGGCTGCGTGAGGCGAGCCTCAGAGCCGACAAAGACTCATGGCTGCCTTGGCGTGGACAGTGCGGCGTAGCTCGGTCACAAGGTCAGCGCCGAGGGCGTGGACAGGGCGGCGTAGCTCGGTCACAAGGTCAGCGCCGAGGGCGTGGACAGTGCGGCGTAGCTCGGTCACAAGGTCAGCGCCGAGGGCGTGGACAGTGTGGCGTAGCTCGGTCACAAGGTCAGCGCCGAAGGCGTGGACAGTGCGACGTAGCTCGGTCACAAGGTCAGCGCCGAGGGCGTGGAGACCACGGAGGACAAGGTGGCGGCCGCTGTCGGCGTCCCAGATTCGCAGAACACCTCCGCGCTGATATGGTGACTCGGACTCCTTAACTATTACCGTAAGTTTGCGAGCGGTTCGGCCACGACCCGTTCGGCTTTGTATGTGCTGTTGCGACGGGGTCGGTCGACATTGGCGCCGGTCGTCTGTCTGTTTGTTTATTGTTTATTGGTTGGTTCACGACACACTTTATGTGAGACGCTAGAGAAGGAAAAGCGTATCTCACATCTCACACTGTTTCGCCGGTGGGCTGCGGGATTGGGAAATGTCCTGAGTGGCGCTAGAGTCGAACCCGGGACCTTTGGTACCCATAGCCCGACACCTTAACTACTCGGCCATCCCCGCCCCCCGGTCGTCTGTCGAGAGACGGACGCTGGAGGAGGAAAAGCGTCTCCTCGAGAGTCCCCCGGTGCTGGCCCACTCCAACCCCGAGTTGCCAGTGTTACTAGCCTGCCATGGCAGTTCATGGCAGGCTAGTAACAGTGCCATGGCAGTCCGCGTCGGGTGTGTTCTCAATCAGCAGCCCAGGTAGGGGGGCGGCTCGTGCCATTCTCCTCTTGCTCACTTAATGAGATGGAGCGTTAGTAGCCGGACGGATATAGAGGGTGATAGAGGGTGCGAAACGGTTCCACTATTATCTTGCTGGCCGGACTTGAACACACTGACCATAAGCCGCTGTTGGGTCTGATCGGAGCAATGAAGCTGCAGCCTCTCATGACGTCACCCTGTGTGATCCGCTGAGCTATGATGCTGAATGCCTGTGGCCGCAGGTCAGAGCTTGTTCCCCGAGATCAAACATGTTCACTGTGATGCTCTCGGCAGGCTGCCCCCGCCAGGTGAGGTCGGCGCGGTGAGTCCAGTACCGGTAAAGGCGGGTCGTGTGATGAAGTTTCTAGATGCATCCCAGTACCGGCAGAGCAGTTTAGAGTGTGGACGTATCGTGATCCGGTCACGTCAGCCGTGCTCCAGTGTATCAGAGATGGCTGGCCACAGTCCGATACATTGACATCTCCTGAGTTTCGCCCATATAGGGCCTGGCAGTCCAAGCTGAGTGTTTAGGATGGATGTCTACTGTGGGACACACCGGTGATTATTCCTCCTCATCGTGGACAGAATATCTTCAGATTACTACATGACGGCCACTGCGGTGAATCTCGAACAAAGTCCTTAGCGTGTGTGTATGCAAGATGACAAACTATTGACCAAGAGATCATGCCTAGGTCTCAGAAATGTGACGTGCGTCAGGGACAAAGAGTGAGCTCGCCCGAACCTGCATGCATTCATGGAAGTGACCGACGAAAGGTTTCGATCGGATCCATGTAGATTATGCGTGTTCCACGGACTTTTAGATTTTGTCATCAGCACCGACGCTTATTCCAAGTGAATGGACATATATCCTTCAAGAGCCTGCACATGACAGGTCACACTAGAGCATTTGCGCACCTCATTTGCATGCTGGGGAATACCAGAAACAACAGTAACTGACAATGCACACTGTTTCAGGTCTGGTGCATTTCTGGCTTTCTGTCGCAGAAACGAAGTGGCGCATTTGACATCCCTGATGACGCCGAAGTCCAACGGCTTGGCTTAGCGCAGTGCTCAGACATTACAAATGTGACTGATAAAGCAGGCCGAATGCACGGCGGAAACACAAACTTCTCGTCGCTTGCTTCGCTGTCGAGTCACTCCGCACCGCACGACATGTGTCTCATCAGAGTTTTGGGGCCGATTGATCAGAACACCGTCAGATGCCGATAAACCCGACATTTAATGGAGAAGGTCCACAGATTACAACAGACATAAAATGAACATAGTGATAGGGGTACCAAAGAGCGACATCTGTGTGCTAGTCCGGTGCATGTGTCGACGGTGGGCCGTTTCCAGGGTGTGGACGGGTGCAGGTGGATTCCTGGAGCAGTGATCGGTAAGTGTGGGATTAAACTGACTGCGTCCACTGGATGGCAGATTCATCCAACGACATTTGCGTCAGGTGCACCATGAGAGTGTGCAGCCGCGCACCCAAGATTCTTCCATGGCCGGGGGCCGGACCGAAAAGGGGACTTGACCGGCCCCAAAAGGGTACTTTGCGTCCCGGGGCACACTAGAAGGTTTGTTGACCGGGGGGGGGGGGGGGGCGTGATTTTTTTTTGCCAAAAGGGCAGTTTTGGGTTAAAGAGCACCTTTGGCACAGGCGGGGCACATAAGGCAGGTGATTTTTGGGCTAAATTTGGTACATTCCGGCCAAGAAGGCACTTTTCGGTCAAAAGGTACTTTGGTCTCATGGGGGGAGGGCCTCTGGCCCCCCTCCGGTGCGCCTATGATAGTGTGGTATCCAGTGACTCGTGTGACGTGTCACCTCCGGCGCTCACTGCCAGCCCTCACTGTTCACTGCTCGCTGAGCGCCCACTGTTCACTGCCTCTGGCTTTGTCCGACGCTGTCACGCCTGCTGGCGTTACGACGGACGGTGACGGGTCGGCTGACCGTTACGACTTGCGACTGCGGGAAGCATTGCGGCCACCACCGCGTTTCGGATCATACAATCCGGGATGAAGGGACGCGATGGGCCGGGGCGTGTGCTACGCCCTGCATGTGCTGCCTGGCGCCGCTCCTGAGTGTGACCGGTCGGGCCTGCCCTCGGGCGGGCTCGGCGGCCCGGCCGGGATAGACAACGCACCGAATACACAGTCTGGATCGAGCTCCGAGCGTGTCAATACACAGAGATCTAGTTGCATTTCGATTCGATTTCAAATTCAGAAGCGCGATTTCGATCTTCTTTTTTGTGGGGTGTGGGGGGTGGGGTGGGGTGGGGGGGAGGATGTCGATTCAGTGTTCAGGAAGTGGCTATGCCACCCCAGCTCACGAATAATTCATCACCGTGTAGGGTATAGACACAACTTTGACAACATTCGCACACTAGGCATATAGGTGGATGGGGGATGAGATTCCCCAACAGGAAGAGAGGACTGCCACACGGCTGGGCAACCCTTCGACGCCGGCCCTTCTCCGAAAAGCAATCCCGGCTGCGCCACACTGCTTCTAACCACGGACGTTCCTTTATGAAATCGATGGTCAAGTATTCAGCATCGATTAGGCGTTTCTTCCAAGTGTTGGGGACTAATTCCATAAAAGTACTATCGGTGTAATATGGATGAAATAGGGCAAAGAGGAATAACAATTTCCGCAACGGATATGAAACAATACCCCGACTCCTGTGCTGACGGACTCTCCACGTCCTCATAGCCACCCAGCGGCACCCGATTCTGGTTCTGGCGGTCCCTCCACGCCCTCTTAGTTACCAGCCGACACCCCGCCTCTGGTGCTGGCGGTCCCTCCACGCCCTCTTAGTTACCCGCCGACACCCCGCCTCTGGTGCTGGCGGTCTCTCCACGCCCTCTTAGTTACCCGCCGACACCCCGCCTCTGGTGCTGGCGGTCCCTCCACGCCCTCTTAGTTACCAGCCGACACCCCGCCTCTGGTGCTGGCGGTCCCTCCACGCCCTCTCAGTTACCAGCCGACACCCCGCCTCTGACTGTAGGCGAAACTCTGGGAAAAAGTGACCATAACATAGTTAGATTCAAGGCACATGTAGGGGAAATTATCAAGGATAATTTGGTAAAGGTTCCAAATTTCAACAGAGCAGACTTTAACTGCATGAGAGCGGCTTTAAGAGCCATCAGATGGGAAGAAGAATTCTCCAATTTAAATGCCTGTGAAATGTGGGAAAAGTTCAAATCTTACTTGAAGGAAACTCAGATTAGACATGTCCCCCAAAAGCAAAGACGGAAAAGAAGGGTGGGAAAGCCAGCATGGCTTACACCAGACGTGATAAAAGCAATTAAGGCTAAGAAAACTGTATTTAGAGTTTTTAAAGAAGCCTCAAATGTCGTTAATCTAAAGGCGTATCGAAAAGCTAGAGACACTGTGAAGCAAAAAAACCAGAGCAGCAAAGCGAGCAAAAGAACTGGATTTAGCTAGAAACTGTAATGGGGACAGTAAAAAGTTCTTTAGTTTCTACAAGCTGAGTAAAGTTTCTAGCACAATTTGTCCACTGTAAGTAAACGGGACTACATTGGGTGAGGATAGTGAGATGGTTGAGGAGCTGAGCAAGCAGTTCAAATCAGTGTTTACGTTGGAAGATATGACCAATCTGCCGACCGTACACCATAGTTCAGTGACATGAGATCTGACAAATGATGTTGATTTCATTGATAGTGGTGTTGTTTACAATCATATCAGGAAAATAAAGCCAGATAAGGCAGCAGGACCTGATGAAATTTATGCTAGGGTGTTGCGTGAAACTGAAAAGGAACTGGCATTTCCACTTAGTATAATATTTTGTAGATCAGTTTCACATAATGAAATTCCAACCGATTGGAAAAGGGCAAATGTAGTTCCTATTTTCAAGAAAGGAGAAAGAGGGAAAGTTGAAAACTATAGGCCAATAAGTCTCACATCCCTAGTCTGCAAAGTACTCGAATCAATTATCAAGGATAGAATAGTTAGTTATCTGGAAGGTAGCAGATTGATTCAAAATACTCAACATGGGTTTAGAAAAGGACGATCGTGTCTCACAAACCTCTTGGAGTTTTTGAACTTCGCCACAGAACAACTTGATCAGGGAAATCAGGTTGATGTAGCATATCTTGATTTTAGTAAGGCCTTTGACAAGGTACCCCATAAACGGTTAATGATACAGCTGCAGTCCCATGGTATTGCAGGTAACATCTTAAAATGGATAGAGTTGTGGCTTTCAGATAGACAGCAAAGAGTGATGCTAAATGGTACAAAGTCATCATGGCAAAATGTTCTTAGTGGAGCCCCCCAGGGGTCAGTACTAGGGCCATTACTGTTCATTATATTTGTAAATAACATTGAAAGTGGCCTAAGCAGTAAAGTTTTGAAATTTGCGGATGATTTGAAGGTCTTTAGGGCAATAACAGGTCAGGATGAGCATATCTCGCTGCAAAAAGACTTAGACGAACTTATGAAGTGGTCCGAAGAATGGCAAATGAAATTTAACTTTGATAAGTGCAAAATCATGCATGTAGGTAAGCAGCATATGAAGGCTTCATACTTGATGGGTGGCCAAGTGCTATCAGTGACTCAACAGGAGAAGGATTTAGGTGTTATTCTAAACACAAAACTGGGGGCATCAGAACAGACCAAGGAAGCCAAGAAGAAGGCACTGAGAATGCTCGGGGCAATAAATAGGAATGTATCATACAGAAGTGAGGAAGTGATCAGGAAGCTCTACTGTGCATACGTCAGGCCACATTTGGAATACTGCATCCAAGCTTGGTCTCCTAGCTATGAAAAAGATTGTTGGCTTTTGGAGAGACTACAAAAGAGGGCTACACAAATGGTTAATGGCATAAGCAACCTGGCATACGAGGAAAGATTGAAGAAATTGAATATGTTTTCACTTAGATATAGAAGGCTGAGAGGAGATCTCATCGAGGTCCTTAAATTTGTCAATGGTCTGGAGAGGGGATACCTTGGGGAAATGTTTGAATTTAACAGAAATGATGCAATTAGAGGTCATAAATTCAAAATTAAAGTTAACCACAGCAGAACAAGGTTAAGGCAAACTTTCTTCACCAACAGGGTAGTGGAACACTGGAACCAGCTGCCAAAAAACATCGTCAGTAGCAGCACATTGAACATCTTTAAAAACAGTATAGACAATCATTATAAGAATAGAGGGCTTGCTTTTCAGTATTACAGGGAGGGCTGATTGACAGATTTGGTGGGCAACTGGTTCAGTGTACAGAGTGCAACCAAGAAGGGCCCTTGTGGCTCATAGTTGCACTAATCTTTTATGTCTTTATGTCTTTATGGTGCTGGCAGTCCCTCCACGCCCTCTCAGTTACCCGCCGACACCCCGCCTCTGGTGCTGGCGGTCCCTCCACGCCCTCTCAGTTACCCGCCGACACCCCGCCTCTGGTGCTGGCGGTCCCTCCACGCCCTCTCAGTTACCCGCCGACACCCCGCCTCTGGTGCTGGCGGTCCCTCCACACCCTCTTAGTTACCCGCCGACACCCCGCCTCTGGTGCTGGCGGTCCCTCCACACCCTCTTAGTTACCCGCCGACACCCCGCCTCTGGTGCTGGCGGTCCCTCCACGCCCTCTCAGTTACCAGGCGACACCCCGCCTCTAGTGCTGGCGGTCCCTCCACGCCCTCTCAGTTACCAGGCGACACCCCGCCTCTGGTGCTGGCAGTCCCTCCACGCCCTCTCAGTTACCCGCCGACACCCCGCCTCTGGTGCTGGCGGTCCCTCCACGCCCTCTCAGTTACCCGCCGACACCCCGCCTCTGGTGCTGGCGGTCCCTCCACGCCCTCTCAGTTACCCGCCGACACCCCGCCTCTGGTGCTGGCGGTCCCTCCACACCCTCTTAGTTACCCGCCGACACCCCGCCTCTGGTGCTGGCGGTCCCTCCACGCCCTCTCAGTTACCAGGCGACACCCCGCCTCTAGTGCTGGCGGTCCCTCCACGCCCTCTCAGTTACCAGGCGACACCCCGCCTCTGGTGCTGGCGGTTCCTCCACGCCCTCTCAGTTACCCGCGACACCCCGCCTCTGGTGATGGCGGTCCCTCCACACCCTCTTAGTTACCCGCCGACACCCCGCCTCTGGTGCTGGCGGTCCCTCCACACCCTCTTAGTTACCCGCCGACACCCCGCCTCTGGTGCTGGCGGTCCCTCCACGCCCTCTCAGTTACCAGGCGACACCCCGCCTCTGGTGCTGGCGGTCCCTCCACGCCCTCTCAGTTACCAGGCGACACCCCGCCTCTGGTGCTGGCGGTCCCTCCACGCCCTCTTAGTTACCAGGCGACACCCCGCCTCTAGTGCTGGCGGTCCCTCCACGCCCTCTCAGTTACCCGCCGACACCCCGCCTCTGGTGCTGGCGGTCCCTCCACGCCCTCTCAGTTACCAGGCGACACCCCGCCTCTAGTGCTGGCGGTTCCTCCACGCCCTCTCAGTTACCCGCCGACACCCCGCCTCTGGTGTGGCGGTCCCTCCACGCCCTCTCAGTTACCGCCGACACCCCGCCTCTGGTGCTGGCGGTCCCTCCACGCCCTCTTAGTTACCAGGCGACACCCCGCCTCTAGTGCTGGCGGTCCCTCCACGCCCTCTCAGTTACCCGCCGACACCCCGCCTCTGGTGCTGGCGGTCCCCTCCACGCCCTCTCAGTTACCAGGCGACACCCCGCCTCTAGTGCTGGCGGTTCCTCCACGCCCTCTCAGTTACCCGCCGACACCCCGCCTCTGGTGATGGCGGTCCCTCCACACCCTCTTAGTTACCCGCCGACACCCCGCCTCTGGTGCTGGCGGTCCCTCCACGCCCTCTCAGTTACCAGGCGACACCCCGCCTCTAGTGCTGGCGGTCCCTCCACGCCCTCTCAGTTACCCGCCGACACCCCGCCTCTGGTGCTGGCGGTCCCTCCACGCCCTCTCAGTTACCAGGCGACACCCCGCCTCTAGTGCTGGCGGTTCCTCCACGCCCTCTCAGTTACCCGCCGACACCCCGCCTCTGGTGATGGCGGTCCCTCCACACCCTCTTAGTTACCCGCCGACACCCCGCCTCTGGTGCTGGCGGTCCCTCCACGCCCTCTCAGTTACCCGCCGACATCCCGCCTCTGGTGCTGGCGGTCCCTCCACGCCCTCTCAGTTACCAGGCGACACCCCGCCTCTGGTGCTGGCGGTCCCTCCACGCCCTCTCAGTTACCCGCCGACACCCCGCCTCTGGTGCTGGCGGTCCCTCCACGCCCTCTCAGTTACCCGCCGACACCCCGCCTCTGGTGCTGGCGGTCCCTCCACACCCTCTTAGTTACCCGCCGACACCCCGCCTCTGGTGCTGGCGGTCCCTCCACGCCCTCTTAGTTACCCGCCGACACCCCGCCTCTGGTGCTGGCGGTCCCTCCACGCCCTCTTAGTTACCCGCCGACACTCCGCCTCTGGTGCAGGCGGTCGCCCAAAGTCCGGGTAATATATGAATCTCCTCCCGAACTTCACCTGCCCGTTCACAATGAGGCTATAGTTACGAAAACTGACGTCAGATAGCGCTGCCTGTCGGTGGAATTTCAACCAAGACCACAACAGTTCACTCAGTGGTGATTAGAACCATTTCAAATATCAAAGTGGTTCAATGTTTATCTGAGAAAATAATTTGGCTTTTAGCATTATGAGTGTGCAATGAACGAAGTAGTGACTTGGCTTAGAAGTACGAAGTAGTAGATTTTGCAAAGATGAAGTGAACTTGGCGCAATGAAGCATATATGTGCGGGGTTATTGCATCGCAGAAATTTTCCAAGCGTCCCCCGGCTAACTTCTCCATCTACTCCGCTGAAGCAATCTCCATCTCCATTCTCATGAGGCGTAAAGCTAGAAACGTAGTAATTTGATCAGACTCCAAATCCGTCCTCTAGTCAATTTGCAACGCTCACGACTGTCCACGTTCCTTCATTGATAGAATCCAACAAATCGTGGCCCATAACGTAAATATGAACTTTTCTTCTTCTGGATTCCGGGCCACGCCAACATCCCAGGTAACGAAGGAGCAGACCGGCTCGCAAAGCAAGCCTTGACATTGAACATTTGCACGAGCGTGAAATATTCGGCAGACGATTGCAAAGCACTCCTACAGCGCCACATTCGCCAACACCAACAGAATGCATGTACACAACACAGCTCAACGAAACACAAATCCAGCCACACCTACGCAATCAAATCAACGATAGGCACATGGAACACGTGAAATCAATTTAACAGACAAGAAGAGGTCCCCACAAGACTTAGAACCGGTTGCACAAAAGTAGCATAGCCTCAATTAGAGGGTGGCCAATACACAACACCTTACTGCGACACCTGTAGCACCACGTTAATTCGCGCCGTCTTTCCGGTCAGATCCTCACACCCCGTCTCCGGGGGAGGGGCGGTTAGTAACCCCCTCTAAAATCCAAACTAAGCATCGCACGAGAACGAAAGAGGTGTCATCGGAAAGCGCTCGACGAGTAAGGTCTGGATCCACCCCAAAAACATTTTTTTCCACAAAACTGACATCACCAGGGGCTAGATTTTCACGACTTTTCACAACTTACATTATGTTTTTGCTCTGGGGAGTTCATTTTGGGGATGTATGGAAAAACAAAATGTATTTGGAATGAGAAAAGGACAGCGAAACCGACCAAGGCTTTAATTTTTTGGCCCCCCAAAATGAAATTTATATTTCTCTTGAAATTTCAAGATTTGGAGTTTTCACGTTTTCTTTAATTTTCCTTTTCCAATAGGTGGAGCAGACCAAGAAACGTTTTTGGAAGTCAACTTTCACTAATAAAAAGTGCTTACTTTAGCCAGAATCATCTATTTGAACTGCAATTTGGCAAATACGCAAAATTTATATGTAGTCAAAAACGAAAAACGAAAATCCACCCGTACGTTTTGTTGCATCCCTAAAGATAAGCAAACGCTGAAAGTCTCATTAAAACATCTGTATCCGTTAAAGCGTGACGACTGGTTGAACTTTTTTGGAGGTGATCTCACTTGACCTTGACTAACTCGTTGACCCTAGACGACCTGACTTCAAAATTTGGCATCAGCGTACCAAATTGATGTAGGAAAAGGCATGCCAACTTTGGGCGTGCTGCCCCGCGCCGTTCGTCCACTATCCGCTAAAAAACCTGAGGGGGACGGTTGAAGACCCCCCGAAACGGGACGGGTTAAGCATATGCCACATCCTGCTAGACTGCAGTAGCTTTTGCTCTCAAAGATAGCCACTTAAGGCATTCTGCCAAAGACAGGGTATCACGTCAACGCTTCCATAGCCCCTAGAAATCCTCCAATTGCTATTTCAATATCTGTATGCCACAAAACTAGCAGGAGCACTGTAGGCAACACACCACGAACACTCACGTCAACTCGCAATGCATGACCGCGAAACACTCGTAGGGATCACGTAAATAGCCACCCAGCATGGCGTCCGACGTACATGAGCCGATTTGTTTCCAAATTATAAATAAATGGTTACCTAGCGGTGCCGTCGGAAATAAATGAGCCGACTGCCATAAGAAAACATAAAACTAAATGAAAATAGCATCGCGTAAAACGATTACCCAGAGAAGCCATCGGACGTAGGTGAGCCGATTTCCCTCGCAACTCATAACGTAAATGGCTACCCAGAGGTACAGCGGACGTAGAAGAGCCGAATTGACAAATACCGTACTGACCCAACTGACAACCCTGCATGGCATGCTTAGACTAACCCGCTACTAACAACTAACCCGCGGCGGCCGGCGAGATAGGCGGTGTGGACAATTACCTCCTTGTTGGCACGGTAAAGATCCCTCGGTGCTCTTCAATAAGAGTAAGCTAAAGCCGGCACCCTGGCAAAATCAACTTCTCGCCACTCTCAAAACACCCCATCCCCATCCAAACTACAAATTATTTTATGCAGGAGCAAAGCAAAATTAAAACCATTTAGACATCAGTGACATTAAACATTTTAGGTTCCTACAGCACCTAAAATATCACACAAACTGAAAAGTAAAATCCCCTTAACGTAAATGTCCAATTGCATGCACATTGATTGCAAATACTCGCCTTTGTAGACAAGCATGTAACGTACTCGCTTCAAAGGCGGCGCGATTCACCTCTAAGGTCCGGCACGCCTTAAAAAAAATATCTCCCCATTACAAACATTTCCACTTGGCGCTGCGAATAATTTAAAGGTATGTTTATCTCCTACCTGGGTTCTTGCATACTAACTGGTGGCGTAGAGGTATCCAAATTTACGTTTCACTACTTCACGAAAGTGAATTGCAAGCGAAATGAAAGTAGGCGAATTGCCGTATTTCACCGAAATGGCGTCATTTTCCCACGTCACTTTTCCCTTCCATGTTCCATGCGAGCTGGACAGATGTGACGGTGGTAACACAGGTTGGAGATCTCTCACCGCACCAGAGGGGGGGGGGGGAGCGTCCAGGTATTCACTTAAGTGTTATTTTCAGCTTGAATGTGGAAAGTGAATAATTAACATCAGCGGAGTACTAAACAAGAGGGAGGGACGGTCCGGACCCCCGCCCCGCCCCACCCGCGATCTCCAGCCATGGTGGTGATCTACGAATGCGCCTGGCAGAAGTAGTGATAAGCGCCAGCAATGTTGGGGGTATCCATACTGCACATCCGTCCGTAGTACACATGGTTACATGGCGCTCACGGTGCACATGGCACACATGGATGTCCGTACACACATCTGTACACATGGCGACACAGAGTCTGGTGGGCTATGTTGGCACAGGCTGCACCGAGAGGAGCAGAAACCTCCCAGCACGGGGCAGGGATGCCCGAGTGGTTAAGGTGTCGGGCTATGGGTACCAAAGGTCCCGGGTTCGACACTAGCGTCACTCTGGACATTTCCCAATCCCGCGGCCCACCGGCGAAACAGTGTGGGCGGCGCCATTAGCCGTGAATGTGCATAAAGTGTGTCGTGAACTACCCAATAAACAAACAAACAAAAAACAAACCTCCCAGCACACTGGCGCCGACCGTACCACTGTGCGCCTCCTAGCTTAGCCGAGCGGTCAGGCTGCCGCACCCAGCAGCTCGTCCCCTGTTCGGTGGACCACTGCCGAATCATACCACGGTGGTGCACGACCTAAAACCGCGAATCTGGCAGGAAAACGGCCCTCGAGGCACCTCTACAAAAGGCGCGCTGGCGGCGCGGTCGCTTCACAGTTGGTGCAGCCACCGGCAGAAAGGTACGCTCACGGTGGTGCGGTCCACGATCGGCTGAGCGGCGCAGTGTGGTGTAGCGGATCTGCATGTGGTGCCGTGTAGCAGAGATGGTGCAGGTGTGGTGCAGCTGACCTATGTGTGGTGTAGGTGTGGCACAGCTGAGCCGTGTGGTGTCATGTGGTACAGGTGTGGCGCAGCTGACATAGGTGTGATGCTGTGTGTTGTAGATGGTGCAGGTGGTGCAGGTGTGGCACAGCTGGCCTGAGTGTGGTGTTGTGTGGTGCAGGTGCTCATATTCAAAATGCTGACTTCCTAGTCGAGCGCATACATAACGGTTTGAGATAGATATTTCCAGAAATGTTGGCAACAAGACGACAGTGATCACCACAAACGCTCGTTCGTACATCACGGTCCGGCCCTTCGGAGCGAAGCAACTTGTTTGTCTGGTTTGTGCTTGTCAAAATGCTGATCGCTCACCCTTGCGTGTATTACGGTTCTAGTCTACTCCATATTCGCAATGGCTTGTACAGGGGGAGGGGGGGGGGTGAGGAAGTGACAAATGATAGCAGGCGAACTTAATTGCTATGTGGATTTAAGTGTAACTTGGACAGTATTTTATGTACTGTTTGAGCCTCTGCGCGTGGTCCACTTCTGGCATTGGCTGCAAAAGGTCACTGCTGGGGTCACAGGTCTGAGCCGATCCTGTGTGCCCCACGTCCCAGGGCTTGTCATATGCAGGAGCTGTCCCCACTTCCGAGGGTTTCTCGTTGTCATTGTCAGGGTTTGTTGTATGTACACGTGGACGATTGTGTTGTGGCGTAAGGCGGTGTGTAATTTGCGGCGGCTTGTGCGTGTGTAAATATAATTTTCGGATTCAAAAAGCAATTCGCTCGCCCACAAAGATTGAAAGCTGACAGTTTCCATACAAAGAGCAAAGGGCGTCCAAAGGGTGATAAATATGAACGGCACTTGCTTTTCTGTCGGTAACACAGCTAAGTCATGACACAAAAGTACAGTGTGTTCAAATTGCGGAACACGGGCAGGTTAATGTCAGGTCACGGCCTTTTCCCAAGGCGAGACGTACATTGAAATATGTATGATGTGCAAACGGTACATGATGCAGTCAAAACTTAATTTTGAGTGCATACGCAGACGATCAGAACATGAAAAAGAACGCCATCTCTTATTGTGTCACGGAGCCAAATGCAAATGTCGACTAGTAAATGTTTTGATGCATCATTTTGCCACCAATTCATTCTTTCGGAAGACGGAACACAAATATTGACAAAGTATATGTTTTAATTGTGTACCACGTTTTAGCTCAATATCACCTCAGGTCACTAAGATATACTCGTCGATGTACGGGGAATACAGCATAACAGCCCCCTCCCCCTGTAGACCAGCACATGAACTAATTGTATTACAGAGGAAATGGCTATGTCACGACTTACATGGGTAACGTCCCATCCCGATCTCATTTCTGATGCGAATTGGCTGTTAGGAGTTGAGTGAAAGGTTGGTTGATGTAAGAGAGAACGTTTTTGTTCTTGAAGTAAATAAGAATACAATTTCTAGTGTTTTTTTTCAAGACGCCACGACGCGGAGAACTATTGAGCTGTGGGTGCGTCTTTATCATTATGCAATTTTCTTGATAACCATCTGATTCGAAAATCATCAGTTTCAACAGTTAATCCATGTTTATTGGTAGTTGACCTTAATCTGAGTAGTCCTCCTGACATTTGTGGGCGCCAGGGTGTTAGACCAAGTCGTGTGTTTGCGCATCAACGATATCGAAACACGCTGTCGCACCAGTTTCACGGCCAGTGTCCGGAGACTACGGCGAAGATCGGACGACTGGCCGCACCATGACATTGCCTTATTTGACCTAGCCTGAAATGTCAACAAGAACAGGCGGACAAACACGCTCCGAGCGACCTGGAAAGCACACGAACGGAGCTGCGTCACGCGCCGTACACGCGAACGTTCACCACCGCAGCCGTACATGCATGCACACCACACATGGAGGCGGAATGCATACACGCCTGGCGAGTCGGACCCTGGTCGAGATTCTTTCTTCGAGTTGGACTGAAACTCGAATCAAGCGCGAGCCATTTTAGTCGATCCCCGACTGGAAACAATGTGCGGAAAGTTTGCCGCTTCTGGCTGGCATCACGAGAGTGGCAATAACTTGGCACGAAGCACGGCCGGGCGGCGATGCCATTGCCGAGTCGATTTTTCAGGCAAGGGCCACCAGCGAGCCACCGATTCTGAAAGTCAGCCCTGCGGACATGCAGTCGATCGCATGCAGCGCCGACGCAGCTGGCGTTTGTGCCGTGATGTGTGTTGCAGGTTGGCTTTGTATTTCGTGGTCTTTGAAAATGGCCGCGATTATCTGCAATCGGTGTCTCTCTCTCTCCGTTCCTCTTTCTCTCCCCGTCCCTCTTTCTCTCCGTCCCTCTCTCTCCGTCCCTCCTCTCTTCGTTCCCTTCTCTCCGTCCTTCTTTCTTTCTCTTCGTTCCTCTCTCTTTATCCGTCCCCATCTCTCTCTCTTTTTCTCACTCTCTTTCTCTCTCTCTGTCCTCTCTTTAACTCCATACAAAGACGCATGCATGCATGCATACATATGCATGCATTTTCTTCCTTCAGTCTACATTATCCAATCATCTGGCCGTTAATCCATCTCTCTATCCCCTACTCATTTGCCTGGCGCAACTGAGCTGCTGCACTGCATCAGCTGTCTCCACTGCACGCTCATTCTATCTGGAATTTCAAGGCGATTTTAATCTTCCGAACTGACCTTTTACAGTCACCGTAAGATTGCAGACCACTAACGTGTCAGCACCAGCCGACGAGTCTCCCGGCCTGCACCACTCTGTCCTGTCTCCGCAGATGCACGCTCGCCTCGTCGCGATAGCTGTCATCGGGCTAGTCGCCCCGCTGACCGTCGGCCAGCAATCAACAGGCAGCTATGTGAGAAGACCCAGCAGCAGCTATGGGCCACCACTGCACAGCATGTCCGGCACCGGCTACGAGCAGCCGCGGGTCAGGGCGTTCAGCAGCACCTACTGGCCGCCACGGCAGAGCGCGACCGTGTATAGCGCCCGACGTCCCGTCGAATCGAGCCGCACGTTCGCCAACAACTACGGCTATTCGGACGGGTGGGACCGCGGTCTCGGTGCGACCTCCTTCGGCACCAACGCCGGCTCGTCGCGACCGGCAGTCGGCGCCGGCGGCGGCTCGTCCTACCAGGTCAGGTCTGACGTGTGGCCGCGGCGGCCGCAGTACCAGTCGTCCGGTGTCGGCTCGTCGCACGCCGGCCGGCCCGGTCTGGGCTCGACGCTCCGCGCCGGGCACAGTGTTGGTCGGTCGTTGGCGTCACGTCCCGGCGTCGGTCGATCCTTCTCCTACGGGTACGACCGCGGCGGCTCTTCCCTCGCCGCCGGGTACGCGCCCGGTCCGTCTTTCTCGTACGGATACAGCCAAGGGGATCCCTTCGACGCCGGGTCTAGTCTCGGCTCGTCCTACGGCGCCGGGTCTAATGTCGGCCGGTCTTACGCGGCCGGGTCCAGCCTCGGCCAGTCCTTCACCACCATGTCGAATATCGGCCCGTCCTTCAGCACTGGGCCCAGTCACGGCCGGTCCTTCAGCACTGGGCCCAGTCTCGGTCAGTCCTTCGCCACCGGCTCTAGAATCGGCTCCCCGGTGGCGACAGTGCCCAGCTTCGGCTCGTCGTCGCTGCGCTCCGGCGGCGCCACCATCGGCGTCACCAGTCGCACCATCCCCAGCGTCCGATTCGACTCGGGTCTGCAGCAGTCCGGAGGTGTGGTCGGCTCGTCCGGGAGCAGGTCCCGCCTGCTGCAAACGCCGACTGGCCGCACGTCCAGACGCAGAGGTAAGTCTGCCCCAGACCGCTTCAGGCTTGTCTGTGACTTTTGCAGTTTGTTGCCAGGACACTTTTGGTGGCTATCAGTGGTAACCATAAGATATCGAGCAGGATGTGCTAAAGTCATACGAATCCCACGTGATCCATGCCGAATTACCGATAGCATTGGTATTTATCACATGTGGATCATGATGGGCGCTAAATGATCACAATTTTTGGTCGAGGCGCCCTAAACTCCAAATAACTAATTAACTAACATACGACTCAAGGGCTTCCGAAATCCCGTAATTGTGTTCAAGCTGGGAAATAACGATGGAAAATCACGTGTGACGTTGAACATATTTCCATGTTTTGCCAAACTTTGTAATCTTTTCTTTTAGTAATGAGCATCAATTGCATCTTATAGAGGTATAGCATAAATATATCGGACATCAATTTAGTTCAGTTTGCGGTTTGTGCGCGACTGCCTTGGATTAAACGGACTGAAGCTTACATCATGCAATTAATGCACAAATACTTGATAAATCATGGAAATACCTCCAACATCACACGTAACTTTTGGCCGACATTTCGCAGTCTGAACACACCTAGACGAATTCGGAAGCCATTCAGACACGGTGATCAATGCCAATGTTTTCAGTGACTACTTGAAACACGTGGACATAATCACCTGCAGGTCAAATACACTGAAGCACATCTTGCTCAATATATCATGGTAGCTACTGATGATCACAATTTATCACTGAAAAATTCTTCACCTGAAAACGAACTGCACTTTATGCATACATATATACATATACACATATATATGCATATAGATACATATATATATATATATATATATATATATATATATATATATATATATATATATATATATATATATATGTATATATATATATATATATATATGTATATATATATGTGTGTGTGTGTGTGTGTGTGTGTGTGTGTGTTTTCGATCATTCCCCTTCTTGACATGAAATATCGAACATTTTTGTTTAAATTTCAGTCCCAACCGAAAATGAACCGGGATACATTGAACATCCTGTTCAAGATCTCAAACGACATAAGATCATTGTTGCCCAATTTCATCCTTACCAGCTCCAAAGCTACCACTACTAGCTCATAGCTCTCCAGCTCCTAGCTTCAAATGAGGCCATCATGCTTCCTCCGCAGGACGACAAGGATTGTACTTCTCGTGGGACGTGAATCCTCAGACTCTGTACACCTGGGACGAGGCGGACAACCAGTGTCGCAATCTCGGCTATAGGCTGGTGACGATCGGCTCGGCTAAGAAAGACGAATTCATCGCCCAACTCATCGAAGAGAACAGTAAGGAATCCATCCATA
Organism: Imbricaverruca yamaguchii; assembly: GCA_034440575.1. NCBI lineage: Eukaryota > Metazoa > Arthropoda > Thecostraca > Neoverrucidae > Imbricaverruca > Imbricaverruca yamaguchii. The sequence continues at coordinate 1,989,422 of JAOTOL010001631.1, read as the reverse complement.
GGAGTGGGAAAGATCTCAGTGCTTGTGGGGGGAGGGGAGATGTGTCAGTTAGCCGCTCATCGGCATTCCAAATGCAGGCACGTATGTTAATGTTAACTTCTTATATTTTTCAGATACGTTCAACGCTCCTTTTTCATGCCGGTATGCAATTTTGCATTTTGAATGTAGTAGATTAAGATTAACTTACTAGTTCAGTCGCTTATTTCGTACTTTATCATTTAGTCCACCGTCCTGGTCCATCTTTTAAGGCCCATTGGGAATTTTGTATGCTGCTCATGCGCAATCCCAAATACACGACGCAAAAATAAATGTGACGGACACGTCGTGACGCGGCGGATGTAAGGCCGCGCCCCTGCGCCCTGCCAGAGGCACCGGCTCGCTGCCGGTGCCCGGCAGGGAGAGGGAGAGAGACGTCGCACAAACAAAGAAAAGCTAGCCTATCACTGTCAGGCCAGACAGTGACTCGCCTACAGACACGGCGTGACGTGACGCCCACGCGCCTGACTGCCCGCCGACCGTTGCAGACATCGACGCCGTGTGGACGTCTGGCACGCGCCAGGCGACCGGCCAGTTCGTCTGGGGCGACGGCACGCCCGTGTTCGGCTACACCAACTGGAGCGAGACGGGCGGCGACGGCCGGCCGCAGCCCGACAACCGCGAGGGCTTCGAGGACTGCCTGTCCATACTCAACTACTTCTACGGCGACGGCGTCACGTGGCATGACGGCGCCTGCCACCACAGGAAGCACTTCGTCTGCGAGACCCTCTAGGCGGCGGCGCTGCGAGATGGTGCTCCCCTGTCGGTGCGGCGGGACACGTGGCAGCTCGTGGCAGCTCGTGGCAGCTCGTGGCAGCGCCCGCTTGACCGGTGACTATTGTGTTTTCAGGACAGTGCAGCTGAGGTTATCAGCAGCAGCTGGGCCGGCGGCTTTCCGAAGCACATTTGGCATGTTGAACACCTCTATAAACACCGGTGTTGCGTTGTTGACCGTTGGAAATGCGACAGGTATGGTGTGCAAGCAGGAGAGGCAACGACTGAGGAAAATCATACCAGGACATCCATCCGGCGATGAACTAACAGAAGGGTCATAGATGTGTTGCTTGCAGGTCGGAGTTATTACTGTGTGACCTACTGACAATATCAGAGTGATGAAAATGGCATTGCATTATAACCAGATGTGGAACTACATTAGTCAAATGATTGACGTCCGTTTTCTCTCGATTGTTTGTGCAAAGGTGATTTTGGAACGCTTCCAAGCCTAATCTGGAGCAAAGATCACTACTTCCAGCTAAAAATGTAGTTATGTGATCTCAGATGGTTCAGGTTCAGGTGACAACGTAATTTTGAATTCTCTTTTCACGTCCAATGCACTCTTCTGTCCATATCACATATTGTGAAGGATTCTTTAACCTACCTCCACTCAGTAAAGACATAAAGACATAAAGACATAAAATATTAGTGCAACTATGAGCCACAAGGGCCCTTCTTGGTTGCACTCTGTACACTGAACCAGTTGCCTACCAAATCTGTCAATCAGCCCTCCCTGTAATACTGAAAAGCAAGCCCTCTATTCGTATAATGATTGTCTATGCTGTTTTTAAAGATGTTCAATGTGCTGCTACTGACGATGTTTTCTGGCAGCTGGTTCCAGTGTTCCACTACCCTGTTGATAAAGAAAGTTTGCCTTAACTTTGTTCTGCTGTGGTTAACTTTAATTTTGAATTTATGACCTCTAATTGCATCATTTCTGTTAAATTCAAACATTTCCCCAAGGTATCCCCTGTCCAGACCATTGACAAATTTAAAGACCTCGTGAGATCTCCTCTCAGCCTTCTATATCTAAGTGAAAACATATTCAATTTCTTCAATCTTTCCTCATATGCCAGGTTGCTTATGCCATTAACCATTTTTTTGCCCTCTTTTGTACTCTCTCTAAAAGCCAACAATCTTTTTCATAGCTAGGAGACCAAGCTTGGATGCAGCATTCCAAATGTGGCCTGACGTATGCACAGTAAAGCTTCCTGATCACTTCCTCACTTCTGTATGATACATTCCTATTTATTGCCCCGAGCATTCTCAGTGCCTTCTTCCTGGCTTCCTTGGTCTGTTCTGATGCCCCCAGTTTTGTGTTTAGAATAACACCTAAATCCTTCTCCTGTTGAGTCACTGATAGCACTTGGCCACCCATCAAGTATGGAGCCTTCATATGCTGCTTACCTACATGCATGATTTTGCACTTATCAAAGTTAAATTTCATTTGCCATTCTTCGGACCACTTCACAAGTTCGTCTAAGTCTTTTTGCTGCGAGATATGCTCATCCTGACCTGTTATTGCCCTAAAGACCTTCAAATCATCCGCAAATTTCAAAACTTTACTGCTTAGGCCACTTTCAATGTTATTTACAAATATAATGAACAGTAATGGCCCTAGTACTGACCCCTGGGGGACTCCACTAAGTAATGTCATCTGTTGTTGCAAGTCAGAAACAAATAAAACTTGACTTGACTTGACTATTGCTTGACTGTTCCCATGAATGGATGCATATATGCAGCATCATGCAAAGATGTATGTACATTATTGTTTATATCCATGTATGAGTGTATATATACCTGCATATATTTTCAAATAAACTCCTTAGTACAAATGATAGTATGAACTTGATGCATATACTTCGGGTATGGGTGTAAGAACCCACAGGCTATCAACGGCGGCTGTGCTGCCAACCTTGGTGAAATTTAGCGTCTCTTTCTTCCGGTTGGTGGGAAAATTTATAATCGGTGTACATTTCGCCCACCAACATTGGAATCGCCCCGATGCGACTGAATCAGGATGGTTCAGCTGGAAAAGACAATATGCGCACACATTCGAAGAGGTCTAAAGAACATGCTGCATGTGTATCGGAGTGCTCCTTATCATATAGAGCGATAATTTTAGATGGCCATTTCGAAAGACTACACTTGAAACTTGTACAATTCCCGTGTAAGTTGACCGCACATAATTCGGTACTTGGAACCCAATTATTTCTAGTGCCGCATGGAGCCCAAGGATTAAAAAACCAATAAATATTGTTGCGTTTTACGCCCCTCGAAGCTAATAATCTGCATGACTTGAGACGAAATAACTGCCTATTTTAGACATACAAAGGTATATATATATATAAACATGTATATATATATACATGTTTGGAGTGGTTCTTATTACACATATCCTAACTTAATATGTGAATTCTGCCCGTATGTATTTAACCCTCACCAGCATAGAAGACGGGAATGGATGATGCCCCTCAGATTTTCGGAACATATCGCTAAAGCGACGCTGACGGGGCATGATCACTGCCTGACGGGACATGGTTCGTGCAACTCTTGATTATTTTTCTGGAGGTCATGCTAGATCAAGGAGCCATGATGACATACGTGGGAATATCCACGACCCTTTTGGACAAAGTTGCACTTTTCCATACCATAATGGCGCAAGATAGATCGGCATCTGTATTCTAGGGTGCTTTGCACCTATATTGATGTGGTGGTATATTACCTCACCCCCGATGTTAATGACCTAGGTTAACCTCGGATGACATGAGGTAATATATGTTGAGTTTTGTAGTATTACATGGTAGTTGTATGTGCTGCTTGCTAATTCAGCATCGATATGCACTGTAAATGCATCAACAATGGAGAATGTGTGATGTTTTTAAGTTCTCACTTTCCACATAGTATTTTGTCCTATGGGCTCAAAGGTGATGTGTGGCCTGCTATCCAATTCACATGGTACTGTGGAACAGCCTGGTAGTCATGTCGTGCCGACATTTTGCATATAAACTTAAAAGGTGGATAGTTATTTATAAGATGCATGGTTTCTGCCAAAGATTGGCATTTGTCTGACCTAGAGATCATCCAGCGATCTCAGGTGGTCCATTTTTTGCTTCGTTTCTCTCGTATGCATGGCTTGGAGTAGACCAGTTTCAGGTAATGGAAAATTGTGGGCGGAGTGATGAGACCATCGCCACATGCTGAAATTAGCTCACTGCCCTCCAACTAAGGAATGATTGCAGGGACAGCATGGAGCTCACTGTCATTATTCTCTACCGAGAATGATGACAGTAATCTCTACCGTTCGTGACGTCAATTTTGCGCGCCCAGACGCTTTTCACATGACGCGTTGAATGGCCAAAATCAGCGACGTCATGATGATGCATGCCTTCTGGATCTAGTTCAGCATGACAGACCAAGAACTCCTTGGCCTGAAAAGTTTGTCAAATTCTGCGATCTTCTTTACATCCCAATGTGGCTCACTGCCCCTGCTGCGACATCAGTACCCGCTAGCGATTTCAGGCTTCTCCAGGACCTGATGTGCTTGGAAGCTACTGAAGTCAGCGCCGTCTCTTCCAAGATCATCGGTCGTCATTCGTGGTATGTACCTATTCGAAGAGTTTGTCGGCCCAGCGTTCTTTGACGACCGCCTGGCCCTCGAGACGAAGAGACAAATGGTGGCACCTCCTTCCAAGGAAGATGCAGGGAAGCCTGCCAAGAGAGCTTCCGCTGAGCTGACCAAGAAGAGGAGCTGTGATCAAGAAGAAGCTGACGGTCTCCGTCACCGGAATTACCTTACAGCTGACGTATTCTCTGGGCGCGACGGACAAGTTACTGAACGTGAACCCAGAGTTATGGAGGTCAGGGAAGATCTCCACCCAGCCGAATCACATGCTAGGGGACAAACTGCGCTACGCTCAAAAGTAAATATAGGGCACGAATAAATATGAAGCAACAATGGTGGTCTGTTTGAATATACGGTCCGGGCGCACTAACAATGGTGGTCCCCTTGAACCTGAAGTCCAAACGTTTCGTGGTGCCGTGCGACCACCTGAAGTCCAATAACCATCCGGATGAGAAATCAATTGTTTTTCCAAAGCGATTGCACCAATTCGATGTCTTCATGGAGATACAAGCAGGTTGAAGTCAAGTAAAAGCCCTGGAATACAGATTACCTGATGGCACACTTTTTAGCGACATTGGCATGAAACAAAATCGCTAATGCCCAGACCAGTGCAGTTGAGCGTCCGGAAAGCGGATGCCTGCGGCTTACCGACAAATTTTCGTATCCATATGTAAACAAAGGAGGTGATCCATCTTTTATATCGTCCTTGGTGAGCTCAATGTCTTGTGAGGAAAAAGTCGGCATGTGTTCGAACACGAAGCAAAAGAAAGCGATAGTCGTGATGGCACCGAACAAATGGGATGGAATTCTGGTGGCAGTTGCTATGTAGTTCCTATGTCCTCAAAGAAGCACATTAGAAGCCAAATGGTTATTTGTCTGTTGAATCACAGCTACAGAAGATGGTGAAAATATAGATCACGTTGAAACCAAGATAATTGTGAGCCAGGGTTAATGCACTGCGACTGAAAAAGTTTGTTTCACCTAGTATAGTGGAACATCCTGATGGATAACTTTGCGCCAGTAACGATATTTACTAATGCATAACTGTGCGCCGGTACACACTCTCGCACTTGTGCATAGCTTTGAACTTCGATTGTGTACCTTTGTAAACCGATTCAGCAGATAGAGGAAGACTTTCTGAAGGGCGCTACCTGCACGATGTAAATAATTTCTGTATGGTTGCATGGTATGTGTAAAAACATGCTTCGGTGTCTGCAACATGAAGAGGGGATTGTTGCACCACGGCACCCAGCAGAAGACCAGCTAAGATGTGGGCAATCCCCCATAGGTTCATACATAAAAATACACTACAAGACGGAATGACGCAATGACGTGCTTGACATAGTTTGGTGAAAGACTATTTGTAGGACACCTAGGCTTTGTTTTGCTTTAGGACATCCCGGAACTAAGCTTGGTAAATTTGGAACAATCGCCGGCAAGGATCGGAAACATGAAACAAGTTTTTACTTTTTGCACACAGTTGCTGCCAGGCGATAAGTTTGGAACAAATGCTTGGCCGATTCTGGCATACCTTCCCGGACCTTTCAGAAGATTAGTGCGGTATCCAGCTGTTATGGCTCGGTTCAAATTGTGGACTTGCATGACAACTTGCATACCTCATCGCACGTCTGTTCGAGTCAGGGAGAACCAAGACACTAGTCGGTCAGGTCGATCTGGATCAGCCTGGAAATGAGAAGTGGTTTCCATCCTTGCTTCATCATGTAGGAAGGTTTTTACTGGTGGTCTCCACAATCCGCTACCATGATGCAACGTGGACGAAATTATTGACTCTGGTTATATTTCGTGCCCTTTGTCTAAAAAGGACATACAGGGAATTGTGGTTATTCCTCAGCCTCCCTGCTCCCATGTCTATAGATGCTTCACAAGAACCACTTTTTACTTGGCAATATTCAACTCGCATTTCGCAACAGCAACGTCGCATGTAGTGTTCCTCATCAGAACGTAGGTTTTCTGGGTTAAAATTGTTGCTGCCGCAATCTTACACCAGTCACGTCAGCTCCAAATATCCGAACAGTCGGCGATCCCCGTGCAGCGCGGTGCAAGCCTCCGCGCGAGCTGCATGCCGACAATGGATGCAGGTGAACTGATGGCTGCCGACGTGTCCGTGCGACAGCATCACCAGGAAAACCGTCACCGCAGTCACGAACGTCGAGCGCCGCTCAGGTGCGCGGTGCGATACTGAAGCCAGGCCCACCGCTGCCGGCGCAGGCTACCGCTGAAGCCGGGGATGTCAGGTGGAAGGTGCGATACTGAAGCCATGCCCACCGCTGTCGGCGAGTATACTGCATACCGGTACCGGTAATGGGGTGTCAGGTGGAAGGTGCGATGCTGAAGCCAGGTGTACCGCTGTCGGCGAGTATGCTGCGTACCGCTGCAGGTGAGGGATGTCAGGCGCCGGCAGTTGACGTTGACGGGTGATAGGGACCGAATGTCGTGGGCCTGGCAATTTTCCGTAGATGTAACCACCATGCTTATGGTGTAGCGTGCAACTGAAATTCCGAAACCACAAGATCAATTTCCACGCAAGTTTTCAACATACTTGTGTTGGGTCAAAACAAGTCGATTCACGGTGGATCAGGATCAAGTCTCAAGTCGACTGAAGTGGTTGCTTTTCAGTCGAATGTGCGTCATTTTTAATGCATGGGAATGAGGACAAAACACATGAAGAGATTTGGAAAAATGCAGCGCAAGAAACCGTTCACTATATTGGCGATAGCTTGGCAACTGCAGATCGCAGCGACATCAAACTGGCACACGATAACTTAAGGGGGGACTAAAAAACCCCAAACTTTTCGTTTGGGTTTTTTGGCCTTGGTCGGGTTTGTTTAGAAAGGTTTGGGGGTTGGGGGTTTTTTTTTTGGGGCTTGTTTAATAAAAAAGAAAAAAAAAAAAAACAATCCCAACAATTTGAGTTTTAAATATATAAAGATTGGGTTTTTTTTTTTATTATAATTTTTTTCCCCCCCCCCGGGGGTTGGTTTTGATTTATTTATCCCCCCCCTTTTCCTCCCCAAACCAAGTAAAAGCTGCCAAACAAAAACAAGGAATTAGCCCGCCTGAAAGGGAACGGCCGGGCGCCAGTTTTGGGGGTTGGGGGGGGGTGGGGGCCCCCCCGCCCAAGGTAAAAACCCAAATTGAGCCAAAAAAAAAGAACTTTCTCCCCTTGAAAGAACCCCCAAAAAACCGAAGGAACCACCCAACCAGCCGGGGGGAGAAGGAAGTGACGACTTGTGAAGTTTCCTCTAATCTTTCCCCCCCCCGGGGGGGGGGGGGAGTCAGGGCAAGGCCAAACCCGGACAGGAAACACATCGAAATGAAGGGGGGAAAGCATTAGAATATAAACCGAAGTAAAAAAAACGGGGGTATTTTTTTAAATGGAGCGGGGTTATTTTAATATTCTTTGCATCAAAGGAAAAGCACAAGCTTCTACAAGTACCTTTGCAGTCTGACCTTCACGGTTCAAATGTCGGTGGCATCACAGTGATTCACATGCGCACGCGCACCGGCTGCCATAGCGTATCGATACAGAGCCGCTAACGGGCCGCGCACAATATGCTTACACGCCCCAGGAGCGCAAAACCTGCCGACAGTACAGCACACTAACAAGCAAAGAGCACAGGTCCAGACCTTACAAACATATCTTCGCATGGTCCTTCTTGGACTTCATGACGCCGCCGGTCAGCTCTCTGTGTGCCGGCCTTGCCCTGATGAAGCCGTCTCTTCTCGCGTAGCCGTACACTGCCTTGGACGCGGCCGTCACCTCTTTGACACATCGCTCCACGTTCTGTCCGTGGACTGGCATCGAGTCTACTTCCATGGGGGTGGACTCGAAGTTCTTGATGACCGCAGCTGGCAGGTCCCGGGTGAGGATGTGCTCGGAGATCTGCTCATCATCCCAGACAATCAGTTTCCGCAGGCCTGTGGCCTGCTTGTTGAGTCCACCTTGCACCTGGTGCGGATGTTGACTTGTTCTTCCCCTCCTCGGCTTCTGAGCGCCTCCTTCTCCCGCACCTCCATGATCTTCTGTACGGCGAAGCAGCGGTCCTCCGCTCCTCGCTGCACAGCAGCGTCTGCAGGAGCATCTCCGGATGCGCCCACCAGGCGCTGGACTCCAGGTAGGAGAAAACCTCCTTGACCACCTGTTCGTCCTGATCGAGATTCAGATGCAGCTGTTGCGGACAGATCCGTGCGCCCTCGATCCAGTGGTTACCGGATCTTGTATCTGAACCACGCGGGGTAGTACACCCCGATGATGTACTCGCAGATGAGCCGGAGGTGCCAGGCTTCCTTCCCGGGTAAGCCATGGCGGCCCACCCACATCCGGAGGAAGCGGTTGGCTGTGGTCAGCCACCTGCTATGGTTGACCGGGCCGATGTCCAGGTTGGCGAGGCGGTCGGTCACGTGCCCGGAGCGGATCGCTGCCACCATGTCGTACCCGTACCGCTGGTCGGTGGACAGGTCTGCCCTCACCTCCTCCGTCAGCTCCGGCAGGGCTGGCCCGATGGTGATCTTGCTGAACCTCTTGACTGGCAACTCGGTGGCGGTCGCGAGGGCCTTGCCCAGGGGACCTGAAATATCGTTGAATGGGTAGTTAGTCGTCGTAAATGGATGCTTGTTAGCCATGCGGCAATCGATAACGTTACTTAAAATATTTACAGGGACTTTGAGGGCGTACGGCTGATATGGCTATTTAGAATGCGAATGATAACAGTGCTTCAACTTGGACAAAAAACATTTGAGATAAAACAAAACTAATATCAATCAGTGATACATACACGATGAGTGATACAGGACTATATCTCCTTCAGTGATACAGATGAAAGAGCAGTGCAGTCAATTACAAAATTGTGCATTTCGGACACATTCGAATCTTGCAACACATGTTGACGTAAATGATACAGTACTCACCAGTGAAGCCGGTGTCGCTGCTGGTTGGCCCGTCAGGTTGATGATCAGGTGGCGGAGAGGAAGTTCGTTGAGGTGGAGACCGCACAGCAGCCAATTCAGCGACCTGCCCAGCATCTTCTCCACGAATTGGAAGACGCCGCCCCAGATGCCGCTGTTGGTGTTGGTTGAGTCGCCTCCAATATGCATGATGGTCTTGTCGACGCCGTGTTCCCGCATCCACTACACCAGACATTTGGCGATCTGCTCGGCGGCGGTGGCAGTCTCATCTGCCTTCGGAGGTGAGAAGTGAAAGAGGTAGTCCCCGCCGGGCTCAGCTACCACCGAGTAGTGATCCTCCTTCTGGAACGAGGGGTAGAGCTGGTCACTTCCCTCCACCTGCTCATACTTCAGCGTCCAGTCCTTCCGTCCATCGAAGTACAAGCAGGCGATGTCCTTCCTCTGGCACGTCATTGCCGCCTTCTCCTGCAGCTCCCTATAGAGCGCCTCCTTCGCGCGCTGGACTTTCTTGGCGTCGATGACGTTTGAGGTGTCGTCTTTGGAAATGACTCCGTAGTCGAGCATGGCGGCGTTGGCGATAGCTGCGGTGGCGTTGCAGGACATGCCGTACCGGATTGAGGCCATGGCGACATTTCTGATGCTGGCCATGTTGCGCGTGCTGGAGCTGGTAGCGGCACTAGCAGAGTAGTTGGGGTCACGCTTGTAGCAGTCCTCGTCCTCTTCCATCTCGATCTGTTCCCCCTCCGTCAGCTCTTCCACGAATTGATTAACTTCCATGGTGGCTTTCTTCGGGTTTTCTTCTTCTTTTCTCTTCTCCGCCATCCTCTGCTTCGACTGCTCCTTCTTTTCTTTCCTCTGGTAGGCCAACACCTGCTTGCTGCTCTCCTTCTTGTCCACACGACCTATCATGCATGAATATTTTTTCCCCAATTTTTGCCTCTGGACCATCATGAAAGAAACTTCCAACGCAGGGATTTTCTGCTCCCTGGGGCAAGTGCAGGTGATGTGGCAGGGCGGAAGCCCGACGTTGCTGGGGATGGGGCAGCCAGGGCAGTTGGCCTCTTGACAGGGAGGATTGGGCAGCGGCACTTCGTGACGTCAAAGGTCTGTCCAGCTGCTCCTCCATCTTACTGATCTGCTTCTCTGAGGTCACTTGCTTCCTGGCTATTCTGCTGGCTTTCTCCCCAGCTCGAGCAGTCTCTCCACGATCGTCTTGTCTGCCGCAATGACGGGAGGCTGGAACTAGGTTAGCACTGGCCCACCTCTGCTTGATTTGGATGACGATTTCCTGAAAAAATTCGCGGCTGGCGTAGTGGTACTTAGGGTTCATCTCCCTCAGGTAGATGCCGTGCCTAAGGCAGTCCCGGAGGGTGGGCAGCTTGGTCAGACACATCTCCTTCCCCGTCCCCAAGTACTCCGTCAACCTTGTGCTGCACTCAGAGCGAGTTCTCTTCTCGAGCCGCCATTTCTTGCGGCTTGGCCGGTGATCACTCACAGCACAGCAGCTTTACGACAAAGTATGCGGTCATTAGATCTGAAAGCAGGCACACCATTAGATCTGAGAAGCATCAGAGGGCCATCAGATTGATTTCCGGTGCCTGAAACCTAATATGTTTAACATGCGGCCCCCACAAACGAAAACATATGCATGTTTTGGCTAATTCTGGTCATTGACCTGACCTGGGAGGTCACCAGTTGACCCCAAGCCTCAAAACTGGGTACCGTCGTGTTCCTTTCATGACGGGCAACATGCTTGTTTTTGTTTGGTAGCTATAACTTGATTAGGAGAGAAACGGTGACGGTGTAAAAACCTCCAACCAACCCTCGCCTGGGGCGTTGGAGACAAAATTTGCAGACATCACAAGATCCTCGTTTCTATAGATTTGAAACTCAAATTTTTTGGGAATGTTTGTTTTTATTTTACATGACTACATAGCAAGGCACAAAAAATAACCCCGCCGAGATCCAAATCTTAATCTGACGAACGACGACATGGCCTACTGGTCATATTGTGGTGGGAGTACGCTGATATCAAACAACTGAATAACACAAACTGCCGCACAAAATTGGCACCCGAAGCCAAAAAAGAATACCACACCGGGGGGGGGGGGGGGTGGGGGGGGGGGGGCGGGGGGGGAGGGGTGGGTGGGGGGGGGGGGGGGGGGGGGTGGGGTCCGAAACCTCCCCCACCGTAGATGACGTCCACAGTGGTGCGGACGTCATTGTGACGTCACCGGTTTTACGCTCTAAGCTCCGCCCTTCACGGGCACCTCGCGGTATGCACTTCCTCTTTGGGGAGTGCAGCGAACGGCACCAGAGAATCGCGCCGGTCGCAGCCGCCAGCGGCAGGTCTGGCTCGGCTGCGGTGGCGCCCTGTCGGTCGGCGGCAGTTTACGGAACCATTGGTTTGTGGGCTGTCTGGGTGGAGCGCTGGCGACAGCGCCGGACACCAGGTGGGAGGGCAACTGGCGCGGAGAGAGGGGGTGGAGAATAGAGGGGAAGAGGGTGAGAGTATGGGAGAGATAAAGAGAGAGGGAGAAAAAGAAGGAGGTGAGGTGCGAGAGAAAACGGCAAGGTATAGTCACTACAGATACGATTTTCTTCTTCAAAATGTGGAATGGGACATGGCACGGGCACGGCAAATTCTAGCACAGCACAGCACATAGCATGCTAAGCTGGGTTATGTACGACAAAGGGCACGCCAAAAGAAAAGAGAGAATCTTAAGGAAGTCTTTCAGATCAGCATTCATCGCTATCTACGGGGCGGGGATGGCCGGGTGGTACGGTGTTGGGCTCTTGGTACCAAAGGTCCTGGGTTCGACATTCGCGTCGCTCAGGACATTTACCAATACCACGGCCCACTGGCGAAACAGTGTGGGCGGCGTCATTAACCAAGCAAAGGCAAAAAAAAAACACAAAAGAACAAACAAACATCATCAAAAGTACTACCAACGGGCACCCAAAACCCCCCCCCAAAAAACAAAGTTTTTTTTTTTTTTTTTTTTTTGTTTCCCCCGCCCCCGGGGGGGAAAAATATTTTAATCCTCCACGGGGGGGGGGGGGGGGGTGGGGGGGGGGTGTTTGGGGGGGGGGGGGGGGGGGGGGGGGGGGGGGGGGGGGGGGGGGGGGGGGGGGTTTTTTTTTTTTTTGGGGGGGGGGAGAGAAGAGAGAGGGGGTTTTTTTTTTTTTTTTTATTTTTTTTTTTTTTTTGGTTTTTTTTTTTTTTTTTTTTTTTTTTTTTTTTTTTTTTTTTTTTTTTTTTTTTTTTTTTTTTTTTTTGTTGGAGGGGGGGGGTGTTTTTCTTTTTTTTAAATAAAAAATTTTTTTTTTTTTTTTTTTTTTTGTTTTTTTTTTTTTTGGGGGAAGAGATGGGAGGGGGGGGGGGGGTAGGGGACAAACAAAAATAATCAAGTGAAGAGGGTTGGAAAACTTTTTTTTAAATTTTTAGCCCCGCTTTTTTCCCCCTTTTTGTGCCTGGTTGTTTTTTTTTTTTTTATTTGAGTGCTAGAATGCTAGAGTTCTCAAAATGCAAATAAAAAACATGTGTACGCAAGCGAACAGCCAAATTTTTTCCGCGACCGAACTCAACGGATTCCAAACTGGATATCTAGATTAGCTGGCTGGCTTCAAGACAAATGGCCTTGGAAGCAGGCGAGCGATTTGGTTGTTGTTAGGTGTTCCAATTAATCATACAATTGTTCACTTGTTCCATATGTAACTGAGTTATTTCTAAAACCTGACGAGGGATGGGCTCTGTGAACACCTCCACCCTGGTTCGCCACTGTTCGCATATTAACTATAATGTGATCTAAGTTGCTTGTGGCAGTGCACTGGGGGTATGGGCGTGCAGCAATGCTGTCAGCTTAAACGGATATACTGTGGTTGTCTGTTGTTTCTAATCAGAATGGTGAGTAAAACACATGCACATGGACAAGACAAGGACAATCCTGCAAGATTGTCGCAATTGTCGCAAAATCGTGACCCTAAGGTTGTCTGCGAATAGCGAAAGAACGTCGCGCGGCATCTCGCCGAAATTTGCCATATCCTTTCCCACATCAATTGGGCATGATGTTTCAAAATTTGGAGGTCAGGTCGCTGCTGCCGGTATCGGTCAGAATGTTCGCCACCATACCGTCAATCATGGTTAGTTGAAGATTGTGTGCTACTCTGAGATTGGTGCCGTCTGTTGCGGTGACCTAGGTCGGCCTCAGCAGACGTATCTCCGATTCAACACTGTCGCGTTCTTTCCGGGAGGCTTCTGCTGTCTCGCGCTTGAAATGATCCACAAGGGCCGGCAGAAGCGGATTGAAGACGGCGTTGGGCTGATCCAGACGCAAGTACCACCCACCGTCGGTTACAAAGGTACCGATGCAGTACAGAACGAATATTGTTATGCAGCTTCGTCGTCGTCTCTCATCTGATTGGATACAGATTGCTCTATTAGGCAATAAACTCCCAATCAGCAAATCAACTCCCCAGTTGGCGTGAAGCACCGCCGAAGGGTGGGTATTGGATGACGTCGCGGCTGGTCGGCAGGGGAAGCTCAGCCGGGGCGGGGGACAGCGACAGCCATACAACCAGGAGCTGCGTCCACTGGTACAGGAGAGCGTGCAGTGGCATCTCAGTCGATGTCTCGGTGAATTGCATGCTGCTGACTGTGTGTGTGTGTGACTGTGTGTTTGGTCAGCCTGCCACCGTGTGGTGATGTCGTTTGTTTCCGGGTGGGCGTTCGTGGTGTCAGTGATTTGTGGTGATTTTTGGTGGGGGTGAACGGGTATGAGGAGTAACGTGGTGAGGATTAGAGGGAGCGAAGAAGAGTAAAGCTGGCTTGTAGAAGTGAGTCGAGATAGAGCTGAGACCAGGGGCATCGCCACCGGGGGGGGGGGGCAGAGGGGGCAATTGCCCCCCCCCATGCCGTGAGACTGTGGGGGCCCCCCCCCCTGAAATTTGAGGAGGCCCCCAGGACGAAAAGGCGGCCCCCAGGACGAAAAGGAGGCCCAGGATGGAAAGGAGACCCCAGGATGGAAAGGAGGCCCTCCAGGACGAAAAGGAGGCCCTCCAGGACGAAAAGGAGCCCCTCCAGGACGAAAAGAGGCCCTCCAGGATGAAAAGGAGGTCCCCAAGACGAAAAAGAGATTATACAAATTAGGGGCCTCCAGGAGGAGGCCCCTAATTTTTAAAAAGAAGTTACCTAGGAGAGGGTAGGAGGCCCCAGAAATCAAGCGAGTGCCAAATATTGACACAGAGGCCCCAGGACGAAAAGGCCATCAGGACGAAAAGGATGCCCTCCAGGACGAGAAGGAGGCCCTCCAGGACGGAAAGGAGGCCCTCTAGCCCTCAGTTTCCCATGCCCGAACCATACTAAGGGCCTAAAAACAATAGGAGGCCCTAACACAATGGAGGCCCCTTTTCAGGGAGCAGGAGGCCCCCTTTCGATCTCGCCCCCCTGGAAGAATTTCGTGGCGACGCCACTGGCTGAGCATCTTGAAGTTTGGAGCGTGGAAGGAGTAGAAGTTGAGTCGACTTGTAGGCAGATGAGATGGTGATACTGGTCGAGGCTGAAGCTGATGCGGAAGAGAAGATTTGCCAGTCCGAGCGGTGCCATGGAGTGGGGGTATAGTTGGGGGGTCGGGGGTCTGGTCATCGCCAGTTAAAAAATAATAAGAACTACCTGTAGACTACCGAATATCACTCTACCTTGGCATCATGCACCTTTCCATAAGCGGGTCGTATCTTCCATAGACAAGTCTTCGCCGCATTATCTGTCACTCGGTGGACCATACGGTAGCAGTGCACAGACAAGTCAGCTGACACACATTGCCAGTGCCCTCTCTCCTGATATGAACCCTTGGCTCACATTGGAGTCTCTAAGAGCTCAGGTAATCTTGCTCGGCAATTCGGTGGTGATTCCCCGACCTGTTGCAGCACGAAAGCCGCATCCGTCATGCCATCAATACGAGCACTTTTCCTGGAAGCATCTGGGAGCTGCAGAGAACTGTGCTGTTGAGTAATTCTTGATGTTGCCCGACGCTGAGAAAGGGTGCTGAGCTGAACGTGGATTCTAGCCGGTCGTTCTCGCGCTCTCTCCACGGCTTCGTCATCATGGCCGGTCTCGGCTTCATCATCACTCACGTCGTAGTCACCACGCTTCAGAGACACGGATAGCACCACGTCTCCCGAAAGACACGTCGCACACTGACTTCTGAATTGGTCCTGGGTTCGCTTATACTTAACCCACTTCCCTTTCAAGTTCTTGGCGATCAACTCGGTAGCCTCTTTCATGTCCGTAATCGACGACTCACTCTGGAGATTGCCCTGGGGTATTTTCGCCTAAACCAAATGCAAGCTATAACTGAACACATGACCATAATAGTTGCCACGCCCAAATGCTTCTGCTCTGGTTGACCCGCGCCGTCTTTCCTGTCAAATCCTCCCACCCCGTCTCGGGGGGGGCGGTTGAAGACCCCCTCTACAATCCAAATTAAGCATCGCACGAAAACGTAAGAGGTGTCATCGGAAAGCGCTCGACGAGTAGGGTCTGGGTCAACCCCTAAAACACTTTCCCCCAAAAGTGACGTCACCAGGGGGGCTAGATTTTCACTACTTTTCACGACTTACATTATGCTTTTGACTCTGGGGGGTTCATTTTGGGGGATATATGAAAAAAAACAAAATTTATTTGGAATGAGAAAATGACAGCGAAACAGACCAGGGCTATAATTTTTTTTGGCCCCACAAAATACTTTTTTTGAAATTTCAAAATTTTGTGTTTTCAAGTTTTCTTTAATTTTCATTTTCCAATGGGTACAGCAGATCGATAAACGTTGTTGGAAGTCAACTTGTCCTAATAAAAAATGCTTACTTTAGACAGAATCATGCATTTTAACTGCAATTTGGCAAATGCGCAAAATTTATAGGTAGTCAAAAACGAGAAAAAAAATTCAACTCATACATTTTGTTGCATCCGTAAAGACAATCAAACGCTGAAAGTTTCATTAAGTTATCTGTATCCGTTAAAGCGTGACGACTGGTAGAACTTTTTTGGAGGTGACCTCACTTTACCTTGACTAACTCGTTGACCCTAGATAACCTGACCTAAAAATTCAGAATCAGCATGTCAAATTGATGTGGGAATAGGTATGCCAAATTTGGATGCGCTGCCGCGCGCCGTTCGTCCGCTATCCGCGAAAAACCTGAGGGGGCGGTTGAGGACACCCCCGAGACGGGACGGGTTAACGAGCTCACTAATTCACCTCTGGTAACGTGCATCCCCATGTTAACTGTACGCAGACTCAAGCCACAATCACTCGACCCTTACAGAAAAGGACAGCTCCCTGTCGTGGAAACCGCCTTGTCTGTTAAGGGAGTTTTTTTGCGTTGCGACGCTGGGACAGGTTATCCGGCTGTCAGCCGGCGCGTCGCAGTGTCCGGCTCGGGCTTCCCCGTGCCGCCCGTGCCGGCCACCGCACCGCACCGCGACCTGCCGGGATACAATTTAATATTGTCGATGTTGGGGCAGCTATATGTGAATGAAACTTATATCTCAATACGTATAGTCAAATAGTCAAAGGATGGCTATAGTCAAATAGTGGTACGTATAGTCAAAGGATGGCTGATTCATTGGTATTGATCTCTGGCTGCGTGCTGTTGTGCCTTGATTAAAACAATTATTGAACTTAGATTTACTAAAAAGGTGAAGAACTACTGTAATGACTTTATTGCTTGATCAAAGATAGCATATTGTGAATGGTTCTATGCCTTTTGAAATTGCTTAACGTAATGAGAATATTATGAACTATCGTTTCATATCTCACTTGCCCATGTTATTCGAATGTATCCGACCCTCATCAGTCATGAAACTCTAATACACTTTGTAAACATTTACATCGTTTTTCCTATACGTCATGTTGTCCATATTGGTGGACTTGTTGCTATTTCAAATACTGTGCAAATTTGCATGAAAACTGTGACCTGGAGTGCTTCAGGCATCTGCTGATGTGCTGATGTTATGACACCACAAATATCGCGTAAAAAAATAATCGATGCATGCATTTCTGACCACTTTGATAAACTTGGGTTATCACACTATGCATTGTCAGCTGGGAACGATTATGAGTGCGGTCGTGGTCGCTGTTAGCGATTGGCGGCTCAGCGACATGTGGAGATACGGAGTGGCACGTGCTGCCACAGACCCATGTGCGACTACCTCACAGAAAATCGGCTCATGCAAGCTGGGAGATATAAGACTCGAAGAGAGTGCCTAGCAGAAAATCAGGTGATGTAGCTGGGAATTATAAGACTTAACAAGCAAATCTAATTCTGAGTGAAGGACTCCAACCTGGATGTTGTGACAAGGAAATTATGCTGCGTTTCAATGTCCATTCAAAAGTCAACTCAATTCAATTCAAAAGTGATTTTCGTGTCGGTCAGGTCGGGCTGGGATGGCGGAGATACGTTCCATGTTATCACCTCCTTTTTGCGTACATACACGGAGTCCACTAGCTCGTGCTCCGTAATTGCTCGGAACCACGCGATAAGCAGAAAGCTGACATCGAGACGGAGCAGCTGCGCCACGTGCTCGGTGAGTAAGACTGAGCAGGGTGACGAGTGGCTATACTGCGGGTGACGTCACCTGACCGGGAGATGGCAGGTGGGAGGGGCACCGACTGCAGACGGGCCCGCGCCGGCCCGTCACGGGTCGGTGGGCACGCACCGGCGTGATGGCGGCGCGGCAGCCGCCGGCGCCGCCGCGGTGCCTCAGTCGTTGACCCCGGCCCGTCAGACTATAGTCAGCACCCGCCGCACCCGCTGCCGACCGACACTGCCACTGGAGACTAATGTAGGGCCCCGTCAGACTATGGTCAGCACCCGCCGCCCGCCACTGACCGAAACTGCCACTGGAGACTAATGTAGGACCCCGTCAGACTATGGTCAGCACCCGCCACCCGCCACTGACCGAAACTGCCACTGGAGACTAATGTAGGGCCCCGTCGGACTATGGTCAGCACCCGCCACACCCGCTGCCGACCGACACTGCCACTGGAGACTAATGTAGGGCCCCGTCAGACTATGGTCAGCGCCCGCCACACCCGCTGCCGACCGACACTGCCACTGGAGACTAATGTAGGACCACGTCGGATTATGGTCAGCACCCGCCACACCCGCTGCCGACCGACACTGCCACTGGAGACTAATGTAGGACCACGTCGGACTATGGTCAGCGCCCGCCACACCCGCTGCCGACCGACACTGCCACTGGATACTAATGTAGGGCCCCGTCGGACTATGGTCCGTATCCACCATACCGGCTGCTTACCGACACTTTGCCTGGGGTATAATGTAGCCTGCAGACTAACGTCAGACAAAAAAAAATCCGATTTGACGTGCTGTCACTTCGTGCAAAGCAATTATTAATCCTATTTTAAAGTCACATCTGCGTCGGTTTTCATGGGTCGGGCGGTGGGGACAGGGTGCTTGCAACAACCTCTGCTTAGCAATAGGACACCGGCACATAAAGCCACCCCAGAAATATTTCTGGTCAAATTGCACTTAAAAATGGAACGTGTCAGCTTTTGTCCGCCCGGTGTGTATACATTCGATCATTTATGTCGTAAGACTTGTGGATTTGCTCCAACTGAGGAGCAAATCCACAGCAATCAAACCTCACTGAGGCCGGAATGTTCTAGATATCACGGACATCGAACCCTCTATGAAAGTCGTGCATGCCATGGCTCCAATGAGGCTAATCATGCATGAAGATTGCCCGATTATCACTGCATCTACTAGCTGCTGCATGCCCACAGTGCTGATCTCAGATCAGATAGTACGCTAATTCCGATATAGGCCTCCGGGTGAGGAAGTGCAACGAAAGCAAAATGTAGGCGCAATTTGCAGAGTTGGTCATTCAGTCTCTGCCATGTAAATTTGATTAGTGAGCTACACCGTTCTGTCATATGCTACACTTCAGTCCATCTTGACGTGCGTGGTGATCATACAACCACCTTCATAATTTCGCGGCATACTTTCATCGTGTGCTATTTCCGACTCCCTGAGAAGTTCATGCGATAGTTGCTAATGAAATAACTAAACTAAATGTGCTCTGCCCTTGACCACGGAATGGTGCGCTTTGGTCTAGGCTGACTGTGGGCTCGTTTGCTCTGCTTTGGGCCAACTGTGGGTCTCTGCCGCGTGCTCTGCTATGAGCGGACTGTGGGCCTGTGTGCTCTGCTCCGGGCTGACTGTGAGCCTGTGTGCTCTAGCCTGGGCTGACTGTGGGCCCATGTGCTCTAGCCTGGGCTGACTGTGGGCCTGTGTGCTCTGGCCTGGGCTGACTGTGGGCCCGTGTGCTCTAGCCTGGGCTGACTGTGGGCCTGTGTGCTCTACCATGGGCTGACTGTGGACCTGTGTTCTCTGCTCCGAGTTGAATGTGGGCCCGTGTGCTCTACCATGGGATGACTGTGGGCCTGTGTGCTCTGCTCCGGGTTGACTGTGGGCCCGTGTGCTCTACCATGGGCTGACTGTGGGCCCGTGTGCTCTACCCTGGGCTGACTGTGAACTGTTTGCCCGCTCCGTACCGGACCGTAGCGATGTTGTGGCGGCAGAAACAGGCCCGTCGCGGTTGACTAGGCCGGCCAGGCCTCTGGCAAATCCAGCGGCAGTTCCTCAGCGGCGCCAACATCCCAGCGGCCAGTGTCCACACACCAGCCCCAGCGGTCAGCGCTGCGACCCCGGGGCGCCAATGGCCAGCGCGTGCGCACTTCAACACGCCAGCACCAGCGGCCGGGCGGAGGACCCCACCCAGCCCGCCCGGACAGTCGGCCACCCCAGCACCGCTGACGGCGAGCGACCGGGTCGTGCGAGCTCTGTCGGCACAACCTGACGCCGGCAGTGGCGCGACAGCTAGCACAACTCGGCGCGGCCGGCCGGCACTGAGCCGCGCGACATCTGCTCCCGCCGCAGCCCGGCGCGTCAAGACAATGTCAGCCCGCATCGGCACACAGCTGCTGCAGCGGTGAACAGTGCAGTGTCGCTCCACCAACGGTCACAACCAGCTGACAAGGTAATGATATTGTGACAACGCTCGCACGGAAGTGCGCCTTTCCGTTTGATTGGGATCAGCGACGTCAACGTGGCAGGTGGTGATTCAGGTGGTGCTGATCCAGGCTTACGGCCCAGTCGGCTGCATATTGGCGGCGTTTTCTTGGATTGAATTTGCTCCGCCAACTAGGTATTGAGATGCATGTGGTATAGGACCATATCACTCCCACTGCCACGAAATTTCACTAATTATATACATATATATATATATTTATATATATATATATATATATATATATATATATATATATATATATATATGGTGTGTGTGTGTGTGTGTGTGTGTGTGTGTGTGTGTGTGTGTGTGTGTGTGTGTGTGTGTGTGTGTGTTTATGATGACAGCAGGTGGAAGCGAGGGCTGACGGAGATGCTACATTGGTGGCAGCAAGGGCCGGCGGACGCCGTACAGCAGTGGCAGCCAGGGCCGAGGGACACAACACAGTGGTAGGGATAAGGACTGGGAGACGGTCCAGATTAGTGACGGCCGAATTTCAGCTAGGCGACTTTTATGGCCGGTGCTCTCTAAAGCGCAGATCACCAACCTAAAAGTGATGGCCGTGGAACAGTAAAACACGACGACTGGTGCATACAACGGCTGGGCGACGGCTCAAGTCGTCTGGCCGGCTGGGATGGCCAGAAAACACTTCAGGCCAGCTGAGATGGCCACTGGACAAGTCGTCTGGCCGGCTGGGATGGCCAGAGAACACTTCTTTTAGCCGGCTGGAATGCCAAAGGGATGGGATGGAGGGACAGCGGAGGCGGAGCGTGACGGATGGGTGGCCCGTGCCGATACATGCATGTGTCATCCAGCCGGCCAGCGTGGTCACGACGCACCAGCCGGCTCTGTCCCAACGACACAGTATGGCACAAGCCACAGGGCACAGGTTACAGCACAAGCCACATACACAGCATGGATACAGGGCACAGGCCACATGCCACAGGGCACAGACCACAGGCCACAGGCCATATAGACACAGCATGGCCACATGCCACAGACCACGCGTACAGTGTGACCACAACACCATATTGCACAGCACAGGCCACAGGTCATAGACCACAGGCCACAGTCCACAGGCCACAGGCCACAGTCCACAGATACACAGCATGACCACAGCACCACAGGCCACAGACCACAAAGGCAAGGCCACAGACCACAGGCCACATGCCACAGGCCACATAGACACAGCACAAGCCACAACATCACAGGCCACAGGCCACATATTACAGGCCACAGGCCACACAAACATAGCACGGCCACAGACCACAAGCCACAGATACATCACATGGCTACTGCACCACAGGCCACAGATACATAACATGGCTACTGCACCACAGGCCACAGATACATAACATGGCTACTGCACCACAGGCCACAGATACATAACATGGCTACTGCACCACAGATCACAGAGACATAACCTGGCTACTGCACCACAGGCCACAGCACAGGCCACAAAGACAGCAAGGCCACACAGCACAGCAAGGCCATATGCCATAGCGACATGGCATGACCACAGCACCGGCAAACCGCCGCGCCAGAGTGTCCGAAGCTGACCGATCGCAGTCAGACTGCCCAGCGTCCGTAAGGGGAGCACGGTGACCGGAGATGGCCCCGGTCAGACTGCCCAGTGTCCATCTGATGCGAGCTGAACGCTCCCTGACCGGGCCAACAGAACGCCAAAGGAGACACAAAGGGAGGAGATAAAACGTGCGCACCCAGCTAAGCTACATGGCAGGCACATGTTGGTGAGGGGGAGTTGAGACTCACTCGACCCGACCGGAAATGACTGCAGGCAGGTTGACCCGTCAGCACCGCCAGCAGCGGCGGCAGATGCGCCGGAGGTGACCGATGCCAGCACCTGGTCCCTCCGATGAGACCGATAAGACGCAAATGGGCCGATCAAGCTGTGCCACTGCAACCATCAGCAAGATAGTACCTGGGGAAAATATCTTATGAAAGCCATCCTGCAGAGATATCGCCGTCCAATCCCGTCGGGTTTGCTGCCTCCACTAGTGGTGTCGTGTATGTCAGTGGTGCGGTGTTCACCAGTGGTGTCGTGCGTACTAATGGTGCGGTGTCCACCAGTGGTGCCGTTTATGCCAATGGTGGCGTACATATCACCAGCGCTGCAACCACCATTGGCGCTGTGTCAACAACTGGCGCCGTATCCACCACTGGCGCTGTGTTCACCACTGGCGCTGTGTCCACCACTGGCGCTGTGTCCACCACTGGCGCTGTGTCCACCACTGGCGCCGTATCCACCACTGGCGCTGTGTCCACCAGTGGCGCTGTGTCCACCAGTGGCGCCGTGTCCACCACTGGCGCTGTGTCCACCAGTGGCGCTGTGTCCACCAGT
This sequence comes from Imbricaverruca yamaguchii, assembly GCA_034440575.1. Taxonomy (NCBI): domain Eukaryota; kingdom Metazoa; phylum Arthropoda; class Thecostraca; family Neoverrucidae; genus Imbricaverruca; species Imbricaverruca yamaguchii. The sequence continues at coordinate 1,966,607 of JAOTOL010001631.1, read as the reverse complement.
GGCGCCGTGTCCACCACTGGCGCCGTATCCACCACTGGCGCCGTATCCACCACTGGCGCTGTGTCCACCAGTGGCGCCGTGTCCACCACTGGCGCCGTATCCACCACTGGCGCTGTGTCCACCACTGGCGCTGTGTCCACCACTGGCGCCGTGTCCACCACTGGCGCCGTATCCACCACTGGCGCTGTGTCCACCACTGGCGCTGTATCCACCACTGACACTGTGTCCACCAGTGGTGCCGTATCCACCACTGGCGCTGTGTCCACCAGTGGTGCCGTATCCACCACTGGCGCTGTGTCCACCAGTGGTGCCGTATCCATCACTGGCGCTGTATCCACCACTGGCGCCGTGTCCACCAGTGGTGCCGTCCGCGCCAGTGGTGACGTGTCGGGCGTGCCCTCGACACCATTCAGTGGTGCCGGTCGGTCTGCGCCGCCGACACCATCTGTCGCCGCCATCTGTCCGCCCGTGCAGGCGCCGGCCCCGGGCACCGCCCACTCAGCCGACGCCAGCGACGCCCCACGGCGCAGCCGGGCAGCTCTGACGTCACGGCCGCGGCGGCAGCCAATCAGCGGCGGCCGTCACTCACCGGCTGTGAGAGACAGCCGCCGACAGTTCGCTCCCGGTGGCCGTTTCTCCCAGGGCGACGGACGGAACGAGTGCTCTTCACGTAATTCTCGAATAACGGCAACGTCCATTCCGCTTCTCTCTTCTCTCACAGTGATGAACTTTGAATGGCCTGGCTATGCTACTCTAGCGTCTATGAAGCCTTTGGTACTGCGATTACTTAAGGCTTTTTGATTTGTCCGGACACCAAAGAAACAAATTGTTCTTTCCGGACCACATATTGCCGAAGCTAAAGTGTACGTTGTTCTACATTCACCCCCAAGTTAGAGCGATGATATACTGAACCATCAGTCTTATCTACAGCCCGTACGGACATTCAACTGACCACGATAATTGATTAAATCTACCAATGCATACAGTTGAGATAAACTCGCCTTGTGTTTGCTGTCTTCCTCTTACACTGCAACTAATGGTAATTATGTATGCAAGTGGCTGCGTAATACCCACAATTGTCTGCGAGATTGCAGCGTCACTTCCCGAGACATATTGTGATAAACGGCCTCCTGTCAGCCTTTAATAGAAATAAATTGAAAGAATCTTAACGCAAAAGCATACAGGTGTATTCGGAATGAACAACTTAGCGGAACAGTCGAAGCCATGTGTCTTTATGGTCCAATGTCTCACAGCATCGGGCTGATCCAGCGGCTGCTGTTAACGGACCTGATCCGGCGGCTGCTGTTAACGGGCCTGATCCGGCGGCTGCTGTGCACGGACCTGATCCACCGACTGCTGTTAACGGGCCTGATCCGGCGGCTGCTGTGCACGGACCTGATCCACCGACTGCTGTGCACGGACCTGATCCACCGACTGCTGTTAACGAGCCTGATCCGGCGGCTGCTGTGCACGGACCTGATCCGACGGCTGCTGTGCACGGACCTGATCCGCTGTGTGCCGGCGCGGAGAGTGGCAGTCACGACGCACGTGATGGCTTTATGAGCAGTCGTGACCATCGAGGCTCCACAGCATGTGGCCGCAGCTAGCCGGAAACGGTGTCCATTTGGCGCGCGCAAAGCATCGTAATGTACTGACCGAGCGACCGGCCGGCCGAGCGGTGCAGTGCTGCAGGTGTGCGCGTGTGTGTTGTGCTGCAGGTGTGTGTGTGTGTAGTGCTGTAGATGTGTGTGTAGTGCTGCAGGTGTGTGTCGTGCTGCAGGTGTGTGTCGTGCTGCAGGTCTGGGTGTAGTGCTGTAGGTGTGCGTCGTGCTACAGGTGTGTGTCGTGCTGCAGGTATGTGTGTAGTGCTGCAGGTGTGTGTCGTGCTGCAGGTGTGTGTCGTGCTGCAGGTCTGGGTGTAGTGCTGTAGGTGTGCGTCGTGCTACAGGTGTGTGTCGTGCTGCAGGTATGTGTGTAGTGCTGTAGGTGTGCGTCGTGCTGCAGGTATGTGTGTAGTGCTGCAGGTCTGGGTGTAGTGCTGTAGGTGTGCGTCGTGCTGCAGGTGTGTGTAGTGCTGCAGGTCTGGGTGTAGTGCTGTAGGTGTGCGTCGTGCTACAGGTGTGTGTTTGTGTCGTGGTGCAGATGTGGATGTGTCGTGCTGCAAGTGTGTGTACACGCATCAGGCCACACGAACTCGGCACGCCAGGTACCTGTACCCCAGGTTTTCCACGATAAGAGCATTGGACTCGTTTGTGGCTGGATGCATGAGAACAGATGACGTGCTCGCGCCAGGCGCTACCCGTGAAAAGCGCTGTGGTCTTACACTTAAGGCAGACAAGCCATATTCACTTGCCATGCTGCTCATCAAGTGGCAAGATATTCACCAGCCATGAGTGGTCGCATTTCTTCTCGGAAATAAACCTCACGCAAACGCACCGAACTGACGAATATGATCGCATGGACATTTGGAACGCCCACTAGACTATGTGGCATAGCTAAAACTGTCAGGTTCTTTTATGGACAAGAACTATTCCGAAACCGTGAAACTTTTACAACCGGGTTAGATTCGAACTGCCATTCTGGTCCTCGATGGATTTGGATTAGTTGTCCATTGACGTTCATAAATCTGGTTCGACTTGGATAAAGGAATACAAATTCGTGTCATATTCTGGTTCCCGTGCAGGTTCTAGTGCAACGTTCAGGAGATGAAATAACGAGGGTCTTATATACTTTTTTTGCCAGCATAAGTTGTGCATATCACTAGTGGATATCAGTGCAATGATATTTCGGGAGATTCCCCATGATGACGCTTTTCCTTTTTCGCCCGGAAAACTGGCCGGCGCCACACGCGTTCCTTCTCTCCCATAACGACATTTGCATTGATCTAACAGGATCAATGTTTTCGAATCCTTCCTGGTTTATTGATTCGTTATGCTAACGAATCACGGAAGAACTTTCGCCTGAAGTGCATGTCAAATCTCGGCATGTCAATCAAGCCTCGTCCGGGGAATGTCTGACTTGTTCTTTTGATTCTCAGCTTTTTAGTGGCCGTCCGGCGTCAGTGGCGCCGCTCAGCGGTCGACACCGGCACTGCTAGTCCCGGCGCCGGCCGCTGTGATGACACGCGGCACGGCCGACGGCTACAGCTTCCGCCTAGACACCGACTCGTCCGGAAACTGCTCCGACTCGAGCAGCTCGGCCCACAAGCAGCGCATCGACTCCATGTTCGGCCGCCGCCAGCCGGGGCCTGCCTCGCCCGACGGCAGCGACTACGAGCTGATGGAGCCGCCAGTGGCGGCGCGGCCCCAGCCCGGCCGGCCGGCAGCCGCTGACCGCAACGGCCCGGTCGTCAGAATGGGCTCGGTGATGACGCCCGGCACGATCGCCGCACGTCTGGACGGGTGCGGCGCGTCGGCCGGCGCCGCAGCCGGCTCCATCTTCACGGTCCACTACCTGGGCGCCGCCCCGGTGGGCGAGAACGCCACGCGACTAGAGGACCTACAGCTGCCGCTGCAGCGGCTGTACCTGCACTACCGCGAGCAGCAGGAGCGCGCGCAGACGCCGCCGCGGGACACGCTGCAGCTCACCGACACAGCCATCAAGGTTCGCTACGGCAGCCGCGGCCAGGAGGCCAGCCACCCGTTCTCCACGGTGGCCGTGTGGGCGGCCGTCAAGTTCGTGGCCGCGCGCCGGCCGGGCGCGGCCGGCGGCCAGCCGGAGCTGCAGTTCGCGTTCCTGCCGCTCATCTGCGACCCGGAGAGTGTGGACCGCTCCGAGCTGTACGGCCGGCTGCCGGCCGAGCTGGCGCGGCTGGCAGTCGGCGTGCGGCACCCGCCGCTGCTGGCGTGTCTGACGCGGCCGCCGGGCGCGCTCGCCGGCCTCCAGTGCCACGGCTTCGTGTGCACCGCGCCCGAGGACACCATCGTGATCGCGGCCAACCTGTACCAGGCGCTGCTGCCGCGGCCGCCGCCCAGTCGCGGCGGCAGCGGCTCCGGGCCGGACAGCGGCGAGACGGGCGCCGACGAGGCGGAGCCCCGCCGGCCGCTGCGTCGCAGACGTGCGCCGGCGCCGCCGACTGCGGCGCCTTCAGCCACGGCGCCGAACGCGCAGACGGACGCGGATCCGCTGCGTCGTTCAGTGCGGCGTCAGTCGGCGCGCAGTCGCAGCGGCAGCGGCAGCCGGGGCCGCAGCTGCTCCCTGCGCGGCAGCCGGCGTGGTCGCGGGGCGCCGGCCGACGGTGACCCGACGGATCGCCTCGGGCGCGGCTCGGACACGGCCGACCGGTGGACGCGCGCCGGCAGCTGCAGGATCGCCGGCGCCGGCGACGCGCCGTCCGGCCGGCGCGCCAACCGCAGCCTGTCGGCGCGCCGCGACGTCCACCTGGCGGCGAGCGGCGGCAGCAGGTCGGTGTCGCCGACCGGCCGCCGCCGCCGCCAGTCGGACCGGCGCGCCGCCGGCGGCGCCGTCCGGCCCGACCCGCAGGTCGACATCCGCCAGCTGCTGGCCGACATCGAGCGGCGCGACGGCATCCGCACGGTGGACGACGTGCTGCGCCAGGTGGTGGCGCCCAGCGGCGGCATGTCCTTCAGCGAACTGCGGCCCGAGCACCGCGAGCTGCTGCTGCGGCTGGCGCTCACGCTCAGCAAGGACGAGATGTACCGGCGCAGCAAGAGCATCCTCAAGAAGCAGGCCAAGAGGCCGTCGGCGTCGGGCGACAGCGAGTCGGACGGCAGCACCATCGGCAACGTGCTGCGCGCCACCAAGCGGTCGCTGTCGCGGCTGGCGTCCGGCTCGGCCGGCCTGCCGTCGCCGTCGGCCTACCTGCGACGCCACTCGCCGCTGGCCAGGTTCTACAACGTCGGCGCCAGCGGCAGGAAGAAACAGCCGCAGCCGCCCGACGACGACGCTGCCGCCGACGCGCGCCGGCCCGGCCGGAGCGAGCCGACGCGTGACGCGCGCTCGCCTCAGTCGCGTTCCGACCAGCTGATGTCGGCGGTGCTGGCGCCGCTGCGTCGCCAGAAGAGTTCGTCGCGCTGCTGTCGGTGCGACGGCGTGGCGCGGACGGACGCCAGCCGCCAGGACGGCTCGCTGTCCAAGTCGCGGTCGCTGCACAGCCTACCGTGCACGCTGACCGGCTGCCTGGAGAGCGACAAGTGCTACTGCTCGCTGCGGCGCCTCCACCACAGCTGCACCGGCCTGGCCGACAGCCGGCTGGAGGCGCAGCCGGCCGCGCAGCGGGCCGGCTGCCGGCGCCGGCCTCAGAGCGGCTGCGACCGGCTGACCGACTCGGCAGCCGGCGCGCGCCACCGCAGCCCCAGCCTGCCAGGCGGCGGCTGCGACGGCGGCGCGCCCGTCTTCGACGTCTGCCGCAGCCGCCGGGACGCCGGCCGAGGCAGCTGCCGCGGCAGCCGGCGCTCCAGCTCTGCAGGCCCAGCCTCCGACTCGCGCCAGCACGCCGACGACTCCGACGTGGTCCGCCCGAGCGCCGACGGCACGCCGACTGGGGACGCGCCGGCTGGGGACGCGCCGGCTGGGGACGCGCCGGCTGGGGACGCGCCGGCCGACGGCGACCGACGCTGCGTCGAGCCGCGCTGCGGCCACGCCGCGACCGGCCGCTTCCTGCTGGTGTCGGCCGCCGACGCCGCCGGCCGCGTCGTCACCGGCGCCGGCTCGCAGCGGCGGCGCCCGCGCGACGGCGCCGACGCGCTGTCGCTCAAGAAGTCCACCGAGATCGCGGCCACCTTCTCCGACCTGCGGCTCAGCCAGACCACCGACCTGCTGGCCGGCGACGACGGCAGCTCGGAACACAGCGCCGACAGCGGGCCGGGCCGGCGCGGCCGCTACTCGGGCCACAACATCGAGAACACGCTCGGCTACCTGCCGTGACTGCGCCGGCGCCGGCTCTGGCCTGCTCGCCGTCGGCCTGCTCAGCTCGCGACGAACAACTTGCGTCAAACTTGCCCCAGTTGGAATGTCTCGGTGGACGCGCGAACACCGACTGAAGCATGGACGGGACAATTTACGGAATGTGTGGCGGGACGATGCAAACTGTCGATTAGTTTACCTTCCTATTTTCACGAAAGATTGTGCGTAATATCGATAGTTCAATAGTTCAAGTTCAGAATAGCTTGCATGATGCACTAAAATATTTAAATCGGGCTCGGTTGGGTGCGATAATTTTGTACCGCCTGTGGTGTTCATGCAAGCGTTGGCACCAGCTCAGTGTTTTGGGGTTATGTCGATGCAGAGTAAATATAAAACTATTCGCATTATAAGACAACTCCTTATGGTCGTGCTACTGTAAATCGATTGGAAAAGGTGTTTAAAAAAAACAGGAAAAACAGTATATTCCTAGGCTGTGCCACGCATCTAAGCTATCCTGATAGGCAGTCCCTATCAGACCAGCGGATGTCCATCAGACTTAATGGAAAAATGTAATGAACACCTACGAGACGCGATAAAAAACAAAAACTAAAACAAATGCACACCACTCGGTGAACATATAATTCCACGCCACCCAAATAGCAACGCAGCCTCGGCGTTCTTTACAGTTGGAACTTTGCAAACATGTAAGGACGTAACAGAACGGAAAATCCATTCGAATTAGGAACCATAGACCTGACTTAAGCACACACGCTTTGTCGTGGACTCCTCTCATTCCAATTCCATACAATATCCAGACGTCAACACCAACCGCATGCAAGAACAAAACAAAATATCGCCATCACGACATCATCATCTATATTCGTTGCGCTCGGACTCTGCAAACTTGTATCGTAAGACAAAGGAACGTGACAAAGGACCGTACTATAGTCTGATGAAACATGCAGTGTTTCTAACAATGCCGTGTTTCGCACAATACTGTGTTCCACCATGCCATGTTGTTTTTCTTTGCCTATGTGCAAAACCGGAAGTGCTTGGCTCCGTATGCGGCGGCTGGTCTCAAACTGCAAATATATAGGTGTAGTATCTGGTGTTTGTGAAGTGGTGGCCCAGCAACGTAGAAATGGAGAGATGAAGGAGCAGCACAAGCACCAGACCATTGAGACAGATGTGTCACGTGTAGGACTAGAATAATTTTGCTTTTCCCTTCAAAAAGTGTGATAATTGACGAAGTCTGGTTGGCGAAATATACTGCTCATCTGACTCCGTTTGGAATCAGTTTGCTGTATCATGAGCATGAGGTTACATTTTATATTCACTTTTCCTCTAAACACGCTCAACATAAGCTATGCGCTTCAGCAACTTAACAAAGTCTCGCGATATCAGTTCACCAGCGACATTAACTTTTAAATATAATTCCTTTCACGTGCGTGGATAATGCAGCATCAGAGGTACTGGATATGCGCTACCAACCTACCCTGATGCAACGCCAACTTCTCCAAAACTTGCATTACTTTTCCCGTATATCCAACACAAACCTCTTCGCTTATGACATCAATCCCTTATAATTCGGAGCAAAAATTTCCATGGTAATACTAGTTAATATACGGTCGTAGATTTAGACATACATGGAAATGTGCATACTGATATCAGAGGATGGAAAACAAACGCACGAGAATCTATTATGCTCACGTTTGCACTATCATTTTGTTAATATTGACACATGCTGAAATCATCTGCTCTTCCGACTGCCCTGAAATAATTATTGCGAAATGTCTGTCGATTTGAGTTGCAATGCCGCTTACACTCGTGCTCCTCTATGCACCGTCATTATCGGAGTAAAAGATATATCATAGATGGTGACAGTTCTATCAGACGAGCAGCATGTCTAGCGAAGATCAACTACCGACCGTTAACGCCGTGGCCCACTTCACCACGTACGAGTCGTACCTGGACTCGATCGCGTCCTGGCAGGACATGTTCTACCTGGAGGATCAGACGCTGGCGCGCGCCATCGTGGAGCTGGGCTACCGCGGCACCGCCGAGTTCATGAAGCGACACGAGTTCGCCGAGAAGCGAAGCGAGTACGAGGCGTCCAAGGTGGCGCGCGACGCGACCGAGGGCCGGCTGGCGAGCGACGGCCTCACGCTGGACGACCCGCTGCTGAAGGCGCTGGCCGAGCGCGAGGCGACCAACCGCGACGGCCGCGTCACCACCATCATCTTCCTGCGCACCGGCAACGAGCGCGGCCAGGAGGTGTCCGGCTACGTCGACTACGCGCAGCGGCTGCGCACCGACCCGTTCCGCGACTACTTCGCCGGCGTCGCCCGGCTCGTGCCGCGCCTCAACGACATGGCCTACTTCAACTGGAAGACGCAGCACGCGCGCTGCAGCCACACGGTCAACTGGCACGTCGTCTCGGAGAGCGTGCGCGGCCTGGTGTTCAAGTCGCGCCGCGACAGGAAGGTGGTGAACGTCGACCCACGCGCCGAGACGCCCGGCGACAGCTCCACCCGCACCCTGCTCACATCGCCCAACTACGCCCAGGTGGTGCTCTACGACCACGTGATACGGCAGAAGATCTAGCGCGCTGGCGCACGGCGGTCGCGTGGTGCGCGACAGGGCGCGACGTGTCAGATGGCGGCCACGCGACGGTGCACGTGGTGCAGCCTATTCGGCAATGGGTGGCACACCTGCTCTAGTGGCGAGGTGGACCTACGTGGCCTCCAATAAGCACGGCATGGTGAAATGTTTTCACACTTCAGCTTGTGATTGGCTTACATAATTGGTGGTAGTGCGCAAGGAGATAAATCGGACTCGCATATTCAGAGTCCATGTCCTGTCGCGGTGAATACTCAGAGTCAACCTTGTTTTCATCCGTTGACATGTGATGAACAGCATGACGACTTGTTGCATGCGTTTGCTCTCATCCATGTAAAGTTGCTTCCGGGATCCAGACCATTTTACATATACATAGAATGGATAACACAGCACGCTTGCACGGACTGCTGTAGAGCTGTGGATCATCTAGGTGTTGTTGATTTCGGCATACACTATCAACAACAAGTGAAAACAATCACCTTGAACCATTTTTACAGCATTGTTAGATACACAATGAATATTCGCTATATCTGCGTGCTCCATTTTGGCTGGCAAGACGACATGAAATGGCCTAAGTCGTATTGATTCGGATATATTTACCAACACTGCAAGTATTTCTTCGGGACTGTGGTATATTTATATGGAATGAAATGTACCTTCTTCCCTTGCTTGAAGAAGTATGACTATTCAATTGAAGTAGCGTGGCGAATTGCACTGCGGGCGTGCGTGGTGGATAAAATTCAGTCATATGCATCCAGCCTTTTTAATATGTAGATTTCGCTCCCGAAAATAAAATGTCTTAACACATAGAATAAATTATTCATACAAACAAATTCAACAGTCCAAGTTGTGATCAACATCTGACTTTGTCCTATATTGGTTGATGATAGTGAGATGGTTGAGGAGCTGAGCAAGCAGTTTAAATCAATGCTTACATTTGAAGATATGACCAATCTGCCGACAGTACACCATAGTTCAGTGACATGCAATCGGATAAATGATATTGATTTCATTGATAGTGATGTTTTTTCCAGTCATATCAGGAAAGCAAAGCCAAACAAGGCAGCAGGACCTGATGAAATTGATGCTAGGGCATTGCGGGAAGCTGTAAAGGAACTGTTATTTGCACTTAGCATAATATTTTGTAGATCACTTTCACAAAATGAAATTCCAACAGATTGGCAAGGGGCAAATGTAATTCCTATTTTCAAGAAAGGAGAAAGAGGGAAAGTTGTGAGAACTATAGGCCGGCAAGTCTCACATCCATAGTCTGCAAGGCGAACTCCAATCGATTATCCAGGATAGAATAGTTAGTTATCTGGAAGGAAACAGATTGATTGAAGATAGCCAACATGAGTGTAGAAAAGGGCGATTGTGTCTCACAAATCTCTTAAACATTTTGAACTTCGCCACAGAACAATTTGATCAGGGAAATCAGGTTGATGTAGCATATTTTGACTTCAGTAAGGCCTTTGACAAGGTATCCCATAAACGGTTGATGAAACTTCAGGCCCGTGGTATTGTAGGCAGCATCTTAAAATGGATAGAGTTATGGCTTTCAGATAGACAGCAAATATTCATGCTAAATGGCACAAAGTCATGGACAAATATTCTTATTGCAGTCTCCAAGGGGACAATACTGGGGCCACTACTGTTAAGTATATTTGTAAATAACATTGAAAGTGGCCTAAGCAGTAAGGTTTTGAAATTTGCGGATAATTTGAAGGTCTCTAGGGCAATAACAGGGCAAAATGAGCATATCTCGCTGCAAAAAGACTTAGACGAACTTGTGAAGTGGTCCGAAGAATGACAAATTTAATTTAATTTCGATAAGTGCAAAATCATGCATGTAAGTAAGCAGCATATAAAGGCTCCATACTTGATGGATGGCCAAGTGCTATCAGTGACTCAACAGGAGAAGGATTTAGGTGTTATTCTAAACACAAAATTTTGGGCATCAAAACAGACCAAGGAAGCCAGGAAGAAGGCACTGAAAATGTTCGGGGCAATAAATATGAATGTATCATACAGAAGTGAGGAAATCATCAGGAGGCTTTACTTTGCAAATGTCGGGCCAAATTTGGAATACTGCATCCGAGCTTGGTCTCCTAGCTATGAAAAAGATTGTTGGCTTTTAGAGAGAGTACTAAAGAGGGCTACAAAAATTGTTAATGGTATAAGCAACCTGGCGTATGAGGAAAGATTAAATAACTTGAATTTGTTTTCACTTAGATATAGAAGGCTGAGAGGAGATTTCATCAAGGTCTTTAAATTTGTTCATGGTCTGGAGAGAGGATATCTTGGTAACATGTTTGAATTTAACAGAAATGATGTAATTAGAGGTCATCGATTCAAAATTAAAGTTAACCACAGCAGAAAAAGGTTAAGACACTCTTTCTTCACAAACAGGATAGTAGAACACTGGACCCAGTTGCCAGAAACCATTGTCAGTAGCAGCACATTGAACATCTTTAAAAAAAACAGCATAGACGATCATTATAAGAATAGAGGCTCGCTTTTCAGTATTACCGGGAGGGCTGATCGACGGATTTGGTGGGCAACTGGTTGTGTGTACAGAGTGCAACTAAGAAGGGCCATTGTGGCTCATAGTTGCACACATTTTTTATGTCTTTATGCTCCCAAATGCATGTGATGTGCTTCCATCCGACGTTTTTCCTGATCCTTATAATTTATTTCTTACACCGGACTCTTAACTCAAGATGAACGCAAGACCCCTGCGTCGTAAGGTGTCGCGGTATACATACACTACCTACGTTTCTTTACCAGCATGTCATCGTATTCACCATAGAGCATTTTTTTTCACGGCGGCTCGGATATTCACAAAACAGTGTCGCAAAACAGTGGTGTGCCGAAAGGCGGAAAGTGGCTGCTGTCCCTCCTGACAGATGCTCGACCCTCAAGAATCGCACCGGGCCCAACGAAATTCCATTGAACTCAGAAAATTCGCGTCGAGTGGACCAAAGAAACTTAGCGGGGGACCAAAACTTGCGTCTGGGCCCGAATAAAATCGATCCGAGGATGACCAAAAACAAGCTGGGCCCCAGTTATGTACAAAGTGCTTCGAGAACTCACGACAGGGCCCAACAATCGTGCCCCATCCCCTCCCCATCCCTCCCCACTAAAAATCACGCGCTAGTGGTACAAAATGAACGTTGCTGCCCACAAACCTTGACGTCGAGAGCCCCGAATAAACATATCGCGGCCCAAATATTCGTGCCGAGGTCATACAATCGCAGCTGGACCTTCAGTAATTCACTCTTGGTCCCACAATTCCCCTTGAGATCCAAAAAAAATTTGGATCGGGACTCAACTAAGTACAGCGGAACCCCGAGAACTCCCACTGGGGCCGAAAACTCGCGCCCGGCACCGAAAATCGCACTCGAATCCTAACATTTCGTTGAGGCCCCACGAAATTGGTCTCGGTACCCCAAATAAATACAGTGGGGCCATGAAAACTCGTGCATTGGCCTTATCATACGCCGAGGCCCCAACAAGCCCTGCTAGGGACCAATAATTGCAATCGGAGTCCTACAAAATTCGTACCGGGGGCCTATATAAATGCAATTGGTCTTTGAAAACTCCCGGAGTGGCCCGACAATTCCCATCGGGGTCAAGAGAATCAACGTCTCGGCCCCAAAGATCGTGCTGTGGGGGGAGAGAAATCGCACTCAGCCACATAAAATTATCGTTGATTACCCAAATAAATACAGCGTAGCACCAAAAGCCGTATCGGAACCCGATACAAGACTAAACCCCCCGCCAAGCAGAGATTCTTGAAAACACATGTCCAGGCCACGAAAATTTTCCACAACCTACCAAAACACACCAGATACATCCAAACTCGAGTTGATCCCACAAAGCGTACCGGTGCTCGAAAAGCCACTGTGGAACATAAATATAGCACCAGGGTCCGACAAAAATCGTGCCAGGACACCGGCTTCGAAAAATTCCGAGCAGGTCACGAGAAAGCGCATCGAACCCAGGGAACTGACATCGGATCTCAAGAGCCACGCATCAAGAGCACCAAGAACCATTGGCTCGACAAATCTGTCCGTGACCTCAAGAAATCTCACCAAAGTCAAAGAAATCGCGCTTGATAGAGGTGTCATAAGGGCACAACGTCAGGCAAAATACTCACTGGGGCCACAAAACCCCACAAGTTTCGTTAAATACAGCTCTTCAAACATGCGCTGGGTCCCAACGAAACATACTAGGATCTCTCGAAGGCAAGCCAAACGCCCTCAAAGTAGATCGGACAGCGAAGACAGCATGAGGGCCTCAACAGGCTGAACCCAGAAAAAAGCAGCATACCGTATGCAATAATGGTGCCCCGAGCACTAAACAATTACATCTGAGCCATCGAATGCGCCTCCGGTCCCTTAAAGATGCAGGTTCACGAAAAGGCGACTAAGCCCTGAAAAACGCCGGGTTTTCAAAAACATGCCGTGCCCCTTACAAAAATAATGTGTTGGGACCCTAAAGCTATCAATTGATGAACAAAAACGCAACTAATCCACCCAGAAAGAACAGCACCGAACCGGTACCTCGAGTTGTCAGCAAATCTTATCTTTGAACGTATTCAAACAAAAATATGAGACTCATAAATGTTCAGCGCTGCATCAGGATTAATTTCCCATAAGAAATGTGCGAAAATGAAAAAATCATCGTCGAATTGAATTAATCGAATATACCTAGCGAACCCCGTACGCATTCCGTGGCATGTGAAATATGACAACTATTATGTGACGGCAATGAGCAAAGCATAGGAGACCTAGCTGCCACCGCAGAATCGCAGGAAGTGTAGCGAATGCGCTGAATGCGCAAGGCGGGTGTGCACGTGTACGAATGCCGACGTTCTCGCGACCGGGCGGTATTAACCGGAATATTTGAAATCCGAAAAAAATAGTCGTTTTGTAGGTACAGGTAACTACAACAGAATAAGATGACTTGTCAAGTGACACAAAAAACTGAACATGTGATTTGTTTGAAATCCAATAACGTAAAACGATGGTGCTCCTCCACCTAAAAATAAAGTTAGCCACGATTTATTTTTATTTAAAAATGGTCTCTTTAAAAAAACAGTTATCTAAATCCTGCGACTTCAAAACATGAAGTAGGTGGGTCCCCTTCAAATCCGGTTTCCCCGCCCCTCAACTGACGCAAATGCATTACAAGCAATGCATACACACACCACATTACGGTCGCAAAATGACGTACCTATTGCGTAAACTAAATTGCAATGCTTAGCTCAAAGCAACCCACTATCACACATGGGCACTCTGTTTCACCAATTAGAAGCTTTTTGTGGTCTCCAGGGTGTCCTTTCGGTAACAGTGCTCTTGATTTTACTTTGATGGCGTAAGAAATCTTGAGGAATCGGGAGGGGAATTTTTCCAAAGTGCACCCAAGTTATCCGCCGTTTCCAGGGCTATTTATTTACGTTCAACCATTAAAACACTTTCAGCAATAAATTGAAATGAGGGAAATAAGAAAGTGAAACTTTGTCATTGACTTGTTTGGGTTGCATTAGGCCACAAACCACATGTGATCGATACGGCCCTAAAACCCCGCATACCATCAGTGGGCCCTGCTTGGGCAAACCACCAGAATTTCATCACCTCATGTCGACCCTCCTGGACCGTCCCCATGGTCGCCGGCGACCTTGAACTGAGCGGGAATATCACCCTTAGTGAAGACTGGCGATCGGTCGCGCCGGCTGGTGCACCGTGTCAGCGACTGTACGACGGTGTGCGGGACGCACTGTCCGACGCTGTACGGCGGGGCTGCGGCGTTTTCGGGCCGGCAGTCAGACGGTCGCGGGCGGCGGCGGCGCCGGAGTTCGGGTCGTCGGTGGCGGTCGGGTCCGAGGGGGAGCGTGTGATTGGTCCACGTGTGCCGCGCGCCTCAGACCCTGTGTGAGAGGCACGACGGTCGGCAACAGACCGAGTGTCCACCCAGTGCCAGGTGCGAGTCCAGTGTCGATGTGGACAATCGCCACTAGTTTGCGGAGGCACGACAGAGGACGCCCGCCGCTTGTGCTAGGCGAGAGGGGTCGGCCGGAGACTGCTGTCGCGCACAGAACACGAGCACCGGCCGTCGTCGGTATTGAGCCGGCAACGCAGCCGGTCGCCCTCGATCGCGTGGCGGGCGTGACCGTGATCGTGCCGTAGCCGCGCCGCAAGTGGCGGCGTCTGTGCCGTGCCAGTGAGAACGCGGCCGGATCGGGCCAGTTGTGACGGTCGACTGTCGACCGGACCAGTTGCGGCGGCCGTCGCTGGAGGCGTCGTCGTCGTCGTCACCGTCGGCGCCGACAGTCGCGGCCCGGCGATGGTGTCGCCGCCGACGGGCTGAGGCGGCCGCGCCATGTCCGTCATCTGCCGCCACTTCGTGCAGAACGCCTGGCGCAAGGACCTCTGCTCCAACTGCTTCCGGTCGGAGGAGGAGCACGCGCGCGGCGCGCCGTTCGCCGACTCGGCGCGCGCCGACGCGCTGGCCGGCCTGGACGAGCTGACGCGCCGCTACGGCCGGCCGTACGCCGGCGCCGGCCTGTGCGACGTCGGCGGCCGCGGCGGCAGCCTCACTCTCAAGTCGACGGCGCTGCTGCGCGGACTGCAGCCGCGCGCCGACCCGGCGCCGAGCCCCGAGCGCGGCATGGGCCGGGACGGCAGCGGCGCCGGCACCGGCTCCGGCACCGGCTCCGGCACCGGCGGGCTCACCAGCAGCCGGCTGGTGCAGCTGGCGGACTCGACCGGCTCGGAGGCGGCGTCGGACGACGACCGCGTCGACGCCGTCAACGATAGGCTGGTGGCCGGCCGGCGCGGCATCCTGGTGCGCGACGGCGCCGGCCGCGCCGGCCGCAAGCGCTCCATCGCCTTCGCCGACCAGCCGGAGGTGATCGGCTACGGCGGCGACCCGCCCGACGACGGCGACGACGAGGCTGACGACGGCGGCGACGAGGCCGAGCGGCCGGAGCCGACCGACCTGCTCACGCCCGACGAGCGCCAGCTGTGGAACCTCACCAAGCGCAACACCGACTTCAACAGCATCAGCAGCAACCTGTCGGGCACGTCGCGCACGCTGGTCGACTGGGTGGACGAGAACGACCGCACGACCGAGCGCAGCGCGCTGACGGGCCGCCACAAGAAGTTCACGCCGCTGGTGAGCATCGCGCCGTTCTCGTCCGCCCGCAGTCCGGGCGGCGTCAAGGTGAACCTGGTGGCGCCCATGAAGAACGGCGAGGTGGTGACCGAGCGGCGCGCCCGGCGCGAGATGGTCGAGAAGCGCGGCGGCGTGTGCGGCGACGCGCTCTCCTCGGCCAAGATCGCCGAGAAGATCACGCGGCTCGACGACCTCATCGACGAGAAGCCGCGCAAGACGACGAGCGTCGACATCAACAGCGACCGTCCCGACACCGTCACCGAGAACGTGTCGGTGGCCGAGTTCGTGCGCGCCGGCCCGGACGCCGTCCACAAGGCGGCCAGTCCCCCGCTGGTCGAGACGCGTCTCAGCTTCTCGATCGGCGGCCGCCGCGGTCCTCCGGTGTCCCCGGAACTGGGGTCGACGCGCTCGGAGGACAGTTTGTCCCCGTCCAACGGTCCGGCCAGCCTGCCGATGTCGGTGCGCGAGGACAGACCTGCCACATTCTCGCCTGTCGCCGGTTCGCCTGATGGGGACGATGCGACTTCTTCGGCTAAAAGGAGCAACTGTGAGGATGATGAGAATCCATCTCGGGGAAATAGGATGGCTAATGAACCCCGTTCGGTCCACGCACTGGGCAGAAGTAAACCCCAGCAACCAGGTGCGCCCGTGCCATCCAACGGGAACGAATTCGAAATATCCAATGACGTCCTGTTCTCACAGGATAGAAGGACAGATGATATTATTAGTATCACCGCTCCATTTAACAGAACCGAACTTGATAAATGCGAAACCACCACAGCGGTGAGCAAGACCACGCACGCGGAAGTTCCAGCGAACGGCGAAAATATTACCAACAAGCGAGACACCTCCGTTGAACCAACTCCGCGGATTGAGGAGCCACATTGCCTTTCGAACAGTATTTCTCAGTTAAGCAATGGTGATGGTTATGGTGCCGGTGAAGAGAAAATTGGCGACCATCCCACGGTGGACAGCGCTCAAGCAGAGGCTGCAGAGATGGCGAGACTGTCGGCTCGTAGCTCGGCTCTGCAGAGGTTGATCGATGAGGATGTCGACAACCAGAGCCTGCACAGAGGAACGTCGGCGACTCGGAATGTTCAGTCTGCGGATCAGAAAGGCACCGCACTCGAAGAAAAACCAACCGGTGCGACCTCCCTAAAGTCCAAGTTTTCGGAAAAGCATTCTGCGTGCAAAGAACAAGTGCACAGCCGAACGAAAGTGGTTCCGACTGATACCCCTCAGCCTTCTGCGAGAGTGAACGACGCAATCACAGCTGCTCACACTTCATCCGACAGGGATGGTGACGCTCAGCCCAAGACGTGTGCGCTGCCGAGGGCTGAACACGCCAAACCATCTCCCCGCGCGTCCTTCCTCCACTCACTGACAAACTCAAAATCAGACGATACTGACGTCAGCTTCAGTGGATTCCTTGCGACGACAATGCAAGCTGCCGAACCGAATGGCCACGTGCAGAACGGGTATCGGTCAGCAGCGATTGAGAACCGAATCGACTCTGTCGGCAGTGCTGATGTGATGAAATCAACTCTGATGTCTCACAACGGAATTGTTCCTAAGGTGAACGCATCGGTGATAAGGGCTGCATCGAAGCCTGCTGGTGCGTCTCCAAAGCCTCCTATTCTCAGAGAGAAACCGAAAATCGCGGCAAAGCCAGCTAAGTTACACAGACTTAGTAGGACGACGAGTGACGAGAGCGAAAGCAGTGATAGGGCAACATCTGATTCACAAGATGCAGAACGCGGTCATCGTGGCTGTCGAAAGCAGCAAGCTTCGAAAAAGATGGAACAGTCCCTCATCACAGATGAGGAACATGTCCGCCAGCAGGACGACACGGTAGTCGGCACCGTGTGCGTCGAGGTCAAAAGTCCTGTGCTCGATGCGTCCACGCGACTCACGAAGCTTGTTGAGAGCGCCAAACCCGTGCCCGATGAGCCGGCGGAAAAGAGTCGCCTCACTATCAGCCTATCGCCTCCTCGACCTCCCGCAAGAAAAGAGAGCTTGACGAGGAAGGAACGTGCAATGCAGCGAGAGAAGGAGCTTGAAAAACAAAGAGAGGAGCTGGAAAAACGGCAGCTTGAAGAGCAGGACGACGAGCCAAATGAGCAGAAGCCAGCTGAATCGCGAAAGGATCTTAAAACTGCACCGCCACCTCCGGTGCAAAAGCAGCTTGAGAGAAGTGCCAGCAGCGATTATGAGGCGAATCGTGCGGCTATAGCCAGCCTGTTCGCCCAGGGTCACCGCGGCAACACTACCAAGCGTCAGGCTCCACGCGCTCCTGATGCCGCATCTAGCCAAGACGAGTCTGCGCATAACAGTTTTCAGGCGGAAGCGAAACGCAATCACGGTGTTACTTCTACTTCTGACGCAGATAGAGTGCGTCTTGGTTCATGTGCTGAACCTGGACCGAAGGATGATGACCGCGTCGATGAGAAGTCTGGTGGTTCCCCATCTGTTCCTTCCGCTTCACCTACAAGTGGAGTAGATCATAATGACCTTTCCAGTCATTCACAAGAAGCTGGAGAAGACAAAACCAGGAATAAGCAGATATGTTCGGTGACTGAAGCGAGCAACTTTTCGGATGGCGATCTCTGTGCAGCTCCTGCGCATCATGGGGTGGGAACTCAGCGAAGCGAATCGAGACTTGCATGCGGAATCCCACAAAGCCCAAGTGTTGGCGACTCGGGTGACAATGACACAAAAGAAGCCCACCACGAAGACTCTCAGTCTTTACCTGAGGCCAAAGACTGCAAGGGCCATGGAACAATCTCTGAAAGTAAAGAATCCATACATCAAGGAGAAACAGTACGCAACTCTGAAACGAACAAGGATGAGTTGGAACCCGAGCTCCTCGAACCTACCGATAAGAATCGTTTGGAGGAGGTGCCGGCAGACGCTGTGGGTCCAGCACTACCATCGGAGCCGTCTTCCGAACCAGAGGATACGGCCGACCAAACAACTAAGCCGGTGCTCTGCGATTCGAAGCCAGTGTCCCGTATCACACTGAAGGTTGAAAGTGCTGTCCCTGTACCGATCAAAAACGACCATCTCAAACAGCCAATGGAAGCTGCTCCCCGGCATCCTCGCGAGTCCTCGGCGGCGGATCCCCCGATGAGTCTGCCCGTGCAGACTAGCCGCTCCGCCAAGTTCACGGCGAAGGACGACGACAGCAACCCATACGCGTCGTCGGCCATCTTCGAGCGCCGCTCGTCGTTCAGGCCGGACCCGGACGAGGACGAGGAGGACCTGCCGCCGTCGGCGTCGATGCGCTCGTCGTCCGTCAGCCCGCGCTCGCGCAAGCGCAACGCGGCCGTGGTCAGCTTCGACCCGGGCGCCGACTCCTACTCGCGCGAAACGGTGCCGATCAAGCCGCGGTCGCACTCGATGCCGCGCGCCGGCCAGCTGACCGAGGGTCTCATGACCGACGACGAGGTGCGGCGCAAGATCTACGGCGTCAGCAGCGCCGGCGTGGTCGCCGCCGGCGGCGAGCGCAGGTCGCGTCGCGACGAGCCGAAACGGCGCGGCAAGTTCTCGCTGAAGAAGTTCCTCAAGTTCGGCAGCAAGGACGACAAGCGGAAGGAGCGCGAGCGCGGCGAACAGCGCGCCAAGCCCGAGATCATCCATCCGCTGGACGTGACGCCGGTGGACAGGGTGGAGGTGATCGTGCGCTCGGAGGAGGAGAAGCAGCGCGACGAGGCGGAGCGACAGCGCAAGAAGGCGCTGCTCATCGCGGAAGGCACCAGAGTGTACGACTCCCCGTCGTTCAGTAAGGTAGGAGCCCACTTGGCACCGAGAAGCTTCGCTCGGCGTCGGCGTAACTCGCACGTGTGCCGCAGCCCACTTCCCACATCCAGGTGGCCTCATCTAATCCCCATCCGTACAGATTCATGAGCAGCCAGTCGATCTGGTCTCTGATAAATGCCGTCGTCTGGATGCATGATGTGGATGCCTTCGTCTGGAACCGATATGCCGCGAGCCAAGAATAGCATGGACAGACAATTCGGAAGTTAACGCAACTGATTCTGATCCTGATTCTGATTATTCTGCTGTTGGTGCGGTTTGGATTGAAATGCGTATGGCCACACTATTTTTACGAAGTTCCAATGTGCCTGCCTTGCATTTTTCAGTCATATGGAAGTGTGTTAGAATGAAGCAGCGGAAGGGAGAACTTGAAAACTAAGCACCGCAGCACCCAGCAGGGGACGATGCATTATGACCAGTTGTATGGTGGTACTATGTGATAAGGCTCCGAAGTCATAATTCCTTTTCATAATCCATGTTGTACTTAACCTTGTCGTAACCTCTATTATCCGAGGACTTAGGAAGCCGTCCATGAATGTTCTTTCTCTCACTGCCAGAAACAAAAACATGGCGTGTACAATGCGCCAATTGTCTGTTTACGACAATGATGCACTGGAATGCCATAAATGCGATCCACTTCTGAGTGAGCAACGGGATTACACTTTCACTGTAGACGTCTTTTCCCATCGTTCACATTTTACCTAACCTTCAACTTCCGTTCCATAAATTCCAGACATTGCAGATTGGAATACATCACACTATGTCCTGTTTCCACATCCCAACACATCGGAGAGTTATTGTGAACGGCGCCGAAAAACCAACACGCGGTGCGCCATATACAATCGGTTGAGGTGCTGCGCCACCGCATGCGCACTTTACGGCCGGAAACTGTGAGAGCCATAGCTGGCGGCGCACCGTGTCGACCGGTTGCAATGTGCCACGGCGGTGGCCGCCGAAGAGCGCTGCTGGAGACGGCAGCGGGGCGCGGTGTAGCGAGCTCCGCCGGCGGGGTCACGCCGGTCGGCCGGTGTCATTGACCCCGACCGGACGGCGGCCGCGCACACCCTGCCGGTTTGCCCCACCGCGCCGGTGTCCGGATCGGCTGGTGTCCGGATCTGTCGGTGTCCGGATCTGTCGGTGTCCAGATCTGCCGGTATCCGGATCTGCCGGTGTCCGGATCTGTCCGTGCTCGGATCTGTCCGTGCTCGGATCTGTCGGTGTCCGGATCTGTCGGTATCCGGATCTGCCGGTGTCCGGATCTGTCCGTGCTCGGATCTGTCCGTGCTCGGATCTGTCAGTGCCCGGATCTGTCGGCCACCGGCGAGCCCCTACCGCACCGGTGTGTGAATCTGCCGGTGTCGAGATGTGCACCTTTCCCCGAATCTTCTCCCGTTCACACCGGGGTGCCGGCTCGCTCAGCTGTTCGCCCACATTTGCCAGGATGTGATGCGCGGCGCTCGCACGTAAACAGCACTCTCCAGCCGGTTTTTACCCCGGACAGGTTCGTCGCGCTTTCCTTTCCGCCGCTCATCTCGCGTTGCCATCCTGTCGCGCCGCTCTCCTCTCCCATCCTTCTCCAGTGGCCGGGCGCGCTACCTGTTTGTGCATGCTGCTCAGGTGGTTTTCAGCAGACGGATCGGCTGGCGGTCTGGGATCGAGGGCACTGGTATGTCGTTGTACCATCTCGTAAGCAAGCTATCCGGCGACGCTTGGGTTTGCTTTTCTGGAACAATAGTGCCGCGAAAAAGCGATTAAAAGAACATCCAGTTCCAAAATCTTGCACAGACATCAGGACCACTATGGGCTTTAGCTGCCTATTTTCAAGCCATGCTATTCTCCAACTCCTAGTGTACAGGGGTGTAGCTTTGCGTGCTTGAGAGAGGGCGCTTGCCTTCCCCTCCCAATACTTTTAACCTTTAACATGGGACCCTATGTGGTATGCCGTCCACCCATCCCCAATCCCACTTGAGCTCGCCCATTACCTCCATGTATTGTTTCCTCCCAATACATTTCCAAGTCCGACACCTTGAGCATCTGCCTTGCAAGTACTAACTCCCCTAACCTCTGCCTCCCCGGCGCCCCTCCTCGCTCATCCCGGCCCCGATCGAGTCCCGCCGAGTTTTTTCAGTCTGCGCGTGTCCGGGATGTTGGAGTTCGCCGCCTACCCAGGTTCCCGGGACTGTCGAAGCCCGCGCCTCTGCGAAACTGCCGCCACCGCCGCACGCACCACGACACGGCCGATTCAGCGTACGTGATGCTGCATTGCTGCGGACCACTCGGCGCATTCCCGATTCAGTTTGCAAGCTAGCCGGTCAGCTGACCTGCTGCCCCCCCTCCGACCCAGGCCGTCCAGCTGCCCCCACCGTATGATCCCTTGTGCGTATCAAACGAATATCCAATCCGCGTCATGGTCTACCCTGGCAGTTTCCTCACCGTCAGCGCTCCTCCCTCACTAGGTCCCTTTGATAATCATTATTGGTGATGCACCTTAAAGCCCCAATAGTCAGTTTATAATGGCTATTGCTAATGCACACTGAGACCCCGATAAGCAGTGGGCAATCGCTATTAGAGTTTTACAAAGCTTTCCGCACGCGGAGAGTGGATCTTCGGAGATCGGTGCCTTTTAATGACTGTGCTTTCCAGGTGCTTTTTTTATTGTTTACCGGAAGTGTAATGCTACATTTCCAAATCTCAATAACGCTCAGTTAAGGTCAGGATGGTGCTCAGGTCCATCTGCCGCCGGTAAAGCAATCGAAACTTCACCCGTTCCACCCACTCCACCCATTCCACCCACGCCAACTCTCGACAGCGTCTCGCCTAGTTGGTCCACTCAAGGCCAGTGGAGGGAATGCCGGGTTCGTCGGCGCTTGGCACCGCATCTGCACGTGTCATCTGCACGGACACGACCGCGAGCCGGTCTGCACCACCGAACTTCACGACCACCGACCAGTCAGCACTATCGAACATCACGACCACCGACCGGTCGGCACTACCGAGCTTCACGACGACGACTCAGTCAACACTACCGAACTACACGACCACCGACCGGTCGGCACTACCGAACTACACGACCACCGACCGGTCAGCGCTACCGAACTACACGACCACCGACCAGTCAACACTACCGAACATCACGACCACCGACCAGTCGGCGCTACTGAACTTCACGACGACGACCCGGTCAACACTACCGAACTATGCGACCAACTGGTCCGCCCTACCAAACTACACGACGCTGCCGGGTGTGAACAACGTCGTGTTCCAGATGACAGGAGTTTGTCACGCGATGCAGGGTTGACCGACCCGTGGCAAGGCGTGGCACCGTGTTCGATGCACGGCTGTCCCTTCTCCGGTGGTGCATAGCCGCCCGGAACAGGACGCCCCGCCACATACAGTGTCACGCTGCGGAGTCATTTCCGACCACTTGCCAATGACGCTGTTCCGGTGTTTGCTTGTTTCGCGGCGTCAATGTGCGTGAGAGATTGGCGACGCTACATGACTCAACGGTCGATGTGTCGTAACACCAATGTAGGTGTTAGGCGTCAATGTAGGTGTTAGATGTTAGGTGTTAGATGAGCGGCGGAGGACATCGCAGAAGGGTGCCGAACACTGTGCCAGCCCCGTGTGGCGGACAACAGCGCATGATGTGGCAGGGCAATGTGACGGCCCGGTGTGGCAGGACGGTGCCGGCCTGGCAGCACGTGGTCTGGCCGATTGGCGGGCGCGACCATCGCTGTCAGTGCCACCCGCTGCCCGCCCATACCGCTGTCAGTGCCACCCGCTGCCCGCCCATACCGCTGTCAGTGCCACCGCTGCCCGCCCATACCGCTGTCAGTGCCACCACTTCCCCGCCCATACCGCTGTCAGTGCCACCGCTGCCCACCCATACCGCTGTCAGTGCCACCCGCTGCCCGCCCATACCGCTGTCAGTGCCACCGCTGCCCGCCCATACCGCTGTCAGTGCCACCCGCTGCCCGCCCATACCGCTGTCAGTGCCACCGCTGCCCGCCCATACCGCTGTCAGTGCCACCGCTGCCCGCCCATACCGCTGTCAGTGCCACCGCTGCCCGCCCATACCGCTGTCAGTGCCACCGCTGCCCGCCCATACCGCTGTCAGTGCCACCGCTGCCCGTCCATACCGCTGTCAGTGCCACCGCTGCCCGTCCATACCGCTGTCAGTGCCACCCGCTGCCCGCCCATACCGCTGTCAGTGCCACCGCTGCCCGCCCATACCGCTGTCAGTGCCACCGCTGCCCGCCCATACCGCTGTCAGTGCCACCGCTGCCCGCCCATACCGCTGTCAGTGCCACCGCTCCCCGCCCATACCGCTGTCAGTGCCACCGCTGCTCGCCCATACCGCTGTCAGTGCCACCGCTGTCCGCCCATACCGCTGTCAGTGCCACCGCTCCGCCCATACCGCTGTCAGTGCCACCGCTGCCCCCATACCGCTGTCAGTGCCACCGCTGTCAGTGCCACCGCTGCCCGCCCATACCGCTGTCAGTGCCACCGCTGCCCGCCCATACCGCTGTCAGTGCCACCGCTGCCCGCCCATACCGCTGTCAGTGCCACCGCTGCCCGCCCATACCGCTGTCAGTGCCACCGCTGCCCGCCCATACCGCTGTCAGTGCCACCGCTGCCCGCCCATACCGCTGTCAGTGCCACCGCTGCCCGCCCATACCGCTGTCAGTGCCACCGCTGCCCGCCCATACCGCTGTCAGTGCCACCGCTGCCCGCCCATACCGCTGTCAGTGCCACCGCTGCCCGTCCATACCGCTGTCAGTGCCACCGCTGCCCGTCCATACCGCTGTCAGTGCCACCGCTGCCCGTCCATACCGCTGTCAGTGCCACCGCTGCCCGCCCATACCGCTGTCAGTGCCACCGCTGCCCGTCCATACCGCTGTCAGTGCCGCCGCTGCCCGCCCATACCGCTGTCAGTGCCACCGCTGCCCGCCCATACCGCTGTCAGTGCCACCGCTGCCCGCCCATACCGCTGTCAGTGCCACCGCTGCCCGCCCATACCGCTGTCAGTGCCACCGCTGCCCGCCCATACCGCTGTCAGTGCCACCGCTGCCCGCCCATACCGCTGTCAGTGCCACCGCTGCCCGCCCATACCGCTGTCAGTGCCACCGCTGCCCGCCCATACCGCTGTCAGTGCCACCGCTGCCCGCCCATACCGCTGTCAGTGCCACCGCTGCCCGCCCATACCGCTGTCAGTGCCACCGCTGCCCGCCCATACCGCTGTCAGTGCCACCGCTGCCCGCCCATACCGCTGTCAGTGCCACCGCTGCCCGCCCATACCGCTGTCAGTGCCACCGCTGCCCGCCCATACCGCTGTCAGTGCCACCGCTGCCCGCCCATACCGCTGTCAGTGCCACCGCTGCCCGCCCATACCGCTGTCAGTGCCACCGCTGCCCGCCATACCGCTGTCAGTGCCACCGCTGCCCGTCCATACCGCTGTCAGTGCCACCGCTGTCGCTGCCCTGCCCCATACCGCTGTCAGTGCCACCGCTGCCCGCCCATATCGCTGTCAGTGCCACCGCTGCCCGCCCATACCGCTGTCAGTGCCACCGCTGCCCGCTCATAACGCTGTCAGTGCCACCGCTGCTCGCCCATACCGCTGTCAGTGCCACCGCTGTCCACCCATACCGCTGTCAGTGCCACCGCTGCCCGCCCATACCGCTGTCAGTGCCACCGCTGCCCGCGGCACCGACCGCTCGTGATGTCAAAAGGCAGTCGTGACTCCGCAGTGCAGCGCTGATAGGCCGGCCGGCCGTCGGCGGATGTCCCGGCGGCAGGGCCTCTGGCAGCCAACTCCCAGCGCTGTCACGGCTGTCGGGTATGCGCATTCAGCCTGCAAAGTGGTTCGATGGGGGTCGAAAGCACGGGGGCGGTGGTGAGGTGAACTGAAAGGCCCAAGTTCACTTCTAACTCCCCAGTTATGGGCGCAAAATGACCCTAGATGTCGACGCGCCCCTAAACTCCAATCCACCACCACTTCTAACTCCGATGACTAAGATTAAGTACCAGAGTTATGTACTAGTCGAACAGAAAATAGTACGAATGATTTTAATCTGACATTTTCGCTACCCGAGTAGGTAGCTTTGCTTACAGTATCCAGGAAAATGACGTCATGAAGTTGGTTACCACCTCTCGGAAGTGTCCGTCATAATATGGCCACGTACCAACCCTTTAAAAGTGTGCCTTAAGGGTTCTTTTAACGGGACCACTTGATCACTGTGTCCACTTGACCATGTGGATAGGAAAATCGCTGAGATGTAACTCATCAAAGAACACATCAGGCATATGAAAATAGCGAAATGACAAAAGCTTTCTTTAAAACTCTATTGAGGGAAAAAGTATTACTTGAGATCGAATCAATTTCTGCCCATACCTGGCCTGAAGTGCCCATATTATGACGACAATATGGTCGAAACGTCGGGAAGCATTGTTGAATTTTGATCCGAAGTAATCATTCTTAACTCAATTAACTTATAATTTCGCTGTTTGCATTTCACTATTTTCACCAGTTATCCCTCGGGCAGTGCGAACCAGATCTAGCTTAAAACACTACCTCTTGGCCGGTATAATTATACCATCATCATGATGTAATTAATTGATGGGTATGTTTTCACTGTGCTTGTATGATGGTCGAAGGGTGCGTATGTATATTGCGCGCAGCCGTAGCTTTTGGATTGTTTTCCTGTTACTCTTGTTGGCATTGCGTTGTTTGTGCGCACGTGACTGCCAGATTAAAGAAGACATATCTGATAGCGGTGTGAAAACAGGCCTGATTCGGTTATTGCACCTTGGGGCTTCGATGATAAGATAATTTTAAGTGACACACCAGGTGCCGTTGTGTCCTGAGAGTGTAAACACGCGGATAAATATTTGTCCTGTGTTAAGTTTGACTTCAGACGTCTCCGGAATCGAAAAGTGCTGCGCTTAGCATGACCTGAAACGTCATTGATATACAAGCCATAGTAGCGGGAATTTGTACGATGGCCTGAATAGTTCTTTTTACAGATGGGGATGGGATTGAGGAATTTTTTTTATCAGAATATACACCATTCGTGAAGTAACATTGTGCACTATTGTCTGCCTTCCGAGGAAAGGGCATCGTGTGACACTTCTCAATTCAAGTTTGTGTGTTCGTCGTTGCGTACAAACTAAGCCAATTTGATCCATGTGCGTAGCAGGCAATAGCTTTAAGCACCACCTGTATGACTAAACTTCTGCCTATGTGTAAATCGGTGGATTTGTGACTTGCCGCGCGATGGCCGAAGAGTTTCTGTGTGTCGTTGTCCTGCATCTATTGCCACCGGGTCAAGCCACCCAAGTTGTAACTGTAGTCACGTTAGACCGACTGGAGCACGGACCCTGGAAGGTTGTGTGTCACCCCAGGCCAACTAGAACATGAACCCTGGAAGGTTGGGTGTCACACTAGGGCAACTGGAACATGAACCCTGGAAGGTTGGGTGTCACACTAGGGCAACTGGAACATGAACCCTGGAAGGTTGGGTGTCACACTAGGCCAACTGGAACATGACCCCTACGAGGTTGGGCGAGCCGCATCAGGTCAGCGGAAATATGACCGCACGTGATGGGAGACGGGTGCATTTACGGTGGCTGTGTGACGGTGGTGCCGTGCCGCTGACCTCGTGTGACATCTGCGACGCCGCAGGGTGCACCAGCGGACTCGCGGCTGCCGGAGCGGTCGTCTCCCACCACGCCGAGCACCCCGACCGGACAGATGCTCACTCAGTCTCACTGGCAGCGTGGCTCGCTCGGCTTCAACTCGGAGGGTGAGTGCCAACTCGGACGGTGAGTGGGAACTCGGACGGTGAGTGGCGACTCCGCACCCAGGCGAGGTTGCCGAGTCCACCTGCGACCGTCGGTGTGAGATGTGATGTGTGAGATGTGGTGTGAGAGCAGAGGCGACGCTGTGCAGCCCGACGGTCGCCCCTAAACTCCAATCCACCACCACCACCCGACGGTGAGTGTATCTGAAAATATTCCGAAGGCTCCGCTTCTTTAAGCGCGTGCTCTTGTGATGATTCGTGCGAAGTAAGTTGGCCACGCCCTGCGCCCGACACCTGTGTGGTGGGTGGTAGTGATGTCAGTCTGTGGGACAATGGTGCCTGTTTGAGGCACCCGTGCGGCACCGCCCCCTCCCCCTCGCCCCCTCCCGTCAGACCAGGTGTGTTCACACGGCCAGCGCGATGGCCCGTGTGAAACACGAACGCCCCCCCCCCCAATCCACGATGTGTGCAGCGCCGGTCTGAAAGAGCACAGTCACGCATGCGACGAGGCGTGACGGTGGCGTTAGTGGGCCCCACGTGGCGGCACGCATGGCACACAGCAACGGCAATGAAACATACGGAGATTGTCGGCTGCGCTGGCCTCCCGCTGCCTCATGTTTTCTGTGAATGCAGCGAGCGCGTTTAGGGTCAAGATGACTCGGTAAGCGTCGGTCGGTGGCGCTAGGAAGTGTTTTGTGACTGCGGAAAGCACCAGCTGCCCCGCGGGTGGTCGATCGTTGCCGCTGAGGGTGCCGCTGGTCGCGGTATTTCGCTCTTCGCTCGTGCCTCGCTGCACACTCCGCTCTACCTGTCCACCTCGCTTCGCTCTTCACTTCACTCTTCGCCGCACCTCGCCGACGTCCGCACAGTGTTGCGCCCACGTCTGCCAGTGTCTGACCGTGGGGATTGCCCGGGCACCACCGGTCCACCAAAGGCTCGCTTCTGCATCGACAACTCGAGCCGACCACCGGCGAATCCTGCCCTGGGAGTATCAGCGGAAGACCGGGCCGTTCCCGGGAGCTAATCTTCTCCCGGGCCAACCTCGCCGAACTCGTTCACGGCTGAGATCCGTTCGTCGTTGGATTCGCCATGTCCAGTCTCTGGATTTGCTCCCTGGACGGGCTGTCTCGGGGTAGGCACGCGGCACCGGAGTGCCTCTTTCTGATGTGAAGTGCATCTTCGCTGGTAACGGGTTACTGTCAACGGCGTACATTCATTGACATTACTAGAGCTGCGTGTCTCGATCCTTGTGCACTGCTATAGGAAGTGCCTCTCAATGAAACGGCTTCCTGTTCCTGAAAATGGGTGTCTCTCACTGTGAATAGCATTACTTCCTAGGAATGGGCTACTTCTCTTCTTGAGGATCTCTGTGTGACTGAAAATATTGAAAATCTTGAAATTGCTGAAGCTCCCTGACTACCACACTGCGGTATATAATTCACTTGTGATATGAAGCATCTCGTCGTGTGCTAACAATGTACAATTTATACAATATAATATCTACAAAATACCAGGAGAATGATTTTAGCTACCCAGTACTTCTTTTGAATAACTCATGTTGTTAAATTTGTTGCGGTATTGAATAGTATTGATATTTATTCAATCTTCGTTATAAAATTGGCGCGGGTCGCAGTATGCCAGGTTACTAAACATTACCTAAAGTCCAATGAGATCTTGCTCCATTTTGGCTACCATGCACTGCATTGCAGCCTTGCTGTGAAATCTATTCAGAACGCCAGTATTGCAGGAAGAAAAAAAAAACATTTAACTTCGTTAGTGTGCACATCAGGTGCTCGAGTGCATCTTCACTCGTGAAATATAAGGCGGCATCGCTGCTGATGCGGATCTATGACATGTGGCACGCGATGCGAATTCTCCTCTGAATGGCATGTTGTGGCCCGCCGTATTCCGGTCAAGTGGAGAAATCCAACTACTTTCCCCAGCCTTCTCGTTAATCTTGCACCAGTTATTGTAGCGCTATAATCTGGCGTTTCTTGGAGGGCACCCGTGCCGTCAGTGCTGGTTTGGGTGTGGTCAGATCAAACACGTATGTATTTCACCGTGAACTCGTGATACGCACTGTTGGCTGCGTGGCGTGACGCCAGTTCCACGACCACTGGTGTGCATCGGAGCCGACTGTTGGGACGGGGTGTCGAGGTGCGGCTGGAGACGGTGATGGACGGCAACTCGGTAGAAATGAACACTAAAGATCATGGCGGCTCCATCGTTCTCGCTCTCCCCCCCCCCCCTCTCTCTCTCTCTCTCTATCTCTCTCTCTCTCCTCCATCTCCCTCTCTCCCGTTCGCAGCTCTCGTCTCTCGTCTATTATCTCTTATCTATTACTTCTCGTCTCTCATCTTGCGTGTCTCGTCCCTCGTCTCGCGTGTCTCGTCTCTCGTCCCTCGTCTCTCGTTTCTCGTTCTCTCGTCTCTCGTCCCTTGTCCCTCGTCCCTCGTCTCGCGTCTCGCGTTTCGCGTTTCGCGTCTCGCGTCTCGCGTCTCGCGTCTCTCATCTCTTACCTCTTATTTCTCGTCTCTCATCTCGCGTGTCTCGTCCATCGTCCATCGTCCATCGTCCATCGTCCATCGTCCATCGTCCATCGTCCATCGTCCATCGTCCATCGTCCATCGTCCATCGTCCATCGTCCATCGTCCATCGTCCATCGTCCATCGTCCATCGTCCATCGTCCATCGTCCATCGTCCATCGTCCATCATTCATCGTGCCTCGTCCCTCCTCTCGCGTCTCGCGTCTCTCGTCTCGCGTGTCTCGTCTCCCGTCCCTCGTCTCTCATCCCTCGTCTCGCGTGACTCGTCTTCCCCAGCCGCCGCCGGCCGCCGCCGGCTGGTCCAATAAGAGGCTGCTCGGGCGGCTGACCCTGTTCGGCTGGATTCCGGCAGAGCTCCGCAATGGCTCCCAGAAGCGGCGGCCAGATTTAGAGCAGGGCGTGGCTCTGGTCATCCTGTTAGCCGAGCTGCGTGCTGCAGCTGCCGGCAGCACACCGGACACAGACTGCTGCAGGCAGCACACCGGACACAGACTTCTGCCGGCAGCACACCGGATACAGACTGCTGCCGGCAGCACACCGGACACAGACTGCTGCCGGCAGCACACCGGACACAGACTGCTGCCGGCAGCACACCGGACACAGACTGCTGCAGGCAGCACACCGGACACAGACCGCTGCAGGCAGCACACCGGACACAGACTGCAGATGGTTCCAGCCGCATTCATCCATTCCTGCTCCAGGGATGTGGCCGACATTGGGTGGTGTGTACTTTATTGTACAGATTTGCCACTAGTAGTCCTTATTGGTCACTGAGCTATCCAGTGACGAGTAATAAATAGCCGCCAACGAGAGACCAGGCGATTTTCATACAATTAACACAGGCTAACGACTAGTGACCTTTTGGCATGGCCGGCGGCTGTCAATCGTGCTTCAGTAATGAAAAACCAGAAGCGTGCCATTGCTCAGTACAGCCGAGACTCGCAGCTGTTGACGAAGCAACCAGTGGTACAGGTGGTACGCATCTAATGCCCAGTGGCGGCTGTCATCTCTGTAATGGTACAGGTGGTACATACCTACTGCCCAGTGGCGGCTGTCATCTGTCCAGTATCGGCCGTCATCTCTGTGATGGTACAGGTGGTACGTACCTACTGCCCAGTATCGGCCGTCATCTCTGTGATGGTACAGGTGGTAAGTACCTACTGCCCAGTGGTGGCCGGTCGTCTCTGTGATGGTACAGGTGGTAAGTACCTACTGCCCAGTATCGGCCGTCATCTCTGTGATGGTACAGGTGGTACGTACCTACTGCCCAGTATCGGCCGTCATCTCTGTGATGGTACAGGTGGTACGTACCTACTGCCCAGTATCGGCCGTCATCTCTGTGATGGTACAGGTGGTAAGTACCTACTGCCCAGTGGTGGCCGGTCGTCTCTGGGCCGGGTACCTGCTCGGTGCCGACCCGGCCCCTCTCCTGCCGGGCCAGCCTTTGTTTATGGCCGTCGTTGGCAGATAACAGTTGGGCACGCCACTGGAGGAATGCCCCGTTGGCCTCCGACTGCCGGCCGCTCGCTGTTGGGGGGGGGGTCAGCAACCGCAGTCGACTGGCCGCGGGCCGTGCTGCGGCCGCATCGGGACGTCTGCAGTCTGCAGTCTGTTCCAGCCACACCGGCACGTCTGCAGTCTGCTCTAGCCACATCGACACGTCTGCGGTCTGGTCCAGCCACACCGGCACGTCTGCAGACTGCTCCAGCCACACCGGCACGTCTGCAGTCTGCTCCAGCCACACCGACACATCTGCAGACTGTTCCAGCCACACCGACACATCTGCAGACTGTTCCAGCCACACCGGCACATCTGCAGTCTGCTCTAGCCACACCGGCACATCTGCAGTCTGCTCTAGCCACCGACACATCTGCAGACTGTTCCAGCCACACCGACACATCTGCAGACTGTTCCAGCCACACCGGCACATCTGCAGTCTGCTCTAGCCACACCGGCACATCTGCAGTCTGCTCTAGCCACACCGGCACATCTGCAGTCTGCTCCAGCCACACCGGCACGTCTGCAGTCTGCTCCAGCCACACCGGCACATCTGCAGTCTGCTCCAGCCACACCGGCACATCTGCAGTCTGCTCCAGCCACACCGGCACGTCTGCAGTCTGCTCCAGCCACAAGGGGATATCTGAAGTGATACGGGAACGTGTCCCGCCGGAATAATGCCCGTTCCTCTCTTGGACGCAGTCCCACCCGATTGGGACGTGGTCTGTTTCACCTTGGGGCACGGTCCGTTCCTCCCGGGGACACGGTCCGTTCCTCCCGGGGGCACGGTCCGTTCCTCCCGGGGACACGGTCCGTTCCTCCCGGGGACACGGTCCGTTCCTCCCGGGGACACGGTCCGTCCCTCCCGGGGACACGGTCCGTTCCTCCCGGGGACACGGTCCGTTCCTCCCGGGGACACGGTCCTGCCGACTGGGACCCGGCTCGTGTTTCCCTGGGGCACGACCTCTGTCTCCCTGGAGCGCGGTCAGTACCTCTCTGGGACATGGTCCGTTCCACCCTGGGACGCGGTCCTCACCTGTGCGGGACGTGACCCTCACCCTGGACCGTCCCCTGTGGCACACCTGGCGGTGCGGGCGTGTGATCACCCATGGCTCTGGCCTGCTGTGGTGCTGTAGCAGACTCTGCTGGTTAGGGATAGCTGTCGCTACTGCCTCGACCTGATGGTGGTGGTGCTTATTGGTTTTGCGACATGTCGACCGTTGAGTCATGTAGCGTCGCCAATCTCTCACGCCGATTGGTCGGGGGCGGAGTGTATGGACAGGTAAGACTCGAAACCACAATCTCTCGATTGTGAGACGTACAACTTACACCTAGACTACGCCTCGACCTCCGGTAGTGCTTGCATTCGTTTGGTCGGATAAGCTTCGACGGCATCCGTCGACACGAGCCGTGCGTGCTCTCTGGCGTGGGGGGACGAGTAGCCTAGGGGTAAGTTGCTCCTCTCACAATCGAAAGGTTGTGGGTTCGAGCCTCACCTGTCGCTACTCTTCGCCCGCGACCAATCGGCGTGAGAGATTGGCGACGCTACATGACTCAGCGGTCGATGCGTCGTAAAAACCAATAACCATGCTCTCTGGCGTGTGTCTGCCTCGGCGTCCGGTCAGCAAAGACGTCCGTCAGCGCAGCACTACGACCGGCGCGGGTCGGGACTGGTCGGCACAGCGCCGACCGGTGCGCTCGCCAAGGCTGCGCCTGGCTGGCTGGACAGCCTTGGGAAGCACCCCTGCGACGGTGCGACCTGGCGTTGTAGCGCTGCACTGCCAGATGGCACTGCAGAACGCGTCCGTTCTGCTCGCGTCCACACCGGACACGGACGGCGCTGCACCGAGCACGGCGCCCCTGTCGTGTCGCGGAGTGTGCCTTACCTCGGAGCGTGCCCTGGAGCGTGCCTTGGAGCGTGCCCTACCTCGGAGTGAGCGTAACTTGCAGCGTGCCTTATATCGGAGAGAGCGTACCCTGCAGCGTACCCTACTTCGGAGCGTGCCCTGGAGCGTGCTACGGAGCGTGCCCCGGGGTGTGCTCTACCTCGAAGCGTTCCCTGGGGTGTGCCCTACCTCGGAGCGTGCCCTGGAGCGTACCATGGAGCGTGCCCTCCGTCTGTGGCGCGACGTGCTCAGGTGCTGAGCTACGCCGTGTCTTCGGAACAAGACCAGCTGTAGACCGACTCATGAGGCTGACCTGAATAGACCTGAACATGGCTAAGCCTACCTGATCAATCATGAGCAGACCAGTGCCGACCTGAGCAGGCTTTGGCCGGACCCGGACAGATATCAGTGGACCAAAGCCGTCCTGCACTGACTTGTGCTTATCAGCGTTGTGGTGACTGGACCTGCTCCATCCTTGCGCTGTGAGCTAGAGGTCTCAACGCATACGAGTAGCACAGGGCGCCAGACGGCCTGGACATGGTGTACAGCTATGGACCTCTCCGGGAACCGTGTGCGGTGCCGGTGCGAACGATGCCACCCGTCCACACTCCGTGGAACACACGGACACGCGGTAAAAAGCTGTGCTACGGGTCGCTGGACGTAAAAACTTTAATCAGATAGACAGCGAAACAGAGAGTGAAATCGGCTCAAAGCACGTGAAGTAGTGGACAGACATTTTGGGAGAGACACGGTGGGAGAGACAGAGGGGGCTGAGAGGCCAGGAAAAGAGAGAGAAAGTGTGAGGGGAAAGGCAGAGACACAGGGAGGTCATGCTGGCAGTTCATACACAATGGGCTGCCACTGCATCAAATTACGTAACCTCGCGCATCACGTCTGTTGTGATTTCCACACGAGCTTTGGCTCTCACAAACACACTGCGATATCACTCGCGATGCGATTGGAACGCACCGTGCCCATACAAGATTTCAAGTACCTTTAAACTGCCGAACAAAGCGCACGATCGCCGAATATTTTGGCATGTATTGCAGCTGCCCCGAGAACCTTGGCCGCGCATCTGCGAGCAGATGTGCCGCCAAGGTCGCATGGTCGCAGCCGGAGTCACAGACGAAGACATCTTGGGAGCTTCACGCATTTGACCTCGTGCTAAGAGTAACCGCCACGAGGGCAGCCACACGTGGTCGCCACACGTGTTCGCCGCACGTGTTAGCCAGATGTGATCGCCAAACGTGGTCGTCAAATGTGGTAGTCAGATGTGGTCGCCAGACGTGGATAGCCAGACGTGGATAGCCAGACGTGTTAGCCAGATGTGGTTGCCAAACGTGGTAGTCAGATGTGGTCGTCAGACGTGGGTAGTCAGATGTGGTCGCCAGACGTGGGTAGCCAGACGTGGTAGTCTGACTTGGTCGCCCGTGCGATGTTCACGGCCGATGATAATTGCTAGAGGCGCGTCCGATGTAACAGCTGGCCACAGGCCACACGTGTCGAGGTCGAGACCGGACATGAGAAGGGGTCGGGTAGGTTTGTGTTTGTGGCCCGCAGCGTGCTAGGTGATGTGTACATCGCGTTAAGGAGACAGCTGTGCAATGTCCAGTGTCTTGTTTTGGGCATGCGCTGAAGCGACATACGTCAGTACAGATGTGCGGCCAAGGGGTGCCCCTTAGCAAAAATGCACTAAAACAAACAAGAAAGTTTGAGATTTTCACTATTTCGAACCAGAGAAATTCCGCTTGCTTAGGAAGCCGAAGGATGCTTCAATCTTTTCGGGGGGAGGGCGAGATCCCTCAAGAATATCCTGCCTGCGCCTTGCGCCAGACAATTTCATTACGATTGGCGTATCATTCACGAGGGGTGGTAGAACGTCCTAACTGGTGTCCAATGTTTGTGTGCGTGCAAAACACGAACCACTGAATATTACTGTGGACGGCTGTAAGGTTTCATATCAAGCGGGTGTGTGTGTGTGTGTGCAGACTCCTTGGTGGTATTCTCTGTGTGCCTGCTGCTGTGTGATGTGCAAGTGGGCCGTGAACATCCCTATTTGGCTGCGTACGCGTCACGCATCTGCCGGCTGGATCCGATTGTGGATCTGTCGCCTGACTGCCCATCTGTCTCTGGATCCGACCAGTGAAGTCGACCAGGCTGGAGCCGTCTGCGGTAGGGGGGGGGGGGGGGGTACTGCGCTGGGTGTGCGGGCCACGGCCGGGTGTTCCGGCTGTCGGCGTCCAGTGACTGAGCGGCGCCGTCCGCCAGTCGGGCCTGTGGACACCGAATTGCTGGTCAGTGAGCATGTCCGGCTGCAGTTCTGGTCGGGTCTGTGCACGCTGCACGCGACACACAGGCCTCGACACAGCACGCCGCCTGCCCGCGTGCCGTCCGACTGTCACGAGCCACCGGTCCTGACCATTCATCGGTTCTGCCTGGTTACCAGCACCATCTACCCTCCGCCGCACAAGCCGCCACCAGTCACCAGTCCTGGCCATTCATCGGTTCTGCCTGGTTACCAGCACCATCTACCCTCCGCCTCGCAAGCCGCCACTAGTCACCAGTCCTGACCATTCATCGGTTCTGCCTGGTTACCAGCACCATCTACCCTCCGCCGCACAAGCCGCCACCAGTCACCAGTCCTGGCCATTCGTCAGCTCTGCCCGGTTGCCAGCAGAATCTACCCCCGCCGCACACCTGACGACACACTACGCCGGGCGGGTGTGTCTCGATTCACACGGCGGCTCTGACCGGGTCCGCGCCGGGCCGTCGGCGGATCGTCACGACTCGAGCCCGCCCGTGCACGCTGCGCCGGCTGTGTTTAGACACAGCCGGCCGCCGCCGCCCCGGCCCAGTCGACCGCGACCGACCGACACGCCACGTCGTTCGGCTCCGGCTTCCTCCGGCTCGATCGACACGGTCGATTGGCTCTGGCACGTGAAGCGCGGCGTGCGAAACTGACAAGAGCGGAACCGGGAGTTGCCGTTACTGGAAATAGCAGTCGGCTAGCCACCACGCGCAGAGAGGAGTCGCACACAGCTCGGCTCGCAGGAGCAAACTGGAGTAGCCGGACCACCACCCGGCAATCCGTCCAAAATTTGCCGCGCTGTCCAACTTGATCAATGCAATAGCAATTCGCCCGAGATGCCCGGCGGTGTTTGGCAAGCGACAGCCTCGCAGTGCGGATGGCCGGCGTGTGTCGTCACCGAATGACGTCACTCGGCGCTGCTGACATCGCCAGCACACATTCCGCCGGCTTTGTGCGGCCGGTCGAGGCGTCGCCCGTTCTTGCGATCCGCCGGCCGCCCACACGCGCTCCAGACTTGGTCATGGCGTGCCTGGGACGGCACACCCGCCCCGGGCGTGCACACCAGCTGGCCGTGTACCCGGGTACCGCGCAGAGGGGCTGACGAAACGCGGTTCGAGGTACAGTGCCGTGCCGGCCGTGGTCCGCGACGCGGGGCGCGCGCCGCTGTTTTTCTCTCTCGTCCCGTGCGGCAACCCGGTGTTTGCACGGACACGGCGGCGCCGCCGCGGACGGCGTCGCTGGCCGCTCGTGCGTCACGCCACGTCACGCGCCGGTCGTCACGCTCGGGTGGGCGGCAGGCCGGCGGCGGCCGACAGACGCCGTCGTCGTGCGGCGAGCGGCGGTTTTGGCGCGGCGCCGCGGCAAAACCGCGCCAACCGCGCCGCGTCGCCGCCGTCGGCCCTGTCGCCGCCGACACCGAGCGATGAGGGACAACGCAGGTGCGTGTTGGACGAGCGAGACGGGTGGCGGTGTGGTGAGCCGGCGCTCGACAGGCTGCCGTTAGAGGGGCGTGCTGCGTGCGCGCACGGCGTGACACCGACCGCCGGCTGGTAAATCGCGGCGCACGTGGCCGGAGAGAGGCGCCGAGGGAAGGAACGGGCAGAGGGACGGGGCTGAGGAGGAGAGCGACAGCTGGTGAGGGTGAGAGAATGGGCGAGAAAGAGGAGGGAAGCAGAGAAGAGGAATGGGAGAGATGGGCCACCCGCCGTTCGAAATGGGAAAGTGTTTTCCGTGCTCGACCCTGAGCGGTGCGCGTGAGACGTTGGCGTCGTTTCGTCACCACCATGCGGTGCGGCGACGTCGTGGCTAGTGACCTCCCCTCCCCTCCCCGCCCATCCGGCGCTTTTGTCCTCATCTCTGGACTCACATACGCACTCGCAGCGAGTCGACGGGTCCAAGGTTGCGGGCTTTACTTCAGAGCTGGCCGTCTGTCCAAGTGACCCTGCGTGCTTGCTCATCCCCTGCGCCATGCCAACAGGTGCTGGCACTGGTCGGCGTCCCCCAGCCCGGCATGGGAGTGCTGCGGGATTCGCTACATGACTTGCACTTGCGTATCCTAACAGGATGGTATCGCTCTGTCTACCAGGTACACTGCAGGTTTTGGTATGTACCCCGCCCCGCCCGGCAGGGGTGGTTTTGATCCCACTATTCTAGCCCAGTGAGGGTGTCGGCACCCCTCCCCTGTCGGGGTAGCTGTGCTGGCGCCGCTGATCCGGCACAATGAAGATGCCGGTACGATTCCGCTGTTGGGGTGAGGGTGTGGTGCATACCACCGTTCCGGCCCAATGAAGGGGACGAGTAGTCTAGGGGTAAGTTGCTCGTCGCAGAATCGAAAGGTTGTGGATTCGAGTCTCACCTGTCGCCACTCTTCGCCCGCGACGAATCGGCGTGAGAGATTGGCAACGCTGCATGATTCAACGGTTGACGTGTCGTAAAACCAATAACCACCACCAGCCGACCGGGGTTGGCATTCCACTTTTTCGGCCCAGTGAAGGTGTTAGTACCACTGTTCCGGCCCAGTTAAGGTGTCAGTACCGCTGCGCTGGCCCAGTCAAGACGCCGGCATGACTCCCCTGTCAGGGTGAGGGTGTGCGTACCGCTGCTCCGGCCCGTTGAGAGTGTTCGGGGGACGCGTCCTCGTCCATTTGTGACGCCCGCGCCCGACGGCACGGCGCTGCCCTGCCGCGTGACGGCTGTCGCTCCGCCCGTACTGGAGCCCGACGCGTGAAACCCGCCAACACCCACAACTGGCGGGTGGACTGCGGAACAACGATTAGCGGCTGTCGCGGCGCTGACGGGACGGGAAGCTCGCTAAACCGCAACGGCGCCCCCGGCGACACGGCTGACGACCGGCTGACGCGCCGTCTGGTGACCCGGCGGTACTGGCCCGGGTGTACCGCCGGGCGGCCGCCTCTGACCTGACCTGACCTGGCCTGAGCTGGTCTGGTCTGGTCTGGTCTGGTCTGATCGGGCAGCTCCGACCGCCTCCCGAACTGGACTAGGCTGGGCTGGTCTGGGGTGGGCTGGGCTGGGCTGGGGTGGGCTGGGCTGGGGTGGGCTGGACTGGGCTGGGGTGGGCTGGGTTTGGCTGGGGTGTGGTGGGGTAGGGTGGGGTTGGGTGGGGTGGGGTGGGGTGGACTGAGCCGAGCTGAGCTGAACTGGGCTGGGGTGGGGTGGACTGGGCTCGGCTGGGGTGGGCTGGACTGGACTGGGCTGGGCTGGGCTGGACTGGACTGGACTGGACTGGACTGGACTGGATTGGTTTGAACTGGTCTGGTCTGGTCTGGTCTGGGGCGGACTGTCAAAGGTCAGCCGCGCGCCAGCCGGCGTGGGAAGCAATGGGCAGTTGATAACAATGGATGGCCGGTGAGCCGAGCCGTTGTACGGAAGCCGAGTTGCGTGTCACGATGACTTAGCCGCTGGGCGGCGGACTGTTGGTGGCTGGACGTGCCGTGGGCAGCTGGACTGTTGGAGGCTGGACGTGCCGTGGGCAGCTGGACGGGCTGGGCGGACTGTTGGAGGCTGGACGTGCCGTGGGCAGCTGGACGGCTGGGCGGACTGTTGGAGGCTGGACGTGCCGTGGGCAGCTGGACGGGCTGCACAGTAGGGCCGGGAGCGGATCGGTCTCGATGTGTCGGTGTCAGCGACCGCGAGGTGAGTGGCGGCCGGCCGGACCCCATCCGTCACTGTCTGCCGCCGGCCAGCCGCTCCTGCTGATCCCATCGGTCCCGTCTGCCCCGCCGCTCCCACCTCCCACGCCGCTTCTGCCGCTCCCGCCGCTCCCATCACTTCCACTGCTCCCACTACTACCACCTCCTCTGCCGCTCCCACCTCCCGCGGCGCCCCCGCTACTCCCCCACCACTCCAAACTCCTCCACCGCTCCCACCCCCGCCGCTGTCGTCCTCTGTCACGGCGCGGCGCCGTCCCGACCGTCGCCGTCGGCTGGAACAATTGACCCATGCGCGCGACATTGGCCGGTGAAAGGAGCCGCGCGCCATATTTGTCTGCGGCTGATGCGGAGCACGCCGTGCGGCCTCGGCTCGCGCCGAGGCGTGTGGGCGGAGACCGCCAGGGCGGGCTCCTGATGGCGCTGATGGCCTTTCAGCCGACCCCGAACGTGACGGCGATGACCGCACCGGACCGGCGGCCAGCCCGTCGACCCGGTGCGGCCGGCGGTGCGGCTCGAGTGTGGCTCGGGTGCCGGCAGCGCCGCCGACCCGGCAGCCGCCGACCTCACTGGGTCGCCCACTGCGTCAGTTGCGCCGGCCCCCGCCGCGGGCGCCACCGTCGCCGCCCGGACGCCGCGCCCGTCGGCGACGACGCGCGTGGGCCGGCAGCCGGCGCAGGCGACTGCCGACGGCGCCGCGTCGACCCCGACGCGGACCCCGGTCGTCGAGCGCGACGCACACCGCTGCAGCCAGGTGCGCCGCCGCCGCCGCCGCCGCTGCCGGCCGTGCCGTGTGCCACTTGGCCGGCTGTTTTGTATGCGGCCGACGCGGCGGCAGCGGCGGCGCGCGCGCCGGTGCCGCTGACCCGGCGTCCGTGCAGCGGCCGCGCCGGTCACGTGACCAAGTTCTGCGGCCGGCCGGTGTGAGCCGGTGACCCGATCCCGGCCGAGAAAGCCGCCGTTTTTCGCCGCGCCGCCGGCCAGAATGCAGGCGTCGCTGGGGCCGTCAGCGCGTGCGGCGCCCAGTCGGTCTGTGGTCCTGGTCCGGGCGGTCTGTGGTCCGGGTCTGGGGTGGTTTGTGGTCCGGGTCCGGGGCCAAGGCGGTCTGTGGTCCGGCGCCGGGGCGGTATGTGGTCCGGGTCCGGGGCGGTCTGTGGTCCGGGTCCGGGGCGGTCTGTGATCCGGGTCCGGCTCTGGGGCGGTCTGTAGTCCGGGTCTGGGGCGGTCTGTGGTCCGGGTCCGGGGCGGTCTGTGGTCCGGCGCCAGGGCGGTCTGTGGTTCGGGTCCGGAGCGGTCTGTGGTCCGGCGCCGTCGCTGGGTCAGTGTGGTCTAGCGCCAAACCCGGGTCCATAGAGCTGCCGACTGACGGAGGCCGCCGCACTGACGGCGGACTCCGCCGCCACCTGGCCACCGTGTCGGTTGTCCGTGGCCAGTTTTATCTGACAACATTTCGATTGATCGATTGTTTGGGCCTCGGGGCGCGTCTCAACTGCAGCAGTTCCGGTGCGGAGGGAACTGCAGTCCCAGCCTAGTGGTCCTATATCCGGCTTCCTCGGACTTGGAGATCGGTGTCAGATGTCGGGTGATTGGCGGCAGGTGTCCGGGACTGTCCTCAGGTGGCTGGGACTGGCCTCAGGTGGCTGGGACTGGCCTCAAGTGGCTGGGACTGGCCTCAGGTGGCTGTGACTGTCCCCAGGTAGCTGTGACTGGCCTCAGGTGGCTTGGATTGGCCTCAGGTGGCTTGGATTGGCCTCAGGTGGCTTTGGTTTGTCTCGGGTGTGTGAGACAGATCTCAGTTGTCTGAGCCTGGTCCGGGATATTTGAGACTGTTGAATAGTTCCCGGTGCTGTCGTCCAGACTGCAGCTCGTCTAACTGGGTCGACACCGCTGGCATTGACTTGTAATCCTCTCTGAGGAAACCATGCACTGTTGCACTCTGATGTCTCGCATTCTGCGCAGAAATTGACCTCGGATGTCGCGAATATGAAATGGCCTAACCGTGTTCGATCGTGATGCCTGCCTGACGTCCATCGTTCGCGTATGATATCCTTACGGATCTTCCGGCGACAGGCGGTTTTTGCGCGCCTGAGGCGTTTGTCTTCCTTTTGTGGTGCGTTTCTTCCACGTGTGGCCGGGCGTCCCACGAGGGGAGTCATCGCCTTCTCTGCGGCCGGCCAGACCCGCCGGCGGGCGACGATTTTCACATGGCCTTCGGCAAGAGGCGGCGGCGGCCGCTTTTTGCCCGGCCGGACGTTTATCGTACGACGGTGTCTGGCCGGACTGGGTGGTGGCGACGCCTTTGTGCACGGTGTCTGCCTGAGTGGACGACGTACCGACAGCGGACGATGTCCACAGTGGACAGAAGCCGGTCGACCGGCTCTGCCGACAGACATTCCGCGCGCACCGGTCGGCTATTTTCCGTGGCCGGCGGAGCGTGCGACGGCAGCTGGCGCCGCGCCGCCGCCGCCACCTCTCGCCGCGCCGGCCAGTTCTGCGCCAGCATTCGTCACCATTAGACGCGTCGTTAGGGCCGTGTGCCGGCGCACAACTTACGACTTCATTCTGTGGCCGGCGGCCACCGAACCTGCCGGCGGCGGCCAAACAGCGCAGCCAGTGCCGTTACGCCAGAGGCTGGTGAGTCGGTACGGAGCCCGGACACCGCCACAGCGGCTGCCGGGAGACCGGACACAGCGACAGCGGCTGCTGGGAGGCCGGACACAGTGACAGCGGCTGCTGGGAGACTGGGACAGCGACAGTGGCTGCTGGGAGACTGGCCACAGCGACAGCGGCTGCTGGGAGACTGGCCACAGCGACAGTGGCTGCTGGGAGACTGGCCACAGCGACAGTGGCTGCTGGGAGGCCGGTCACAGCGACAGTGGCTGCTGGAAGGCCGGCCACAGCGACAGTGGCTGCTGGGAGGCCGGACACCGCGACAGCGGCTGCTGGGAGGCTGGCCACAGCGACAGTGGCTGCTGGGAGGCCGGACACCGCGACAGTGGCTGCTGGGAGACTGGCCACAGCGACAGCGGCTGCTGGGAGGCCGGACACCGCGACAGCGGCTGCTGGGAGACTGGGACAGCGACAGTGGCTGCTGGGAGGCCGGGCACAGCGACAGCGGCTGCTGGGAGGCCGGCCACCGCGACAGTGGCTGCTGGGAGGCCGGCCACAGCGACAGAGGCTGCTGGGAGGCCGGACACCGCGACAGCGGCTGCTGGGAGGCTGGCCACAGCGACAGAGGCTGCTGGGAGGCCGGACACCGCGACAGTGGCTGCTGGGAGGCCGGACACCGCGACAGCGGCTGCTGGGAGACTGGCCACAGCGACAGTGGCTGCTGGGAGGCCGGCCACAGCGACAGCGGCTGCTGGGAGACTGGGACAGCAGCAGTGGCTGCTGGGAGACTGGGCCAGCGACAGTGGCTGCTGGGGCAGCGTGGCAACGGTTGCTGGGAGGCCAGACATTGCTGCTTGGCCGATGCAGTCGATGCGCCGCTAAACTCCGGAAGCCAGACATCACGACAGCGACTGTCAGGAGACCGGTGTCAGCGGCCGCGACTCAGCTGATCCATGGCTCCCATGTGCTGCATGGCGCCGTGGATGAGGGGCCAAACATGACAGTGGCTGCTGGGAGGTCAGGTACCGCGACAGTGGCTGCTGGGAGGTCAGGTACCGCGACAGTGGCTGCTGGGAGGTCAGGTACCGCGACAGCGGCTGTCGCCCCTGGTGTCGGCGGCAGCCACTCAGCTGATCCATGGCTCACATGTGCTGCATGGCGCCACGGGTGCGTCAGGGCAGGGCTGACACCAGAGGGTGGTGATGTCACCACAGCCGTGTCAGGTCCGCCGAGTTGTGCACTCTCCGTCGGCACGAGGTGGGCGGGTACGAGCCGATGTGTTCGGCACTGAGCTGGGCCTCAGCGCACCAATTGTCTCCGGCTGGTGGATCCGGCCGGCCGGCCGACCCGGCCCGAGTTGCCGACGTTAACACTGTGGTGGGCAGTGAGTCAGGCATGTCAACACCCGGAATCACTGGTGCGACCAACGCGTTTGCCGGCAGTGACTCACTGCTGACAAGAGCCGGTAGTGGCAATCGATAGCAGTGTGTCATTGTTGAATAGCCTGTCACCGATAGACATGATATCCAATAACAGGGATAGCATGCCTATCGGTATCGGTAATATGTCTATCGGTATGGGTAATGTCATACCTATCGGTATCGGTAATAGCTG
This sequence comes from Imbricaverruca yamaguchii, assembly GCA_034440575.1. Taxonomy (NCBI): domain Eukaryota; kingdom Metazoa; phylum Arthropoda; class Thecostraca; family Neoverrucidae; genus Imbricaverruca; species Imbricaverruca yamaguchii. The sequence continues at coordinate 1,923,200 of JAOTOL010001631.1, read as the reverse complement.
TCGAGTATTAAACAAATCATTGCTAGTTTGTTAGCGCGGCACTAGACTATTTGTCAATAAGTCATTAAGTCGTCAAGAGCTAAGGCTTATTAAGAGCAACAGGGGCGATTTGGGTTAAGCCATACCGGGAAGATTTTGCAAAGCAAGAACAGAAGAGACTGAAACCCCTAATCACTATTGCATCCTGATTTCTAAGTAGACTGTCCACCCCCTTGGGTTGCCATGGCTAATCTCCTCTACACCACTTTCCCGATGACCGGTTGTGGGGGCAAGGTGGTGCATGGTGGAGGGGAAAGTAGCCCACCACACCACCGGTGTACATGGTGGATGAAAAGCGGCCCATCACACCACCTCCCGTCGCACGTTTTGGCGCTGCGGACCCCACCAGAGGGGGCCGACCCTTGCTGAGGGGGGCCGACCCCTGCTGAGGTGGACCGACCCCAACCGAAAGGGGATCGACCCGGGCTGGGAAATTGACTCCGCTGGGACACCGATTCTGGCCGAGGGGGAGGGAAAGCGGTGGAAGGAGGGCCGACGGCGGCTGAGGAAGGAGTGGTGAGCGGGCGGAAGGTGTGGGAAGCAAGACTACCCGACCCAAATGAGGCGGTCGTGTGTTCACCAGCCTCGAGGTGCGAGTAGCCCCCTCATTCGAGTCGAGAGGCGTAGCCGACACAGGCAAGGTCAAAACTGTAGTCGGTGCAGACAAGTTCAGAGGTGTAGCCGGCACAGGCAGGGCCAGGGGTTCAGCGGCCACTGGGAAGGTCCCTCCCCCGCCTGTGGGGCGTGCCGCACGGGCGTGGGCTGCACATTAGCACCCGAGGCGGTAGCGGCCACCTTCCAGCATCCACACGCACCAGCTGTGAGCACGTTATGGTGGCGTGTGATGCACACAGACTTGGGCTGTGCATTAGCACCCGAGGCGGTAGCGGCCACCTTCCATCATCCACACGCTCCAGCTGTGAGCACGTTATGGTGGCGTGTGATGCACACAGTCTTGGGCTGCACATTAGCACCTGAGGCGGTAGCGGCCACCTTCCATCATCCACATGCCCCAGCTGTGAGCACGCTGTGGTGGCGTGCGACACACCCGGGGATGCACATTAGCACCTGGGGCTGTGAAGCAGGGCGTGATTTCTCACACCCGCGGTCGATCGTACCCACGACAGGTGGTCTTCGGCTCGGGGTAGCTGGGGTCGTGGTGGGCGTGCAAGTACGGTGGACTGGTGCGCTGCAGTGCAAAACGCGGCACACGTAAATAACCACTGCAGCGAAGGGTCGAAGGGTGGAAAATGCGCTTAACCAACCCGACTAGATAATCCCAGGGACGAGCAAATGGTGACGAGCGTGAGCGGCAGCATGGCATGGCTTGGAGACGGCTGAAAACATTGCCCATAATCCATACGCGTAACTCTGACTGCATGAAGGGGGGAATTTGACATGAAGAAGAGTTACTGGTGTTGGACGGTGGGAGACATGTCTGCTGCCGCCTGGCCTTCCTCCGACCGGCCTAGGGTGTCGCGTGGGATCACATGGTGGGAGACATGTTGGACGGTGCGAGACATGTTCGACGGTGGGAGACATGTTGGACGGTGGGAGACATGTTGGACGGTGGGAGACATGTTGGACGGTGCGAGACATGCCTGCTGCCTGGCCTGTCCTCCTTTCGACCAGCCTCTGGTGTTGCGTGGGATCACATGGTGGGAGACATGTTGGACGGTGTGAGACATCTCTGCTGCAGCCTGGCCTGTCCTTCCTCCGACCGGCCAAAAAAAAATCAAATTGAGCGAGCCAGCTGTTCGTCATCGTGGCGACACACAGGAAGGAAGTTGTCAGCATACCAACGGTGCTTCTGGACACGGCTCAGGATACGTGCCATCTGTTGTTGGTTTCACTGGACGATGTGCTGTGTACATGATAGCCTGACCGGCACCGAAATTGGCTAATTGGCGAAATTCCCTGCGCAGGTTTTCCAGTATTAGGGGTTGTATGCGACTTATTCAGTTTTAGATAGCGAGAGAGAGAGAGAGAGAGAGAGAGAGAGAGAGAGAGAGAGAGAGAGAGAGAGAGAGAGAGAGAGAGAGAGAGAGCGAGAGGTAGAGAGAGAGAGTGAGATAGCGTTTCGCATGCGTTCTCCAGTGGTTTCTAAAATGCCTTTATTAACCCGCCGGGTTTTTTCGGTCAGATCCTCACACCCCGTCTCGGTGGGTGGGGGTGGGGTGCAGGGGGTGTCCTTTGTGCCCCCTTCGAACATGAAAACTAAGCGCTATGCGAGAACAAAAGTGGTGTAGTCGGGAAGCACTCGACGAGCAAGACCCGAAACTATTCCTGAAATTGTATCCGCTTGAACAGTGACGTAACTGAGGAGGTATCTGGGATTACGTCCCGCGTCATGTTTTCGGCTCTGGGGAGTCCATTTTAAGGGATATCTTAACAAAATCAGTTGCAATCAGAGAAGGGAAGCAAAATCGACCATGGACCAAAATTGTTTGCCCACCCAAATATTTTGTTTTGTCTCAAGATGCTTATTTTTATTGTTCTTGATTTTTTTTCTCTAATGGATCGAGTGCACCGGGAATCGTTGTCCTGAGTCAACTTAGCTGCATAAAAATAGTTTTCCTTGGCCATAATATTACATGTTATCTCTAATGTGCAAATATGCAAAATAGATGACATCAAAACGAAAAATATCAAAAATTGATCTGGTGCATCTTGTTCCGTCCCTAAAGATAAATAAGCAAACACCGGAATGTGCATTCAAATATCTTTATCCGTTAAGGCGCGGCGACTAGTTTAACGTTTTTGTAGGTGACATCACTTGACATTGACTAACTCGGCGATCGCAGATGACCTGACCGTAACATTTTCGCAAAACATCTTAAATTCATGGGGGAAATCTTGGCACGCTGTCTATCGCCTCTTTATTTATCCGCAGAACATTTCAGGGGGCTTGGTCACCTCCGTACGGGATGGAGCTGGTCGAAACACATGTCCGTTCATGAACATTCCGCTTTTCGAATGGTTCGACAGCTATTTCCTGGTTTGTTTTTAGCCTCCACTGGTTTTGCATGCTCCACACGTTTCTAGTTTGGCCACTCACTGATTTTGCACTTCCTACTCGTCTTGTGTGACTTATCCTGCGTGACTTTCCTACCTGTCTTGTGCGACTACTCCCCGGTGCTGCGTTTTGCGAACTCCCCTGCCGACACCAGTGCTGCTTCAGTTGGATGCGTTGCCGATGCGGCTGTTTGTCGGTCTCCACACCCTCGTCTGGGCCCGACGTCGGCCCGACACCGCGCCGGCCCCACATCTGCCCTCGCCCGGGTCGCCCTGCCCGTCCCTAATGCCGGGGACTATCAGGGGTAAGTTGCTCGTCTCACAATCGAAATGTTGTGGGTTCGAGTCCCACCCGTCGCTACCTTCGTCCGCGACCAATCGGCGGAGAATTAGCGACGCTACATGACCAATGGTCGATGTGTCGAAACCAATAACCAACCAACCAACCGGCCCCAACGCCCCGCCTGAGGCCGTCGGCACCCATTACCCTGCGGGTGGTCGCGCTGACGCCGGCACGCTCGCCAGGTCGGCCGAAGCCGCCGCCGCCGCCGCGGCGCACGTCGTCCATCGACCAATCAGAGGCGCCGCTAGCGCAGACTCCGCCGTCCAGACCGCCGCCGCCGGCGCCGGAAGTGATCAGCAGGTCACGTGACGGCTCGGACAGGTCGACCGGGCCGCGCGAGACCGAGTACGCCAACCTAGGTGAGACGGGCGCGCGGGCCGGCCCAGTGTGCACGTTCTCAGAGCGTTGCTCTCAGTCAGCCTGCCGGTGTCGGCGCGATGGTGGGTCGCTGGTTGCCATCCAGCAGGGATGCTAGCTTTGTGTGCTTTTGGAAGGACCCCCCCCCCACCACCACCAGTGCTGGCTCAGCCCTCCTAATAATTTCAACTTTTAGCATGGAACCTTGCGTGGCATGCCGCCCAATCCATTTGGGTCCGCCCATTACCTGCATGCATTGTGCCATCCCGGTAGTGTTCAGAAACCTGCACCTCGGCATGCAGTCGCGACTGGCACACTGATGTTCACATATCGCCGCCGGCTCGGAAGTGATGGCTCGGCAGTGATCAGCACATTCAGGAGGCAGTGAAGTGCGAGCTGGACACGGACCAGTTCCAAATATGCGACTGCTATCAAGTCTGCTGGACTGCTCGTCTCGTGAGCCGCACACGTCCGGATTTGTCCCGATGTCCTGGGAAGCACAGATCTGTGCAATTCTAGTATCGTTGCTATTACATTTAAGGTGATCACTCGTTCAGGGGTGACGTCGTTTCATCTCGCTGCCGGTGCGCTCAGGCCCCACCAACCAACCTACCAATTAACGTATACCAACGGCAAACACGGAATATATCAATGCAAAGCTATGGATCGTCATTCAATATTTCCTTCCATTTATTTCCATTTCCTCCATTTCCCTCCATTTACGTGGCCATGATTTTGTCCTATTTAGCTTGCACTCTGAAATATGTCATAATGCTATTCTTAGAGGCCGGACGGTGATATTTATCGGTTGCCAGTTGACGCCCGATAACTCCCGTTCAATCCAACCGCAAGTGTTATTCTAAGAGGCGACGGTGATATTTATCGGCCACAAGTTAGCACCCTCTGATAGCCCCCGTTCAGTCCAACCGCGCACTTTGAGATGATATCCCACTACTGATCCCTATTATGATATCCCTATTATGATATCCCTATTAGGATATCCATATTATGATATCCGTTTTATGTTATCCCTATTATAATATCCATATTGTGATATCCCTATTATGATATCCATATTATGATATACATATTGTGATATCCATGTTATGAAGTCCATATTATATCCATATTATAATATTCATATCATGATATCCATATTGTGACATCCATATTATTATATCCATATTATTATATCCATATTATGATATCCATATTTTGATATCCATATTATGATATCCATATTATGATATCAATATTATAATATCCATATTATAACAGCCCTATCCATATTATAACTTGTGCACTGTCACGCTCACTTTATGCTACGATTCCCAGCCCCACATGCTGAGACGTGCATGCTCCCACCGTGTTCATGACCATGTTCAATGACTTCCGTCCAGATTAGTCACGTTTCGTTGACAGGTAGTTGGCACACGCGAGATGTTAGTGGTGTTCGCACTGTCGACCCGGTGAGATGTGTGATGGCTGTTGTGTGTTTTATCCAACAAACTCCGCGAGTACAGCATTTCGAATATTACCACAGCGGCTCGACATATTTCCTCTCGCCCACACAAATGCCAAAGCGCGATGCAACGGCAATGCATTGACTGCCTCCTGGACAGTCCGGACAGCGACGGATGACATGCGGATAGGCAACGCATTGGTTTCTCTTCCGCTACGTCAGCTTCCGCACCGACTTCCTCACTATTCCCGGAATCGCTGCCGCTGCGTGCGCAGTCAGACTTCCGACTGAGGTGACGAAGTGACCGCCCCACTCACACCGTCTCCCGCGATGGCCCCAGTGACGTCACCAGCAGTCACACAGACTTCCGACTGAGGCACCACGGCGATGGCCCGGTGACGTCACCAGCAGTCACACAGACTTCCGACTGAGGTGACGAAGTGGCCGCCCCACTCACACCATCCACGGCGATGGCCCGTGACGTCACCAGCAGTCACACAGACTTCCGACTGAGGTGACGAAGTGACCGCCCCACTCACACCGTCTCCCGCGATGGCCCCAGTGACGTCATCAGTAGTCAGGGAGCCTTCCAACTGTGCCGAAGGAGTAAGGGACCGCCCCAATCGTACTGGACCCCGCGATGGCCCAGTGACGTCACCAGCAGGAAATGGTCTGTTGCGGCGGACAGGCCACTTGCGGCTGGCCCATTCCCACGGCATTAAGCTCGGTGGTCCGGCACCAATGGCTGTAGCCGCCTCCAACAGCTATGTGTGGTGGAACCATTTCGCCCCGTCCATTCGCATTGACTGCGCTCATTGTACCCCGGTTATTCTCATCGTGCACATATATTCCAAGACGTCCATTCACATCGCGCACGCCCGTTATATCCCCAGCGTTTGCACACGCCGATGGCACTGTAAGGCATCGGCAGCTCAGCCTAGCCAAAGGCTGCAGATTCCCGAGAACCCGTAAGGAACAAAGTCCATACCAAATCAACATTATGCGTGCCCGTACAGTGAATGAGACAATTCTCCTCGGTGTGGTGTACGCCGATAGTGTGGCTCGTTGTGGTGGTCTCCGCTGACTGTTGTCTGATGGCAGTCTGCAGACCGGCGGAAAGTAGACGTCACCACATCCCACTGAGCCGACAGTCGGCGTCACCATACCAGACTGAGGCTACGTCGGCGTCACCGCACCACACTGAGCAGACAGTCAGCGTCACCACACCACACTGAGCAGACAGTCAGCATCACCACACCACACTGAGCCGACAGTGGACGTCACACACCACACTGAGCAGACAGTGGACGTCACCACACCACACTGACGACAGTCAGCTCACCACCCACACTCACGCACACACCACACACACAGTACTCACCACAGCAACAGTCAGCGTCACCACACCACACACCGACAGTGACGTCACACACCACACTGAGCCGACAGTGCGTCACACACCACACTGAGCCGACAGTCAGCGTCACCACACCACACTGAGCCGACAGTGGACGTCACACACCACACTGAGCCGACAGTCAGTGTCACCACACCACACTGAGCCGACAGTGGACGTCACACACCACACTGAGCCGACAGTGGACGTCACACACCACACTGAGCCGACAGTCAGTGTCACCACACCACACTGAGCCGACAGTGGACGTCACACACCACACTGAGCCGACAGTCAGTGTCACCACACCACACTGAGCCGACAGTCGGCGTCACCACACCAGACTGAGGCTACGTCGGCGTCACCGCACCACACTGAGCAGACAGTCAGCGTCACCACACCACACTGAGCAGTCGTCGGCGTCACCAACCCACACTGAGCGTCACCAACCCACATTTGGTGCGGCTCGTCGACAGCAGCTGCTGTCTCCTGTGTCCGCCGCCCTCACACCACCCACCCGTCAAGTGTTGAAGCAGCATGTGTGACGTGCCACCGGGCCGGCCCGCCGACCCGACGACTCTCACCCGGGCCGCGCTCCGACAGGCACCAACCGCGCCGGTCTCACCCCGCGCAAACCGGACCGTGGCGGCTCCGTACGCCGGGAGCCGGCCAGGCCGCAGCCGGCGGCCGAGGCGGGCGTCGGCGACGCCGCTGCGACACAGGTGGGTGCGCCCGTGTGGGTGCAACTGCGACCGGGTGCTGCTGTGGTGCCCGCCGGCCGACCCTTTCCCCGTGGCCGTACCCACCCCGCCCGCCGCACTGGGAGACGGGTGGGTACGGTCCACAGCGCCCGACCCTTACCCAATGGCCGTACCCACCCACCGCACTGGGCGTCGGCTTGACGGAGTGGCTGGGATAGAGAGCGAGCCAGAGAGGCGGGCAGGGTAATGGGACGGACATGTAGGACTGTGGGTCGGGCAGGTAGGACTGTGGGTCGGACAGGTAGGACTGTGGGTCGGAGGTAGGACTTGGTCCAGACAGGTAGGACTGTGGGTCGGAGGTAGGACTGTGGGTCGGACAGATAGGACTGTGAGATAGACATGTAGAACTGTTGGTCGGACAGGTAGGACTGTGGGCCAGACAGGTAGGACTGTGAGATGGACAGGTAGAACTGTTGGTCGGACAGGTAGGACTGTGGGCCAGACAGGTAGGACTGTGAGATGGACAGGTAAAATTGTGGGCCAGACAAGTAGGACTGTGGGACGGGCAGGTAGAACTGTGGGCCAGATAGGTAGGACTGTGGGACGGACAGGTAGGACTGTGGGCCGGACAGGTAGGACTGTGGGTCGGAGGTAGGACTGTGGGCCAGACAGGTAGGACTGTGGGTCGAAGGTAGGACTGTGGGTCGGACAGGTAGGACTGTGAGATGGACAGGTAGGACTGTGAGATGGACAGGGAGAACTGTGGGCCAGACAAGTAGGACTGTGGGACGGGCAGGTAGAACTGTGGGCCAGATAGGTAGGACTGTGGGACGGACAGGTAGGACTGTGGGCCGGACAGGTAGGACTGTGGGTCGGACAGGTAGGACTGTGGGCCAGACAGGTAGGACTGTGAGATGGACAGGTAGGACTGTGGGACGGACAGGTAGGACTGTGGGCCGGACAGGTAGGACTGTAGGCCGGACAGGTAGGACTGTGGGGTCGGTAGGCCGGACCGCAGGCAGACAGGAGAGATAGGCAGGCTGTTATGCAGGCAGTTCAGTGGGACAGGCAGGTCAAGGTGTAGTCGTGACTAAACACCAATATCCTGGCTGTATCGTGAGTACTGAGCAGCGCAATGTGTAGGCGGCCGGCCGCCAAACGCCGCGTGGGCGCCTGTAGTGGCGCCCTCAATAGCCGGGCTGCGTGGCCGCCCGCCCAATATCGGGCGGCGGCGCCGCCCGCCCAGTATCAGGCGGCGCCGCCGCCTTCTTGGCACACGGACACGGGGAGTGGTCCAGTTGTCAGGTGTGTAAACTGAAACTACGCACGATAGGCGGGCGCGTTTGATTCAGTGGGTGCACAGCCCCCCCCTCCACTGCGCAGGTGTATGTCGTTTCGGTTCGGCGTGATCAAAGCGCTTGTCGGCCCACAGGCCAACTGATAGCTCTGTCTTCCGGTGTTGAGCATACCTCCGCGGTCATATCGGTCGCTGTGTTCGCAATGTGTTCGACTCACCTGGCGATGTGTCGATGTGCGTGAGTCAAAGCCGGCTTTAGCGCCTCAGGTTTAGCAGATCAATTTGACAGATGGGATGTGATGTTCTGGTTAATGATATTAGTCGGTAGTCGACTCATTCGTGCCTACTAGTCATCTTATTCGCGTCCACTAGTCACCGGCGAAATTTTCCTTATGCAATGTTGCTACTTTATTGATTTATTTATATATTTAATTTCACGATGCATGCCCTCCACGTACACTTCGTGTTTTAAAGACATCAATGCCGTACGTATATGGATAAATGTGAATATAGCCGTCCTTAAGGACGGCTTTTGGAATATCGAAGTCCTTGGGTCAATCCAAAAATTGTTCTCAATTTCGGAGAAGTTATCGGATTTAGATTCCGGAGTACAAATGAGCTTAAACCGAACTTCTCAATGTAATTGCACCTAAAATTGAGCAAATCGCAGAGAACTGCGATATTTCCAAATCAGGGCACCACATATTTCGTGGGAAGGGGGAGGGGGAGGTGACGAGAAGCACCAGTTTTCCTCGTTGAGGGGAATACTTGGCAAGTTATTTCAGCATTCAAAGAAGCTCAATTTTCCTCTATCTGAACCCCGGCCACTTCTGCACCTTCGTTGCATAACGATGCTTTTTGGCAGTTCTTACATTAAACGGAACGAAATATTATTAGTGTCGCGTATTACCTAGTGATTATAAGACGTTATTACACTCGAAATTAGTTGCGTTCGAATTAAGTAACCTTACCATACTAGATAGTATGGTAAGGCTTTGAGTGTGGCATACTATACTAGATAGTATGCCACACTGAAAGCGTCTCGTACGATCACCCGGAGTCGAAGAGTAGCGTACAGTAGCGCGCTGCTGCCTGGTCTGGCCAAACAGCTGATTTGTCACGTCATATATTCAGCAATGGCGCTTTCTTTTCCAGAATCGGGGCTTTCGCCTGCTTTACTAGAGTGCATGTGTCCAGATTGTCTGGATCATCTCCAGCAGATTACATTATCCCAGTGCCCATATCCGAATTCATCAACCATGTTTGCACCTACTGATCGTAAGATAATCCTTAGTAATCATACACCATCTGGTGTAGCAAGCGCAGTGCGAAGTGTGCGATTTCACCTGATCCGTCTCACAGCTGCACGACTGTACGGTGTACGCGATTGGTTCAGACGATTCACGGAATATCCGTGCGAACCTGGGACTCCATGTGCAGGTTCTCTCGCGGTCGCTTCTGAAATGGAATCGATGCACATGTTTGATTGAAGCTGTAGACACCCGGTGTTGTACATTTTCACCTCCAGTTAATCATAGAACGCAACGGAATAGTTTGCCGACATTTCGAGGGGCAGCCTGGTGCACATGGGGCGCACGTCTACGTCTGTCCAGCCGGCGAACGATCCTGTGGCACCCAGCTCGTTGCTCTCAATGGCCGCTCTACTAAACGTATTGCTTAGCACTGGATAAATCGAACACGACATGCATTGCAAATATAAAATACAAAATCGAATGCGAAGTGCATCGACCGGAGCCACGGAACCCAGGAGCACCTGCGTTATGCCGGTGCCTGGCACTAGCAGTTGAGAGATGCTGTCCTCCAGATGAGTGCAGGCGTTATGTTGGTGTCCGATACGAGCAGCTCGGGGGTGCTGTCCTTCAGATGACGCCCAACTTGCTCGGCGCCTGAATGTGGCACTCCAAGGTGAACGCCTCCTAATGGGTATACCGGAGTTTGACACCAAACAACAAAGGTGGTCCAGGTCGCGAGATTTCAGAATCACTTTGCAGGGGGTGGAATGGGCTGAACTGAATTGGACTGGACTGGACTAGACTGCACTGTACTGGACTGGACTGGACTGGACTGGACTGGACTGGACTGGACTGGACTGGACTGGACTGGACTGGACTGGACTGGACTGGACTGGACTGGGTTGGACTGGGCTGGGCTAAGCCGGACAGTATTATGTTCCATTGGATTGCGGTGTACGATAAAGGCTCAATCCAATGATACAAAGGGCATTATCGGCACCGTGCCAGTTAAAAAGGTCAAACATGTTGCACCCTCATCCACGAGTGTATAAGCCATAACAGAATGGAGTAAGATAAGACATGCAAATATAACGAATCACGTGCCTAAAAAATTGCATACCCTGCAGCCAAAACAGCCCACGCTCAACTGACGAGCCTACGGAGAGAGAGCGTTGTACCTCTGTGCCACCATGCAATAAAACGACGCTTACCAGCCTCCGCCCTCACGCTTGGCAGCGCCAGATCGGTATCCCGGCGGATGTTACGGGACCGGAGATCGCGGTTGGCCCGGAGGTGAGAGGCCTGTGACCTGTGGTTCACCGGTGGATCTAATCTTAAGAAGGAAGTTGAGAGATTGGGTTTTGGTGAGATTTGCTCGCAATGGACTAGGTCGGGTGGGATTACAGAACCGACTTGGCGTGCACAGTCTTCGCGTCCGTTATCATGTAGCCCTCGGATATGCTTTTGCTATGCTATCAGCGATTGTACTGTTTATAAATCGGTTGGTTATTGGTTTTACGACACATCGACCGTTGGGTCATGTGGCGTCGCCGATATCTCACGCCGATTGATCGCTGGCGAAGAGTAGCGACAGGCGAGACTCGAACCCGCAACCTTTCGATTGAGACGAGCAATTTACCCCTAGACTACTCGTCCCCTGCCGCTTATAAATCGCAATGTAATCCGACTGTCCCGTTTCTTTCAGGCTCCGATCGCGCCGGCACCCAACGACTCCATCGATGTCAAGCAGAAGCCAGTGGAGGTACGGTGATTTATTTGCTGCTCCGGCCTCGGCACAAAACAAATGTCGCGTTCGGTGTCAATGACAAAAAGTGTCGTGAGCAGCGGAGGCCGTTCGAAGATGACGCGCAACGCGTTTCGGGAATGTGTTTCGTGAGTGATGGCGCACATTGCACGCATGTGTTGTCTGCAGCTGCGCCGGTGCCCCGCCCACGTGTCGTGTCGTGTCGTACTGTGTATTTGTCGACTGGCCATGTGCGGTGAGCGCAGGCTCGCTGACAAAACAGCTGATCATGGGGTGTTGCTCATGATATGTGGTGGCCAGAAGGAGACGATGTGTCTTGCCTTTTGAGTGGAACTCTCTTTATCGAAGACTATCTACGCGCATATTCCTTTTTCCTTAAAGCAGTAAAACATTATAATAATTGTTATGGGCGCGAATGATCAAAACTGACTGAAGCACCCTAAAGCCCAAATAACAAACAGACAAGCAGGTTGAGTAGTCAAACCGGTAGCTACAGCATTTCTTCCGATTAGTCAGTTAGTTATTTGAGTTTAAGGGCGTTTCGACCAAAGCGTGGTCATTTAGCTCCCAGGGCATTTCTGTTATTCTCCCGACATATTTGTTACTGCAGATATTTATAGTCGATCACCCCTGCACTCGTGTCCTATATTACCACGTTCCGTCCCCCAATCTGTAAATATCCTATTCGGAGGGCATTCTCAGATCTGCTGCTATATCAGGCCCCGCTATAAATCTGCTCAAGCCGCTGAAAGGAATCGGAACTTGGACGAGAGCGGCCTGATGCGTTATGTTGGGCCTGCTTTGCTGTGTCAGACTTGCTACATTGTGTCGAAGTCGGTTGTGTTGTTGGGCCCGTTGTGTTGTGCCACGATCTGGTGTGTTGTGTATGAACCTGCTGGGTTCCGATAGGGTTCGTTGTGGTGTTTAAGAGTTTGTGGAGGGAGGATTGCTGTTTGGTGACCTGCTGTCGTCCCACTATGTATGGACCTGTTGTACTGGTCTTGCTGTCCCGGGACCTGCTGGAGGGGTCCCGCTGTGTGTGTGCCTGGTGTGCTGTACAGGACCTCCATGGCCGGCAGTGTACGTCACCAGGTGTGTGTGTGCCTGGTGTGCTGTACATGACCTCTATGGCCGGCAGTGTACGTCACCAGGTGTGTGTGTGTGTGCCTGGTGTACTGTACATGACCTTTATGGCCGGTAGTGTACGTCACCAGGTGTGTGTGTGCCTGGTGTGCTGTACATGACCTCTATGGCCGGCAGAGTACGTCACCAGCCGCCGCGGAACAGGGGCTGCCTCGCCAACGACCGTCTCGAGTTAGCCTGCGCAAGCAGACGTCGGTGGTGCACTCCAACCTGGAGGAGAACTACGACGCCGTCACCGCCAACAACCACGAGGCGCTGGTGCAGCTGCTCGACCAGGTGAGCTGGGCCGACCTGCGCATGCCGCACCACCGCCTCAGCGGGCGTGTTGGCTGAGTCGGCCGCCTGTCGGTCTGCCCGCCGGTAGGTCTGCCCATCTGTCTGTTCCCCTGCCGGTTATGGGCGCTGTATGACCAACGCAGTCGATGCGCCCGAAAGCCCAAATAACCAACCAACCCCTGCCGGTCTGTCCGCCTGAAGTTCTGCCCGCCTGTCTGTTCCCCCGCCGGTCAGTTCCACTGCCTGTCTGTCCGCCCGCTAGTCTGTCTCCTTGTCGGTCTGTCCGCCTGACGGTCTGCCCACCTGTTGGTCTGTCCGCCCGCAAGTCTGTCTGCCTGACGGTCTGCCCACCTTTCTGTTCCCCTGCCGGTCTGTCCGTCTGCTGACCTGTCCGCCCGCCAGTGCTGGTGTTGCCAGTGCTATACCCCGTTGCCTGTAATGTTAGCCAATCGCGCATTTATACACCCCAGCCTTCTGTCGCCCCCATTACTGCCTCGTGGTCCGTTCCTCCAGTGGTCTTTCTCCGCATTGCCTCGTGGTCCGTGCCTCCGGTGGCCGTTCCCATCATTACCCCGTGGTCCGGGTCTCCGATGATCGCTCCCATCATTACCTCGTGGTCCGTTCCTCCAGTGGTCTTTCTCCGCATTGCCTCGTGGTCCGTGCCTCCAGTGGCCGCTCCCATCATTACCTCGTGGTCCGGGTCTCCAGTGGCCGCTCCCATCATTACCTCATGGTCCGGACCTCCGGCGGCCATTCCTTGTCTAGAGGTTTGTATTTCGGATGGCCGCTTTCACCACCGTCTGATGGTCCGGACCATCCACTCGGTGGTCCGGAGTTTCTTTTGCCGCTCCTACCACCGTCTGATGGCCCGGACCATCCACTCGGTGGTCCGGAGTTTCTTTTGCCGCTCCTACCACCGTCTGATGGTCCGGACCTTCGACCCGGTGGCTGCTCCCACCACCGGGGGATGGTCCGGATCTTCCACCCGGTGGTCCGGACCTCCGCTTCCCACTCCCACCACCGTGTAATGGTCCGGAACTTCCACCCGGTGATCCGGACCTCCGCTTCCCGCTCCCACCACCAACTGCCGGTCCGGACCTCCCATCGTCTGGTGGTCGGGACGTGTGCCGGCCGGCCCGACACCAGTGACGCAGCCGATGACATCGCTCTCCCGACAGGTGTCGCGCCGGCGGCCGGTGCCGGCCGCGCTCCAGCCGCTCGAGCACAACCCGGCGCTGGCGTTCACCCACTTCAAGGTGTCGGCCGAGACGCACGTGACGTGCGGCCGGCGCGCCTTCCTGCGCGCGCTGCACCGCGACCAGCCGGTGCTGCTGATGCTGTCGAGCGAGCTGGCCGCCACGCCGGCCGCCTCGCTGCCGCCGGTGGCGCAGTTCCGCGACCTGGTGCAGGGCCACCTGCTGCCCAGGGCCAGCACCGGCTCCTACACGTCGGCCATGCAGGGTGGGTGGCGCGCCGAGCTGTGCCGAGCCGTCACGTGTGGCTGCCGTGGCGGTGTCCGTCCGTGCGTGGCTTGTCCGAATGTGTCCGTGGATAGGCGCTGCCTATACACGGACACTGAGACCCACCACATGCCTATTAGGCAGGTGGTGGGTCTCAGTGCAGGCGTCTCGAACTGTCGTCTGCGATCCGGGGCGTCCGCGCCTGACACCCACGACGTCCGCAGTTGCGAGCTCGCCAGACACGACCTGGTGAAAGACACGTCGTTGCTGACCCGTGTCGGCGATATAAGGCGGCGGCAGCTCGCTGAGCGGTGATGATCCGCCAGTGAAAGCCTGTCCTCAGCCATCAGCTTCAACATGAGGGCATTCTGATGTTATGGAGTCTCTTTGATTTTGGCGAGGTCTGGTCACTGCATCGTGGCGCTCTCACGTGCTTGCTGTTGTGATTCTGTTTCGTGGTGCAATTTTTCAGTCAATTTTGCCTGCTAATTTTTCGTCTTAGAACGATCGCGTTGCACATAATTGTTTGTTTTCTATAATCGGTTCGACATTTGTTGATTATGCAATCGAATGTGACATGCAAACAATTTCATCCTGCAATTTTATACTTCTACGTTTTGCTTCACTTCTATCACTGTTCTTATTCATTGAAAATGTTAGGGAGTGAAGAAACATTCATACTTGACTAACTTTGGAAGCCTAATTTCCAGACTTGAAGACCGATCTAGGAAGCTATTCGAGAGAGATTGAGTGTATCCAACGGAAGATAACTAAAGCCAATTTTGCAATGATATCCAGCAAAACTGCATAGCAGGACTTTTCTCAACACACGCACACACTTATACACATGCACATCCACACACACGTACATATATATATACATATATATATATATATATATATATATATATATATATATATATATATATATATATATATATATATATATATAAATATATATATGCATACATATATATACATATATATACATAAATATGTTATCTATATACATATATATATATATATATGCATGTATGCACGTTAACTTGATTTATATATTTATTTATATGTATGCTTATGTGGTATGTATTTTCCCAGAAACCCGGTGTGACTTGATTGTGTCGCTGTGTGATATTGTGCCCTGTGTGACAATGTAGTGACCATGGCTGGGGATCCAGGGTGGGTCGAGTGAGAGATTCTGGCCCCCATGGTTTGGTACCCCGCTAATTGTTAACTTGCAATTTCCCCTATTCATTTAGCAAATATGTCTGTCAAATTTGGCCATGGCCCCGTCCCGTTCTCCTGGCTTGGTGAGAGTGATCTCCAGCCCCAGTGGTGACGGTCTGCCTGCACCCGCAGCCACCGTCTGGGTGTACCCGCCGGTGACGGTGCGGCCGCTCTGGGAGCTGGTCTGCAGCCAGCCGGCCGTCACCAGCGACCAGCAGGAGCAGGAGGTGTGCCTGCTGCTGCTGCAGACGGTGCACCACCTGCTGGAGCTGCAGGCGCGCGGCCAGCAGTTCGTCGACCAGTCGCTGTGCGAGCTGATCGCCACCGACGCCGACGGCGAGCCGCAGTGCCGCCTGGTGGCCGTCTACGGCAACTGCAGCGAGCAACAGAAGCTGACCGCCTGCCAGGCGGCGCTGGCGGTGATGCTGCGCATGCTGGGCGTCGAGGACGCGCTGGAGCGCGTGCGCGACGGCCGCGGCGTCAGCGTGCCCGACGTGCCGTCGCTGCACGCGTTCGAGCTGCTGGCCAGCCTGCTGCTGCGCGACGACGGCTCGTCGCTGCGGCGCGTGCGCGGCGTGCTCGAGTACCTGCTGTGGGGGCCGGCCGACGTGGAGCTGACCGGCGCCGCCGGCTCGCTGCAGCGCTGGCTCGACCTGGAGCGCGCCGCCGCGCTCAACGGCCTGGTGCGCACGCGCCAGCTGTGGAGCGTCGAGCTGTCCGTGCTCGAGGAGTTCCGGCTCATGTTCCTGGTGCACACGGACGCGGACGCGCTGGCGGACGCGTCGGCGCTGCTGGACATCTAGGCGGCGCCACCGCCTAGATCTGGGCGCCGTGCGGGCGGCCCGGCCGTACTTGTGATATTGGCGTTCGGCGCGCGCGCGCTCGGCGGTCGCGGTCGGGCCGACCTCCCGACCCTGGCCGACCAGGCGACCTCGGTGGCCAGTAGCGCACCCCGGCGGTCGGACGTGGCCGACACAGGCGAGACGGCGTCGGCGCGAGCGCCTGCGTCGGTCTTCACCGGCGGCGCTTTCGTCGGGGCGTGATCACCTCTGACGGAGTTAATCTGACACCGTCAGAGCAGGGGAGTTGGATCGTTTTGTGCGTGCCGGTAGGATGGTCGCCATTGGACCGCTTGCCGTGATTGGGTATCTTATCTGACATGATCGAAGACCGCACTCGCACCTTGTGCCCGCTGAACTGCGCTTCGGATTCGTAGCCGGTGCTGTGTGTAACTATGTAGTGGTGATTTTAACTGCCACCTATATTTTTTACTAATCGTGAAATGCAGCCATAATATGTTCGACGCCCGTGTTTTTCACTTCGTAGTGAATGGAGACAGCAGCGTTCGGTGCAATGACTCCAATGGCTTCGACAGCACGTGCGTTTTTGTTTGGCTCAACTGCCTGTCAGTCGGTCAGGTCGATCTAAGTGTTGACCTTTTCATGTGATGGTGACTTATCTTACATTTGGGAAGTAGCGTCGACGACAGGTCACGGACGTTAGTCCAAGGGTCGAACACCTGGCACCCAACAGAGCTTCGATCGTCATGCCTATCGGAAACGTTTGATTAGTTGGCAATCCAATTTGCCCTTAACGCGACGTGAAATCTCGTCAAGTACATCAACCGACGATGGTAATGAGCAATGTCTGTGCCTCATGAAAGCAGTCAACTCTTGCTATTCCACCATTCCCACTATAGCACCCGACTGGCAGATAAGAAACGTGATGTCTTTGGCCCTTTATCACACCACCGAGTTGAAAGCAAAGAGTCGCGTACTGTTTGTTGTTTATTGGGGGTTCACTACACACTTTATGCACATGCACGGCTAATAGCGCCGCCCATACTGTTTCGCCGGTGGGCCGCGGGATTGGGAAATGTCCCGAGCGGCGCTGGTGTCGAACCTGGGACTGGTATCCAGAGCCCAACACCTTAAGGAGAATCGCATAGTGTTATATCTGACCAAGAGACCATAAGGCATTTATCAGATACCCATGGCGACAGGACGCATTTATGAGGTCTCAATGGTAATTTATTACAGCTCCCGATGTGCTTATTTGGGGCCACAGCGTAGTCGATGCGCCCTAAAGCCCTGCTAACTAACTGGGGCCACAGCGCTAGTTGCGCTAGAGCGCTAGTGCCCTGCCGCTAGTTGCGAGGACTTGTACACTTTGGAGGGGTCAAGTGCGTTTTTGGCCTCCCGTTACACTCTTACGTCTCCGCTGTGTTTATCTGGGTCCTCGGCGCGAATTGTTGGTAGCACAGCGCGATTTTGGGGATTCCGGCGCGATTTCTCGGGGCTTCGTCACAATTTCTTTGGCCCAGGTGAGAGATTCTTTGGACCTGACGAAGGTTTTCTCTGTCCGAATCAATTTTGGCTATCAGTCCGAATCAATTCTCTGGGGACCCTTGGTACCCAGAGACCTACACCTTAACCACCCGGCCACCCCCGTCCCTCTTCCACCGTATGATAACCTCATATATAGTGAACGGAATTCCACCCCACCCCTACTCCAGATACGGGCGAATCTCCTGTGCATAGGCATTAGTGTCGCCACGGATTTGGGATAGGGGAGACGAGAGGATTTCTGTATCGATTTCATCCATGCAACGCCATAAAATGCTGGTTAAGTTTCACCAAGTTAGGGAGATCGCCACTTGTTCCCCACATTTGCGACGCCATTGCGCACGGGCAGGGGCGGATACAGGAGAGGGGCACTGGTGGCTTGTCTTCGCCCTCCCCGCCACTATAGAAAAGTGGTGCCACTCTGGTGGGGAAGAGGCACTCATCCGGGGATCCGAAGAATGAAAAGCCGAATGTCACCCCTCTAGCCAAGTGCCCCTCCCTCGTCAATATTCCTGGATCCGCCCCTGGTCGGGGAGCTGAGCATTACACCATGGGCGTTGGATAAAAGAATGAACCCGAAAACCATCATCCCCTACACCCTAGCAGAAGTTTGGCGTCACCGATATCTACCAGGGAGAGGCTGCAACTGCATAACCTATATTTTTTTCCCACAGAGGGCATCCCGCAAACACAAGCTTCAGTGAAAAGCAGTGAAGACCAAGGGGGAACAATAACTTGCAAAAACGATTGGACCCTGGACATGTATCCCACCCAGTAAAGTTTATGAGCATAGCCCTCCGCTCGCAAGGTTGCTAAGTGAATGGGAAAACAATCAAAACTCCAGTGCTTTTCCTGAAGTGACTTCGTTTTAAATCGTTTATCACAGCCCTACTCCCGAACATTAATTCACATATATATATATATATATATATATATATATATATATATATATATATATATATATATATATATATATGCATATTCCATTTCCTTCATGTGCAGCTCTTTGGTCCTTTCCACGAGTTATGTCCTAAGATAAGTTCACACCATCCCCAACCCCACTCCCGTTTCATATAAGCTTTACGATCCGGCCTTGGACCGCGAATTGTTTCTCCCATCCAGTTACGTTAACGTAGCACCACCATTGATTTGCAACGTTGGAACGACATCGCGTTTGAACCTCGTGCACAGGTTTCTTTCGCACGTCGACAAGAGGGGGTCTTCTGGCGGAGGCCAACGAGCCGTGCCTGGCTCTGCGTCGTGAACTGCTTGGCATGCGCTATGCGTCCAAGCTGAGCCAGTTCCCTGACCACCTCACCTATCGGTCGGCGGTTTCTCGACATTCCCTGGTTATGTTCAGGGGGAGGCGATAGGGGACGTTTGTCTCTTTCTGCGTGAGAATCCAAGCATACAATTGCTTGGTGTGCTGCGTGTGAAATCTTTAAAAACTCCCTGAAGACTGACCACTCCAAGTATCAATGTGTCGCTGACATCTATGAAGAAAGGTGATGGCATTCCTCTAGAACACAAGCTAAGGGCACTAGAACCTATATCGTCATACTAAGACTACACTCCGACATATACAGATGGCTGTATAAGACGGGCACCGATGTTGGTAACACCTTTGTAACGAATACCGTGACACGAACGTTTTCTCTCCTCGCGACTGCATCAGTGTACACGTCTGAGCTAGTCGCCATCAGCAAGGCACTGAGTTTTATTGAGGTAGGATATAATGAACTGCACGTGATATATAGCGACTCGCTTAGTAACCTACTGGCGCTAAGTGAGTCTTACCCATCGAACCCACTGGTACAAAGCGTCTTACCTAGACTCACGACACTGAACATGGAAGATAAACAGGTGGTATTCCATTGGCTTCCAAGCCATGTGGGAATCAGGGGAAATGAGGTTGCTGACGCTGCGGCGAAGCATGCTGCTGATGGTCCACGAAAACGATGTCCACCTCTCCCTGCGAGGGATTTTTTCCAGACATTATAGGAGGGCGGTTTTGAAGAAATGGCAGGACAGCTGAGATTCTCACACTAACAACAAGTTGAGGAGAATCAAACGCCGTCTTGGTGAGTGGTCATCATCATCGTCGTATAGAATCAGAAGTCATGGTGTGGTATTATGCCGCTGGCGTATAGGTCGCACATACAGAACTCGAAGATCCTCCTAAGTAGCGACCAAAGGCCACTGCGCTAAAGGTGCCAAGCTCCACTGTCGGCTCAACATATATTGGTTACGTGCCCTCGACTTACCCGTTATCGGCGGCGCCACGTTGGATACACGTCGGTCTCGTCACGGGAATTACTGGGGGATGGGTCACCATTCGTTCATTGCGTGAGACGAAATGTACGACCCTCAATATACCAGGAGGTGCTGAGGTTACATCAAAAGTAACGTTAGGGATTAAGCCATATTACTGAACGTTTCGGCCAGGGGCCATCGTGAGGAGTGTACATTTGAATAATATAGCATAATCCCTAACGTTACTTTTGATGTAAACTCAGCACCCCCTGGTATATTGAGGGTAGTACATCTCGTCTCACGCAATGTCTAAAACCCAGGAACACTTAAGAGCCATTCTTCATTGTATTAAACCATTCGTTCAATCGGGCCAGATATTTCGCTTCCTTTCGGAACTCAGATTTTCTGTGATATACGCGCCTCACTAATACCTCGTCTGGTTTGTGGCAAAATCATTATGGTTCTACCGTACGTCTTTACTGTAGCTGGTTCGAAAATGTCTTGCATATTAAACAATCTGGACTAGTCCTAGATCGGATACTCCCGTGTGACTGACTATGCTATGGGCGCTGCATGACCACTGCAGTCGATTCGCCCCTAAGCTTCAACAAACAAACAGTAGAGCCTCGTAAAGTATAATGTTCTGACATGAGAAGATCAACATTGGTGCCACAGAGCAAGGACGCGTTTTGTAGAGGATGCTGGAGCCATGCGCCCCCCCCTCCTACCCGAAAGGTGTGCCCATCCGGCTGGAAAAGGCGTCCCTTTAGGGAGGCTGGAGTGCACCACACCCCCGCCTAACGCATTTTTCTGCCGAATGCGCCCCGCCAATATGTGCCCTCCTCCCCGGTGAAAATTCCCGGATCCGCCCATGCAGCCATATTATATCAACATGGCAACAACATTGCAATTGCAAGCACAGACTGGCGCCCACGAACACTGCGTTCCCAATACAACATCCGTGTCGCAACGACACAGTTTTTGCACCGACGACTTTCAACAAGAAGTCGATCGTTGTCACCGAGGCGGCGCCGTGTCCACCACCGGTGACACCTGGTGGCCGGCAGCGGAACTAGCCGGCCGGCCGGGCCACAGGGCGCAGTCGGCGTCTCACCTGCACACCTCGTGACCAGCCTTGACGCCGGCACGGGCGGCTCGCCTCCGGCCGACGCGCAGTAGCTACGCCGACGTGATTGGAAAGTGGCGGCGAGCCACGGAGACGCTGGCGGCGGCGGCGGCGGCGGCGGCGGCGGCGGCGGCGGCGGGCCGGCCACGCCGTGGCAGCGCCGACACTACCACCGCCACCCAACACCAGCTGCAGCGGACGCAGCCAGCCGCCGTGCACAGCATGCAGCGGGCAGCTACCGTGCCCAGCATGCAGCGGGCAGCTGCCGACGGCGGCGCCGACGCCGGCGCCGTCGCAGCGCCGGAGGATGACCCGGCCATACAGTCGGAGATCGTGCAGGGACAGTAAGTGACGGCTGTGTGCGCACCGGCGCCACCCGGGCTGGCGGTGTGCTCCGCACATAGCTCCTACCTGTGATGCACATGCTGCAGATTACCTGGTACATAATTGTATTGTTTTTGGTTGCTTGATACGCGACGACGTTGGGGCGGGTTCATTCACATTGGCTGTTAAAGCTCGTGTTTTGCCATGTTAGTTTTCCAGCTGTCGATTGAAGCTACGGCAACATGCTGTGCCGTATGTGCACACTTGACCTGCCATGAAACAATGGGCCACGTGCATCCGTCTACCCACCCATTGGACGGTGTCTATTTCAGTGGGCGTTTCCGCTTGCAGTCACCCTGTGTTTGAGCTGTGCCGACACGACTCGGCAGACTGACAGACCGCCGAACTGTCCGGAAGATACTGTTATCACTGCTATCGCTCTGACCACATAATGGATACTTATACCGGAATGACGGTCACTTTGGTTCACTGCCACCACATGCGCTTGGGTTAGCATAGACGCTGCACTATGTCGCTGTCGTATTTGGTACGTTATCATTCCGTCGCATTGTGGATGTATCCATGATAGATCACATCCAGTATCCACGATCGTGTATGTATTGTGGATACATCTGTGTTGAATATATCCTACACGGCATCTCCAATATATCATCTCACTTCATGCATAAATACTCTTGTTTTTCGTTATTATCCAGCACGTCTGGTAATTCTTGCTCCGTTTCTCCTGCTCAGGCATTTTAGGGAAATTTGTATCATGCGAATGCGGCAGGAAATCTCAGTGCGTGCGAACTTGATGCTTCTAGTGTGCGTAGAATGAGAAGATGCATCTCTGACAAAATGATGACAAAATGAATGCCCCAAATTACAACTGCTCTTCTACAACCAATTTTCTGGCTGATCCAGAAAGTTGTTTTCTGGCCGTTTTATGGGGGGTATTACCATTTTTATATCGGTGATTCCGAAGACCTCTTAGAATTTGAACAGTTAAGATCGGGTGAGTCCGTTTCAGAGAACATTTCTCTAATCAAGTGTTTTTTTAGATTTGGCGAAAATGCGAGTTTAGTGCAAGACTTTGATAATATGTCTTTTTGGGGGTTCATGGTCCCGTGCCAACCCCAAACACCATCCCTACCCCAGCTCGGCCAGCGGCTGCTCTTGGAGCATGTCAGAAATGCGAACGGAACTAGGTCAGTTTTTAGCTGCACCTGGAGATTGAGAACCGGCTTGACCACAATACAAGCCTCGGAAGACCCAGGCGCCTTACACCCACCATGAATCTTAAGACCTCCCATGATAGAGGGCACGCGTTATTCCACACCCCTGAAAGGCCAAATACAGAAATTGTCATGTGTAGGTCTTGTGGTCTTGTAGGTAATTGTAGGTCTTGACAAATTGTCATGTGTCACTTCTCCAGAAGCGGGTCTTTCGTAGAAAGCATTCGTTGAGCAGGAGATGGGGTGCATCGAGTTTTATTGAAAGGGAATGTTTTCCTTATTTCAAAAGAAGGAACCTTTCCCAAAGGGAGGAGGCTCAGGCTGTGCACACAGTACTCTCTCCTCCCTCTATCTCCCTCTCTCTCTATCTCGCTCTCTCTCTCTCTATTTCACTATCTCTTACTCTCTCTCCCTCTCCCTCTCTCCCTCTCCCCCTCTCCCTCTCCCTCTTTCTGTGTCCTCCCTTGACTCCCGGCTGTGTACTCGTAAGACCTGGTATGCCTACTCGGAGTCGCTTGTTCTCTACTGCACCGAGGCGCTGCTTGCTTGGATGCTTGTCTCATTGGAGTTATATGGGAATCACTAATGTGTTGCAGCAATGTAGTGTTACACCAATGTAAGGTGCTGGCAGAGGCGCAGCCAAAAGGGCCGAGGTAACAATCATCCCTCCCTTAGCAACCAAAAATATATTAGATCAATAGGAAAATGTGTTATTTTCACCATGTAAAACCAGAAATCTTCGGCGCATTTCGCGCGGCGAAGGCAGTTTCTATTTCACTCCTGTGGGGGGCGGGGGGCAGTCGGGCACCCTTTAAGAAAAGCTGCCTCCTGGTACACGCCACGACAATCTCAGCACCGCAACACTTCAGATCCTCGGCCACCCTTGCATTGCCAGTGACTGCGCAATGGCCGATTATTTGGGCGGATGGTGGCATTTCCGTTCCGAGACAATTACCCGGCATTACCAAGCATTGCAGCGTACCATTGCTTTCAACCCGTCAATGTCCATGCTATATTATGTTGCAGGCGTTTTGAGGGGGCCGCTTGTGTGGGCTTAGTGTGTGATGAACGTGGGCTGACGTGGGCTGGCTTGACAGACGTAGGGCAATGATGTGCGACATAATATCCAAGATTCAACATGTTCATGCAGGAAGTAGCTTCAGAATTAACATAAAATCATATGGGGGTTTTGAACATTCTGTTGCATTCAACATTCTGCGCCTTCGACGTTCTGTTGCACCTCAGTGGTGTTGACTGTTGGAGATTCTGGTCTTGGCCATTGAAGTGTTTGGATATTAAAGTATTTGGATATTCTGACCCTCGGTCGCTTATTTCAGGATGCTTGTTCTGGCGAAAATGAACGAGACGAAAATGGCGTACGCGAGGGAGGAGGAGAGGTCGTTAATATCGTCGTTCAACAAAGATCAACGGAAATATGGAACAACATCAACATACTTAAATAAACCTGAAAGGTTTATATCATATACAGTGCAACCAGGAGACACCTTACAAGGGATTTCCCTGAAGAATAATGTGACGGTAAGTTGCAGTTTTTGTGGCGCACATCTTGCAATTTGGTTTGCACCCTGCCCTACATTTTACCCCATTGTAGGTAGTGTCAAATTCGAGTCATCAGTTGGTCAAAATTCACTCAGTTGGGCATCAGGATGTAAGTACAACAATTTTTCCCTTAACGCCCCTTGGAGTGGGGGTGGGGATGAAATCCACCCACCCCTCCAGTTTTTCATACATAATTTAAAATGATGCAGGCTGATATACACCAGTTTTTGTGTACGTGCTTAAAAATGATGGGCACATTGTTTAAAGTAAGAAAAACAAAAATTGACCAAACATTTTTTGAGTTAGGGGCAATTGAAGTAGAAAAATTGGAGTGCCAGACCACAAAATTTAGCACTCATGTGCTTCCCATATATTGGCAAAAGGGAAGTGTTCTTGGCAACAGTAGCAACTTGCTTGATGTATATTGTTATGCTATATAGTTTCAAAGTCATGCTATGTCACCAAAGCCAAGTCAGATCAAGTGATCAGCAAGTGATTTGTGATCAGTCAATGGAACCCAACTTGTTTAATATAACGAAGAATGGCTCTTAAGTGCTCCTGGATTTTAGACATTGCATGAGATGAAATGTACAACCCTCAATATACCAGGAGGTGCTGAGTTTACATGAAAAGTAATGTTGGGGATTATGCTATATGACTAATACTACTCTTACTCTGCTGAGTAACATAGCATAATCCCTAACATTACTTTTGATGTAAACTCAGCACCTCCTGGTATATCGAGGGTCATACATTTTGTCTCATGTAATGAACCAAACTTGGTCAAATGGAATGTTGTCATAAATGCAAATGACTGTCATGCAGTTGTCAATGGCCCCTAACCCCAATTCACCATCATCACTGTCATGCAATTGATGTCACTTTGCATGTTACTCCCTACACATCCTGAAAACTACTAGCTGTCATTGTGTACCTTAGTATTTCCATACTTTATTCATGTACTTCACTCCTTTCTTTGTGAAGCTGATTGCACTGAGCTGCCCAACATAGCAGTCAGGCAGACAGCCATGTTCTGGTAGCTTGAGCAGGTAATGACCTGATAAAGTGCTGTTATATAGGTGACCTGAGGTCAAATTCTTGGACTAGCATCTGTATTGCATCATTAGTAATGTCCAAAACATCATTGATGTTCATTTTTGAGAATCTAGACAACCAGCGATCCATAACAATGATAAAACAAGGCACACATAACCATAAAATTTGTAAGAAGTTCATTAAATTTGCAGACAATAGTGTTTATTATTGTGCCTATCCACCCTGTGAGTTTTGTTGCTCAAGCTTTAATACTAGCCAAGATCTTAGGGTGGGGCTGGAATCTGCCCCCTCTCCATTGAACATAATTTTGAGAGTCCCTCCAGACCATGTGTTAGGAGTTTGTGATAGGCAATAAAAATGGTACAGCATTCAGTTGATTTACCTTAAAATGTCTGGAAAACTTCTGATTTTGAAGACTATGTGGTCATCTGGACTTGGATGTTATATGAATATGAAATTTTGTTTGCATCATGGCTGCAACTCATAATATTGTTGATTTAGACACTGTTCCAGATTAACATCATATTCGTTCCCCACATATTTCAATGGCTCAATATGCAGAGATGATAACCCAAATATGTCTAATGAACATTTATTTCTTAGTTGTTAAGAATTGTAATGGATATATTACAATTCTTGACAAGTATTTCACCATCTTCTTCCTTATTAGTATCTGTGGTTACATCCCTGTAGGAATGCTATGCCATGGTCCAGTCTCTAAAATGTGGCAGGTGTCAACAACATCTTGGGTGTGCATACCAAAATGCAGGCATGAAATGTGTGCAGAAAGGCCTCCAGGCATGCATCAAGGTGCACCAAGTGTGCATTGCAGCCAGGAGTGCGCCAGGTTGCAGACCAATACACCAGAAATTGAGAAACACCAAGTGTGAGCAGTGCTAATGATTGGGTGCACAAAAGCTTAATGTACCATACAAGGCTTAGTGTTGAGCATTGATATGGTGCTTGGTCCTGAAGCTATTCAAATTAGTTGCATGATTAATAGGGGGACAAAAGGGACATTTTTCCCACAGTGGTGATTTGCCCTAAAATCATGCTGGATCTCCAGAACATCATGCTAGGTCTAAAAATGGCAGGGCCACAACAAAATTGGGGTATCCCAAAAATCATGCTGGTGTCCCAAAGCGCATCCCAGCCTCCAAGACCTCATCAGAGTCAAAACAAATTGCTCTGGGCCCAAGCATTTCACAAGTTCATTAAGCAGCATACCAACCCCTCTACTCGCAAAATATATTGCATAGCCCAAGAAATTGGCTCGATCTCTAAAGGGCAAATGCTGATCTGAAAAGGTCCTGCCACACACCAAAGCATTGTGCTAGACATGTATAATTGTGCTTGGGTTCAGTGTGTCTGGATATAAACAAAAGACCATTTTAAATGACTGGAGCCCCAGTAGGCATAGTAAATCCACCAAAAAGTATGTCCTGAAAAATTTAATCAGGAAATCAATTTGGCAAAAACTACATGAAGCAAACAAAGCAATATTACCAGCCCTGAAAGCATATGTCAGGCTTGTTTCATTGGAAAATTATGCTGTCTTTAATTATATTGAGACAAGAAAAAATGGGCCCTTTGAAAAAGAACAGTGTTGAAAGTCTGCTGGTAATTCACAAGTCCCACAAATGCAGATGAGTGTGGCATATATGGTGGCTTTATGTTGCATTAGTAAGATCATCTGTAAAAAGCTGCTGCTGACCACATATGATGGCAATAATATTTTGATGGATAAAATACTTTTGGCAGTGTAGACATTTGGAACTGGCAATGTGAGTGTCACATGACATTGCATTGCTCATTCTTCAATTGGTTAATTAAGTATTGCATTGATACTTGTTGCCTGCACCTGTGAAGGGTGTAACGTTTTGCTTTTAATTGTGGATGCGCTTTCATGTAATGAAGGTTTTGCAGTGTTCCTCCCCTGCCCAAACAAAATTTGATACTCTTCAAATTTCGATAAATTTATTTTGGAGGCCACCCACCAATTTCAGAATCAAGATGGTCGCACCCAAAGTGGTGCATTTCTGCAGTCAGCCAAATGTGGTGTAATGTTTGATGGACTTGGGCTCACTCTGACCCTAAGCTGGGAGAGGGTTGTCTGCTGCCATCACGTCGGGCTGTGTGTCCGGGTGTGGGTCGTCGGTAGAGCCTCGTTCCCTCGCATCAGTCTGACGTGTCCAGTGTAGGCCGTCGGTACAGCCCCGTTCCCTCGCATCAGTCTGACGTGTCCAGTGTAGGTCGTCGGTGCAGCCTCGTTCCCTCGCATCAGTCTGACGTGTCCAGTGTAGGTCGTCGGTGCAGCCTCGTTCCCTCGCATCAGTCTGACGTGTCCAGTGTAGGTCGTCGGTACAGCCTCGTTCCCTCGCATCAGTCTGACGTGTCCAGTGTAGGTCGTCGGTACAGCCTCGTTCCCTCGCATCAGTCTGACGTGTCCAGTGTAGGTCGTCGGTACAGCCTCGTTCCCTCGCATCAGTCTGACGTGTCCAGTGTAGGTCGTCGGTACAGCCTCGTTCCCTCGCATCAGTCTGACGTGTCCAGTGTAGGTCGTCGGTACAGCATCGTTCCTTCGCATCAGTCTGACGTGTCCAGTGTGGGTCGTCGGTACAGCCTCGTTCCCTCGCATCAGTCTGACGTGTCCAGTGTAGGTCGTCGGTACAGCCTCGTTCCCTCGCATCAGTCTGACGTGTCCAGTGTAGGTCGTTGGTGCAGCATCGTTCCTTCGCATCAGTCTGACGTGTCCAGTGTAGGTCGTCGGTACAGGTCGTCGGTGCAGCCCGTTCCCTCGCATCAGTCTGACGTGTCCAGTGTAGGTCGTCGGTGCAGCCTCGTTCCCTCGCATCAGTCTGACGTGTCCAGTGTGGGTCGTCGGTACAGCCTCGTTCCTCCGCATCAGTCTGACGTTCCAGTGTAGGTCGTCGGTACAGCCTCGTTCCTCTACTGTACGTGTCCAGTGTGGGTCGTGGGTACAGCCTCGTTCCCTCGCATCAGTCTGACGTGTCCAGTGTGGGTCGTCGGTACAGCCTCGTTCCCTCGCATCAGTCTGACGTGTCTGGCTGTGGGCCGTCCGTGTAGGTGGACTTCGTTCCACGTTAGTTTCGGTTTGCCATTCAGCGTGTGGCGAGGCCTCTGGCGGCAGTAAGCGCACCATCCGGTTCCAGCAGTGGAGGTGGCGTTCGCCGTTTTACAATCGGTTTGCGGCCTTGTTATCTGTCATGCCGGCATGCTCCAGCAGCCATTGCGAGGTGATGTGCCATCGGTCATGATGTTCTGCCAACTCTGCAAGAAGGTTGTGACTTAGATGCAGTATCTGGTTCTGATTGTGCTGGTCTCAACTGAGCAGTTGCAGTTTAGAGCAAGGGTTGGTGCCAGGCTTGGATTCAAGCTACAGAGTCCTAGATTTTTAGAGCAAAGGCTGACCATACGTGCGCCGAGCCACACCATACAAAAAAAAACTCGGATAACTCAGAACTGTCTGGATATGATGAAGTGTAATTTGCCTAGCTGTAATGATATTTGTGTTTTCATTCATTCATTCTTTGCATTTGCAAATCTCTAAAATTACCCACAATACAAGTGTGGACTTCCACCATTGCAGGCTGCCATGCATTATTCGTGGCCCATGCGGCTAGCTACAGAAGCCGAATGTGCTGGCATTCGATAGTCAAGTCGCTTTGTTTGTGTCTGGGTGAGTTAGTTTTTCACGTGAATATCTTAATAACTGGATGACATAGAAGCAATAAACCATATTACAATTATCATTGCAAACCTGAGAAATATTATCATCAGTATTATCATTATTAAGTTGTCCACATATATTGGGTGCTTTATATGATGGGGCATTTGATGTAAAACAAAGCCACCTTGATTAAATATGGTTAGTTTTCCAATATGCCCTTAGCACTAGTAGCAACATTACTTTAGAAGGCTCCTCATTTGCAGAATATAACTCAGCTGAACTGAAAAGCACTCTTCATGCAACTTAAATTGCATTGCAGCTGTACTATGGTGATTCCACGTTTGCCCCGGACTGCCGTAAATTACGTGCAATGACAGGAAGCTGCTCAATGCCACCAGCTACAAGTTGTTACACAACCAGTGTAGCAAAAACCAGTTTTATCTGACCTTGCACCGACCTGCCACCAGATGGAGCAGCTGAAGCGGGCCAACAAGCTGTGGACCAACGACAGCCTGCACCTGCGGCGCACGCTGCTGGTGCCGGTGCCGCTGGAGCCTGGCGAGGCGGTGCCCGACGTGGTCATGTCGGCCTCCACCAGCCTGGACAGCCTCCACTCGTCGTCGTCCACCTCGACGCGCACCAACGGCGTGCAGCGCGCCGGCTCGCAGGGCGACCTGGACAGGTCGGAGCAGAGCGCGTCCGAGTTCCTCAGCAACGTCGACAGTGTCATAGCCACCAGCAAGCGCAGCGTCGAGAAGATGGCGTCCTCCCAGCCGTAAGTGTACCAGCCGCTGTTGCTCCAGTGAGGCCAGGCCAGGCAGACTGCCGGGGTCATCCCAGCCGCTGTTGTGTCAGTCAGGTCAGGCCAGCCCAGGTGGACCGCCGGGGTCCTCTCACCCTCTGTTGTGTCAGTCAGGTCAGGCCAGCCCAGGTGGGCCGCCGGGGTCCTCTCACCCTCTGTTGTATCAGTCAGGCCAGGCCACGCGGACCGCGGGGTCCTCCCAGCCGCTGTTGTCAGTCAGGCCAGGCGGACCGCGTGGGTCCTCCCAGCCGTGAGTGTACCAGCCGCTGTTGCGCCAGTGAGGCCAGGCCAGGCAGACTGCCGGGGTCATCCCAGCCGCTGCTGTGTTAGTGAGGCCAGGCCAGGCGGACCGCGTGGGTCCTCCCAGCCGCTGTTATGTCAGTCAGGCCAGGCCAGGCCAGGTGGACTGCGGGGTCCTCCCAGCTGCTGTTGTGTCAGTCAGGCCAGGCCACGCGGACCGCGGGGTCCTCCCAGCCGCTGTTGTCAGTCAGGCCAGGCGGACCGCGTGGGTCCTCCCAGCCGCTGTTATGTCAGTCAGGCCAGGCCAGGCCAGGCCAGGTGGACTGCGGGGTCCTCCCAGCTGCTGTTATGTCAGTCAGGCCAGGCCAGGCCAGGTGGACTGCGGGGTCCTCCCAGCCGCTGTTGTGTCAGTCAGGCCAGGCCAGGTGGACCGTGAGGCCCTCCCAGCTGCTGTTGCGCCAGTCAGGCTAGGCCAGGCGCTGCATGATGTCGCCATGCTCTGCCATTCTGGGAATGCGATTTGTCTTCTTGAAGTGTGTTTCTGTTGAAGTGTATGCCTTTGCCATATTTCATGTGCTTCGATGTATGTGTGGGTCTTAGCCAGCTGTTTATGTCATGTTATACCCGGAATGTGATTTGGAGTAGTCGACTAGGTAAAATTGGCTCGCCAGTCGGCCACGCACAGCTTATGACCGCGTAAACACGACCTGGAGGGTCAATGATAAAAGGTAGACACAATTTCGTTGCACCACTGAACAGATGAAGGATGGTACTGCTAATGGGTAGAAACCGCCTTTACTTTGCCATGAACAGAGGGTGGAAACAAAACTGAACGGAACAAAATTTCAGCTATTGGTTAAGTCTGTCTATTGGGTGGTTCACGACGCACTTTATTGCACATTCGCGGCTAATGCCGCCGCCCACACCATTTCGCCGGTGGGGCGCGGGATTGGGAATTGTCCTGAGCGTCTCTAGTGTCGAACCCGGGACCTTTGGTACCTATAGACCGACACTTTCACCGCTTGGCCATCCCGCCCCTCATTGGTTCAGTCGGGGCAGTTGGTGGGCTAACTCTACGCACGGAACGTAGTGAACATGGTTGCCATAAAACATATAGCGTGCTGTTGCATCCTTCGGTCCAACAAATACGTCATTCAGCTGGAGAATGGAGTTGAGCCCTCCGGTCTCCCCTCCCTGGCCCTGCCACTGGCCCACCTTCTCTGGCCGGCTGGGCACCAGTCAGTTGGATGATGGAGTTGAACGCTCCCCCCTGGCCCTGCCACTGGCCCACCAACTTCTACCGGCTAAGTACAATAGCACGCGCCAGGAAAATGCCTTCGCGTCTCATTTGAGAACGCCTGTGTTCAGCAGGGCCAAGAACGTGTGGACGTGTTTTACGACCTGGAAAGCTGACAGATAATTAGTGTCCAGGATTGTTTTGAAAGCACGTCTTGGAATACTAGCAAAATCTGCGTAGGTAAATACCTGGTTTTCCCGAGTCGCACTGTATGAGTCATCCATACCAATACTCTGCAC
Organism: Imbricaverruca yamaguchii; assembly: GCA_034440575.1. Lineage (NCBI taxonomy): Eukaryota > Metazoa > Arthropoda > Thecostraca > Neoverrucidae > Imbricaverruca > Imbricaverruca yamaguchii. Next base: position 1,891,298 of record JAOTOL010001631.1, on the reverse strand, counting down.
CGGTTCTTTTCTTCCATTTCCCTTGCCGTGTTGTGAACCGAAAGAGAACTTCGCACAGCACACGTCTATGCAGAAGTTCCCTTCATGTATACAAAGCGTTCAGCCTATATCGTCGATGTCAGTACAGAATAGCGCCATCGTCTCAATCATTTGTTGAAAACAAGTGATGGAAAGCGGCTCTGAAACGTAGCTAAGTTTTCCAGCATCCGTTAGCACTTCATGTCTTCCAAAGGTCTCAAAACCCGTGCCCACATGTTCGCGGGGAAATAGGTCGATTGTTGCGATAAAGCTTCCGTAATTGAGGCAGTCGCTAGATAGTTGCCTGTTATAGCGTGTAATTAAGTGGTGTGATATATGTGATAATGTAGCCAATTTACGTTGTTGACTGGCAGCTGGCCGGTTGTCATGACAAGTGTGACCGTACTCAAGTTTACCGCACATCACCTGATGGGCCAATTACAAGCGATCATTACACAGGACTTGGGCGCTGTATGACCGAAGCAGTCGATGCGCCCCTAAGCCCAAATAGCCAACCATTACGCAGGACTGCATTATGAAACAGATCACTATGTCAGCGTTAGAAATGCCCGGCTGTTTTGGATGACCTCTCTCCGGAGAGGACAAGTGGGCGCATAGACCCTTCTTTCACGTTGTCGGCAAGGTCGACCGGATGACCTTGACTGGTCGCCGCACGACTCCCCGCCGCGTGCGTGAGCAGGCCGGTCTGGTGGTGGCGTGCAGGAGTGGACTATAAGACTGCTTCAGTTCTCCGCTGCATACGTCCAGAAATTCCCGGTATTTCCGACCACGCTCCGTGTGGATGTTGCAAAAGCCGTGAATGGGAAATTTGCCCGCGAGAAATTCAGTCTGTGCTCGAAAAGTTCGGATGTTGAAGAAAAAAGTTTGTGACTGACCAGAGTTATCAATCTGGTCTGGTCTGGACTGATCAATTTGGTATTGATGTTGGTTGTTATTTTCGGTTGAAGCGGGCTGGAGAATAATTAAGTATTACTTGTAGGACAGCACAATGAGATATTGCGAATCAAAAGAGTACCGTACCGAGTGCCGAATCAGCATAACACGCGACTACCACCCATTGGCTAACGATATTCGGAAGATGTTAACCCACGCAGTCTTTCCGGTCAAATCCTCCCACCCCGTCTCGGGGGTGGGGGCGGTTGAAGACCCCCCTCTAAAATCCAAACTAAGCATCACACGAAAACGAAAGAGGAGTCATCGGAAAGCGCTCGACGAGTGGGGTCCGGGTCCACCCACAAAACAATTTTCCCCCAAAAGTGACGTCACCAGGGGGGGGGATAGATTTTCACGACTTGCATTATGTTTTTGACTCTGGGGAGTTCATTTTGGGGATATAAGAGAAGAAAAAACTTCTTTGGAATAAAAAAAGGACAGCGAAATCGACCAGGGCTATAATTTTGTTTGGCCCCCAATTTTTAAAAAAAAAACTTTATTAAATTTCAGAATTTTGAGTTTTCAAGTTTTGTTTAATTTTCCTTTTCCAATGGGTAGAGCAGACAAAGAAACGTAGTTGGAAGTCAACTTTCACTAATACAAAATGCTTACTTTAGCCAGAATCCTGTATTTGAACTTTAATTTCGCAAATACGTACAATTTGTGTTCAAAAACGAAAAGAAGAAGAAGAAAATTTCATTCGTACATTTCGTTGCATCCGTAAAGATAAGCAAACGCTGAAATTTTCATTAAAGTATCTGCATCCGTTAAAGCGTGACGACTGGTTGAACTTTTTTGCAGGTGACCTCACTTAACCTTGACTAACTCGTTGACCCTAGATGACCTGACTTAAAAATTTAGAATCAGCATGTCAAATTGATGCGGTATGCCAAATTTGGGCGCGCTGCCGCGCGCCGTTCGTCCGCTATCGGCGAAAAAAAACCTGGGGGGCGGTTGAAGACCCCCCCCCCGAGACGGGACGGGTTAACATTGCAAGCTCATGCTATCATCGATTTGATGAAGAAATCCACAATGCAGATAAATATTCGTGTTTAAAAATTACATTTTCAATGTTCAATGGTATATTTCCGTGATATAGCTTTACCCGTTCTTTTATCCTGAAAATGCGTCGAATTTACGGCATAGCCCTGCAACGTATATATAGCTAATCTTGCAACTGATACGCATGAATATCAATCCAAGGGGATAATATCGGGAAGTTGTTTTCTTCAGTAGATAGTTGGCGCTGTACACGTGCTGGCTTTCGCACATCCGGTTGGCTAGTGTGCACTTGTGGTACGCTGTTCACCCGGATCCATTTTCAGGGTGAGATGTATTGAATGTTCCGGCCCGTCTGTATTGTGCACGTGCATAGAGCATGTGGAAAGGTTCCTGCCGTGGTATTCATGTGTCTGTGTCTGTGTGTGTGTGTAACTTCACATCTCTGTCATGTACAGACTACCGCTCGTTTCCCCCACCTCTCCCGCGTCGAACTGGTTGTCATGTCAAACACTGATTGACGTTTATTTTTACATGTTCTAAAATGCATTTTGAACTACCGGCTTTCCATCAGTTTCTCCGCGTGGGCGGCTGACTTCATTTTTGTCTTGTTATTTTGCTAGCTGTCCCCCATGTTTTCCTCCATCCTGAAACCTGAGTCAAAATGGCTTCGAAAGGACGCTCGAAATGGTTGTACAACAGTAGCGTCTGTGTCTATGGGTTTAAAAGTTCATGAGGAAAAATCACAACCAAGGTGAACTAAAGAAATCAGATGAGATTTTCTCTCCGTGGCCTCAGACCTTTTCACTGGATTTTGTATTTCGAAAACTGTTGCATAGCGTCAGTAAAATAACTGCTGTGAATGATAACATGTCATCTCTGCTAAGTTGTTATTTCTCCAATGCTACCGACCTAAAACAGCCAGGTAATGAATAGGAATGGGTAACTGCTCCTGATGTGGATAATATGGTATCAATAAGTATCTAAGGTGCGTATCTTCATCTGATTATTTTTCCGTTTTGTTATTTCCCGCAATCACTGTTTTCAGCCAGTCGGTTCGAATATATTAAAGCTAGTTGAGGAAAATAACGCCTGCCGAGTGCTGCCAATCGTGCAAAGAAGTGCCGTCGACATGTTTTGCATGCGCCAGTATTGATGGAGTCTTCTTGAATTGCTTTCACGGGCTGTGTTTGTGAATGAGCGGAGGGTGGGTGCAGTGGCGGTGGGATGGGTCACGGGTGGACCTGCTTCGTGTCGTCTTCAGTGCAAGCTGGCACGTCCGCCTACAATGTTGGTTCTCTTTCAGTTGGGGCAGCGAAGCGGTGGCGTTCGCACGTACCAAGTGGAATAACTTTAACGACGACTTTGACGAATCGACCGTGTGACGTCTAGATTGTGCTAAATTAGGTCAGAGCGCCCTCTGATTTTCTACTTCTCACGCCAGTGTGTGGCCGCTTACTCAGCCATTTGGTGCTTTGCTTCACGTTGTCCTGCGCCTCAGCGCTTACCCTTGCATCGGCTGTTCGCGCTTGTTTGTTTCTTTGCGCCTCTTTGTTTGCTTTTCTGGCAGACCCCCTCTGTATGCCGCTGAGCAGTCGGTGTCTGGTTGTGGTGTTGACACTTGGCGGACCTGAACGCCGTGCCGGCTGGCTGCTCGTCGCGCCGTAGTGCACGTGTCTCTGAGCGGAGGCTTCATGTGGCCCGGCGGCGCCACTACTCGATGCCCGCTGCTCGTGGCTCTGACTCAGGCCGGCCTTGAGCGCACGGCCGTCTGTCGCCATTCACTCGGTCCGCCGGGCCTCCACAGACACACCCCCGGCCTCCGGTACACCGTTGAAGCGACTGCCGTAAAGTGTGGCCGGCGCGTGGCTGGAATGCGTAATTGATTTTATTCGGTGGCGGCGTGCAAGTGGGTTGAGTCGGAGCCATTGGCGCCGTCGCAACACCCGCTGCGTGCTGTGCCACTCGTTCGGCTGCTCGTCGACGCCCGCCGCCGCGGCTGCCGCGGCTGACGCGACTGACACGCGCCCCGTTCGCAGGCTGACGGAGCAGGACGAAGACGTGCTGTACGTGCGGCCGTGCCACTCGCGACTGCGGCGCCACCTGTACGGTCCGCCGGACGCGGCCGCCGTGCCCGTGACGACCGTGCGCACCTGGGGCCGCAGTCAGCGTGCCCAGCAGCGCTCCCAGTCGCGGCATAACGACATCTTCGAGCTCTGATGGTGCGGCAACTCTAGCAAGACATTCAGAAGGGCGCTCAGTCGCGACATGACGACATCTTCGAGCTCTGGTGATGCGGCAACTCTAGTAAGACGTCCAGCAGCGCTCCCAGTCGCGGCATAACGTCTGGGGGTTGCATGACCGATGCAGTCGATGCGCCCCTAAACTCCAATAACTCACTACCTGACATCTTCGAGCTCTGGATGATGCCGCGCCTCTAGTAAGGCATCCAGCAGAACGCTCAGTCACGACGTGAAATCTTCGAGCTCTGATGATGCCGTGCCTCTAGTAAGGCATCCAGCAGGGCGCTCAGTCTCGACGTGAAATATTCGAGCTCTGATGATGCCGCGCCTCTAGTAAGGCATCCAGCAGGGCGCTCAGTCTCGACATGACGACATCTTCGGGCTCTGATGATGCGGTACATCTAGCAGAACGTCCCGCAGTACATCCAGTCGCGACATAACATCCTTGCACTCCCGATGAAATCGCGTTGCTATTCATACGTAGAGCAGTGCACACGGAACATCGAGCTATAATGGCATGGCACATTCTGGTTGAACGCTTGCTCGCCAAGAGCGGTTGGCTGGTACGTCCATGGCAGCCGGCTGATACGTCCATAGCAGCGGGCTGAGGTCTGCCGACGGTTGAGCCCCTGTAATGGCCAGCCGACTGAGATTTGCCGACTGTTGAGCCTGAGCAATGGCCATTCGGCTCAGATTTGCCGGCCGCCGAGCCTGAGCGGGACGAGATGTGGTGTGGCGTGTCAGGCGGTGTGGTCTGTTGCGGGCTGTGGCCGGAGGCTGCGCGGCTGCTGCCAGCTGTCCTACTTACCCGATCAGTACGACCAGCCGCTGTGGTCTGTACCGCTGTCATCATCGTGTGGCGACACTGTCACACCGGTCTGTGCCGTTGTGACCGTGGTGTGGCGACACTGCCACACCGGCCTGTGCCGTTGTCACCGTGGTGTGTCGACACTGCCACACCGGCCTGTCCCGTTGTCACCGTGGTGTGTCGACACTGCCACACCGGCCTGTGCCGTTGTCACCGTGGTGTGGCGACACTGCCACACCGGTCTGTGCCATTGTCACCGTGGTGTGGCGACACTGTCACACCGGTCTGTGCCGTTGTGACCGTGGTGTGGCGACACTGCCACACCGGTCTGTGCCGTTGTGACCGTGGTGTGGCGACACTGCCACACCGGCCTGTGCCGTTGTCACCGTGGTGTGTCGACACTGCCACATCGGTCTGAACCGTTGTCACCGTGGTGTGTCGGCCGGTTGGCACTGACACATTTGATTCTGGCAGCGGCCAAGCATTGTGGGGTACTGACAGTAACCAGACGTGGGAAACCAACATGCGCCACTTAATCGGATATTTTGATGGTGTATCGTGAACCGTGTGAAAGATTGGTTTCTCCAAGAGAGCAATCTTCCCTGAATCTTCCGGCGTTCTCACGGCGTAACTGCAAATGTCGATAAGGTAGTTCGGTTCCTAGTTGGTATTGGGCTGCGTGTAATTTTGTCTCAGCCTGATCGCTCTGGTCGTCACGTTGGAACTTGTGAGGTCCTATATGCATGTCTGGTATGAACCTCGCGTCGAGATTTTGTAACGGCTAGATTAAAGGCGCACAGGTGGTTGTTGCAATTTCTAATGTATTTAATCTATATCGGTGCTATTGACAAGTCGGCGTTGGTCCGTGTCGGGCGGGGCATCGAGCCGCTGTCGGCCGGCCTATCCATGTGTCAGCGGACTGGCTCAGCGTGGTGCGGTGCGGTGGGCCGTCGCGGCGCCGACCGCGGCCGAGGCGGCGTACCGTGACGCGTGGGCGGCGTTCGCCGGGCCCGGTCGGCTCGCGGCGTCCCTGTCTCTGATGTCGAGCGGCCGATGTGTGGGACTATGGTGTGACTCGCCCGTGGTAGGGCGCGTCGCCGGCGGACCGCTGCCTTTGGCCCACCGTCTGAGCGCGTCCGATCTGGCGGCAGAGGGCGGGGGCTGCCGGCCTGTCGGTCCGTCGCTCCGCCGCCGGTCAGCGTGCGTCACGTGCGTCCACACGGTGCGTCTAGTCACGACTTGCACCTGCCGGCGGCGGCGGCGGCGGCGCACTCCGTGGCCGGGCGTCACGATGAGCGTCACGGCGGGCGGCTGGCGTGACGCGCTGCGCCGTGTGTCGGCTGTGTGCGTGCGCGGTCAGGCCGTCGCCGCGGCACGCCGTGCGAGTGTCGCCCCGTGCGCCGTGTGGCCGGTCTCTGAAGCATTATTGGGAACGTAGATATGTTGTTAGCTATCATGAGCGATAATCTTCGTCGGAGGGAGATGGATATCACGTGTCTAGCACCTCGGCCGGATAATACATGTCAGTATTTTATCAGGTACGGCTTTGTCTGTTTTGCCGAAAGGATTTCTTCTCTCACCCCGAGTGCACCGTCGAGTGGTTTGTGAATCACAGTTTAATGCCATGAGAGGGAAGAGCCATAACATGTAGAGGGCCTTCGGCTCCTGCAACTTGAATGACAGCCACACCAATGTTTTTGGAAGCAGTTGACTAAGCTCCCTCTCTAGCTTAGGGTCTGCATAAGCTGGAACAAAATGCAGAACACCATTAGAAAGCCCTTGCCGTGAAGAGCCCAAAGCATAACTTGCATTTGCATTTGCCGGAAAACTTACATTTGCCGACCTCGGCTTAATCCCCTGGAAGTGGTTAAAAGATACCCAGGGTTTGTTTTCTTTGGACATTGTTTTTTTCGGGAATTTCTGTGCATGAACGAATATATTTTAATCATACTATTTTTTTGGTGAAAGGGCAGGCCGGGTCGGGTCTGAATAAGCCTTGAAAATCAGATTCCGAACAATGCATGTTAGAGACCCGGGCAAATTCCATTATCAAGCCCATATGACCTTGAACTGAAATCGCGGCTTGCTTCTTTATTCATTGCAATTCTGAAGTGATGATTGGTCGTAGTAGGCTAACCCAGTGATATAACCTTTTCTTGGGGTATGGCCGGGAAAATATGAATACGTTTGTCTCGGGTCCTTTCAACAAAACCGTTCAAGCGAAATGTGTGCATCTGTTTGACAAAAAGATAGGTCAGGTCGGGTCACGCCGTTCATCAAATTCAAACTTCAATGTACCCGCTGTATCACACTTGAAGTATGTATTCTTTTTCCAAGAACTGACAGAAGTATCCTTATAAACTGTAGCTTCTAGCCTCGCGATCTGAACTTAGGTCTCCCTGGTGTAATGTGTAGATTGATAAAATGATCACGTGGAGCCTTCGCATACTTTGACACTCATTGGAAAGTAATTTAAGAGGAAGATCAAATAAGGCACGATCATATGACGCCAGGTCATCTCAGGTCATTGGTTTGTGTGCATATGCACATTAATATATATTCATTATATATGTGTATATATATAGATAGATATAGATAAACATATATATATATATATATATATATATATATATATATATATATATATATATATATATATATATATATATATATATATATATATATATATATATAGACGGATGGATGGATAGACATTTATCTTAGCGTTGATGCTATGCTGATACACTGATCTCGAAAGAAAATCGAAAACGAGATATGTTCTCATAATTCACATGACATACTTTGAATCAATGTCTCAGAATTGCCACAGGAGCATTCAGAACAGCACCAACACACGCACTTCACATTCACAACTGCATACCACAACTACAACACAGACGCACTTCTTAGGTACCACTACAAAACACAACTCATTAGAAAACACCCATCAAGCAAACCAATCCGACCAACCAAGCAAAGAGCACCAAAAACCCAATAAACACACTAGCCCCGGAATCATTGCAGAAGTAGTGGATCTGGCCAATCAAAGCAGTCGTTAGAATGGCTATTTAACCCGTCCCGTCTCGGGGGGAGGGTGTCTTCAACCGCCCCCTCGGGTTTTTCGCGGATAGTGGACGCACGGCGGGCGGCAGCACGACGCCCAAATTTGTCATACCTTTTCCTACATCAATTTGGCACGCTGATTCAAAATTTTGAAGTCAGGTCATCTAGGGTCAACGAGTTAGTCAAGGTCAAGTGAGGTCACCTCCAAAAAAGTTCAACCAGTCGTCACGTTTTAACGGATACATATATTTTAATGAAACTTTAAGCGTTTGCTGATCTTTAGGGATGCAACAAAACGCACGAGTGGAATTTTTCTAATTTTTTCGTTTTTGACTACATATAAATGTTGCGTATTTGCCAAATTGATATTCAAATAGAGGATTCTGGCCAAAGTAAGCATTTTTTATTAGGGGAAATTGACTTTCAACAACGTTTCTCGGTATGCTCTACCCATTGGAAAGGGAGAATTAAAGAAAACGTGAAAATTAAAAATTTTGAAATTTCCCAAAAAATATTTTGGCCGGCCAAAAAATAAAGACCTGGGCGATTTCGTTGTCTTTTTGTCATTCCAAATAATTCGTTTTCACATATCCCCCAAAATGAACTCCCCAGAGCTAAAAACATAATGTAAGTCGTGAAAAGTGAAAATCTAGCCCCCCTGGTGACGTCACTTTTGGATAAAAATTGTTTTGGGGGTAGACCCGGATCCTACCCATCGAGCGCTTTCCGAGTACACCCCGTTCGTTTTCGTGCGATGCTTAGTTTGGGTTTCAGAGGGTTACTAACCGCCCCCCTCCCGAGACCGGGTGAGGATCTGGCCGGAAAGACGGCACGGGTTAAACGTTGGGATATACATATATATGTATATGTATATATATATATGTATATATATATATATATATATATATATATATATATATATATATATCGGCCACGAAGCTCTCCCATCCCAGGGGAGGTTCGGGGCTGAAGCAGTGATATATGGCCTCCAGGAGCTGGGACGTTTTTAGAGATAATTTATGTCTTCAGAAGTCATAAGCGGCGACACGATGTAAGGTGGTGGAAAACTATTCAGTATGGCTTTCACTTTACGAAAGTGTGACACGGAACCGGATACGTCAGTGAAAGGAAACTCACAGGCTCGAGTCTGATACCTACATCATCATAACAAAGTATCTCGTGATAGAAGACAAATTGTAACCCAGTTGGGACGAAACACATAAGCGGTAAAAATTGTCGAATATCGCTTCACCAAGAAGCAAACTGCAACGACGCGAGACACTCTGCACCAACGCAACCAGGTGGGAGCGGCCGGCCGCGTCATCTCACGCTCGTCCCACCGGCCGGCGGTCGAGTTCAAGGCCACAGTGTGCCCGGCGGCACAGCATGTGGCCGAGCGCAAGGGGCGGCTGTCGGCCCGGCAGCCGCCGGCCGCCGGTGTAGGCGGCGGAGGCCAGTGTGGGGCGGTCGTCGGCGGCGGACGGGGTGCGAGCCGGTGCTGCCGACGGGTGGTGGACCACGCCGAGCTGACCACCGGCGCAGCGGCCGCCGCCAGCGCCATGGAGGCCCGCCGCCTGACGGCCGATCAGTGTCGTACGTTCGACGAGGTGAGCCCGCCGACCCGCTACGCGTGACGCGCGTTCGCTGCGGCAGCGCTAACGGTGCTGTCGCTGCCGCCGAAAGTGGGCACCAGGCCGCCACAGCAGTGCCAGGTCGGCCAACCAGCCCACACGCCAAACAGTTCGGTCCGCCCATTGTGGTAGGGGTGGATGAGTAGGCACGTGTGGAGTGCTCAGGCATCCCCAAACTTCCGAAGCATCCCTAAAATTCGTGAAGTATTCCTCAAGTTTGACGCGATGGGACCTTATGTTTGAATGCACGTCATATGTTCAAGCCTATTTATATATATATATATATATATATATATATATATGTATGTATGTATGTACGTATATGTTTGTTTACCATTCAATGCGCCTTGTCTCACGGTAGATCCCGCAAGATAGTGGGTGGTAAATGTGCTGTGTATCCTCATGCATATGATTTACTTACGTTCAAATCATGAATGTCAATTCAATATGAAGGTGTTGTGAATATGGAACTATAAGTTTACGAATCTAATCCATGAAATACGGTAGTTCATATCAGAACTATGTTGCATGAATTAGAATATAACATGAGTATCATACAATTGGTATTTAATGTTTTGTTATACAGGTGAATGCTTGGCATTTTCAGCCACCTGAATATAGTTTCAATGTATTACAATTTTCCACACTTGTTATTGATCAAAGTTTTTTTCTAAAGGTACCCAAATTAGCAAGTTTCTCCACTTAGCACTGCCTATGAACATCTAGCATTATGTCGTATGAGCTGAACCCGATTTCACGATCACCATAGAGCAATGCTGTATGTTTAACGTTGCCCTCTTGTAGCAGGAAAAACATAAAATATTGGACGATGGTTTTATGGCAGAAAATATGGACCTGCAATTATCTTTCCCATGTTTTCCTGTTTTGCTGGTACATATTTCGATGCAATGACATCCAGAGTGGATACAGGGTGTGGCAAGGAAGGCATGTGCCCCCAACGTGGAAAGTTGCGTCCCCCAATCCAGGAAAAGGCGCCCTTCTGAAATAGTTCCAGTGTACCTGCTCGAATTTTTCATCCGGAGGCGCCCGTATGAAATAAAAATGCCTAGTTTTTTACGAAGGTCCCAGTGCATCCCGCCCCTCGAATTTTGCATACAGAGGCGTCTCTCCAGGTGCTTTCGCAGTGGCGACGCTCCAAAGAAATGACGCCCGTTCAAACAAGTGCCTCCATGACAATTCCTGGATCTACCCCTGATTACAACATTGCTCTCTCGCGGTTATGAACTCCGGCTAGTTGTAAAATTGTGCGCATTTGCGTGTCTCTTGAAAACAAAATTAACGACCTCCATTGAACCATTAACCCACTCACCTCCGGGGGGCAGATATCTGCCCCCCCCCCTCCCCCCCCCCCCCCCCGCGGTTTTTCATAATTTGCCGCTACTTAGCAAGGCCAAACCTCGCATGGCTGCTCATTAGTCTTTTTCCGCATATCCGTATATATATATATATATATATATATATATATATATATATATATATATTGTTTTTTTACGTAACATTAACCTGAGGTCATGTCGCGGCCATGGCTTCCCCATTATAGGGCTATGGTACAATATACAAATGTTTCCCGGGTACATATTTGCTCTCGGAATGACATCACAACGGTTGTAGCTTGTAGCTTGAAGCCATGCTCAATGTTACCGCTGACATTTTTGTTCAGTGACCTCACCAAGGTCATCTGGGGTCACATGAGATCACTGGCACATTTCTGCGCATTATATCGCACTACATCGAGCTAGAAGTCTGAAATTACCGCCATTGTGCTTGTATCGCCAAGACGTGTCGATTGATACATTACATGTCCTCCCTAGGCTACTTCATGACCTTGACCTGAGGTCATAATTTCGGTTGACCTGACCTTAAATCACATCGCCTATTGTCGGTATTACATTTCAAGGACTGTCGAATAGCGTTCGCCGTTTATTTATATCTGTTACAGGTCCTGAGATATGTGTCAATATCTAAGTCCCACCTGATCTGGTCGAATTTAAACTATGATGACCCAGTGACCTGAATATTGAACTGAGCGAAAAAATAACCGAAACACGTTCGGTAGAGCCTGCCACCAGCTATCCCACGCCGTTTTTTCGTTCGTCGCTAGCTATCATAGTTCTAGAGATCTTAGGGGGGCAGACATTTGCCCGGAAAGCGGAAATTTGAAAAAGTTCTATATTTTATATGTCCGAAACAGCAATGTGGCAGTGTAAATTAAAGGGGACGGGTAGCCTAGGGATAAGTCGCTCGTCTCACAATCGAACGGTTGTCGGTTCGAATCTCACCTGTCGCTACTCTTCGCCCGCGACCAATCGGCGTGAGAGACTGGCGACGCTACATGACTCAACGGTCGATGTGTCGTAGAAACCAATAACCAACCAACCAAACGGTGTAAGTTAAACACCAGCGATGAGAGCACCGTCAGATCAGGTTATGACGGATTTCTTGGGGAGCCCCTTGTCATATACGATACGAGTGCTTGCGATGAAAACGGCTGTAAACAAAAATAGATTTGACCCTCGTATTCCTATTACACTCAATCATTGTACATACATCGGACCTCCGACACCTTCGAAAGTATTTCAATATCTCAACATTATGTTACCGTACGGCAGGCCACGTCGAATGACACCCACACATTGCAAATTGAAGCCATGGCCACTAAACGTGAGGACTCTGAAAGTTAAACGAATCTTTGACCTTGAGGCATGATCTGACATGTCTCGGATTGGAATGCTACTCGAAGGTTGCCCATGGACATCCTCTTGATGCCAAGGATAGGAAGCTTTGGGAGAAAGCGAAGAAACGCGGGGCGATCGAAGAAATTAGTTCGACCTTTGATTTTGAAAATGAATGTGATTTTTGAACAATTTGTTAGAGTGCCATTGACATGTCCCGGCTTGAAATCCTACTCGAGGTGCAGCACGGGCTATTGCTTGGCACAAGATGTGGGTATGTTAGGGCGAAGAAAAATAATGCGAGGCGACCAAAGAAATCGGTTTGACCTTTGACATTAGAAATTAGTTATATCGGCTAACATAATACGGCACAAGTCACATCGAATGACACCCACTTGGTCCAAATTAAACCCATAGCGATAAACCGTGAGGACTTCGAAAATCCAAACTAGCCTTTGATCATGAAGTTTGACCTGAACATATCCAGGTTGTAAAATGTTACTCGAGGGTTCACCATGGGCTGTCACTTGACATACATTCTTACGATTGTCCATTCGTTGTCACGAATAACATCCATTTTCTGCAAATTGAAGCCATAGCGACGAATTGCGATGACATCGAATAACTCAGTTAAACCTTTGACTTTGACATGTCCCGGTTTGAAATGGAGCTGGGTAGGCTTGCTCAAAAACCACAAAATGTGAAGCGACTGAAGAAATCGGCTTGAATTTTGACCCGTCAAGATTATTTTGAAATATCAGCTTTCTAATGCTGTACAACAAGACAACACGAATGACACAACACGAATTACATCCATTTTCTGCAAATTGAAGCCATAGCGACGCAACGCAATAACATAGAGGAACTTAATCAAACCCTTGACCTGGACATGTTCCAGCTTGAAATGTTACTCGAGTGTTCACCACAGGTTATTGCTTGATGCCAAATTTGCATAAGTTTGAGAGAAAACGGGTAAAAAATCAGCGATCGAAGTGTCAGCTTGGCCTTTGTCCTTGACATATAATTCAGTTCCTTAACTTTCTGATATTGCATAGCATGACACGTCGAATGACGCTCATTTGATGAAAATTGTAGCGATAGCAACCGGACCTCGCGTTCGATCGATATCGCTTCAATATCGCAATCAAATAAGTGAAGGTACCCTTTGACCTAGAAGTTTGACCTTGATATGTACAGACTTGAAATGTTGAGAAAAGAAATGAAATGTAGTTCCTTCTAGCGTGTTCAGTGTTAATTGATTCGAACGATCATAAACCAGTCGCTGAATGCCGATGCCAATACAAATACGTCTCTGGCTAACTCGTCGCTGAATACGAATACGAATACGACGTTAACTTGACGTAAGTGCTTAAGGCTGCCCATGACTTCCCTCAGTGGTCTTGAAGATACCCAAGATCACCCAGAGTCGCATTTATTCAAGATATATCAATATATGAACAAGGCAATGAAACCAAGACGTATAAAGCCTAGCGATAATGCAGATGCGTTGCCTAGCACAGCACAATTTTCCAATCAAGCGAAAACAGAAGATGATCAAGGTTGATGTTATTCAAGAATAGCCTGGAAGCAGAAATTGCTAACGTTTCCCGATTTGCTATCCGAAGATTTTATGACGACAGATGCCCCCCCAATGGTTGCACCCATGCCTTCAATCAACCATAATGTACAACGAACAATGGTAAATGGTCCGTTGAATTAAGGTAAGCATTCACCATCTCTCGTTGTGCTGCATCATGGTACGTTGATAGTCTGGCAACAGAAACTGCAGTACAAACTTTTTTTAACATCTATGTTTAGCAAACAATGATCTAGAGAGGTCGGAGGATCTTCCGGAATAATTATAATGTAAGTACCCACTGTCGTTCATTTTGTATTTCAGTGTAATATATGAGTGAGGGAATACGAAACCTTCACTTACTATTTATCCCTACAACAAAATATCGGAACCTATTAAAGATGGTTGCCTTCAAGCTGTACTAAGTAACGTCTAGTCACATCGTATACCATATTTAGCTTCCTGCATAATTCTGCTCAGGATCGCTACTGCTGCAAAATATAGTTTTCCCTTTTCCCATTTTTCTCACCCACAGGGTATAATGGGGAGAGGGATAGAGTACGGGCAATGCAGAGAAGCCAGCACAAGTATTGCAGTTAATAACGCGAGACTGGTCGTCGGTTTGGTATTGGCAGTGCATGATATATGCATATATATGCAGTGCAAGATGGCAATGCATGATAGATCAGTGTACTGGAGTCAATTTTATCATTGCTGGGAAGGCAGCAGGCGAAGGAAAAGCCCGTGATGCTCCCGAAGCAAGTTGGTAAGAATAACAGGAAGAAGTCCGGGAATCGAGCATGGAAATGACAAGAATCGAACGTGATGAAAAAGTACCACAGATGTGCGATATTAAGTACGGCCAAAACTGGGTATTCTGTGTTGCCCCCTCCCCCTACCTCCATGCCCTATTATGTTCCAAGTGACAAAGCTGGTCAGTTCAGCATACCGTGATGTTTAAGCACGACACCAGATAAAAACAGATTGATTGTGATATGGGGGCTAATGGAAAAGGTTGCAGTATGATGTCGGTCTGAAGACAATAGGTGACATATTTCCAAACTCCATTGATGACCAAATAACATCCGACTCTGAAAAATACGTGTTAAAAAAAAAATGGGAGTTGAGCTCACTTCAGGCTTGCTTAGTCGTCTTGCAACACGATAAAGAGACGACAATTGGGAGAACTAGACAAGTTATTATACATATTGTCATATATATTGTGATATGTATATGTACATATAAGTTATTATATATATTGTTAATAGACAAGATCCGGTCGCAATGGTAATCAATGAATATATGCGAAATCCCATTTTGCTCCACTACCCAATTTTTCCTCACTTTCCACTGTTTTAATAACTTGCGGATATTTGATTATTCAGTTGCAATTATAACTGTAAGACGAAGAACGTTTCAACTTACCAACATAAATATTGGGAGCGTAAATACAAAACCGATACCTTTCCATATCGCAGAGTCATCCATAAATCTTTCACTAATTGTACGATGTCTGAGGGCACTGTGTTTTGTCGACCATCAAAGTTGTGATACTATATGGTGAATATCTCGATTATGAATGATTTTCCACAAGACATTGTGGAAGAAAATTATCAGGCAGGCTTCAAGAAATCAAGTCCATTCCGTTTTTGCCTGGGTCACGAGGACATGTATTCCGAAGACAATTATGCTACTTATCCACGCGTTCTCGTGCACTGCATTCTCTACAGTTGGTTGGTTGGTTATTGGTTTTACGACACATCGACCGTTGAGTCATGCAGCGTCGCCAATCTCTCACGCCGATTGGTCGCGGGCGATGAGTAGCAACGGGTCAGACTCGAACCCACAACCTTTCGATTGTGAGACGAGCAATCTACCCCTAGACTACTCGTCCCCGCATTCTGTACAGCGACGCTCACCTGCAAGGGTTGGAGTTGTCTCTTGCTTTTGCTCCCTGTGTCCGCCCGTGCAGACCTTATCGAAGGTGGTGGCTTCAACAATCTTAAGATTAACACTCTTCTATATATTATATGCAGTGCTGAGGCATTTGCGCGCTCCGCTCCGACCTTGGATGGCATCAAATTTACTTCCCAACGTCGACATCGGCACGTAACAGGCCATGGACGATGAGTCGCACACGGAATTTCCAGGGAGTATTCAAAACAGATGTGGAGAGAATGGCAACGCTGTCACCTACGGGAGTGACAACCTGATCGGAATCGAGCGGCCGATGTCACCTTGGTGGGCCGGACAGCGCCCGCGGCCGGTACGCATTACGAAGGACAAGGCTTCTGCAAAACCGGTCTGTTTGTCAGGGTGGGCGTTATATGCCCTTGCAAACTGACCGGCATCGTTAAGAGCGTTACAGTGCCGTGAACATGTGTGTGCGTGAAGACGAAAATTGATGCGGCTGACCACCTTTGTCGGCAAGCAGTCCTGGGGAGAGGTTCAGCGCTTGATCGTAGCCCAGGACTGGATCGGTCCGATCCGAAAGTCACCTCACTTAAGACGATAATAAAGTATGGTAAGTGCACTTAATACGTTAAAAAGGACGTTAGTGCAATGTTGTCGAAAAGGAATTGAGCTTGAATAAAATAAAATTGCATAGAAGTGGTAAATTAACAGAGAGAAGGAGTGCGAAAAGGAATTGTTTTTTATAATTCGATCACCTTGAAAGGATTTGCCCTCGTTTCGTACCCCTCCCCTTGGCTGCTCCTCTGGGTATATGCAGCATTTGCACGTAAATATTTCAGCTAGCAATAAACTGAGTTGAATGTGTGCTGCGAGCCGCAATATTAGGAACCGATCCAACACGTGGTCAGTGTAGGGTTCAGTATCCTGAGGCGGCCATCAACGTGGTCAGCGGAGGGTTCAGTATCCTGAGACGGCCGTTGACTTGATCAGTGGAGGGTTCAGTATCCTGAGACGACCGTTGACTTGGTCAGTGGAGGGTTCAGTATCCTGAGACGACCGTTGACTTGGTCAGTGGAGGGTTCAGTATCCTGAGGCGACCGTTGACTTGGTCAGTGGAGGGTTCAGTATCCTGAGACGACCGTTGACTTGGTCAGTGGAGGGTTCAGTATCCTGAGACGACCGTTGACTTGGTCAGTGGAGGGTTCAGTATCCTGAGGCGACCGTTGACTTGGTCAGTGGAGGGTTCAGTATCCTGAGACGACCGTTGACTTGGTCAGTGGAGGGTTCAGTATCCTGAGACGACCGTTGACTTGGTCAGTGGAGGGTTCAGTATCCTGAGGCGACCGTTGACTTGGTCAGTGGAGGGTTCAGTATCCTGAGACGGCCGTTGACTTGATCAGTGGAGGGTTCAGTATCCTGAGACGGCCGTTGACTTGATCAGTGGAGGGTTCAGTATCCTGAGGCGGCCATCGACGTGGTCAGCGGAGGGTTCAGTATCCTGAGACGGCCGTTGACTTGATCAGTGGAGGGTTCAGTATCCTGAGGCGGCCATCGACGTGGTCAGCGGAGGGTTCAGTATCCTGAGACGGCCGTTGACTTGATCAGTGGAGGGTTCAGTATCCTGAGACGACCGTTGACTTGGTCAGTGGAGGGTTCAGTATCCTGAGGCGACCGTTGACTTGGTCAGTGGAGGGTTCAGTATCCTGAGGCGACCGTTGACTTGGTCAGTGGAGGGTTCAGTATCCTGAGACGGCCGTTGACTTGGTCAGTGGAGGGTTCAGTATCCTGAGGCGACCGTTGACTTGGTCAGTGGAGGGTTCAGTATCCTGAGACGACCGTTGACTTGGTCAGTGGAGGGTTCAGTATCCTGAGACGACCGTTGACTTGGTCAGTGGAGGGTTCAGTATCCTGAGACGGCCGTTGACTTGATCAGTGGAGGGTTCAGTATCAATCCTGAGACGAGGGTAGTCCGTTGACTTGAGGAGGTTCAGTATCCTAGTTTATGGAGGGTTCAGTATCCTGAGGCGACCGTTGACTTGGTCAGTGGAGGGTTCAGTATCCTGAGTCTGCCGTTTCACACTGCATCAGATCTCTCATCAGGTACCCCTCTCCCCCGAGTAAATCCGAGTCCTTTTCACATCTTTCGGAAAGGTTTGCGCAGCTGGTCCATAATTTTCCGAAAATCTCGTTTCTGTTCCTGCTTACTTTCTGATGTGTATTCACAAAAAGAGACAGTCGCGTTTTCAGGAAGTAAGACCCAAAGTCCTCAACTGGCTGGCCTCGCCAGCACATTTGGAACCTGCACCAGTGGTCATTATCCATCCTCTCTGCCACCATCACTCCTTCTACCCATAGCTTTGTCAGTATCCTACCAGACTATTATAGTAAGTACAAGTCTTCACGTTTGCCATGGGATGGATCTTATAAAATATATTTCGCGATGAAATATCATCCTTAGTTCCTTCACGGATCCGAAACGGCCCGATCACGGGTCTCCTGCCTCTTACTTTACAGCTTCCTTTTTAAAGCCTATCTTGCACAGGCTTTATTGTTCGCCTTAGTCACCCTTTAAAGCTATTTGAACGGCCATAACTGATTTTAAATGAAACGTTGCCTTCATGAGACAGATAGTTGATGATTATATGGATGATCAAATCCGACGTGCAAAAAATAGTTTGTCCGATGAAAATAAAACACCTTTATCATGGATTAGGTCGGAAGTCATGCTAATTCGTTGAGCGAGGAACACCTCGAAGTGTGTGCACATCCATCAATGGCGATGGTGGTCGCACAGGAGTAGCCGATCTTGGTTGGATAATTCTAGGTATATGACAGCTAAATACCAGCTCGTTTTCAGTCAAGAGATGGTTGATCAATAAATAGACTATCTGATAACATAGTGAACAGTCCCCCATTTGAAGTATTTGAAAATATCGTGGAGAAATTCCTCAGATCCAAGAATACAACATTTATGTCTAGGTTGTGCGTGGGCGAATGTGAATTTAGGTGTGAATTGAGTGGGATTGATGTTGGTAGGTGTTTTAGATTAAGGTTATATGTATGACATTGTATTGGCAGCAGGTGTTATAGGGCGATTGACTCAGCATTGACCTGACGCATGTGGTGCTGAGGAGTTGTAGTGCACCAACGACCGTTGTAGTACAATATGGCAGTTTCTTCGGAACTCCGGCAAGTGGGAGGAGTGCAGTCTTATTTCTCATCTTAAAGAAGATGAGATCTTCCCTTTGCAGGCTCAACCAAGTTGATCCCTTAACTGAGGCGCGCCCCCTGAACCAAGTTGGCCCCCTTAACCAGGATGACCACCTTGACCAAGATGGCCCCTTTGCCAAGATGACTCCCTTAACCAGGATGGCCACCTTAACCAAGATGGCCACCTTAACCAAGATGGCCACAATAACGAAGATGATCACCATAACCAAGATGTGGTCCTTTTGGCGCGCATTTCGCGTTGAAAGTTTCTGGGTTTTGGTGGTGAAAAATCGCAGATTTCTGACTTGAACTTGAATCGCAAATTTGTTTGGTTCCCTTCCCCTTGCCTGCGCCTTTGTCTCCATCTAGTGCTGGGATGTCTCGAAGTTCTAGTGTTTGACAGCAAACCATCAATAATATAGTTGGTAAAACACTGGAACCAGCTGCCAGAAAACATCGTCAGTAGCAGCACATTGAACATCTTTAAAAACAGCATAGACAATCATTATAAGAGTAGAGGGCTTGCTTTTCAGTATTACAGGGAGGGCTGATTGGCAGATTTGGTGGCCAACTGGTTCAGTGTACAGAGTGCAACCAAGAAGGGCCCTTGTGGCTCATAGTTGCACTAATCTTTTGTGTCTTTATGTCTTTATGGTAAAGCTAAGACGGTGGCCATGCACCCGAAACAATGCAAATGTTAATTTAGCCGAAGCACTGGTTGGGCCTACGTAACCAGTAGCAGTAGATGCGCCCCTAAGCCAACTAATCAATAAATCGAAGCACTGTTGATTGATGTGCAAATATTGCTCACATTCCCATCGTCCACGATATTTTTTTTCAGGTATCGGTGAGCAATGCAGCTGCCTTGATTTAGTTTTTTTTAAAAATATATTTAATTGTCGTTCAGCATGCATTTCTTCTTCGTGTCATAGTTCAATATTTAGTATTCTAAGATTTGCATCGATGAGGACCAACTGAGGCTTTCAGGGGCACAATGCATCGTAACACAGCACAAAACCGCTTTGGGACGGAGCAGTGCAGACAGGCTGTAAGGTGCAAAGGCGCCTGCTTGTATACTCGTGCGGGCGTGCACGCGTTCGTGCGCGCGTGAGAGGTTCCAGCCGACCAAATCTGCTGTCGTAGCACTATTCTTGGTCCCGCCATACCCCAAGCAGATGGTTCCTCGGCCGTTGAGAGTCGAATCAAATCCACTCCAACATACACAGTGCGGTAAAAAGCTGGCTGCCACGACTGTGCACTTGTCACGCGCTCGCTGCATCGGCCAGCTGGCCACAGAGACAGTATCGTCACGCAGTGCCCTGCTCGGCCCTATCTGCATAGCAGGATGTCACGCGCCCAGTGCGATGCATGCCGTCCTGGCGAAAGTGCACGGCGCCGCCGCGGTTGTTGTGGCCGTTTCCGTGGTTTTTGCGCTATTGCGTCCTTTTCGAGGCTGCTTTTCTCTGGGCGCAAGGGACGGACGCGGCAGGCTTTCATACAACGGGGCCGAACGATGGCTCAATTCTTGCGCTGCTTGGACCGGCGTTGCAAATGCCCGACCGTTTTGGACGCCATCTCCGGAGGTGGCGAGTGGGCACATATGACTTGCTTTCACGTTGCGGGCGAGGTCGGCCGAACGACTTTGACTGGTCGCCGCACGGCTCCTTGCCACGCGAGCGAGAAGGCCGGTCGGGTGGTGGCGTGCAAGAGTGGAGGAGAGGATATTGTTTTAGGCGTGCCGGACCATAAATATCATTTGCGCCGCCTTTAAAGCGTTTACGTTGTGTGTCTGTCTATGAAATCGAGTGTTTGTAATCAAGGTGCAGGCAAGTGAACATTTACGCTTAGGGGATTTTGCGTTATAATTTGTGTGGCATTTTAGGTGCTGAAGGAGCGGGCGGGATTGGGGACAGCTCCCTGATGTCTAAATGGTTTTAATTATACTTTAATCCTCCACAAAATAATTTGTAGTTCGGGTGGGGGTAGAGTTGTTTTGAGAGCGGCGACAAGTTGATTTTGTTAGGGTGCCGGCTTTAGCCTACTCTTGTCGAAGAACACCGAGGGATATGCACTGTGCGACAAGGAGGTAATTGTCCATACCGCCCATCACGTCGGCCGCCGCGTGTTAGTTGTTCGTAGCGAGTTAGTCTAAGTATGCCATGCCGGATTGTCAGTTGAGTTAGTACGGCGTTTTGCAATTAGGCTCTTCTACGTCCGCTGTACCTCCGAATAGCCGTTTACGGTATGAATTGCAAGGCAAATCGGCTCATCTACGTCCGATGGCTCCTCTGGGTAGTCGCTTTACGTCATGCTAATTTTTGTTTTTATTTTTGGCATTCATGTTTTCCTAAAGCAAGTCGGTTCATCTATTTCCGATGGCCCCGCTAGGTAGTCATTTATTTCTGATTGGGAAGCAAATCGGTTCATGTACGTCCGACGCCGTGCGGTGATGGCTATTTACGTGTTTCCGGCGAGTGCTACGCGGCCATGCGTTGCGAGTTGATGTGAATGTTGGTGGTGTGGTGCCTTAAGTACTCCTGCTAGCTTTGTCGCATACAGACATTCAAATAGCAATTGAAGTAGTTCTGGATGCTTGTCATCGAGAAGCGATGGAAACGATGGGGTGATGCCCTCTCTTTGGTAGAATGCCTTAAGTGGTTGTCTTTGATGCTGAAGCTACTGCAGTCTAGCATGATGTGGCCTATGCTTAACGTGGTGTTGCAGGTGTCACAGTGAGGTGTTGTGTATTAGTTACCCTCTGATTGAGGCTGTGCCATTGTTATGCAACCAGTTCTAAGTTTAGTGAGGATGACCTCTTTTTGTCGGTAAGATTGATTTGATGTGTTACATGTGCCTATCGCTGGTTTGATTGCGTGGGTGTGATTGGATTTGTGCTGTGTTGAGTTGTGTTGTGTCCATGTGTTCTGTTGATGCTGGCGAGTGGGGCGTTGTAGGGGTGCCTTGGAATCGTCTACCGAGTATTCCACGCTAGTGGAAGTGTTGAGAATGCTAAGGCTTGTTTTGCGAGCCGGCCTGTTTTTTCGTTACCTGGAATGTTGGCCCGGAATCCAGAGGAAGGAAAAGTTCATGTTTACATCATGGGCCACAATTTGTTGGATTCTATCAATGATGTGATGTGGACAGTTATGGGGGGTGTTGCTGATTGATTGGAGGACGTGGTTGATATCTCAGCAAATTACTACGTTTCTAGTTGGCCTCATAAGAATGGAGATAGCGGACAGAATGGCCATTGCTTCAGCGGAGTAGATGGATAAATTATGCGGCAGACACTTGAAAAGTCTAAAACCTGGTCCAGTGGTGCCGATGCCTCCATTAGTGTCGTGTTTCGACCCATCCGTGAATACGAATGATTTGAAATTATTATCATCGGCGAACTTGTGGAAGATGCCAATAATTTCCGCCGATGTGATAGTGGACTTCTTCTCCGAGAGCAAGTGCTCGACCTTTCGTTGACTGAGAGTCCAGAATGGCCTAGTGGGCGGTCGAGTTGCAGTGGATGGCGGCATTACGAGGTTAAAATCTGAGAGAGCCGTAGCAATGTGAACGCTATATGGTGGAAACTTGCGCCCAAATCGGCTCTTGCATTTGTCAGGCGTAAAGCAGCGTTGTGCCGGACGATATTTGATCAATTGCTTTTGATGTGGTAGCGGCACAGCAGTTGTGTCCTCCTGAAGTGGAGCGGGGGCGTGTTTGAGTCCGCTAGAAGGCTGGCCATCGGTGTGATGCTGGGGGCACCTGTAGCTGCTCTGATGCAGCTGCTTTGGATTATTTCTAACTTTTGGCTCCGGCTTTTTGAAATGGTGGCAAACATGATGCTATTGTATTCTAGGATAGGCCATATGATTGATGTATAGAGTCGCAGTAGTGTTTTTCTGTATTCGTGGCAGTCTGTGCCTGCAAGTGCACGGAGCATATTGACTCGCTTCGTGGATCGCTTCCAGATGGAAGTGGTGTGGGTGTTGAAACTTAATTTTTCGTCTAAATGGACTCTTAAGAACTTGAAGCTTTCCACCTGTTCGATGGCCTTGCCATCGATTTTAAGTAGAGTTTTGGGCGTGGGGCAGAGACGAATATATGTGACGGTGGTCGATTTTTCTGCGGGCAGGGTGAAGCCCAAAGCTTTGCACCACTTTGTAATGTGGTCTAGTCCTACTTGAATGCTTTTTCAGCTTTAGGGAAGCATTGTGATGTTGTTCAAATGGTTACGTCGTCTGCGAAAGATGAGTATTGAAGTGAAGTGTCCATGTGGTCAGCAAGTATGTCATTGATCATGATGATGAAGAGGCTCGGTGAGAGCATGTTCCCCTGGACCAGGCCCTGCGCCTGAGTTGCGATGTTTGATGTAACACTGTCGCATCGGACCTTAAGGGTCCTTTCTCTGAGGAAGTTGAGAGTGAAGTGTGCCATGTGTCCGCGTAGGCCTACCTTGTGGAGTTTGTGTGTCAGTGTGGATTTGTGCACTCGGTCGAATGTGGCAGTAACGTCTAAGCAGGCAGCTATTGTTGTGCGTGCAAGAATGGACTTGAATGGACTTGAAGAATGGACTTCTTTTCTTCTCCGGAGTGTACGTCCAGAAGTGCGCAGAATTTCCAACCGGGACTTGAACGCACTAGACTCCTTAGATTAAACATCAGGTCAAACAGCTGTTGAGTAGCTCCACTCCACACAAAAACCTTGTTCTAAGCTGACTTGCGTTATAGTAAGCACACTAGAACACATTATAACTGTGCTAAATCTAAGCTACGTCTAAGCATACTATGGTAGTGGCATTTTAGTAACTTCCTAACTGGTTGCAGGTAGCCGAAAAAAAGGACTTCATATCATTGAATACCCCCAAGAGCAGTGCTCATTAGCCATGCCCAAAGTCATCACCGTTTCCATGCTGGGAGGAGGGCTATTTCTCACCACACCCCTCCTCATATTTTGTTTTGCTGCACGGAAAATGGCCTGTGGTGGCAAAATAAGGGTTTTCACCAGTCATATTTTTAATATATTGTATTCGGTTTTCAGTTTTGCATGCGCAATCGTGGGCTGGCCAGCTTCTGCAGCCATTTTCATTGCTTTTGCGAAAAGAAAGCAGAGCGTAGACATGTATGTTATATTTGTTTTCGCTTAGCTGCACGGTCTTCGCCTTAGCGTCGATAAACGCCCTTGTTTTAACCAGCCCATCACCGTTTGGTATATCGTCAGTTAAAGGCACCTATGACGATTCGAATCTGGTGGAAGTCTGCGCTGTGTGCCCAATGGTGTTGTTTTCAAACGCGTTGATGCTGTGCGGCGACAAGAACGCATCCTTCTCCTCGAAACTCGATGCGATAGCAGATGAACCTGGTCCGCCGGATTATCCATCGGCGACTCGTGGAAGCGATTCCTATCACGACAGGCGATCTGAGATTATCTGAGGACAGCGCACACGGAAGACCTAGGGCCTTGTGCTCACCAAACCGCAAACGCTTCGTGTTCAATGTGTGTGTTTAGGCCAGGTGCAAACGTCAATTTAAGCTGAAATTTGAATGAGTTGTGCTATGTAGCACGAGAGCTATATACTAGGCGTCAGACCAGCAGGGCACCCCGGCTCGGAGGGGTATAGGAAGTGTGTGGCAAAAGAGATATTATATAGCAGGCGTCAGGATGGCAGGGTGCCCAGCTCGAAGGGATATGGGAAGTGCGTAGCACGTGGGCTATGGACTATGCTTGTACTGTCCGGATGTCTTATAGTCGCTATAGTCTTATATCCGCACCGCCTCTGACTCATCTTAGTCATTCTCTTGACAGGTTTATTAGCGTAGTCAGTTAGATGAACCGCAATCGTTTTGTCTGAAAGTGGTTTTTGCGTTTCTTCGACATGGGAATTACGATGCTGTTTCGTCCATAGGAGTATATGAAAGGAATGTGTTTGCGATCATTGGTCGTTAATGACTATCAGGCTAAGGAAGCCATGCATAATAACTTCTTGCAAGACCACATCCACATGTGCAATGATGAAGGCCTTAGCGCGCTCCTGCCGATCATGAGACAGGCAAACCTAGCAGGCATGCGCCTATGCTGTTTATCTGAATTCAGCAGTTCTGAGTGAGCTACTGGCCAAGGCAGCCCGCTCCTGTGATTGAACTAATGCACGGGGCAGGTAAAATAGGGAGCTCAGTTGTATTCGCCTCGGTAAGTTATGAAATTTGTTCACACTTTCCGAATTATTATTTTGTTCGTAATTCATAAACGGTGGATGCGCATCCTTTCTTCAAATCGCAATAACTGGTCCCTAACATATCCTGATGACAAGTCCCTACTTTGGAAGTCATGCTTCGCGCTGGTCCTGAGAGAGCTTCTGGACCCGTATTGGACGTGTTAAAAATGTGTGTCAGGAAATGCTTTAAGGGTGTGCAAGAGTCGGCGTAGCGGCGTTGTCGCCGTGGTCTATTGACGATCCGAATTTTTTTTTATTGTTTGGTAATGCGTTACCAATGAGGGAAGGCGATCTTTCCATGTTGCGCTACGAGCCACGCGTGCACACCCCCATCGATTTCAATCACAGACTCGGCGTGAAAAAAAAATTCCAGGTACTGCTTGTGATTGGCGAGTACGTGGTGGATCTGGTTGTTCAGTCGTTGTTGTTGATCATGGAGAATTTGTGACTTTGGAACGTCTGGTGCCGTACCCCGATACCATCGTCGTGCGCCCTCGCAGCCGAGGATTTATCCTCCGACTCACTTCTGCCTTTACCACACAACTCGTGTGCTCGCCTTCCCACCAAGCATTTCGCTAAAGCTTGACTCTGTCCTATTCTGAGTTCACAATTGATCGGCGGTGTTCAAGATCAGTCGTAACTAGACTGATCTATTCCAGCTTCACCGGCCGCCCAATAATGTTCTATTATTGGGTGGCTGGTGAAGTTGTTCGGAACAGCTGGACCAAGCAGTCCAGCTGTTCCAAACAACCTCTGACGGTTCGACACTGCAGCTGGTTCCGTCCGCAGCAGACTCATCAGCACTCAGCACGCCGGCCGATTTGATCAAGTTTGCAGAAAATCGGCGCCAGAAGCGTGCCACCCTCACGCGTGTTGTGCTTCGTTTCAGTTCAAACGTCGTGTGGCGGACGTGAGCGACGCCAGCCCGTACAACAGGGACATCGACCTGCTGTCCTGGCTGGTCGGTGAGTGGTCGACGCCCCGGACACGACGGATCCGTCCAGCAACATGTACCGCTGTGTCGCATTGTGCCGGCGATACATTTTTTTCTCGTGAAATGTGGTGGAATGCACCACTTCCTGAATGCTGAATCGACATGCTCCTGAAGAGGCAGTGACGTGTTTTTTTTAGTCCTTTTGAAGGTTTTATTCCTCGTTGCCTGTAGTGTCTGGTTTATAGGTATTATGCTTATGCTCACCATTACGGAGGGTTTTGTTTGTTTGTTTATTGGTTGGTTCACGACACACTTTATGCACATTCACGGCTAATGGCGCCGCCCACACTGTTTCGCTGGTGGGCCGTGGGATTGGGAAATGTCCTGAGTGGCGCTAGAGTTGACCCGGGACCTTTGGTACCCATAGCCCGACACCTTAACCACTCGGCCATCCCCACCCCCATTACGGAGGATGGTACACGAACATCTTGTAATGCAGTTACAGGTAAATGGATTGCACTTGGTGCGATTTGTATGCATCAGTTTGCAAGCAGACATTTTTTAATTGTTATCGTTAAAAGAGGCATTCCGAAATTGGATATTTCAAAACAAACGATAAAGGTACACGTATAAGTACGCTGTTTGATGATAATTGAGTTTCAAATTCTTCATCTTAAGCGGCAACCGTACCGTGACGAATTTCAACTTCCTATTGTACTGGTTTTAACATCTCACGCCTAACGAGAAATCATTAACTTAACACTGCACTTTGCGCCACGTGCTGTTCCACTCAGAGCTACTCTAACTAATCAAGGAGATCAGAAAAATACATAAAAATAAGCTTGGGTAAGCACGCAGGCCCGGGTAAAGCATCATCGATGACGATCTCTTCTGTCAGCAGCTGTCTAGCACACAATGATTAAGACGTCTTAAAGTGCATAACGGGCAAAGCCTGCGGCACCAGCCCTCAGGAACGGGTTCAGCATTTTGGCAATAGGTGGCGCCCTGAACACGATAATATGGGTGTGACCTGCATCTTGTCTATCCCCAACGGCATATTAATACTTCACAACACGTGGTTTGTTTCAGCCCGGAACTTCGACCTGGAGAATGCCGTCAACATGATGAGAAAGGTGATACAATACAGTTTAATTCGTCATCATTCCGTGCATATCTTTGCATAAGTGAATACATTCACATACTCAGACACACCCATACGTGCACGTAGACGTACACGTGCACGTGCAAGTACACGTACACGTACACGTACACGTACACGTACACGTGCACGTTCACCCATACGTATACATATACGCATAAGTACCCGCATATGTGGACGTACACGCACACGCACACTCATGCGCATATAGGTATATATATATATATATATATATATATATATATATATATATATATATATATGCACATATTCTGGTTTTATTATCTTTTATTGATCGAGTTGAGAGATCAAATTAACAGTTCTCCACGCATAGTGCTACTATTCAAGCTTCAACCACAATGGTCATCGCCAGAGTGACTCTTTGAAGTTGTCGAATACGCCTTAAAATTCGAATGGCATGACATAAATATGCAGTCTTCAGTCATGGCAGTTGCGACTCGCGGAACGCAGAAAATATGGAAAATATATGGTACAATGCATAGCATTACACCGCATCACAATCAATGAAATCACTGTTGTCACGAGAATCCAATGCGAAAAGGACAGGTGAGCGAGCTACCATGCACACAACTCCAGCGGAACGCATGATTTCACCTCGTTGTTCATTTGTGTGGTGTGTTTCTGAATATACAGTGCCGCTAAAATTTGAAGCCGTCTCATGTCAGTGCGTGCTACATGAATAGTATTATTGTTAGTCAGAGTATGGCAGTTGCTGCACCAGTGTAGTGTGCCGGGTGAGGTGTAAAACCTTCTCGGGTGCATTTCAACTGGTGCATTGCATTGGTGACTTAGCCTGTCAGGTGAATCGTGAGGACTATTCCTCATGAGAAGATCTGATTCGTTTCTATTTTTGTAGTGCTTGATGAGTTGAATACTAATATCGTTACTTGTAGGATTTATGTGTCTTTTTATGATGTCTAGTATTATTTTATCATGAGTTGTGTGCAGATATCATTCGGCTTTTGTTGTAGATGCGAGTTTGTGTGCGGTGACTTTGATTTGTCTGGTCCTTAGCAAAGTGCTTGTCCATGTGGCATTTGGTTTCCTGGCCAATGTCTGTGTTGACATAGCCGTCATCTACCAGAAACTGTCTTAGTCGCGCCAGTTCTATGTGCAGGGATGTCCAGTCGGAACAGTGATTACGAGGGTTTCCAGGGCTCGTCTGGCGAGGTATCTGATGGTGCTGAGCTTGTATCTGGAGGGACATCCGCTGCGGGTATATCACGTGCTCACGTATTCGCGTGCTGTTCTCTTCGCACTTGCGTTCCACCGCTGAGCTAGTCCTATTAGGTACTCCCGCGCAATCTCCTCCAGTTCTAGCTAGCTGATGCTTTTCTATGTCGCTGGACATCAAATCAGGCAGAAGTTTCGGTATGTTTGCAACATAGATTAGGTTCGTTTTAGTTGGCCTTGGATTGGCTACTAGTTCGCTGGCTTAAGTTCTGAGTGAAAATATCGGATGAATAAAATAAGAAGTATTTAAATGCTTTATGCAGCCATTTAAATTTACAAGAAAGATAAGCGCCTGCATTTATTTATGTTCTATGATATTTTTTGTTGTATCCATTCTGAATTCTGACATGTGTATAGATTCACTACTAGCATGCGATTTCATGCGATTCATTACTAGTTAGCACTGCACTAATTACTCAAGAAAACTATCAGTCTAGTTGTTTGTGTTTTGTTTTCGTCAGAAACGTAAGTAATGTGCGGCAAGGTTAGCCGTGTATTTATATGAGTTGTGAGGGCAAAGTTGGATCTCCAGCTGAATGGAGAAAACGTTTGCTTTCGGAATTTATTCATGTAATAGGATATATATATGTATATATATATATATATATATATATATATATATATATATATATATATATATATATATATATGTATGAAGTACTTTTTAGCACAATAATGCATGTCAAGCATGACAATGAATTCCACCCACGGGTAAACAATGGTAGGTTGTGGATCCTTGAAAAAGCGGAACAGGTCCGTCAGTTACTCCTCAGTTGCTTGAAGGTAGACGTCCGTCAGACTCCTTTGAGTCCCTGCAAGACACAGGTCTGTCGAGCTCCCTTCAGTGTCCGAGAAGCACAAGCAAAAGCTTCAGTGTCAGCCTCCCTTCAGTTCCTGAAAAGTACGGGTCTGTCAGTCTCGCTTCAGTCCCTACAAATGGCAGGTCCGGCGCGCCACAGCCGGTTCTGGATGGCCGGCTGAGCGCACTTGGTGCCGGAAACCGAGCGGAAGATTCTCCGCCGCTGTAAGTCGACTGGAACGCCGCAGTTGGGAACGGTGGTCAGCCAGTGTACATCATGCCGACGGGTGACTGCGCACACACACACAGACAGCGTTATGTCCGAAACAACACAACGCGATGCCGTCCCGGTAGCTCAGTTGGTTGGAGCGCTCGCCTGCGCCGGTCTCCACTGTCCTGGCAAGACAAGGTTCGAGTCGCTCCTCGCGCTCGCATTCGGGGGATGGTCAGTGATGATGGTTAGATGGTCCCGGCTGCGGTGGTCAGTGGCAATTGGTCCGATCAGTTCTGGGACGAGCTACCGAGGTACCGTTCGACTCTGTCAGAATTTTGCCGTTGAGCTGGAATTCACGGGCCGGCTAGTGGGGCAAGGTTCACGCAACAAGCTCTGGTTAGTAATGGGGCCCTGACTGTCAAAACCATCCCAGCAAGAATTCAGAATACATTTATTTCTTGGTAAGAACGACATCCGATGCACACAAGCAGCATCGGCGGTGCCGAAGCTCATCAGGAGCAGGGACTGATATAGGGAGTATCACCTTATAGGTGGTGCCGGCATACTGCTCTACCGAAGAATTGCAAAGATATCGACAGACTGCCGAGGTACCGACAGGTGGCGACTTAAGCTCTAGTTCGACTAGTTGCCGCACACATGATTATCAGTCTCCCTGTTCCACTTCGGATACATACCGAGACACGTGTGGCATGTCAACTGCGGGGTCGAGTTCCCTGCAGTCGTGGCCCTGGCCCCGCAGTCACGAGTGACTGCGGGGCCAATGACTCCGAATGTTTGGTGGCACTAGAAGTATGACTGAAATCAGCTAAGCTATACAGGGGATAAGGAATCTCTCCGAGTGCAACCTGGAGTCCACTTATCCACAGCATACGATCAGCACAAGTGCTTTAAATTAATCGACGCTCAAGAAGAGTTTGTTTTGATTAGCCCTTGCGAAGCTGGGGGAATACATGTGCATCACCATCTTCGCCTGTAGCATGAAAACTCCGTTTATCATCATGTCGTTGCCATTGGCTGCTCATCAATCAATTGCACGCCGATTCAGACCACGCCCATTGCTCTACGATCGCATCTGGCAGACGTATGAACCGAGGAGTGAAACCATATCGACCCCACCCGCTTCCGTGGTCGTGCCGGCTGCTTATACTCTCACCAATCAGATAGCAAGGTTTTAGTTTATCACCGAGCCAGTAACTACAATTGTTATCTCATTCATGCTATACCAATTCATTTTATTGATCAGCTAATCGGTTGATTAATTGATGCTTGATAATACTAGCTACGCGAGACGGATAATACTAGCTCCACCCGAGGCGAAGGCAGCTATATTTCCCGGTTATCCCGTCTGACCTAATACAAGACGTTCGTTCTAAAGAAAAACAGACCTTTATACCTCTGCACAGTCAGTATGAGCTTCGCACGGTAATCTTTGCGACGTTTCATAGCAATCCAATCCGTAGAACTTGAGCGAATGAGGGGGGAGTGGTGGGAGGGGGTACCCATATTCGTCCGGCAACCGCTCGTGACTTGCTCGGCGCACCAGCCGTGCGGAGCTTGACGCTGCTTGTGCACTCTTGTCTGGTGCGCAGTTGCTGCTGTTTATTCAACCGTAGCGAGCGAGCGAGCGAGCGAACGACGCGGTCTTACGGGCCCGGGCGGGGGGATGGGGAACGGGGAGACTCGTCCCCCGCCCCCCGAACTCCGTGACATCTGTCATTACGACTATGGCGCTGCGTGGTTAAAACCGACCTGACAAGCTCTAGTCCCCAACCCATTGGTGGAGGACGAGTAGTATAGGGGTGAGTTGCTCGTCTCACAATCGAAAGGTTGTGGGTTCGAGTCTCACCTGTCGCTACTCTTCGCCCGCGACCAATCGGCGTGAGATTGGCGACGCTGCATGACTCAACGGTCGATGTGTCGTAAAAACCAATAACCAACCCACCCATTGGTGGACAATTGCATACATTTTCAGGGTGCTGTTCCATTGGTTACAAGAGACACTTCCACCGAGCATGGGTGCTTTCCCATTTATTTTATTTCTAACTTTAGGGCTGCTACAGGTTTCGGCGATGCGCGGGCACCTATAAAAGAATGCCACACTTTGCCCTATCCAAGATCTGCACAGACTCCCAGGCTTACAGACAGAACCAATTCGACTTCCATTCCGATTGTTTGTTAGGAAGTGTTTCAAACGTTTCGTTTGATTCAGGGCACTAATTACCTACATGCCAAACTAATTGTGGAGTTATGTATTGATTAGGCTATGTTGGAATGCACCGAAGTGTCAGATTCTGAGGCATGAGGAAATAAATTCAAAATGCTGGGGTGTTGACTGAAATACGCAGGCCTTTGATTTAATAAGTTAGATTAAACATTGCATGCGGAGCATGCCAAGGTATCTTCCACGCGAAGGACTTTATGGAAAGCAAAACTCCATTAAAAGTATGGGGGTACAAGTGGGTTCTAGATGAATGTCTGCCACAAACAAGATCATACTAAGAGTCCTGACACGGTTCTAAAAGTCACGTGAACACGTACCATTCAGCTGCTGGGGCACCTCACATTTTCCACCAATTTGCTGGTCATAGTTTTGTTTTTGTTCCATGATGAGTTTTCGCCGAGAACCAACTATGACCCATCCTGATGCGCTTCTCTCCCTCCTCTCAACCATATGAAGACGAATAATTCAGTGATGACACATCAGTTTTTCATTACTAAAAAGAAGTAAGAGAAAAAGCACCTGGCGGATGGTCGCCACACGCATGATTCTGAACATTGATCAGCCATAGCCACCGGACCTCGACCTACTGAGGAGAATCGGCGACTTCGCCCGTCTAGTAGCATGGTTTGCATAAGAGCAGCTCGTCTCTAACCTCCAGGGATAGACGACGAGGAATCGAACAGAAAATAGTCGCAGCGCTCATTCATAATCACCGGTATCGTGCGTTGCATGCCTTGAACAGCACATATTTCTGGCGGAGCGATTTATGCAGGTTTACAAAACCACATGAATAAATGGCGATATATTTTGACCGCTGATTTTACTTCCGGCAGCAGCATCTATGTTTTTATGTTTGTGATATCATTAGGTTGCAACGATTGCAAAACTCTAGAATTAACATATTTTTCGTATGATCAGCTTATCATATGGCGGAATGTATGGACTGATTGAAGCATTTGTTCCCTAAATAAGGTTTCAATGGAGGGAAGTGACAGTATACAATAATTACAATACCGTTCTTCATCAATGGAGGGTATTTTATCATCTGCCGTGGGTGCATACCGGGGTGGGGACAATTAGCACATGTGCTCACTGCCCCCCACCATTTCCCCCATCCTCGTGCAGGGACGCAACCCCATGGTGTGGTGTCGTTGTAGCATGCACTACATATGGCCTGCGGCGTAGACGGTCGGCAGCAATATACACTGCTGGCGTCCCGTGGCGTTGGCAGACGGTAGTGGCATCTGCAGGCGTCTGTTGCACGACGCCGCACCACGCCCCCTCGGACGAGGCCAAACAGGCCATTCCCTGTTTACACCACGTGGTGCGACTGCGAACGGCAGGACGATTCGGGAGTAGTTTGGGTTTAACTGAAGAGCGCGGCTGCCGGCGGGGAACGGAGCCAGCAGTGTATGTTACTACGCCTCTGAACGGCGTTCCGTTCAGAGGGGGGGGGGGTTGCTGCCCCGCCCACATGCTTACACTTTGACAGGAGTTCGTTAATTTTTCCTGATGGCTGTTCGTAACATCTGTTTG
The DNA here is from genome assembly GCA_034440575.1 of Imbricaverruca yamaguchii. Taxonomy (NCBI): domain Eukaryota; kingdom Metazoa; phylum Arthropoda; class Thecostraca; family Neoverrucidae; genus Imbricaverruca; species Imbricaverruca yamaguchii. The sequence continues at coordinate 1,857,846 of JAOTOL010001631.1, read as the reverse complement.
TTGCTTTTCCCGTCATGATTATGTGTCTTCAGTCTCTTTCTGCGTAGCCCTTCTGGCAGTACTAGAGGTCTCTGACACACATCCGGAATTTGTCTAGCTGCATGGAAGGATTTCCAAAGATATCGTGGAGCCACAGACGCAGACACCGCATGAACACAATAGGCCTCCGACGAACTCGTCAAATCCTTAAGAGGGCCCTCGAGGCCCTCCTGCTCAAGTTAGCAGTGTGGTTACCTTGGAGTCCCTCTGGTAATCTCAAGTGTTTCTGCCGCAAGTTAGAGATTAGCTGTGACATGTCGCTGGGGATCCAGTCTGTTAGTTGGTGCGGGGGGGGGGGGGGGGAGTCTCGACGAGCCGCCGAGTTCATGCGGCTAAGCAACCTGTCCTTCTCTCCCACCAACTGAGGGATAGCCAATATTTGTGTGTTGCAACTTTAAGTGTATACCTCGCTCATAGTCTTCGCTGTAAGTGCCATATTCGCTTCATTTACGTGAAGCTGCTAAGAACAACCTTGTGGACGGCTTCGGACCCACTGATTGGTTGATTAATTGAACGAGCTGTGTACGCCCAACGTAGTTTCAAGTTCTTGAAATATGCTCGGGTCAATACGGAAAGGACCAATCATCGTACGTTGTGTGGGCGTGTATTTGTGTGTGGCTATGTACACACACATTATATATATATATATATATATATATATATTAATATCTTTGGAAATCTTTGGAAATCCTTCCATGCAGCAAGACAAATTCCGGATGTGTGTCAGAGACCTCTAGTACTGCCATATATATATATATATATATATATATATATATATATATATATATATATATATATATATATATATATATATATCTGTACATATTTGCATATATATGTATATGTATATGCATATATGTATATATATTTGTGTATGTAGTGTGTGTTGGTGTGTATATGTGAGTGTAGTGTGTGTGCGTGCGCGTGTATGCAGTGTCGTGTGCATGCTTGTGTGCGTGTGTGTGGTGTGTGCGTGTGTGTAGTGTGTGTGGCGCGTGCGTGTGTATAGTGTGTGTGTGTGTGTGTGTGCGTGCGTGTGTGTAGTGTGTAGTGTGTGTGCGCGTGCATGTATGTAGTGTGCGTGTGTATATGTGTGCGTGTGCGTGTGTGTATGTGTGTGCGTGTGTGTGTGTGTGCGTGGGTGTGCGTTGGTGTGCGTGCGTGCGTGTGCGTGTGCGTGTGCGTGTGTGTGTGTGTGTGTGTGTGTGTGTGTGTGTGTGTGTGTGTGTGTCGTCATGTCACTTGAATCGCAACATTTGGACTGCTGACGTTTCAGTCTATGGCCTGGCGAGAGGAGCTAGGTGTGAACTCGCTACTGGACACGTGGAAGCCACCGCAAGCCCTGCTGGAGTACTTCCCTCGCGGATACTACGGAAGATCCAAGGCTGGAGCACCTCGTGAGTGCATTCGCTGTGTACCATGCATTCGTTGCGCAACTTTGACAACAGGTGGAAATTGTACGAAATCACAAATGCAATAGTGTTGCCCAGTAGTAGGAACGGGAGAGGCCGCAGGGAGTCTGAACATATAGGAGCCTCCACTGGCCGGGAACTCTGGGCAGATATGATCCTACGGTGCATTTTGTGTGTATTTGTGGGTGGGGTGTAGATTGATCTTCAGTTTCCTTTTCCTTTATACAATTTGAGAAAAAAAGTTCAACGTACAATAGAATGTTCGCCCGGGATCTCAATGCCTCACGATCTCGTCTGAGGAGTTTTGACTGTGCCCAGCTGGTCGGATATATGGATTGTTTGACATGCGTAACTGGAGTTCAATAAATACGACCTAATTTTAGAAACTTCAAGATCAGCATGTCTCTTTCAGTTATTTTGCAACATAACTGAGTGTGGGTGGGGGTTGACCGGGGGCTGTTCTGCCGTGGTGTCATCAGCGGAGTCCTGACCACAGGCTACAGGCCTGGCTAGTGTTGCCAGATCCACATCTGTCGGGGAATGACCGAGGCGCTGCCGAGCAGTGGTGTCATGTCAGTGGAGTCCTGGCCTCGGACTCCCGGGCTCCAGGGAGTCCAGGGAGTCTAGTGTTACCAGATCAACATCTGGTGGAAGTGCTAAAAGTCGTACATTGAAAAGGTATATTGTTTCCCATGGTGCTGTCAGGAGACACCTGATTGTACTTCCAATAATTACAATATTTTGCTAAACCTGCTCAGAAAGGGAGGACAAAGTAGATCCACATATGGCATCAAAATAAGGTGGGTTATATCAGGCGTGTCGCTTCATGCTTAAGCTGCCATGCCATATGTCCTATGGTTATAACACCACATCTAAATTGCGGAAGCTTTTGCGTCGTACCATGGTGACTTGCTTTTTCAACTGTAATCATGAGTTCGGGCGAACCCGTTGCTAGGCTGCTTTAAGCGTAGCACAGCTGGTATGCCTATGCAATACGATATTAATTTCCGTGACACGGCCCGGTCCAGCTGTAGTGCATTTAAAACCCTAAAATATGTTTCGATGCACTTCAATCCGTGTCAGTAACATTCGGTATAAGACCAATCTTTGTATTTATACTCTTACCCGTTTCAGAACAATATTTATTTGAACGTACTGAGAAACATAACCAGCGATGTCTTTTGTGTATTCTGCAGTGTTTATCGGATGTCTCGGCCGCTTTGATATGCGAGGACTGCTGCGCTCTTGCCGAAAGTCCGACGTGATGAAGTTCGCGTAAGCAATGTCGTTGGAGCAATTCCACTGATCACTAGTGTGTCTCATTAGAGCTGTGCTATTGATCACCAGTGAGAGCCATTAGATCAATGTCACTGAGTGTCTACCTATGAGTCTACTCATTGGTCTGACCTGCATACGCTATGCATATCTGACTAATGCTTTGTGTTTTATTGTGATATCGATGATGTTTAGCACATTGTTTTGACCGATCCGCAAAGCAGTCGTTTTGCCTTGAGGGGGTTTTCCCGGTCGGATCCCATCTTACTGGATATCGCGGGTCAGCTTGATCTTCTGCACAACGATAGGAAAATAGTGATCCTGTGTTGGATCCCAAATCGTGTGGGGATCAAGGGAACGAGCCCGATGAATCGAAACGCGACATAAAATTTCGCGCGTGAACGTTGCCACTCCCGGCCAGAAACAAGTTCCGAAATATTTGCACTTTTATGCTAACGAAATGAAACAGGAGTTGGGATGCTTCAGATAACAACCAGCTGCGAGTAGTCGAGCTATGTCTTGAATATTGGCGGTCGTGGTCTCGGCATAATCGGCGAGAGGACGCAATGTTGGCTTCGGATTGGGCATATCTATGCCACCCACTCCTATTTGCGTCGTGGAGAAGGCAGACCGTGCTGTCATACAGGTATTAACTGTGCGGTACCCCGGCCCAGGTGTTAGGCGGCACTAGCTGGGTGACATCTTCTGGTCTACCACCCCAGGTGTCAGGGCACGCTAACTGGGTGACATGTTCTGGTCTGGCACCTCGGGTGCCAGGGCGGCACTAACTGGGTGACATGTTCTGGTCTGGCACCCCAGGTGTCAGGGCGGCACTAACTAGGTGACATGTTCTGGTCTGGCACCCCAGGTGTCAGACCATGTTCAGGTGCCGAACTAGGTGACATGTTCAGGTGCCGCCCTGACACCTGGGGTGCCAGACCACCAGGTGTCAGCCATAACTAGGTGACATGTCTGGTCTGGCACCCCAGGTGTCAGGGCACCCTGACACCTCAGGTGTCAGGGCGGCACTAACTGGGTGACATGTTCTGGTCTGGCACCCCAGGTGTCAGGGCGGCACTAACTGGGTGACATGTTCTGGTCTGGCACCTCGGGTGCCAGGGCGGCACTAACTGGGTGACATGTTCTGGTCTGGCACCTCAGGTGTCAGGCGGCACTAACTGGGTGACATGTTCTGGTCTGCCACCCCAGGTGTCAGGCGGCACTAACTGGGTGACATCTTCTGGTCTGCCACCCCAGGTGTCAGGGCGGCACTAACTGGGTGACATGTTCTGGTCTGGCACCTCAGGTGTCAGGGCGGCACTAACTGGGTGACATGTTCTGGTCTGCCACCCCAGGTGTCAGGGCGGCACTAACTAGGTGACATGTTCTGGTCTGGCACCTCAGGTGTCAGGGCGGCACTAACTGGGTGACATGTTCTGATCTGGCACCCCAGGTGTCAGGCGGCACTAACTGGGTGACATGCTCTGGTCCGGTGCCCGAAGTGTCAGGCGGCACTAACTGTGTGACATGTTCTGGTCTGGCACCTCAGGTGTCAGGCGGCACTAACTGGGTGACGTGTTCTGGTCTGGCACCTCAGGTGTCACTAAGGCACTAACTGGGTGACATGCTCTGGTCCGGTGCCCCAAGTGTCAGGGCGGCACCAACTGGGTGACATGTTCCGGTCTGGCACCTCGGGTGTCAGGGCGGCACTAACTGGGTGACATGCTCTGGTCCGGTGCCCGAAGTGTCAGGCGGCACTAAGTATGCGACGTGTTCTGGTCTGGTGCCCGTGGTCTGTCGACGGACGGAGACGGCTTTTCAGACGTGAAGGCTCGCTTTCATTTCCAGACGTTTCAGTTAATGACTCGCTCACTGTCTCATGGCAGCTATTTGACTCTCTGTCAGACGAGTTTCTTGCACTGATCTGCATTGGCAATTGGCCTGATTCGCTAATATAATGTGATTGCTGCGTGATCACTACAGTAGGGCGCCCCTTAATCCCAGCATAATATGATTGCGGCCGTGGTGACTATGAGAATCGCTCTGAGATGTGGTAAGCAACGACGACCACTAAAATTAGTCAGATTATAGGCGCTACATAGCCATGGAAACCGATGTGCCCCGAAGCCAAACTGAGTAACTAGCTAGCAATGCCACTGATCACTAGTGAACGTCATTAGAGCATGCCACCGAGCACTAGTTGGCGTTATTGAAACAGTGTTGCCGATCACAAATGGTACTCATTAGAGCAATTCCACTGATGGACAGTGAACAATATGGAGTAACAACGCCGATCGCTAGTTGACGTTCTTAGAGCAACATTACTGAGCACTACCTAGTCCAGCAGCCAGTGATGGGGGAGGGGTCCTCCGCGGTGCAACGGCAAGACCAGTACAACCATTTCCCAGTATAACCACGACCGGATGGCACTATGGTTTGACGCCTGATGGTGCAGCCGTGGAGGTGTACCGTACAAAGGTCGACTTCTTGCGGCATCTGGTAGCTCTTCTCGTGCCATTTGGATAGTGTTCCTTCAGTTTTGCTGGCAACACGGCTCAACCGAACCGCAAACACTGACTGCCTCCAACACAGCTGCTACGACAGCTGCTCCAAACACAGCTGCTACGACAGGTGCTTCGAACACAGCTGCTACGACAGGTGCTTCAACACAGCTGTTTCCAACACAGCTGATACGGCAGCTTTTTCCAACACAGCTGCTACGACAGATGTTTCCGACACAGCTGCTAAGACAGGTGCTTCCAACACAGCGGCTGTGACAGGTGCTTCCAACACAGCGGCTGTGACAGCTACTTCCAGAACAGCTGCTAAGACAGCTGCTTCCAAGACAGTTGTTGTGACACGATACCTACGTGACGATGCTTCTACTGCAACTGCACATTGAATTCACGCGTGTATGCGGCATGACTGCCTCTTGAAGAGTCTCTGCACATTGCATTCGTTAGTTCTGTATGACGTCATTTTTGTTGAAACTAAAATACACAGCATCAGTGGTATTTGTGCCGATGTCGGCAGACTTCGCTCCCACGCGACACTTCTGCCGACAGAGCTCGCGAAATTACGTCTGCACATTAATTCATGCTAGAAATCATCCAGGTCACATGAGGTTTTGCGCCCGGTGACTATGTTCCTTACCACGCAGCTCCATAGGCTTCATATGTGCTGAGACCCTCTCGGACCTTTGGGATTATCTCTCTAACAAGGTCACAGGCTCTGCTCTCTCCGCTGGATTGTGCGTGTTCGCTACCACAGGCATACTGGTGTTACCACAGGTGTTCGACAGCTCAGTGATGCGGCGTCGACGGGATCTTGACGTGACCCCGACGCGGCCCTGCTGTTGGTGCGATGTAATCCCGGCATGACCCCAGCGTAACGCCGGTGTCACGTTGGTGCCACCGCAGACTGTACTGCTTCGAGACGAGCGGTCGCCACGTACTCGACACGTCGGCGCAGACTGGCGTGCCCGTCAACCAGCTCCTGGTGCTGTTCGACCTGGACGGACTCAGTACGGCACAAGTGGCCTACAAGGAAGGTGCGACCCTACGAGCTTGTGTCGCGTTCGTCTGCCACGTCGGCCGCGAAATGGGAGAGGCGGCGGGCAGGCAGTGGGCAGGCAGCGGGCAGGGAGCGGACTGGCAGTGGGCAGGGAGGGGGCAGGCGGTGGGCAGGCAGTGGGCAGGCAGTGGGCAGGCAGTGGGCAGGGAGCGAGCAGGGAGCGGGCAGGCGGTGGGCAGGGAGCGAGCAGGCGGTGGGCAGGCAGTGGGCAGGCAGTGGGCAGGCAGTGGGCAGGGAGCGGGCAGGCGGTGGGCAGGCAGTGGGCAGGCGGTGGGCAGGCAGTGGGCAGGCAGTGGGCAGGCAGTGGGCAGGCAGTGGGCAGGCAGTGGGCAGGCAGCGGGCAGGCAGCGGGCAGGCGGTGGGCAGGGAGCGGGCAGGCGGTGGGCAGGGAACGGGCAGCACACAACAGTGAAGTATGTACACCGCAGCCACACCGATATCGTCCATCCAGCCGTGTTCCACCAACCCATCATATCGTGGCTACTCATGCCACAGCGCCTGCATGTATCGCAGTCGTATAGCCAACTCACCATGTCTCAGTCTGACAGCCGGCTGGGCGAGATTCATGGCCAATGGCCGCCATGCAACACCTGAGGTGCTCATTACTACTTTGGCTCACAGCTCTCTCGCAACTCACCCACACCACCTTCTATTCCACAGTTCTCTCTCCTCTTTCTCTATCTCTCTTTCCCTCTCTTGCTCTCGCACTAGCTCTCGCGCTCGCTCTCGCTCTCGCTCTCGCTATCGCTCTCGCTCTCGCTCTCGCTCTCGCTCTCGCCCTCTCCCTCGCCCTCGCCCTCACCCTCGCTCTCGCTCTCGCTCTCGCCTCACGCTCACGCTCACGCTCACGCTCACCCTCACCCTCACCCTCACCCTCACCCTCACCCTCACCCTCACCCTCACCCTCACCCTCACCCTCACCCTCACCCTCACCCTCACCCTCACCCTCACCCTCACCCTCACCCTCACCCTCACCCTCACCCTCACCCTCACCCTCCCCCTCACCCTCACCCTCACCCTCACCCTCACCCTCACCCTCACCCTCACCCTCACCCTCACCCTCACCCTCACCCTCACCCTCACCCTCACCCTCACCCTCACCCTCACCCTCGCCCTCGCCCTCGCCCTCGCCCTCGCCCTCGCCCTCGCCCTCGCGCTTACGCTCACGCTCACGCTCACGCTCACGCTCACGCTCACGCTCACGCTCACGCACTATCTATATGCATTTCTCACTCTCACTCTCAATCTCACTATCTATATGTATCTCTCACTCTCACTCTCAATCTCACTATCTATATGTATATTTCACTCTCACTCACTCTCACTCTCAGTCTCACTATAAGTGCATTTCTCACTCTCACTCACTCTCACTCTCAGTCTCACTAAATGTGCATTTCTCACTCTCACTCACTCTCACTCTGTCTCACTATATGTGCATTTCTCACTCTCACTCTCAGTCTCACTATATGTGCATTTCTCACTCTCACTCACTCTCACTCTCAGTCTCACTATATGTGCATTTCTCCCTCTCACTCACTCTCACTCTCAGTCTCACTATATGTGCATTTCTCACTCTCACTCACTCTCACTCTCAGTCTCACAATATGTGCATTTCTCACTCTCACTCACTCTCACTCACTCTCACTCTGATTCTCACTCTATCTCTATATACATGTCTCACTCTCACTCTCACTCTCTCGCTCGCTTTCTCATTCACTCTCTCACTTTCTGACTTCCTCACCAATTCTCATTCTCTTCGGGTACGCCTTGTACAAGGTGGCAATTTGTAGTGCAAGGCCATCATCAGCGTGTTGCATTTCGGTTATGCATATAAATTTAGAATTATATCACTGACAACTTCGTTAATTTCATTGAAGATGGTTCCTGTAATACCTGCAGTGTTTAGAACCACCCCGTTCAGTGCCAGCATCTGCGATATCTCTCCATTTGGGGCCTCATGAGAAATTGTGCAGATCTTGTGTCATGAACCAAACTGCTGTTTGTCTAACAGATATTCCTCTCTTTGCAGGCTTTGACCTCTTTCTTGAAATGACGAGAATTATGGAGGCTAACTATCCGGAGGGTCTAGGACTCTGTTTTGTAATAAATGGTGAGTGCAACATTCTTCACACTTGTTGATATTAATGCTTCGGGGACACAGTTGTTTGGATGGGTCCTTTGGCGATCGCCACGTACCAACACAACGTTTTTTTAAGGTTACCCAACAAAGCTGATCCACCTTGCGGAGCTAACTGAAGCGGAGGGAGATCTTTAGATAGGGCACGGCCAGTGCGTGGCACTCTGTCTATTCTACGCCGACACCACATTGATTCGGCATGCTGTTGCGAATTGCTCGCGTGATAAAAACGCCCCGCGTCACACATTGGCGGTCGGCTGGCCGTCACAGTCGTCACGCGTCACGCGTCACATCCGCAGTGGCAGCGGCGCCGGGCGAAAGCCGGCGGCGTGCGACGGCTGACGAGCACGGTTTGGGCGCGATCGCGCCAAAATAGGGCCGGCCACGGACCCCGAGGTAGCCGGAGAGCGCGCTGTGCGCCTGACCACCACGTATGCTGGCTTAACGTGCAAGCTAACCTTGGCGCGTCCGGATGGGAGACGTTATGGTGTGGTGGACCGCCTGAGTGGACGCCGCAGCTCGCCGGCGATGGATGGGTGGCCGTAAAGCAGACAGCGCCGGCGATGGATGGGTGGCCGTAAAGCAGACACCGCTGGTGATGGGTGGGTAACCGCAAAACAGACAGCGCCGGCGACGGATGGGTGGCCACAAAACAGACAGCGCCGGCGACTAGATGGCTGGCCGCGAGACACCGCCGGCGACGGATGGGTGGCCGTAAAGCAGACACCGCTGGTGATGGGTGGGTAACCGCAAAACAGACAGCGCCGGCGACGGATGGGTGGCCACAAAACAGACAGCGCCGGGGACCCCGGGGAGGGATGGGTGGCCGTAAAGCAGACACCGCTGGTGATGGGTGGGTAACCGCAAAACAGACAGCGCCGGCGATGGATGGGTGGCCACAAAACAGACAGCGCCGGTGACTGTATAGGTAACCACAAAACAGACACCTCCGGCGATGGATGGGTGACCGCAAAACAGACACCGTTGGCGATGGGTGGGGAACTACAAAACAGACACCGCCATACAGCCGTAACCACTGGCAAGTTCGCCAGTGCAACCGCTTCCTGTGCTCGTGCCAAGAGTTCCTGGCTACGTGCGAATAGAAGGCGGCCTTTTTCATCGTTTTTTCCTCTTCACGATCCAGTGTGGCGGTGGAAAACGCCTGAATGCGACGAAACACCGCTGCTTGCATTAACCGGGCTCATATGTCAGCTACACCTTCCAAGCCAGCTATGCCTTCAAATTGAACAGCACGGCCTACCATGCACCGGGGATTGGCTGGTTGGTTATTGAGGTTTACGGACGCATCAGTTGCATCGATCGTGCGGCGTGCGTGGCACCGCTGGTCGTATACAAATGTCGAAACGAAACCCAATCGAAACGACGTAATGCATGTCGCATTGAATAATCCGTGATGTTAGGCGTACGGCAGAGCCACATTGATTTTACCACCTGACTCACATCGTATTGATCCGCGCCATCGTTGACGAACTCCCCCCCCCCCCTATGGTTTTTCCGCAGTGTAAAAGAACGGCGCGCGGTAGCACGCCCACATTTGGCATACCCTTTTCCCACGTCAATTTGGCATGCATTGTCAAAAATTTTAAGTCCGGTCATCTAGGGTCAACGAGTTAGTTAAGGTCAAGTGATGTCACCTAGAAAAAAGTTCATCCAGTCGTCACGCTTTAACGGATAAAGATATTTTAAGGAAACTTTCAGCGTTTCCTTATCTTTATGGATTGAACATAACGTACAAGATGAATTTGTCATTTCTCCGTTTTTGATTACCTATTAGTTTTGCATATTTACCTGTTAGAGTTCAAATCGAAGATTCTGGCTATAGTAAGCATTTTTATGGGAGCAAGTTGACTTCGAACAACATTTTTCTGTCCGCTCTACCCACTAGAAAAGGAAAATTAAAGAAAACTTGAAAACTCGAAATTTTGAAATTTCAAAACGCATTTTGTTTTTATCTTTTGGGTGGCCAAACATTGTATGGTCCTGGTCAATTTCGCGTTCCTTTTCTGATTCCAGATAATTTGTTTTCTTCAAATCTTCCTGAAAATGAACCGTCAGTCACAATCACAATGTAAGTCGTAAAACTCTAGGGCCCATAGTGACGCCATTTTTTATGGGAAAATTGTGGGGGTGGTGCCTGGCCCTACTCGTCGAACGCCTTCCGATGACACCTATTTCGTTTTCGTGCGGCGCTTAGTTTGGAGATTAGAGGGGGTCTCTATCAACCCCCCTCCCCGTGAGACGAGGTGTGAGGATCTGACAGAAGAGACGGGGCGAGTTAATGAGGCGCATGGAAGGGAGAAGCTTGTGGTACTTAGCATACTATTGGTACAACTCGATGTCTATTCATTGGCCACGGTTCATGACCTTTGCATTATTTATGACAGATGTCTCATTGTAGCGTCCAAGTAGCCACACACCCCGGTAACCTGACCGGGTGGCCGTATCCAATGATCTAGTTCAGTACCCTGGCCCGGTCGTCTTTACAGATGACCCCCTCCCTTGCGATCTATACTGGCTGCCCGCCCTGGTCATGTGATTTGTCATGCGATGTGATGTGACACGCCAGATGATTCCACACCGCCTGGTTCGGTGACCTGCGCTAATCCGGCAATCTAACTCGTTGATCTGACTCGGTGACCTGAGTCGGTAGCTCAACCCGGTGTAATGCTCTGGCTATCTGCCGGGCGCCCCAGTATCCGACTGACCCAGCCTGGTGACCCGACCTGGTGACCTCGCCTGGTGGCCTGACCCAGTGACCTGCACCGTGACCTGACCCAATGACCTGACCAAATGACCTGACCAAATGACCTGACCCAATGACCTGACACAATGACCTGGCACAATGACCTCATCTAGTGACCTCATCCAGTGATCTCACCCCAGTGTGCTCACCCAGTGACCTCACCCAGTGACCTCACCCAGTGACCTCACCCAGTGACCTCACTCAGTGACCTCACCCAGTGAACTCACCCGGTGACCTCACCCGGTGACCTCACCCAATGACCTCACCCAGTGACCTCACCCAGTGACCTGACCCAGTGACCTGACCTGTGACCTGCGGCAGCGCCGGCCGTGTTCACGCTGGCCTGGACGATGGTGCGCCCACTGCTGCGCGGCACCACGCAGACCAAGATCCGCATCTTCGGCCACAGCGGCTGGCAGGAGCCGCTGGCGCAGCTGGTGGACGCCGACCAGCTGCCGAAACACTGGGGCGGCACGCTGGTCGGCCCCGACGGTGACCCGTTCAACCGACCACACGTGAGCCTGCACCGGCGACGGCGCCTCGCGAGGTGCACAGCCGCGGCTGCCGTCAGCGGAGGGGATTCATTTCGTTCGGGTTTGGGACGATGGACTGTGGTGTGATAATCTGGCCGAAATAGGCATGGGCAGTCCATGAGTGAAATCTTCCAACTGCCATATGAAGGTGTCCTAGACTGGCATTGTGTTTTAGTAGCGATCTTACGTGATGTACAGGTATTATGGCCACATGTCGCGACCACACACTGTGTAGGTGTGTGGTCTGCACACCTACACAGTGGACTATGTGTAGGCGTCGCAGCCGAGTTTGGTACATGGGCATCACGATGCACCATCGCCACGTGTGACATGCAGTGAGTTATCACAAACACGTGATATGCAGACATGACTGGAAATGCCGTGTGAGTCGAGGGGTCCGACCCCTACCTCTCTGCTTTGATATCCCACTAGTGGTAATTTGCCATTTCTCTATTCAATCTGTAAATATATCATGAAAATAAGGACTAGGATCCCTGGCTGCGTGAGTGATCACCAGCCTTGTGTGCAGATATCATGGATCCACATACACCGTATAAAAAAACAGCCAAAGTTGCATCATATAAGTTGTATGTGGCCAGTAATCTAGAAGTCTATCTTCAGACGCCGTAGTGCGTCAGGAAAAACTTCGCCTGGATTCTGCGTTGACCAAATGCCATATTGTACACGATACGGTCCGTGCAGGTGGGAAAGATAATGGTGTGTGTTGGCAGCAGTGTGTGTGTGTGAGGTGCTGTCCAGTCTGAAAGATGGAGGTGTCTGTTGGCAGGTGTGCGGGGGTGGTGAGGTGCCGTCCAGTCTGACAGACGGTGGTGTCTGTTGGTAGGTGTGCGTGGGCGGTGAGGTGCCGTCCAGCTACTTCCAGGCGCCGCACGAGGTGGCCAAGCTGGTGGCGCATGGCAGCCTTCTTCAAGTGCATAGGGCCAGCAAGAAGGAGCACAGGATCGAGGTCAACCGGGCCAACACGAAGATCAGGTAATTGTGGCCACGAATATCAAGCAACTGTGGTCACGGACGTGAGGTAACTGTGGGCACGTGTATCAGGTAACTGTTGTCGCGGGGATCAGCTGTTCGTGGGGATCAGTCACGGAGATCAGGTAGCTGGTCACAGAGATTAGGAAACTGGTCACAGAGATCAGGCAACTGTGGTCACGAATATCAGTTAATTGTGGTCACGAATAGCAGGTAACTGTGGTCACCAATGTCGGGTGATTGGTCACATGCATCACGCAGCTGGTCACGGATATCAGATGACTGGCTTCTGAGAACAGGTAGGTTACGAAGATCAGGCAATTGTTGTCACGGATATCAGGTAACTGTAATCACGGATATCAGATAACTGTGATCACGGATATCAGGCAACCATGGTCACGGATATTAGATAGCTGATCACATATATCAGGTCACATTGGTCGTGGAGATCAGGTTGTTGTGGTCACGGATATCAGGTAACTGGTCACGGATATCAACGTAGCTGTGGTCACGGAGATCAGATAATTGATCGCGAAGATCAGGCAGCTGTGGTCACGGAGATCAACGGACTGTGGTCACGGAGATCAGGTAACTGTGGTGGCAAATGGCGGTGTAGCCGGCCGTGAAAACCGTCCATTGATCAGAGGTAGAGGAGATGGTTTTGCTGCTGCACCCAGACATTGCAGAGGAACTGAGCTCAGCAAATTGTCATCTGACTGCTGTCTCGTGTCACAAGCTTAGCAAAGAGCGACGATCGTCAAAATACGAGGTGCCTGTCAAAGTTGGTGACTTCCTACCAGAGGTAACTTGTGATACCTTTTCAGAATGCTGCTCCATGATGAATTAACTGAGGAATGTAGTGAAAATGCATCATCTGTCGTCGATGCATGAAACATATTTAAAGCTGATGTACATGCATCTGATTATGCGACGAACTTAGTTCTGTTTTGGAACTGGTCTGTGCCTAAGGAGAAGTTTTTCTCTGTACTTGAATGGGGACGCCACCAACGAGGATATCGCGTCATGTGTGTTCTGACATGGCCGTTCGTAATTTGTGTTCTACATAAACATCGACAATAATCCTGATGTATTGAATCTAGGCTGGGTTTCCGGGGCCAATGACGTAGCCTGGCAATATAGAGATCAAACGTCATTCATCCAAATGGGCATGACGGCATAATAGTGGGCGTAATAGCAAAATCGTTGCATGAGAGATGACATTGGCAGAAATGACACGTTTGTGATGACGTAGCTGGACAGTGCAGTGTTCAGATAGTCGTCAGGGCCCACTTCAGCATTGCACCTGCTCTTTGAATGGATGATCAGCCAGTGCGGACGCTAGGAAATTGTGAAGGTCTAGCCTCGGCTATAACACAATAAATCCGGCCCGATGCCCGCCAGAACTCTCCGAGACTGGAACCCGGAGATTATTAACGTCACACACAACGGAGTAATTGCGGTACAGATCGCACTCTTATACCATAGATCGGCTCCGCTCTATTCCTCTGCAAAGGATGCTCGACTCAGCATGTGCATTGCATAGACATGCATGCATGTAGTGACGTAGCCGGACAGTGCAGATCTCAGGAGTCGATGGCGTAACCAGGCAGCACATATCTCAGGAGTCGACGGCGTAACCGAGCGGCACAGATCTCAGGAATTGGTGACGTAACCGAGCTGCACAGATCTCAGGAGCTGGTGACGTAACCGAGCAGCACAGATCTCAGGAGCTGGTGACGTAACCGAGCGGCACAGATCTCAGGAGCTGGTGACGTAACCGAGCGGCACCAATTTCAGGAGTCGGTGGCGTCTCCGGGATTACCATGGCCGCACATTAAAACAGTTACAAGCCATGGAATACATTAGCCGTGATCAGTGTTTTTGGAACAAGCTGACGACATAGCGCAGTTTGGTGCGTGATAATGCGGCATTTGTGTAGTGTTTCAATCCCTTTCAATTGCATGAAGTCAGTTAACGAATCTCAATCTCATTAGGTCATCCTTTCTTCATTGCATTGTATTCATTTGCTTATTTGCTCATTATCCCTGCTTTCTTATATCTGCTGCTTATTTGGTGAGGCACCCATTCCAGCTGACGCGCCCAAAAAGTAACTTCCTTACCTTACTCAGTCTCAACACCTATCGTTAATCTCTCCGACATCCTGTCGCCCATCATATTCCCATTCCTATTCACCTGTCTCTCTTTTCAACGGCCGCGATAATAGCCATCGTGGCTTGTGTATGCACCTACAGGAAATGCAAACACAACCAGAAGCGTGTCTCAGATCGTGCAAAGCCACACTGTTCGTGCCGTCGTCGTCTCGTGGAGAGAGTCGACACCTCCGCTCCGCCGCCGCCCGCGGGCGAGTGTGACACCTGGCGTGTGTGTGTGCGCTCCAGCTGGCGGTTCTGCACCAAGGGGTACGACATCGTGTTCGGCGTGTGCCGCGAGTCCAACTCGGGCCGCGAGGAGGTGGTGGCCAAGGAGCGCGTCTACAGCCACCTGGTGGTGGAGTCGGGCAGGCTGACCTGCGCCCAGCCGGCCATCTGTGAGTAGCTGACTGCGCTGCACTGCCCGCATGCCCGCCACAACGTGTGGCCGAGCACTCTAAGCAGCTGGTGTTTATTGGATGGTTCACGACACACTTTATGCACCTTCACGGCTAATGGCGCCTCCCACACTGTTTCGCCGGTGGGCCGCGGGATTGGGAAATGTCCTGAGTGGCGCTAGTGTCAAACCCGGGACCTTTGGTACCCATAGCCCGACACCTTAACCACTCGGCCATCCCCGCCCCGTAAGCAGCTGGTGATTCGCGTCCGGTCTCGTATCGGTATTCACATGATTCGTATATTCAGATTCCGAGTCATGTTCTGGGGTCGGTGGGGCGATGGTTTCTGCACAGATCGAGCTGGGTGCGTTGGTGGCTGCTCATCCTGGGAGAACACCTTGTTGGAATTGCATGGGGGATGTGCAGTTGCCCGTGGCATGGTGACCTTCATGTGATGTTTATGTTATTCCTTTCGGTGGTGAACTATGATCGTTAATTGCACAGGCACTAGCAATCAAGTGATGCCGCGTCTACCGATGCCATCAACGTCATGACTGGCCACCAGCTAGCTCTCCAGTCCAATCGATTGAGAACTACGTGTATGTCTCCAGATGCCAGCCCCACAAAAACTAACCTGAACGCTTTCAGATATTCTTGAATTCGACAACACCTACAGCTACTTCCACGGCAAAGAAGTATACCTGGATGTGGTGGTAGTGTGAGGAAACAAAAGCCAGTGGGAATGGTGCGGCATCAGCAGGGCGAAAGCCGTGCGCAGTTACTTCGTGTGTTTGGTGTGTCACCTTTCACACTAAGGTGCAGAAGTCAGCGCTAAGCTTCACCTCCAAGTGCAAGAGTGATCGAACTTCGCATGGAGGTGCAACAATGTTCGAAACTTCACATCGATGTCAGCAGTGGTCGCACCTTCACATGGAGGTCCAGCGACGATCTGACCTTCACATGGTGTAGTAGTGATCGAACCTTCACATGGAGGTACAGTCATGATCGGAAGTTCACATGGTACAGCAGTAAGCGCACCTGCGCATCGTGAATAGAAACACTAGCAGAATCTTTGAATGCGACACGTGAATACTCCCTATGTACGGCAATATGGGTCGGACCTCAGTACAACGTTCACGTGCGATGGAAGTGTTGGGAGTGTTCACATGCCGTTTGCACGGGCACGTGGACACTCTTAGTGTTCTGGTGTGGTGGTCTGGTGTAAGTGAAGGAGTGGAGGCAGACACATGCGTGTCGCTGAAATGTGTCAACGTGCAATTATGTGCTTGCCCAGTTCTTCGGTATATTTGGGGTCCAGTAAATGCGAAAGATCATGTAACAGTCTCTTCCTCAAAATAAAGAACTACGCACATTGAACCGAAGTTAATCCGCGCATTATAATTGAGATTGTCCTAGACATTTACCTACACCTCACATACACACACACATATATATACACATACACACATACACACATACACACACACACACACACACACACACACACACACACACACACACATATATATATATATATATATATATATATATATATATATATATATATACATACACCTTTACCTTCCAGATGAAAATATGTGGCCGTCGAACAATGAAGGTATTACTTCCTTTTCCGTAGCACCTTTTCTCGCATTTTCAGTGGCCTTAAAAATTAAAATTAACCTTTCACATGGCCATGAGGCTTGACCTGACATGTCCCGGGTTGGTTGGTTATTGGTTTTACGGCACATCGACCGTTGAGCTATGTAGCGTCGCCAATCTCTCACGCCGATTGGTCGCGGGCGAAGAGCAGCGACAGGTGAGATTCGAACCCACAACCTTTCGATTGTGAGACGACCGACTTACCCTAGGCTACTCGTCCCCATGTCCCGGGTTGAAATGTTACTCAAGGGTTGCCCACGGCCCAGCTCTTGACACCAAACATTGGCAGCTTTGTGAGAAAACGAAGAAGCGCGCGGCGACCGGAGAAATGAGCTCGACCTTTGACTTCGTAAATTAATGTGATGTAGAACGGTTTGCTAGAGTACCTCACGCCACGTCGAATGGCACCCACTTGATGAAAATTGGAGACATATCGACGAGGTGTGATGACGTCGAGCAATTTAAGCAAAACTTCGGTCTTGTGGTTTGGCATTCACATGTCCCGGTTTGAAATGTTACACGCGATTCACCACGGGTTATTGTTTGATACCAGATGTGGGTAGATTATGGCGAATACAAAATTCGAGTCGACGCAAGAAATCGGTTTGACATTTGACCTGTTAATTAGTTCGATTTCGAAACATTATAATATGGCACAAGCCAGGTCGAATGACACCCACTTTGTGCAAATTGAACCAAAGGGACGAGTCGCGATGACTTCGAAGAAAAAGAAAGCTAGCCTTTTATCTTGAAGTTTGACCTTGATATATCCCGATTAAAAAAATGTTATTCGAAGGTTCACC
Source organism: Imbricaverruca yamaguchii (assembly GCA_034440575.1). Classification (NCBI taxonomy): domain Eukaryota; kingdom Metazoa; phylum Arthropoda; class Thecostraca; family Neoverrucidae; genus Imbricaverruca; species Imbricaverruca yamaguchii. The sequence goes on along the minus strand of JAOTOL010001631.1, from coordinate 1,840,110 downwards.
ATGGGCTATCGCTTGATAGTGGATTTGTGTAGGCCTTGACAACCCCCTCCCCCCCACCCACACACCAAAAAAAATGCGAGGCAACCGAAGAAATCAGCTTTAATTTTAACCTGTCCATACTATTGCGAATTGTGAACTTTCTGACACCGTACAAGCGACGTCGAATGACATCCATTTTCTGAAAATTGAAGCCAACGCTATTAGAGTGTTCACCATTGTTTATCGTTTGATATCAGATTTTGATAGGTTTGAGCTAAAACGAAAAAAGGTTGAGGCAACCGGAGGATCAGCTTGGCCTTTGTCCTTCAAAAATAATTCGACTGTTTAGCTTTCTGAAAGCGCATAACAAGCCACGTACAACGACGCCCGGTTTATGGAAATTGAAGGGATAGCAACCGAACCTCGCGTTCGGTCGATATCGCTTCAATATCGCCATCTAATAAATCAAGTTAACTTTGACTTTGATGTTTGACCTTGACATTCCCCAGTCTGAAATGTTGCACGACGGCTCACCACAGACTATCGCTTGATGCCAGATATTGACAGGTTTGGGTGAAAACGAAAAATTGGAGGCGACCGAAGAAACCGGTTTGCGTTGGACCTTAACCGTTAAAGTGGTTGTGTGAGACCTAGGCAGTTGCTTGCAGCGTGTTCAGTACAATCAGAAGCATTTGTGGTAATTGATTCGAACGATCATAAACCCGTCGCTGAACGTCAGTGTCAAAACAAATACGGTTCTGAGGAACTCGTCGCTGAATACGAATAGGATGCTAACTTGACGTACGTGCTTAAGGCTTCCCATGACTCCCCTCCATGGTCTTGCAGATACCCAAGGACAACCAAAGTCACGTTTATTCAAGATATATCGACATATACGCAGGGGAATGCAGCCTAGTACGCATAAAGCCTTGCCAAATGTGTTGCCCCACAAAGCACAATTTTCCACCCAAGCGAAAACCCAAGATGGTTTTATCGAGGTTCATGTTATTCAAAAATGACCTGAAAGTAGAAATTTATCATTCTTGCTGGTTTACCTCTCGGAGATTTGGTGACGACAGATAGCCTGTAAAACCCGTTGATTAGCTAAATGGGCTCATAGTATTTTTGGTGGTTCTCCTGCATAGATAGTTTCAATTTATATATGAATAAGGATAATTTTGTGGCGATCATACTCAGATAACTGAGGCTTGGGGGACACGAAATAAATTTAGGGGGTCAAATCGGGACTTTTCAGAAATTATGGAGCAAGTCCCCCAGCCCCACCCCCAGTGATTACCCCCATGCGTGGGACTGGAACACCAAAAAGTCGCATGTGAAGAGAAAACACATGACATGCGTGGTGAAAGAGATAGCATAGCATCGGCAGCCCCGTCGTTCTGTGATGGAAATAGGACTTCGTGCAAAATACACACTGTTGCACACTTGGTGAAGTCAATATCTCACAAATCTGCACACATGGGTATCATTTACAAGGCCATTTTGTTGAAAATATTCGACTTATGGAGGCTTGACTCCATCCGTGTGTATGCCTGCTCACTCCGCGAACTTCCAGGTTTGGAATAAAGTTGCTTTCGTTGAATGTGGTTTATGATTGCATCGCTTGTATATGTGTCACCAATCGATTCCCGAAGTTGTGGACAAACGGTCCAAGATATTTAGTTAATATACAAATGCACCGCAAAGCTCCCGACAAATTTGCTGCGAATAGACATGGACGAGTGAAGCATGGATACACACACACAAGCACACACACACATGTATATGTATGCATGTTTATGTATGTATATAAATATACATGTATATATATATATATATATATATATATATATATATATATATATATATATATATATATATATATATATACAACAGAAAACACCGAGAAGTATTCAACGCACACTCCACCGAAGTGGTCGAAATATAAAGCGAAAACACGTACATCGGAGATTGTAGCCAAACCAATACCCGCAAACCTCACCAACAATTGCCAACCTCACCAAAACTGGACAACCTTACCAACGCTAGCAACCTCACCAAAACTGGACAACCTCACCAGCACTAGCCAAGCTCACCCCGCCTCCACAGAACTTACCATTATCAGCACGACACCAACCGCACACACCACGCACAGACTCACGCCACAAATATTCGGGGACCGCTCGGGGTATCCCCGGACTCGACCCCGGTCGCGAGGTCACAGGCGTGCTGCGATGGTAACTTCCCCCGATTTTACCACCAGGCAGGCGGCACCAGCTACACGGACCGCGCTCGATCGGGTCGCGCCGCTCCTCGCCGCTCCTCGCCGCTCCCCGCCGCTCCCCGCCGCTCCCAGCCGCTCCCCGCCGCTTCCCGCCGCTCCCCGCTGCTCCTCGCCGCTCCCCGCCGCTCCCCGCCGCTCCCCGCCGCTCCCCGCCGCTCCTCGCCGCTCCTCGCCGCTCCCCGCCGCTCCCAGCCGCTCCCCGCCGCTCCCCGCCGCTCCCAGCCGCTCCCCGCCGCTCCCCGCCGCTCCCCGCCGCTCCCCGCCGCTCCCCGCCGCTCCTCGCCGCTCCTCGCCGCTCCCCGCCGCTCCCAGCCGCTCCCAGCCGCTCCCCGCCGCTCCCAGCCGCTCCCCGCCGCTCCCCGCTGCTCCTCGCCGCTCCCCGTCGCTCCTCGCCGCCCCTAGTCATGTGCGCAGACAGGACCAACGCGGCGCAACTGAGCCGGACGTACGGCGAGCAGGGCGACCACTGCGCAGTCGTACCACTGGACCTTGCACACCACGCGTCACGTTAACCGCGGGACTCGGTATCCGTGCCCGCCTACCGGTGATGGACGTAAACCACTCTCGGCAGCTTTATTCTCAAAACGGCTGAATGTCAATAAGCAGTAGTTTCTTCTTGTTGCGGCCGTTTGTTTGCGGAATCGAGGGTGTTTGTGGTGACGACCGACACTTTCCCGGTTGCTCAAGTGAGCCACGGACAGAACATGGGTGCTCTGTCCCAGTTGCTGTATGACCATATGGCCCAACATGGACTACATGCACGTGCACTTCGTCATGCCACCGTTTCCTCAGCATATCTCACCAAAACCACCCAGCCCACTGCTGGCACATATGATCGCTGACGGACCCCTCTCACCACCTGGCCGACCGACCACATTTACCACCTGGTGGCCGACCTAACACACTCACCACCTGGCCGACCGACCACACTCACCACCTGGTGGCCGACCGACCCCACTCACCACCTGGCCGACCGACCACACTCACCACCTGGTGGCCGGCCGACCACACTCACCACCTGGTGGCCGGCCGACCAACCACACTCACCACCTGGTGGCCGACCGACCCCACTCACCACCTGGTGGCCGACCGACCACACTCACCACCTGGTGGCCGACCGACCACACTCACCACCTGGTGGCCGGCCGACCAACCACACTCACCACCTGGTGGCCGACCGACCCCACTCACCACCTGGTGGCCGACCGACCACACTCACCACCTGGTGGCCGACCGACCACACTCACCACCTGGTGGCCGGCCGACCAACCACACTCACCACCTGGTGGCCGACCGACCCCACTCACCACCTGGTGGCCGACCGACCACACTCACCACCTGGTGGCCGACCGACCACACTCACCACCTGGTGGCCGACCGACCACACTCACCACCTGGCCGACCGACCACACTCACCACCTGGTGGCCGGCCGACCACACTCACCACCTGGTGGCCGACCGACCACACTCACCACCTGGTGGCCGACCGACCCCACTCACCACCTGGTGGCCGACCGACCACACTCACCACCTGGTGGCCGACCGACCACACTCACCACCTGGTGGCCGACCGAACCCACTCACCACCTGGTGGCCGACCTAACACACTCACCACATGGTGGCCGGCCGACCACACTCACCACCCGGTGGCCGACCTACCACACTCACCACCTGGTGGCCGACCTAACACACTCACCACTTGGTGGCCGACCTAACACACTCACCACCTGGCCGACTGACCACACTCACCACCCGGTGGCCGACCGACCACACTCACCACCTGGCCGACCGACCACACTCACCACCTGGTGGCCGACCGACCCCACTCACCACCCGGCGGTCCACCGACCACACTCACCACCTGGTGGCCGGCCGACCACACTCACCACCTGGTGGCCGGCCGACCCCACTCACCACCTGGCGGTCGACCGACCACACTCACCACCTGGTGGCCGACCGACCACACTCACCACCTGGTGGCCGGCCGACCACAATCACCACCTGGTGGCCGACCGACCACACTCACCACCTGGTGGCCGGCCGACCACAATCACCACCTGGTGGCCGACCGACCACACTCACCACCTGGTGGCCGGCCGACCACAATCACCACCTGACCGACTGACCACACTCACCACCTGGTGGCCGACCGACCACACTCACCACCTGGCCGACCGACCACACTCACCACCTGGTGGCCGACCGACCACACTCCGGCCGGTCTCGCGACCCCACTCACACCTGCGGGTGCGGGTGGGTTCTCCACGGCACAACTCAGCAGAGACTGTCCCCTGTTGTCACAGCCCTTCGGTCAGGAAACTGGGTACAGACCGCTACACCTCCGTGTATCCAGGCCGCGTGGAGGCGCGGACCCCACCCGGACCGCGGCCAGTCGGCTGCCCACACGAATTACCGGCGCGGTTTTCCCACCGAGTCCCGCTCCCGCAATGTTGGCGAGGGTGTCGTTGGCGCTTTTTGACCGGTCATTTCCGCGCAGCGCCCATGATGTGCGGAAAACGTACAGTTTGCGCAGCGCGAAGTAACAACGCAAAAATCCGGAACCTACCGTTTCCCACTCTGGTGGTCGTAGAATTCATGATTGGCCTGAATGGGAGCAACATTAAATGTTGGGCTGGCGTCAAGTACAAGTCATTTGCGTGATTGCACTTATATTGTAGTATTTTATGGGTTGGATAAGAATGATGTTTCATGCGATGTTGTACAGCTTGTATCAGAATATGATTCGCCAGTCGTCTATTGTACCCACTCGTCTCAGGAAGCCAAGGACTGGCCTGACCGTGGTACCACTTGTCCGGTTCGGCCATGGTATCTCCTGTTCCCCTTGTGGTATCACTTGTCCGGTTCGGCCATAGCATTTCCTGTTCCGCCTGTGGTAGCACCTGCCCGGTAAGGCCATGGTATCTCCTGTTCCGCCTGTGGTAGCACCTGCCCGGTAAGGCTATGGTACCTCCTGTTCCGCTTGTGGCATCACCCGCCTGGTAAGGCTATGGTGCCACTTGTTCTGCTGCTGCCTCTACCAACGTCAAACCTGCAGTCATGGACTTTGAACCTACCACACGGACATTCAGTGAAAGAAGCCAACTATTCCTAGTAGCAGGTGGTATGGATCTTGAGCGTGGGCAAACAACGATGAAATCTGCGAAGTGAGGTTCGCTGTGTAAAAAAATGTCATATTTCGCTCAAGCTTCCTTAGTTGCAAACCCAAGCAACCCAACTGGAACGTAACACGCACGAGGAAAATTAACATTTATTGAAGCACATCGCCACACTACTTATTCACCACTGTTTCCCAAAGAACGGTATGGCCGATCTGACCAGTGAAGATTCTGACACATCCATAACTGTGCCAAAATGTTCCTTCATAGATGTAGAACATACGAAAGACCTCGGATCCCTTGAAGCCATTCAATTTTGACCTCAATGATTCGCAGAAATCGTTTCATTCTAGTTAGTACTAAGAATAATTATGGAAGAAAAGCCTGACCTAAAACGCACAACATTAATGTACGTCATACGCTTGACGAGAAACGAACACTGTCATAATTTTAAAATGTGATATTCATCCGTCAGTATGCATCCTTTTTGAAACATTCTACTCGCGACCGACCACGCAGTCCCAACAATGTCACGCTGACTGAATTCGGCACGTAGACCCTACAAACTAATAGAGTATGTCGTGTACCACTGACAGACTGACAGAGCACGTCGCGCTTTCCAAACTGACGGACGTCGTGCTGATAGACTGACGGACGACGTGGTGTTCGCGTCAAGCGACCGGTCGACTACTGGCGGTTCGCGCGTTTCCTGAGACCTTTAGTCAGGTGATTGATGAATTGTCTGTACGGATCTACGGTCGGCGCCGGCGTGGTGGTGGTCAGACTCGCCTGCAGCTGCTCGCCCTGCCGCTGCAGCTGCTCGCCCTGCAGCTGCAGCCGCTCGCTGATGTTGCCCAGCTGGTTGTCGGTCACCTGCAGCCGGTCGTCGAGCGACTGGAGGCGGCCGTGCAGCTGCTCCTCGGCGGCCGCGGCGTCGTGCTGTCGTGCGGCGTCGCTGGCCACCAGCTGGGCCAGCGGTGCCGCCAGCTGCTGCACGTCGTCGCGACACTGCTGGCGCGTCAGGTTGGCGGCCAGCTGCCGGTCGGCGGCGGCGAGCGCCAGCGCATCCGACAGGCCGGCCACCTGGCCGCCGAGCGCCGTCACGTCGCCGGCCAGCCGACTGGCGTTCAGCTGAGCGGTCAGCCGCGTCTCCATCTCGCGCGCATCGGCGGCGGCCGCCTGCGCTAGCTGGCGCGCGGCGGTCGTCTGCGAGTCGACGCAGCCGGCGAGCGCCGCCTCGACGCCGGCCAGCCGCGCCGTCACGCCGCCCTCCAGCTGCTGCAGACGCCGCTCCAGCTCCTGCGCGTGGTCCTGCCAGGCGTCCAGGCGTCGCGCGTGCCGCTCCAGCCGCGACACGACGTCCACCACCTGGAACATCTGCTCGGTGAGCAGGTCGGTGGCGCGCCGCCACTGCGCCAGCGCCGGCGACTGGGCCGCCGCCGGCCGGCCGGCGGCGGCCAGCAGCAGCAGCAGCGCGACCGGTGGCCAGACGTGCATCCTGGCGTCGCAGGCGATACCCGGCGATGGTCTGGTCTGATCGGCACTCGCGAGCCCGTCCGCGCCGCCGCTCCGTCCGAGCTGTGACTGCGACTCGCCGCCACGGCAGCGCGCTGTTTATAGTGCTCAGGGCAACTGCGACGTGTCTCCGGTCGTGACGACTCTCCCGACCGCCACAGCCTGTCAGCCACCAGCTCGGGGCTTCCCGTCTAGTCGTCCATGACGGCTATGTTTATACAAACATTGTGACATTGCACAGCCACCGGACCTCCAGGCCTCAGTCCGCCGAACATCCAGGCCGCAATCCGCCGCCTCCATGCCGCAGTCTGGCGCAGTCTGCCGGACCTACATGCCGCAATCTAGCGCAGTCTACCGGACCTCCAGGCCGCAGTCTGGCGCAGTCTGACAGGCCTCCATGCCGCAGTCTGTTACAGTCTGACGGACCTCCAGGCCGCAGCCTGGCGCAGTCTGCCAGGCCTCGAAGCCACAGTCCAGCGCAGCGACACTCACCCCACGTTCGCAGCGCGAAGCTTTACCTCTCAGGATTGTTCATTGTGAGGCAAAGTAAGCTGGAAAGCAAGTTAGTCTCGCCTTTGCCCAGCTGTGCCTTTGTGCATGAGGCCGCCGCCATCCGAGCAGAGTTACGCTTTGCTAAAGGGTTGCTCCTTCGTCATGTCCTCAGGTACGAAAAGCCGAAATTTCGACAAACGTCACTGCATTGTGTATCACTGGAAATTGCAGAGCCGTCGAAACACTACAAGCAACAATCTGAGTGTCACAAAAGAACCAATGGCTGCATACATGCCACAGGTCTAAACACAGGCGAGAAAAGCATCACATAAAGCCATCACAACAAACAAGTTAGCTTCATCCGCTGCGCACACCAGACTACTACCAGACTACCAACCGACAGCGTGATTCGCTCATATATGCATGCGAGATCAAACCAAACCATCACAGAAAATTCGCCCAGGCCCAGCATTCAAATTGCACATGCTCCAACACGAAAACCACCTGGGTTTCCAGACGACAGTACCCGCAAGGCGCGTCTGATGACATCGTGCTCCCTGGGACTTCTTGGCGGTCGCTGCCGACAACCCTGGCTGTTCGTATAATGTCGTTTATAACGCCCACACATCGGTCTAACCTGGCGACCACACCATTCGGTAACCAACCCGGGGCCGTTGCTAGCACGTCGCTTATGAGGGGCGGGGATGGCCGAGTGGTTAATGTGTCGGGCTATGGGTACCAAAGGTCCCGGGTTCGACTCTAGCGCCACTCAGGACATTTCCCAATCCCGCGGCCCACTGGCGCAACAGTGTGGGCGGCGCAATTAGCCGTGAATGTGCATAAAGTGTGTCGTGAACCAACCAATAAACAAACAAACAACGTCGCTTATGACGCCCATACCTTTTTTTTCTGGCGACCACACCATTCGGTAGCCAGACAGGGGCTATTGTTTGAGCGTGGCCGACCGAACATTGGCACAGGCCACAGGTGTACTGTCCGTGGCGCTGAGCATGACCGACCGAACATTGGCACAGACCGCAGGTGTACTCTCTGTGGCGCTGAGCGCGACCGACCGAACATTGACACAGACCGCAGGTGTACTGTCTGTGGCGCTGAGCGTGACCGACCGAACATTCGCGCCGATCACCACTCCGGAGAGCCGCTGGCGCGCGTGTGGAGGTGGTCCTTACATACGGGTCGTCCGTCAGTGTGCCAGATTCCTCCAGTCAGACTCCACGCAACACCGTGATCCGAGTACGGACAATAACTTCCAGCACACAATATTTGTGGGCTGCGCCACCAACCACATATCTAAAGTTTTCAGAGTGTGTTTTTAAAGGAGATCGTTGTACTGACTAAGAATACTCTACGCCATGAGTGCATAAATCACCATGAAATTAGAGATGGGCGGGCTATGATGGGTCAAAGATTCGTTAACGCTGTCAATGTAATCAATGACAACACGCGAAATCCGACGAGCGCGTTCGACGGGGTACTGCGCTCAACTCGCGTGTAAATATTGAGGAGATGGCAGCGTTGGCGTGCAACAGGGCACCATGCACGCCCGTGAGTACATCCAGGGCATTGCAACTATACGCCTAGAGGTTTGTGTCTACCATCTGGTGCATGGAACAAACAAAAATGGGTGAAATTTTGCAGACAATCTGACCTGGAGCAAAAAAAAAGCGATAGCAATACGAAAAAACAATGCACTTGACTATCACACGAAATCAGAGGCGAGGTCAGCACGCTTGCCTGCTGCATAGTTCAACATCCATAACTACGATCGGCATAAAAATGTTTCGGAATCGTACATCGTACTCAACTTCATGCATGAGAGATTACACGCAAAATTGATGGTGCAAAATGAGAAGGTGGTATTGTGAAACGTGTCGGCTGGTGTCGCAAAATGCGAAGCTAGTGTTGTGAACAGAGGAGGTTGATGTTACAAAGCTGGCTACGAAAGGTCCGTCTAGTCAAAATCGATGTTGTGATCACACCGGCTGAAATTGCAGTTGTATCGCCCGCAATATTGCACTTTACACTGGTGTGGTTGTGGATTGGAGTTTAGGGGCGCGTCGACATCAAAGGTCATTTTGCGCCCATAACTTTACACTGGTGTCACACCCGGCCGGGTGCCGGCGGACCCAGTGCTCCAGCACGGCGTGAGGTCGGGTGCGACAAGCCCATTCAGAGCGCAGACCAAACACAGCACTACAACGGCTCTGAATGCCCGTGCCCAACTGGTGCGCACGTCTTCAGACACCTGGCGGACGACGCGGCAAACACAGGTACACGCGCCGCCCGCCGATCGCCACCCGCAGCGACACTGTTGATATTGTGAGGTCTCGCCCAGCGGGTGGCCAAACCCACTGCGCCGTCCCGGTGATACGCAATTGGCTCGCTATCCGGACCCAGTCGCTGTTCATCTCTAACCGCGGAGTACACCCTCTGGCAGACCATCCCCTCACAGCCGCAGCGTCCACTCTCGGGCAGATCATCCACTTCCAGCCGCAGCGTCCACTCTCAGGCAGATCACCCCCTTCCAGCCGCAGTGTCCACTCTCAGGCAGATCAGCCCCTTCCAGCCGCAGTGTCCACTCTCAGGCAGATCATCCACTCACAACCGCAGCGTCCACTCTCAGGCAGATCAGCCCGTTCCAGTCGCAGTGTCCACTCTCAGGCAGACCATCCACTCCCGGCCGCAGCTTCCACTCTCGGGCAGATCAGCCCCTTCCAGCCGCAGCGTCCACACTCAGGCAGATCATCCCCTTCCAGCCGCAGCGTCCACTCTCAGACAGATCATCCCCTTTCAGCCGCAGTGTCCACTCTCAGGCAGATCATCCGCTCCCAGCCGCAGCGTCCACTCTCCGGCGGGCGACCTCTGGCCAGGCGAACGTGTTCACTGCCAGGCAGACCATCCACGTCAAGCCGCAGCACGTCCCAGCGCCCGCACTGTGCGCCGCACACTGCGAGCCGCGGCGCCGCGCCGGCACAGAAGCCGGGCCCGGCCGCGGCCGTCACTTGTGCACCAGGTCCAGCGCCAGGTCCACCTGGCCGACGTAGCCGTTGTCCTCGATGGCGTCCAGGAAGCGCACGTAGTCGGCGGGCAGGCCGCTCTCGGTGGCGCCGCGCACGATCACCCGCTTGTAGACGGCCGACGGCCGGCGGTCGCCGTCCGGCGCGGCCGCCACCTGGTAGCTGCGGCAGACGAGCGGTCGGCCGTCCGGCGTGACGGCCGTCACCTCCACCGGCCGGTAGATGCCCTGGTGGACGCCCTCCTGTCTGGCGACACAGGTCAAGGTCACCAGCCGTTACCCCACCGGCCGGTAGATGCCCTGGTGGACGCCCTCCTATCTGGCGACACAGGTCAATGTCACATGGTAGCTGCGGCAGACGAGAGGCCGGCCGGTAGATGCCCTGGTGGACACCCTTCTATCTGGCGACACAGGTCAAGGTCACATGGTAGCTGCAGCAGACGAGAGGCCGGTCGGTAGATGCCCTGGTGGACGCCCTCCTATCTGACGACACAGGTCAAGGTCACGTGACGACGTACGCCACGTCACTCGCACCGGTGGACACCCTTCTGTTTTGTGACACAGGTCAAGGTCACATGACGTGTCCGGCCACCACGTCACGCGCAATCACCACAGCGCCGATTGACTTCAGTGCCACCAGCGTAGATAGCTAGCTCTGAACCTTTGCAGAGCCATGTGTGTATGCTACAAGTTTCGACACAAACCACGGGAGTACAAGCTGATGCTTCTAATGCTGGCAGCTGCCCGTCACATAATATAAACTAAGTTCACTGTTTTCAGCGCAAATTGTACATTAAAATCCACAGTGGTTTAAATGCAACAAGTGGAACCATTCTTGCATAAGTGGATGCGATACTCTGAATCTCACCCCTCTCAACGTGGGTTGGGGTTCGGGATTGAAAAATCTTCCCCGCGCAAATGATATGTCTGTAGTGAAGTGTTGAGCTGCATCAGCCGCGATACCGTACTGCTGGGCACGTAAATACTAAACAGGAGTTCAATATAAGTCAATAATGGTCAACACCAACATGGCGTGCGCCGTACATGCAATATGCGCACAGCCAGACACCACAGACGGTTATTGCACCGGCACGGTGCACCGCGGCCGGGCGGCCGGCGACGAAATCGGGGCATGGTGCACCGGATCACGACTTCCCTCTACACAGGTACACAAATGACAGTACAAATACTTTTCCTGAAGACATTAAAAATACACCGACAGGCAACAAGGCAGGCAACACGAACATGAAGCCATCGTAGCAGCGCTACAGCGTGTGCATTCTTAATAAACATGCAGTGATGGATCGCGACTATCACCAGCGACCACTGTCTGCGCCAAACATCGGGCGGGCGTTCGCAAGGTGGCGCGGACTCCGAAAACATATCGTGCCCAGCTGGAACTGTCCGGCGCAGACGGCGAAACAGCATGGGACGGCGCTCGCCTCCGATGCGGGCCGTAGCACTGCAGGAGGCGGGCCGTAGCACTGTAGGGGGCGGGTCGTAGCACCGTGGGATGTGGGCCGTAGCACCGCAGGAGGCGGGCCGTAGCACTGCAGGATGCGGGCCGTAGCACTGTAGGAAGCGGTCCGTAGCACCGTAGGATGCGGGCCGTAGCACCGTAGGATGCGGGCCGTAGCACTGCAGGGGCGGGCCGTAGCACTGCAGGAGGCGGGCCGTAGCACTGCAGGAGGCGGGACGTAGCACTGCAGGAGGCGGGCCGCAGCACTGCAGGAGGCGGGCCGTAGCACTGTAGGGGGCGGGTCGTAGCACTGTAGGAGGCGGGCCGTAGCACTGCAGGAGGCCGGCCGTAGCACTGTAGGGGGCGGGTCGTAGCACCGTGGGATGCGGGCCGTAGCACCGCAGGAGGCGGGACGTAGCACTGCAGGAGGCGGGCCGTAGCACTGGAGGAGGCCGGCCGTAGCACTGCAGGAGGCGGGCCGTAGCACTGCAGGAGGCGGGCCGTAGCACTGTAGGAAGCGGTCCGTAGCACTGCAGGAGGCGGGCCGTAGCACTGCAGGAGGCGGGCCATAGCACTGCAGGAGGCGGGCCGTAGCACTATAGGGGGCGGGTCGTAGCACTGCAGGAGGCGGGCCGTAGCACTGCAGGAGGCCGGCCGTAGCACTGTAGGGGGCGGGTCGTAGCACCGTGGGATGCGGGCCGTAGCACCGCAGGAGGCGGGACGTAGCACTGCAGGAGGCGGGCCGTAGCACTGCAGGAGGCCGGCCGTAGCACTGCAGGAGGCGGGCCGTAGCACCATAGGAGGCGGGCCGTAGCACTCCAGGGGGCGGGTCGTAGCACTGCAGGAGGCGGGCCGTAGCACTGCAGAAGGCGGGCCGTAGCACTGCAGGAGGCGGGCCGCAGCACTGTAGGAAGCGGTCCGTAGCACTGCAGGAGGCGGGCCGTAGCACTGCAGGAGGCGGGCCATAGTACTGCAGGAGGCAGGCCATAGTACTGTAGCACTGCAGGAGACGCTGTCGGCACCATGGACGGCGCCCGCCACAGCCACCGGATACGCGACGCGTGATGACGTATCGAAACTGGACGGACGGATGCATCGGGGAAGACTGTACAGCGTCGGCACGTCTCCGTGCCTGATCTGCATAACTCCCCCACTATTCTGCGTCGGACAGCTTGATAGTAAACTTAACAACATCCATACATAGAATAACCTGTAGATATCTTCAAACATTGCATATAACTCCAACCTTATAACCTTAACACTGAAGTAGCATCTTCAGGTGTGCAGTGGTCGCCTTCCATCGCCCCCCCCCCCACCCTGGAAAGTGGTCAACAGCGCGAGCATACCTTGCTTGCGTCATTTGCTGCTAATGCATGCTGGCACAAGTTGGTGTTTGTAAGTTTTCTTAACAGCTTTGGTTACTTTGCACCCATCCACCTATCCCAGGAATCATGGCATCAAAAAGTGTGCGTGGGATTCTGCCCATCCCCAAACTACTCAGCCGTAGAGTGCAGTGTTGTACTGCGTGGCATTGTTCGGGATTGAACAAAACCGAACCACCCCGGTTTCCACTGAACCTACCTTTTGTTTGCAACACCCGTATTTTAACGCCTGTACACCACGCTCGGTAAGGACGCTCGATTTTGGTGTCTGGCACGGCACCGTCAAATCACTGGCTCGATTTTAGTATCGAGTATGCCTCGGAATGGTTTCTAAGAAGAAAAAAAAACAATTTGAAAGTCAGTAGCTACCGATCTGGGATGCCCCAGGAAGTGAATGGCATGCGAGACGTTTTATATTGTTACATCTGCTTCGGATAGGCGTTCAGGACAATGTACAGGAAGTGTCGGATAGGGGTGACTCCGCTCTACATAAGCAGATATCAAAATCAGGAACATCCAACCATTTGCAGTACGGTAATCAATGTGAACACGCTCACACGGTCGGCTCAGCCACTCGAATGGGTGTAAAGGCGCTGCAGGAGCATTTACCTTTCGCTCCCTGACAATTGTCACAGGACCTGATGTCACAGAAACTAACCACCTCACAAGACCTGACCACTTAACAGGAGACCTGACCACTTCACAGGAGACCTGACCACTTCACAGGAGACCTGACCACTTCACAGGACCTGACCACGTCACAGTACCTGACCACTTCACAGGACCTGACTTCACAAAATCTCACCACTTCATAGGAGCTGACCACTTCGCAGACACCTTCATGTAGTTTTGGTCACCATAGGTTGTGCGAGGAAGCATTTTTGCGTGACATTCTCCTCGTGACCTTAACGCAAGTCTCGGCACCCTGGGTTGCCGTTGTGGAGGGATCAACACTAACGTCACCGAGTGATCACCACCGATCGTCACCACTACTCGCGACCCAAGTCCCTTAAACGAGGCCCGTGCGAAGCTCCCGATACATCAGACCACGTTCATACACGGGTGAAATTACCAGCTTACTTAATTGTTCACCGACACTACAGGAACACAATTCCTGATGATGGCCATCACACAACGGAAATCGAACCGCGAGTCGGCCCCGCTCCTGGGCTTTCTCCGAGCCTGTGGCCGATGCTGCTGTCCTTGTGCCACCGTCGCCAGGCCCCGCACGTGGTGCTGGTGACGCACGGTCACGACGCTGGGGACGGGCGGTCTACGGGTAAGTTGTTCGTCTCACAATCTAAAGGTTGTGGGTTCGAGTCTCACCTGTCGCCACTCTTCGCTCGCGACCAACCGGCGTGAGAGATTGGCGACGCTGCATGACTCAACAGTCGATTGTCGTGAAACCAATGACCGATCAACACGGTTACGACGCACTTGCTGAACGGCTCGGTCGGCGTCGCGGTCGCCTGCGGCGGCGCTGGCGACCGCTGACCCGTGCACCTGAGCCAGCCAGCTCCACGACCGACTGCAGCGTCACGTGCGGCTGGCTGAACAGTCGCAACTGCAACCGCTCGTGCCGCACCGTCACCCGTCGGCCGGCCTCGTGGTATCGTCTCGAGTACGCTTGGAACAAACTGATGAGGTTCGGTCAGCTTCCCGATGTGTATGAAAATTTTTAATCTCCTCTCGGGAGAGCACTATTGGAATTGAAATCGTGCCAGTATTGTTGGTTTGTTAGGGCTTGGCGACGAGACAACTCCCAGGGTCACTTCGCTCCCATTTGTGCTGTTATTGCCGACGAGTGCGGCTCAAAATGCGATTGCGACATTTTCGCTCTTTCGCCTTCTAATAACCTGGCAATTTAACCTGGCAAATCAACGGTCTTGGCTACAAGTTTTATTGACCGCAACAAGGCAACCCCAACCCCTTCCAAAAATATCCGCCATTTAAGCTCTTGGTAGCCGCTGATTCGGTCGACGGCGAAATATTGTTCAAACATTCTGGAGTGCGTCCCGAATGACACCTGACCCGAGGTAGACTCGAGTCGCGTTCTGGCGCACTCACAACGCATGGCTTCACCGGCGCGTTGCTGCCCACACCGCGCGGCTCGGCCACTGGTCGCCAATGTCGTGGACACAGTGGTGCGGCTCACACTGTTTACTCCGACTGAGGTCAGCCAGGTCATCTCTGCACGGCCGGCGCACCGGCCGGCCGGCGACGGGGCGGGCGCGCACCAGCACGGAACACCAGACCGCAACAGGAACGTCGCTAGCTTTGCGATATATCTGGACAGGAGCAGGCTGTACATTTTCCATAGTAGGTCCACACAAAATAGGATGGTGTGGCAAACAGCGTCAACAGTGTTGTCTGATCAAGTTCATAAAATGTCATGTTGCCCGAAGTTCATGGTTATCAAACGCACCCCCCCCCCCCCCTTCCCCAACATAGTTTTGCTTTCCGCAACGATGTCGTGCACGAACTTCAAATACAGGCCGAATATCACACGCTAAAGTTTGCTGTTCCAATTCTACAACCTGCAAGAAAGCTGCATTTTGCGTACACCATGCTGATGCAATGGATTGACAATACCACCAGCGGAACTGTCGGTTGATATTTGACCAGCAGTGCTCGCACAGCTAGGACAAATACTTACTTGTCAAGAGTGCCCTTGTGTTCCTCGTCCAATTCCCAGATGACTCCCCACACATGCCGATCATCGTCCTCCACTATGGTAGCTGCCGCACCTTGCCACCGCTTGCTGAAGTAGTTGAAATCAAGACGGAACCCCTGGGAGGTCAAGGCAGACATCAATAGAGAAATCGGTATACGTGTGACGGCGTAAGTTGATGTCGTCAGAGCCTGACCGCACCACTGTTCAGTGGTCCAGTCTACTAGCGACACCAATATCGGTGTGGCCGGGTGGAGTGCGAATGCGACTGTCGTATGAGAGCCGAGGAGGTCAGTCAGAGCAGGTCAGCTGGAGAGGTGAGACAGAGCTGTTTTGTCTAGCCTAGGAGGATGTAGTCTTGAGATAGCATGTGGATATTGGAGAGCCATACCAGACTGGTATTGCTCCTACCAATCTGCTTATTGGAGTTTAGGGGCGCATCGACTACATCGGTCATGCAGCACCAATCTGCTTACCAGGGTTGCACAACTTTTGCCATCTGTGAGCAACTTTGTGTCATCAGTTATCCTGACTTACACCTTAATGTCAAGTCTAGGTACAGTGACACCAGTTGAGGAAAGTTTGATTTGTCTAACAGTAATAGTCTAGTCTAAGGTTTGTCTCACTTGCATAACTGGTTCTCAATTTGAATGACTTCTAAAAAAACTGTCAGTTCTAAAAAAAAAACAGCTGTTGATGATCTTGCATTGTTAGTCCACCATACCAATTAGCTAACCAATATGGCCAACCTTGTGCATTAGTTTCAACAGTTCAATGGTAATATGAACCATCCCAACATACACATCTTATCTCAGGGCTACATCTTACTAGCCTGTACACAACACAACTCTACCTCACCTTACTGACACATGCTGATGTCAGCATGCTGGCACCAGATCTAACTGAAGCATAACACATCCAATGACAGCCACCATTGGAGGTGTCAAATGCTGATGCCAGTGTCGGCACTCTGGTGACAGCTTCCAGTGTTCATCACTTGTCTCCCAGGACTCAATGAATCCAGACACATAGGAGCTTAAAGTATTTAGAAAGAGGTCCAAAGTTAACTTTGTGGCACATACAGAAATAACCTCCCTTGATTTTTCCTGTGAGGTGAAACATAGCTATGTGGGACAGTTATTTAGGAGGGACTGTTCCATGAACATATTAAATGTGACATTGGTGGTGCATATCAAATAACAATTGAGGCCTTCTTTTCTGGAATGAGGCAAGATCTAAATATAGTGAAATGCTGCTTTTACATTGGGTCCAAGTATGTCACTACAAACCTCGAATATTCTGGCTTTAGATTGATTCACAAAAGAACATGACAAACAGAACTTAGTGGTAGGTGTTTCATGTGTTAACTTCCTCATCCAAAATTAGTGAAGATCTGTAGACTTCCATGGATTATTAACCTTGAGAGTTGCTAAATTTATGTTGATCTTGCAGCAGGTGTGCCTTCAAAGGATTGATCTGACTGACTGTGGCTAAAGGTTATGAAAGCATAGGGCATAGGTGTATGTTTCTGATAATTATTGAGATGACACTGCACGAAGGCAATGGATGGGTCCAAATTAATTAGGAGCATAACACATAGGGCCCAATGTTTAAAGCTGAAATTATTGGGAGAGCAAAGCCAGCATTTAGGAGGGGGCAAGTGCAGTCAGTGTACAAAGCTACACTCCTGCAATTGGGAGAATACAGCTGGGGATTGACCTATATCAGATGGGTTCAAATTCCCTAACTGCTTGCAATCCCTAATCAGCAAACATGCACAAGCTTCCCTCTCTTACAATGCTCAAAAGCATCAATGTTGACTTTACAAGAGCATGAATGAGATTGGCCCATTCACCTTTGAGGAAACCAATATGTTACATGATCACAGGAAGGTGGCCATGCCATCAGTTTTGACTAAACTCAATTGTGAATTGTGGAAAAAACATTGTCCTGTTTCATGATTTATTACTATGATACACATTCTGAAAAAAAGGACAAGACACAATAAAATGCAGTGCAGACTTCACTTTGAGCACATTATTCTGTGTACAAATGTGACATTTGATTCAAGGAATACACATTTTAAAGTTGAAGACCATCAGGGACTCACCACAACTTTTCCTATTCCAACCTTGACCGCTGATGGGTTGTTCATGAGTATTCTCTCCTTCAGCAAGTTGCTTCCAAAAGCAAAATACAAAAATTTGCCCATGGCAAACAAGGATCTATCTCACACAGAGGCAAACTAAATAGCGGGATTGAATGTGTCCTTCAGTTGTTTGGCAAGCCTTATGCTTGAACAAAATACAAATATCAGTACCTAGAATGTCTAAACATAGGCACAAAGTCACCACTGGGAGGACAGGTACCCTCAAGGCCGGTACCCTACCGATCGATTTCACGGTTACCTACCGGTATGCGTACATTTCACATATTGTCTTAAATGCGCCAGAATAATATTAATGGTAACAAAAGCAAGCTACGAAATAAACCATGCATGATAACAACTAGCGCAGGTGCACTCAGAACTGACTGCACCAGAATCCTTGCATTACAGAGATAACTTTATCTTGTATTATGCATGGGACGTGATATATTGCTATGTCACTTAGCATTGATACCCAATGCATATCCACTCATGAGTAAATACACAGAAATTGCTCTATTATGCATATCACAACAATTCTCATTCAATGGATGTCAATAAGTACAGGCACCATTTGTGCACATCACAGTCAAAATATGACATTACTAATGCAAACCTGTGACTCAATGTATGGTGTCTGATGTCTGATGTAGCTATTTTGCTTCACATGCCAAACTAAACTGCGGCAAGCTTTTCCCGTTGCTGGTAGGGAAATTTTGGTGGATCGGAAAATTTTATGGTAAAAATATATCGGTTTGCAGAATTGCGGCGCTGTCTTTCCTTTCACGTAAATCTACGGGTGAGCAAAGTTTGTTGTTATCTATGGACGGATATCGATGAGGAATCCGCCATTGATTAGGACTACATAAGCCGTTAATTCGTGGTAGCTATTACTGCCGAAGTTATTTCAGGCATAGTGTATTCTGTTTAAATATTCGTCTCCCGAAGGGTAGGTTCAGGCGGGCCTCTATCGCTTTCCCCACATGCTACATGTTTTCTACTTTGTCTTCTTTTTTCCACTAAGCCCGATATGTACAAGGTCCAGATCACTAAATTTGAGAATTATTGCGTAAGCTCCACTGACGGGTCTCATCAAAAATGGAAAGTTTGATGAGAAACGGCTGAATAATTGAAATTGTAATTGTGGAGTTGACAATAGGTGGCTATACAGCAGCGTTTGCTCCCAAGTTGAAGTCAGGGCGCAGGAGCAAGATCAGCAGACCTGGAATAATGATAACATATGCTAGAAGTGATAATTAATTTTATTTATTGTGATGGTTTCAATGATGATTCTTATGAGTAAGACTGATGAAATAAGAATTAAACCTGCAAATATTACCAAATAATAATATGCTTACTGGTTCCCATAGACATTGTGCTGAGTTCTGCAATAGCACAATATATGGCAATCTTTACTTTTTGGCTGACCAAGACTAGTGATTTGTGGAGAGGTGTGCAGTGAGGAATAGTGACATCATAGGAGTTGGGCAAAGAGGTAACAGGAGTTGGGGAAGTGATGTCACAGGGGTTGGGTGCAGGGTGGGAAACTTGCTTTCCAGGTTTGGAGTCAGAGTGCAAACAGATTTCTTCCAGAGTACATTTTCATGCACATTATTTTTCATGCATGGAATCTATTTGCCAGTAACCGACGAGAAAATCATATGTACCTAGTCAGTGTCTACGTAATATGCATAAGTAATACACATCATTTTTTGTCGCATCAAAGCATAGAAAAAAAGAAGTGAGCAATGGATGGCACCACAAGACAGGGAGCTGTGATCAGCTCAGCCTTGTCTCTCATAACTCACAGGAGCAATGTGCCTTCCTTTCACTGTTGGTCTCAGCACAATGCTAGATAAAATGAAAAACACAAATAATTCACTTCACCCTCAGCTCAGAGCGAACACCTACCGTCCTACGCAGAAAATTTCCTGCACAATACGGACCCAACACCACTACCTCACATGCAGTCGGAATCGACTGCGGTGTGCAAAGGATCAGTCAAGGTCTTGTGTTTGCAGCATGGCACTGTTAAGTGTTCAAAACACGTGTTCAAAGTTGCTAATGGTCATGACGTCATTTAAATAATACCTTGCATTGATTGGTTTATGGGCGCTAAATGACCAACCATGGTCGATGCGCCCTAAAACCACAATCACACACACAAAAAACAGTTTTCGTAACAGAAAATGCTAACTCAGCAAATTCCGATCGGCGGCCTCAGCTGCACTCAGGAAGCATCTCTTAAAACAGTCAGTTTTTCCCACTATAGGGTGGCTCAAAGGCAGGTTTCTGGAGACACACCAGCCTAATTTGTAGCAACCGGAGGCCACTATATTCAGTGAGCAGGCACAAAGTTTGGCGCATTGTTGTCAGCATTTCTGCTGGTTGTGGTTTCATGTGGTGTGTGTTCGGTTGCTGTCTGTGTGCTTCATGGTACGAAAAGTGGATAGTTATTTGGTAACATTAAGTAGAATAACATGTTTGGTGGATATTTTCTTCAATCTTGTATTACATTTTTAGTGGTATTTTTGTTACCTACCTTCTGCATGTTTGTGTCGGAGTACATGTGGAGCCCATTCTATCCAGTATGAATCCGGAGTGCAAAAACGTTTTAAGAGATGGAATCTCTTAGGAAGTGCCTTAATTCCCACCCTGGTTGGGTGTCAATAGTCTGCTTTACATTGGAAATTTGCTTGCAGGTCCCAGGTCTCAGGAAAGAGACCTGAGATGAGATAGAGGGAGAAGACCTGACATAATGATCTGCATACATTAAGTGACCACCAAATATAATTATCACATCAGTTTTAATAATGAAATAGGTTTTACTGTCAGCAGTGTCCTAAAATAACTTCACCATTAACTGTGTGGATGAAGAAAGAAGTTGCTTGGGAATAGTGAAAGATTGGAAGAAAATAAAGGATCCCCACTTAAGGATTAAAAAAGCGGAATGCCTTTCACTTCAGTCACATGCATTTCACATTATTTAACAGTCGTGTGCATGGGCGCTGTATGACCAACGCAGTACCAAAACAAAAGACTGCCCACACATGTGGCAAAATGGTAAAAACCTAAGACAAGGATGAAATAGCACAATTCCATTAACTGTGACTTTCCAGGCCACATGGTCAATTGTTTTACACTGACTGTCAGTGATGCTGAAAGAAGTAGAATTAAACTTACAACCATCAGTAAATTGCAATATGGTTTCTGATTTACATGGAAACTACACTCAGCTCTCCTGTATATGGCAGCCAATGAACGAATGCTGGAGATCAAATTGGCACCATGGTTAAATTAGCAAAGGAGGTGGTTGTATGCCAACTTCCTGGGCAATGGCAGACAAAATGTCAACAAAAGTATACTTCAGTAATTTCAACCACATTTATAAATCCATACCTGATACTCCCAACTTGCTCATGCTGCACAACTAGTAAATATTCAACACACCCCATGAGTAGGACCCACACACACCAACTAATTTGTTACTTGCCATCTACTGGGATATAGGGGGGGGGGACAAGTGGTCTGGGGGTAAGTTGTCTGTCTCACAATCAAAAGGTTGTGGATTAGAGACACCTGTTGCTACTCTGCCCACCACCAATCAGTGTGAAAGATTGGTGATGCTACATGACTTGATGGTCTATGTGTCATAAAACCAAGAACCAATCAACCAACAAACTACTGGGATATAGGTTTCAGAATTTCACACTGATAAAATGGTTTAAGGAAATTATACTAAAGCAGACTGTCTAAAATTGTTTAATTCTCACCACAAAGGACAACTTTTTCTGAGGAAAAAGCTGAGAATATTTATTTAAATCAGTTCTTTTTTTACTATTAAAAGCTCTTTGATGAAGTTCTTTAGTCCATGTCTGGAATATTTAGTTCAAGGGAGGAGTAATTTGGAATCATCAGAAGCTAGTAGACATGAGAGCAAATTGCTGCTGCAAAACTGACTGACTGGTTTGGTTGGGTTGAGACCTGGCCTGACCTGGCCTAACCTAACCAGACCAGTCGTTGACACCTGACTCCTGTTACTTCATTCCCCCAACTGCTGTATTGTCACTTCCCCAATGTACACTTCTTTACAAATCATTAACCATGGCAGGATGTG
The DNA here is from genome assembly GCA_034440575.1 of Imbricaverruca yamaguchii. Taxonomy (NCBI): domain Eukaryota; kingdom Metazoa; phylum Arthropoda; class Thecostraca; family Neoverrucidae; genus Imbricaverruca; species Imbricaverruca yamaguchii. Next base: position 1,817,915 of record JAOTOL010001631.1, on the reverse strand, counting down.
TCAGCTGGAAGGTAATTTGGAATTTTATTATAGATATAATGTATATATATATATGTATATATATATTGCTCTCAGTTTACCATCACTATAATATATATAATGCATATGCATCCTGCACTCTGTTTTTGTACAATAATGTGTCTATCCCTCACCAGGCACTGATCAGGTGTGATGAAAGTGACATTAAACAGAGCACAGTTGATTCAATGCTTCTTCACTTAGAAAATGCTTTGTTTCCACTCTTGCAAATCATAGATCAATTCCACAAGAATGTCAAAAACTGTGCAGGCTGTGCTGGTTGGGTTGTGATGCCATGATATACAGTGTGGTTGTGTTTTTAGATCATAATATTCTGGTTTATATTACTTTGGATTAGAGTATATTTTATTATGTTTGGGTGGGTTAGGTTAGGTTTAGCTAATTTGACCATCTTCTTAAGGTATTGAACCATTTGTAGCTTTAACCACTTGAAGCCTCAGTGCCATGCATATGGCATTACACTGTACTGTATCACTATGCCATTGTTTCAATTGAAAAGTAAGCATGAGCAGTTAAAATAAGTAGTCACATCTTCTGAATCAAGCTATAAAAAAAAAACTTGAATAAGAACTGAAATTTCTGAAACATAAAATCTGGGCAACACTATTAGCTCTGCTTTTTAACATTATGATCATTGCAAGGAACTGCAACAGGCCTTGAAGGCTACATATTCATCTGGCTGGAAAAGAATGAGTGTTGAATTGAGTGCATGGCCATTTCATTTCTTCTTTTTATGTCTGACACATCAGGTATCGAAAATTATACAAAGTGTCCTATATTTGTAGATGGAAGATTATGCTCATGTATTTTTCCCAAATGTGAAGTAATAATTTGCAGAGAAAAATAGCGGTTGAATGATCTTTTCTTTCATGTTGAAATGCATTGTTTAAACATTTAAAAAAAACATTCCAAAGTATGAAAATTTGCCTTTATCTCCAATAATATTAAAGCTTCTTGGTGGGTAGCTTGGCACCTTCATTTGGGAACATTTGCAGGATTTTTCCAACCCACTTTCTAATTTTCAAACTAATCTATGATACAGTATTTTCTAGCCCTGGATTGATGCTAACTGTCCATCACATGCAAAACAGTTGTCAAATGTTGCCCAGGCCAAAATGAAGTGCTACTTAGCTAATTTTGGCCAATGTGTCCACACAATTGAATACATGGATGCAGCTGCACCTAAGGATGCTGCTTTTGATTTGCTATGGTGGAATTACTACCTAATAGTTATATTTTAATGCTGAAATATTATTTACTCACATGAAATATCCGTCCACTCTGAACTTTTTGGTTGGAGCAGGTTTGTGTTGATCTGGTTACAGGTTTGAATACAAATATCCTCAATATTCAATTCCCAAACATTTTCCTCAATGCACCCAGGATTGTGAAGTACAAATATGCAAGTGGTTGTCCACATATGGGAAATTGTGCTTCCTGGCAGAGCAAGTGCATGAGCTGGGATTTTTAATTCACTGCCAAATTGTCAAAGTACGCCATCTTTCTGAAGTCCATGTACTATCTTTATGATGTTGGGCACATTGTGGTATCTGTTTCCATGGGGTACCAAAATAGTGGGCTGCTTTCAGTTCCCAGGTTCCCTGTGATCCAGAATGGTGACTGACCCTTGACCTGTAGCAGAGGAGCTTGTACCATAATTGTACAGACCTGCCATATCTGTACTGCCTTAACACATTATGAATGTTATTCATCCATGTATTAAAATGCATGGACACAATGACCAAATTCGGCAAGAGCAGTTTATTTTGATCTAGGTAGTATTTGGCAGTTGTTTTGCATGTGGTTGGCAGTTAGCAGTCAATGTGACTGTAAGCCTGAAGGTGGTGGCTAGTTAGTTTCAATAGATAGATAGAAAATATTGTCTCTTAGACTACAGTTTGGCTAAATGATGATGCATTGGTCAAAGATCCCTTGAACTAAAAAGGACTACAGTTTGAAAATTTGCCATTGTGTTGTGAAACAAAATGGGCACTACATGACCAAAGTAGTCAATGCACGCTAAAACCCTAATAATTAACTTCACAAATAATTTATCGCTGCCTGGAGGTGCCTTGTCCCTGCTTTGTAGCAGATGAGCTGATAGCCTGTCACTAGTTCTTGCTCTTCCAGTATTTTTAGGGTGTTTTGCACTCATAGTGTTGCATCAGTCACACTGTGGGCTCAAATTTCTTGGATCAAGCTTCATGATGGCAGCTTTCTTTGCCATAGAAAGCACTTTGCAGAGTGTCCCTGTGTATGTCACCCACATGGTGGTGTAGCAAACAATTATATGCCTGGATATGAACTGAGTGTTGAAATTCCTTTCAGAACCACCATGGCGCCCAAACGGAACAACATGGTGCCCAATGGGCACTTCCACAAGAAGTGGCAGGAGCACGTGAAGTGCTGGTTCAACCAGCCTGCTCGCAAAGTCCGGAGGCATGAGAAGCGCATCACCAAGGCACGGATGATGGCGCCGAGACCGGCCAACAAGTTGAAGCCAGTGGTGCGATGCCCCACGTTCCGCTACCATACAAAGCAAAGGATTGGAAGGGGATTCACCCTGGAAGAATTGAAGGTAAGATTTTCCAAGGATGTTTTATTTCATAACTTCATGTCAAGTATTTAAATTTAAGTCAGTCTGCCATGAAAGGGAGAGAACATGTAACATTTCTGGCAAAAATGTCTGTTGCAGCTATTCAACATATGCTTGGTGGAACTATACTCAACTTCAAGTAGGCTGAATTCAAGTATGCTTGATGTTTCAAAAATATTTCGTGCGTGCGTGTGTGCGACGATGCGACCGACCCACCGACCAAGTTTGGTTTGTGTTTGTGCAATGTTAAGTCATCCGTGAAATATGGTGGAAGTGAGCGCACTTTCTGAACACAATGCAAATCATTCTCCAAGAAATATTGACATCCTGCTTCTTGATGCATGATTATGAAGTTGTATTGTCTCCTTTCTAAAAGTGCTGTTGTAAGTAGCATCATCTTGCTCTCAATAAGGGGTGGTGACACACGGAACATTTTGCGAAACAAGTTCAGGTAAAGGCATTACTTAGGTACGGTCGTAAATACGTCATTGGCCGAAATTTGAGTCTGAAAGGCATAGAAGCATACAAAATAGCATTGATTCAATGGCAAATTGGACTTCCTACTGTGCTAATTCGACAAATCACACCTAACGAAAAATCAATAGGTTGACACTGTTTGCGCCGGTCAGGCGGCCGGCCTCCCCAAGCGGTTCGCGCCCACCATCGGCATCGCCGTCGACCACCGGCGCCGCAACAAGTCGGTCGAGGCCATGCAGACCAACGTGCGCCGACTCAAGCAGTACAAGTCCAAGCTGATCCTCTTCCCCAAGACGCCCAACAAGCCCAAGAAGGGAGACAGCACGGTGCGTATGTTGGCCTGTCTCGGTGCGCACGTACGGTCCACGTGGAACGCCCAGCACCACCCAGTATCTTATGTGCCCGTCTGTTCGTGCCAATTGTTATGCCGAGTTGTGCTGCTCTGTGTCTGGTGTTGCCATCAGCCGCTCTGCGTCCGCGGCATCACTATCTGCTACTCTGTGTTTGTGATGTCTGTCTGCCCTTTATAGATTTGTGCTTTGTCTGTGGCAGTGTTGGATTTTCACTTCTCAGTCTTGGATTTGGAGTGTATAATCTTTTGGCTTGCCAAAGTATGGAGTGTATAATCTTGAGAGGCACTATGTTATGGGGTGTATAATTTCCCAGTTTGCCAAATTATGGGGTGTATGTTGAAGCACCAAGTAACGGAGCATATACATTTTATATATAACAAAGTGTATACATTTTGAAAAATGCAGAACGAAGAACAAAAACCCAGGGGTTGTCTCCTGGAATGAAGAACAAAAACCCAGGGGCCTCGGTAGCCTAGATGGTGGAGCGTGGGACTCGAATCTCACGGCCGGCGGCATTTGCAGTCCACCCACGACCAATCGGTGTGATATAGGGTGGCGGCGCTATGCGACCTTGCGGTTGAATGCGTCGTAAAATAACCCGATAATTCTTCTTCCTCAAGAATAAAACGTCTTTAAGTAATTTGTTAGGTTCTTATCCTAGTGTCTCACAGACAAGCAGATGGGGTCCACCACACATCGTCGTCTGAAGTCATCCACGTTACGTGAATGACTTATAAGGCAACTTCCTGAGCAATGGTAGAGAAAATGAACACAAAAGTATAGTTAATCGATGTCAACCAAGTTTATATATCAATACCTGCCACTCCTAGCATAGGTACCAACACCGCATAACTAATACAAATTCACAACATACCTCGAGAGCAGGACGTTCGTGCACCGCTGGGTCTAAAATGGGAGGGTCTAAAATGTTACTTCGGGATATGGGTTTCGGAATATATAATGGTTGAAGGAAAGTTATACTAAAGCAATCCGTCTAAGATCTTTTATTCTCTCCACGATGAATTTTTTTTTTCAAATGAGAAAGCTGAAAAAAAATATTGAAGTCAATCCTTATTAATATTAAATGTATTTCAATGCACTTTTTAGTTCATGTCTGGAATGTTTAGTAGAAGCAAGGAATGATTTGGAAGGATGAAAAGCGACTAGACGGGCGGGCAAATTGCTGCTGTAAAACAGACTATCGTCACGGACGAGCGGAAATTAGCGTCTCATTTCGCGCCATGATTGCTATGAAATACCAAAAAATAAAAATAAGTTAGAGAAAATTGCCAAGAGAATTACAGGGAACTTTTTTCTCAATTAATAATAATCAGGACTGTGGGAAGAAATTAATCATTGGATCAGAATGAGGCTTATAATAGTGTAGAGAATTAGGTCAACACACGTAAATCTGAATTTGTCCGGAGTGGGGAAACCTCGCGGTCGGAGTGGCATGAATGCAACTATTCCCGCTTGTTGATGAAATTCACAAACAATGAAAGTCATGAAATCGAAAGAAGGTGAAATTTCTGGTTTTATGGGTCTTCATTTTGGAGCAAAGTGTTAGCAGGTTTTAGGAACGTTTTGGTACCATTCAGGCAATTTTCATGTGGAAAATCCTTCCGATATCTTTTATGTACATCGCTCCTGACTGCTTAATAATATAAATATGAACAGTTTTATCCATCCCAATTGATGCAGAACATATCATTCTCCAAGGAACCAAGAAGAAATGCATTATCCATGGTTTTTCGTGGCAATGGTTCAAATAGCTCCGGCCGGAGTGGGAGATGGAGAGCGGTGAACTCATTGAATCCAAGAACGCGGTCGGGCTGGTGAAGGTGAATTCCTATATTTGGTTAGCGGAGCGTAGTGGTTTTTTATTCAACGAAGGATTTTCTTTAAAGTTTTTCGCTGCCATCTGGAAGGAATTGACTGCGTGTTTGGCTCGAGGTATTAGAGGTTGTATTATCTGACTGTGTAGGTACCTACCTACTTACCTATATCAAATATCTTCGCGGTAATTCGAGTTATTGATTTGGATAAACCAAAGCTGTAAGCTTGTGTTGTGTGACGGGAAATCTTCAGATAATACAAGGAGCAGGACATGATAATATTAATTGCTGCGATGTTTTGCCGACAAGCGTAGAAATGAACAAAACTGATTGCTTTGCTTTTGTCTGGAAAATTTTGTTTTCACTTCAAAATTTTGTTTTCACTTTCACTTTAATTTTGAAGCGTGAATGTTTTTCTTTCAAAATGGGGGCTGGGCCTCTTCAGTGCACATTGACTGCAGATATTATAGATATGCATGCATTCAAGCATTATTTGTGCTTTCATGAAATGTTCAGGAATTATTAGGTGCATCCTGTCCATATTCTCCATTGAATACCATTATACTCTTAATATTTCTGGTCTGACTTTCTGAATGGACAAATTTGCAGTTTAAGGTGATTTGATTTCTTTAAATTTATTTTTTGTGCAATGATTATGAATATGTTCATAATGTAGGTACTTACATGATGTGACTGCACATTTTTTTGGCAAGTGCAGTTGGGTAGCAAAATGACACCAAAAAAGTGGCTCAGGTTTGGTTGGGAAATATACCATGAAATGTGATGTTATAAATGAAGAAAAAGCTGCAGCCTAACTGGATGCAAGAAAATCTTTTTTTAATAAAATTTTTTATAAGCAATTAATTAAAAGTATTAAAATGAATTAAGAAATGAAAAGTAAATGGCCTATGCTAAATAAACAGCCTATGCTAGCCCAAGTGTTTTTTAAAATTCGAAAACTTTTTTATATTCCTGAATGATTCCAAAATGAATTTGATGAATGGATAACTTACAAAAAAAAATAATCTAGCATAACTTAGCCAAACCTAATACCTTTGTATGCTTCATGGAGGCAAAATGTGTGTAAAACATGTGTGGAAAAGTAATAGTGCCCATGACAATTCCTATGCTGTAGCAAAACATGGCTCATATCCACCAGTATTTTGGAGATTTGGGGGAAGTGCTACACTTTGTGGCTTACCAGTTGTGTGGATGCCACTATAGCTCTTGGTGTTCATCCATACATTCTTCTGAGCACATCTGAACTCTGTTCTGAGGTTTGTCCACAAATGGAGAACATACACATGAATGCACTGGTGGCTGTTTATTAATTCACCTGCACCTCACCATAAATCGCACATGCACAAATGGAATGTTATGGAATGATATGGAAGATGGAATGTTGTGAAATATGGAATGTTCAGTGGCATTAAGATCATATTCAGACTGCAGTGATCCATATTTTGCCATCCATTGACATATGTTGTACTTGTGCATGCTAGCAAACTGATATTCTTCCAATCTGGCTGGCATCTCATTTTCGGCTTTACTCCTGCCTCCTCTTGGAATGTGCCTACAGATGACTTGAAATAACAAATGTGTATTATCCTCAATTATACTGGAAACTTCATGTGGTAGGGGACCCAGTATGACTGAATTTTCCTCTCCACCCAAGTTATCACTATTGTATAATGACATCTAGCTGTCTTGCTAGTTAAGTATGTCTTCATCCAGCAATGCAAGGAGTGTATTTTTTCTGGAGTGTATAATTCCTTGGATTGCAAAAGTTCCAAAAAAGGGCCGCTTTTCCAATGCTGGTCTGTGGTGTCACCATCTGCAGTCCCGACTGATGTCTCTGTCTGCAGTCCCGTCTGTGTCCCGTATGTGGTGTCTCCGTCTGCAGTCCCGATTGTGGTGTCACCATCTGCAGTCCTGACTGGTGTCTGTCTGCAGTCCCGTATGTGGTGTCACCTGCAGTCCTGACTGGTGTCTGTCTGGAGTCCCGTATGTGGTGCCTCTGGTGTCTCCGTCTGCAGTCCCGACTGCGGTGTCTGTCTGCCTTCCCATCTGTGCTGTATCCGTCCGCCTTCCCGAATGTGGTGTCTCCGTCTGCCTTCTGCCTTCCGGGCTGTGGTGTCTCCGTCTGCCTTCCCATCTGTGCTGTATCCGTCCGCCTTCCCGACTGTGCTGTATCCGTCTGCCTTCCCGACTGTGGTGTCTGTCTGCCTTCCCGACTCTGGTTTCGCCGTCTGCCCCGTATCGGTGTATGCTGCTGTAGGGGTGGCGGCTCTGCCGTCGGTGGGGTGAGTGGGGTGGGGGTGTATGGGTGTATGGGGGTGTGGGTGTGTGGAATGTCTTCGTGTAGATGAGTGTATTAAACTGTGTGTTAAAGTGTATGTTAATGTGTAACCTCTAGCGTGTTTTATCTGTTGCTAACCTCACTTAAACTCGACTGAGTGGTATGGGTGTGTGAAATGTGTTTTAGATAGTGGGTGTGTGAAGGGGTGTGGACAAGTTATTCTTGATGTAGCCTAAACTAAACTGAAACTGTCAGTGGTGTATTCTGTTGTATTCCACCGCCAATTGCACCACACATCCCCAAACCCCAGCCGTCGTGATGTTGGTTTGAGTTGCCGTCCCTAACACGAATTTATATATGTGCGAGGTCAAAGTTTTGGGAACACCATATAGGTACGTGAGTGTCTTTAGCCAGATTATAATTAATACGTTGCATTAGAGAATTGATGATAATGACATTCACCATTGGTTTAACTGACATGTCCGTGTTGGGACTTTTTGGACGCTAGTAGTTGTATAATTTTGTGCAATGTTCCGCACGAAATAGGTGCCTGTGTTGAGCCCCAAGCAGCTTCCGCTGATCCTTAAATCTACCTACTCACGTTCATTCCCCTCATTCACTTCACATTCGCTCGCCCCATTCATGCTCTCCTTATCAATTAATTAATTGCTTGGTCCCCAAATTTAGCTCCCGACCCCCCCCTTTTCAGCGGTACACAAACACATAGATCGACAGACCAATGCTCTAATTTTGATGGTATTACCGGGCCGAACAAGTAAACCTTTCACTGCCAATCATGGCTGGCCTAGCCATTATTAGCAGCGTTTCTCGCCTGGACAAAGTCTTAACTGCAACGAGGGGGCTCATCGTACTGACTCCGAGGGCTGATGCAAGTGCTCTGATGTCTTTGACCGACACACCTAACCTTAAGTTCGATCGATGCCGCGCCGGGCCTTATTCGTCGTACACTTGCGACCAGGTCTGACGTAACCAACGGGCGGGCACGGATCCCTACCAGGTTGGTCACGTACCCGGTCGTCTTTATATCCTAGCCGGCCCTATGAGTTTTGGCCTTGGGGTCTTACGGCATGCCAAACCCGTCCATCATGCCCTCGAACTGTCTGCACCAACCGTGCCCACGTGCAGGGTTCGGGGGTGGACAAACCACCGGGCAGTGTTTTGCCAATATCCTACAGTCCGGCGCCAGACTTCCGGCGAACGCACTGTGGTGGCCCCTTTACCGGCCCCTCCCACATGCATACCATGTTCGCCACCTCACCTGCACCTCTGGATCGCAGAGGCCAGCGTGATTTTGCGGTCAAAGATCCAGAGCAGGTGAACTAATACCCCCGAAGTGTCCGTTCATCGCACCCTCTGGCAATCAGGCCTTAACCAAACGCGCGTCATATATATAACAGTAATAATATTTTAGGCAATTTAACTGGCTTCAACATACGCCACCATCGCTCGGAAATTTTCTTATCCATAGGAGGACGGCTCGCAAGTCGGCTGCCTCGCTTATAAATGTACTTTATAGTACAAATTGATATCATGCACATATCCAAGCATAATTGTGTAAATCATTAACCTTGTCAAGAAGTGCACATGGTACGATCTCCGTCTACGGGTCGGCTGTTGATGACCCGGTCAGAGCGCGCGCACCCCTCATCACCCGCGGCACGGCCGCCATTTCAATTCTGGACGTAAATATCCTCCCCTCCTCGCGCCTGGTCGCTGAGGTATTTACTACGCGGGCACCGTTTGTTAGGGTCGTAATTCTGACGTCATCCATTGCTGCACTATATCTTATTTTAAACGGCCTTGCTATACCGCTCCTCATGTCCGTTACTGTCGAAATTTCACCACCGGTCTTTGCTGATGCCACTTAGAGAATTTATATGCTTACTCTAATATATTTGCCCTTACATACACCGCATCGCATCGCATTGCGCACACACCGCTCATATACTTCCCGTCATCTCCGACATCTCCGTCCACCTCGCAAAATAACCCAATTGGGGTTGACGCACCCTAAAACCCTAATAATAATAATAATCCGTTCACCTCCTCCCCATCCTAAACTTATCCTATTTGGTCCCCCCCCCCATGAGACAGGTCGCTCTCAGCAATGAATTTGGTGAGAAGGCAGAAGCTGCGGGAGATAATTTAGGTTGGTTTGGTAGGAAAGAGGATGACACGCCAGAAGTTTAGCACTCACATTTCCGATGGTGAGTGGCGAGTGGCCTTGGCTGAGTGCTTGCTCTCCTCCATCAGAAAACTCAGCCATCTGGCCACCGGTGGACGGCCCTCAGGCGCCGCGCGTGGTCCAGACCCTTCTCCTTGCGTCTCTCCTTCCTTTCTCCTCGTCCGTCCTGTTCTGTTCTGTTCTCTTGAACTTGCCATTGCTCTGCCTCTTTTCTTCATGTACCCACTCCCAGGACTTCGGGGTGAGCTCGCGCTTTCTGATTCGTGGAGTATTCTTCTGGCTTGGGTGGCGACGGATCTAGGTCAGGGCACCGACCTCACGGGCCGATGTCCCTTCTTCCGGGGTGCTTGCACCACCGGTACCCTCGCGGAGGTGCCGAGCCGTTATTTGCGCTCGCCGTGTTGTTTGTCGGCCCGTTTGATCTTGGGCGCCGGCGCAACTAGCATGTGTGCGTGTTGATGGAACAGCCGCTTTGACGTAGGCGCCGGCGCCACACGCGGGCGCTTTCCGGGCAAGTGTTTGTACGGGACGGGTAAGACGGCCAGGATCTGACTGGATGTCTGGCGGCCTGTTCGGATAGGAAAATATATGAATTTTGGTGCCGAAAAATGTAAGTCTCCTTACACTGCTTTGTGGTGTCACAGTTTGTGGTCCCATTTATGTGGTGTCGCCATCTACTGTCCTGTCTGTTGTGTCCATCTGCCATTCTGTCTGGTGTCTCCACCTGGCTTCCCATTTGTAGTGCCTCTACTGATGCCTGCACAAGTCCAGTGAATCCTTGTGATCCAGCAGATGGGTGGGGGTGGTGTGTATAGATGTATTGCATCAATATTATTTTCAATTGGAACAAATTACAAAATACGAGTATGTGTCTCCAAATGACTCAACTTAGCCAGGCTTGAATATGAAAGGGTGCATGTCATATCCATTTGTTTTGTTTGGAATACATAGGAAGGATTTCCATATACATTGAGAGATGTAAATACAACACAAAATATATGGATGGCTGTATTCAACTCGGTGTTATTTGCCACCTATACTTCTGAGCTTGGACACACTGTATAGGCACAGTCCATCAACATTTTCAAGTGCAGTAGGCTATGTCTGAATCGTTGATCACATGTCCTAACTAGCATGCTTCGTCTGAAAGCATAGTACTTGTATTGTTTTATAAATCATCAAGTTTCGTCAATTGACTGAATGCTTCTACCATACAGCATTTAGCAGTGATTTTATATGCAGTTCAGCGTTCCGTCCAAGTCGAATAGAGCAGAGGCCGTGAGTTGATATGGCTCTGTGGGCGGTCCGGTCGGCGTCGGTGGGCCGGCGTACAGTGTGGCGACGTGTTGCAGGCCGAGGAGCTGGCGGTGGCGTCGCAGCTGAAGGGCCAGCTGATGCCCATCACCCACCGCCGGCCCGGCAAGCTGACGGTCAAGTCGCGCGTCATCACCGAGGACGACCAGCGGTTCCAGGCGTTCAACACCCTGCGCCGGGTGAGTGTGTTTAATAGCGTACATAGGCAACTATCTGACCTGGAGTTGGGCTACAATAAGTTTGTGTATTCCGTAATGACAGTGATAAATTATTCGTGATATAGGGTGGAATATACCACAATTCACATCCCTCTCGATGATCTATCGACAACGTGCTTTGTTGATGACTATGAATTCTTCATATCTAACATAATTTCTGAAACAGTATCCTGTTTATAAGGATCATGCTTATGCTCACCACAAGCATAATGGTGGCGGATGGTGGTGAACGACTATGTTTTAGGACTATTCCAGGGAAGAGGATTACCTAGGATGTGGCCTGTTCTACAATATCGGTCGGTAAAGATAGGTATTTTGTATCGTTTTCACTATAGTAGTTATCACTAAATTTGGTATCTGCAAATGGAAAAGGTGCATGCACGAGTATGATGTTGGATCAAAATTGTGTTGGAAGAACTTGTGAATTATCTTGACATCGTTTCCATGGCGAATTTCAACATCCTACTATACTCGTTTGGACATCTCACCTCATGAAAAACTATTATGTGAACATTGCATAATGGTGAGCATGAGCATGATGCTTAACGGCGAGGTACCATTTTAAATATGGCGTGAAAGCTTCACAGGCACGATGCAGAAAATTATTTGGAAAGAATGTCTATTCAGTGTTCAGTAAGTAGTTCGTTACATCCTATTTCAAAGAGGGATATGTTATACCTGTGCTGACAACGCCAGGCAAACCTGTGGATGCATATTAGGCTGCCTGTCGTGCAAACTTCGCGACGACCACCAGCGCTGCATCAGCTCGAGGTTGTGTACTGGCCCGTCCCGGTGTCAGCTGACAGTGCCTACTGCCCGGCCACCCCGTGCTGAACGCCCGCGTGCTTTCAGAGTCGCGCCACGGCCCGCATGTGGGGTCTGCGCGCCAAGCGCGCCAAGGAGGCCGCCGAGGACCAGGAGATCGCCGGCAAGGCCGCCGCCAAGAAGGCCGCCAAGGACGACAAGAAGGCCGCCAAGGGCAAGAAGTGAAACCGGCGACGTTGCTCTGTTCCGCCGCGCACACACACACATCCAACTATAACAATACATTGCTCGTGGAGCTGTTGTGTCGGTGACGTGCAGGCCCACAGGGGCACCAGCCTCGGCTGGCGACGCGCTTGGTGAGCACGCTGCCTGTCCCGTATAGCTGATCTGGCGCCCGGCGTCCTCCCGTCCGCGGGAAACGGGTGTCCCCTCAGTAGGGTCCCTATGCGATAGTGTGCTGCGAGGAGTCCAAAATCAGCTCACTACATGGCATCTTAAAAATAGGAAAAAAATAATGATGGTCTCTTGAGTGGAGGCCAGGCCATTCTCATACCCATTACTGGCGGAAGCATGCTTGACCCGGCGGGCAGCAGAAATACCGCTCCCGGTGCACCACGCATCCTCACCGTCCGAGAACGTTTTTGGGCGTGACGTGATCAATTGAGTTGATGTGCCTTACTAACAGACTAATAATTTTTCGTCGTCCCATTCCCAGACGTGGGTGTGACAGATTCTGTAAAACTGTCCGTTGTGAGAAGCTGAAGGATGGTACGTTATGAATTGAGTTTGAGGTGGCACAGGAAGCCGAGAGGGTGTTTAGCTCTGAGTTCGTACACGGTGTGCGCAAAGATGGGATAAAGATAGGTGAATGCATCCAACTCAAAGGCGAACCACATCAAACCAAAAAAGCATCACGAGGAATATGTTACGAACCGAAGGGCATCCCGGAGGAGAAAAAGTGGACGGGCTGTCTGCTTGTTCGGCGTGATGGGGTGAGGTAAATGAGAACACTGGACCTCGAGATGGGACGAGGTGACCTCCCGATTGGGGATAGGGCATACATTCGCGACACAGCCATATACTGACCGGCGAGGACCAATATTTGTGCTCACGCTGTTCGGAACCGTTTACGGTGTATCAGGTCTTAGTAAATTGTGTACTGCTAAAACCTCGGACCTCAGATTTTAGGACTGGTAAACATCGACACTATGAATGCTACTAAGCAATGACTAGGGTTGTGTCGTCTGGAGACAGTTTGTCTCCCTTCAACAAACCCGTTTTGACGTATATCGCGGCCCCTGAAGATTATTGACATATGGCCACTGCAGGAGCATGGGAGATTGTCTACAAACACAGTTATGGACGCAAAAGGACCTTTGCAATCGACGCGCCCCGAAGCACCAATCCACCACCACCACTGCAACTATCGCGGGCCTTCAAGCAAGGTGGACGCTGCTACCACGTGGTCACGTGACCGGGCGCGTGGTCTTCAGCGTAGGTATAGCCAACGAAACCAATATAGGTCAGTCTCAACTAGTTCGTGTGTCATCTCGTGTCTCAGGGGGGGGTACGGCACGTACGGTGGCCAGGCATGTTGACTTCATTTGTTGGCTTCATTTGTTGGCAGTAGGTCAGTTGCGGTCAGTTTATAATTCATCTCTTGGTGTCAAGGGTCTGGCATCTATAGTGGCCGGGACATGTGGTTCCAACTGGTTCGATCACAGCCTGCATGCGACGGGCCAATGAGGCGCCACTGCCTGAATCGCCTTCGACACGCCCCTGGCGCTGCGTGGCGCGTCTGTGGCGCTGCCCGTGATGCGGTCGTACACAATAGTTGCCAGTCGGTTCGTTTTTCCCGCTCCGGATCAAGAGTCTGGTACGTGCAATGTACGACGTTCGACTTTTCGAAGATATTCGGACGGCTCACCAAAGAACCTCTTGCGTCGCCACGTGGCGGGGCGCCCTCCCCAACTCGGCGTGCCAAGATCTCAGCTGCGGAAGACGAAAAAAAAGCAAGAAAACAGACCGACGTACAGGAGCCTGCAAGTGGTGTTGAAGTTTCAAAAAATCATCACAGCCAACCGAGAGGCGGCCGGGCAAGTCTCGAACGCAGAGATGAAACGGCCTGGCAATCGTTCAGGCTCGGCCCGCTGCTCGAGAACTAAAATGTTCCCTCGCCTCTCGCGCGGCAGATTAGTTTTGAAGTGTACAAATATGTTCCTTTGTAATTGGTGTATTTAGTCACTGTGTAAGTACCTTTTCATTGATTGATTATTTGGGCTTAAGGGCGCGAAGTACCTTTTCATAACAACTGCCAAGTGGTGGTGCAATTAAAAAGTTGGATTTAGCCTTGCATCGAGATGTTTTTTGTTTTAATTTCATCGTGACGCCCTTCATATTTGTTCAGGTGAATGGTGTTCGTATTCCGTGCGACCAGTTGAACAGTCGCCGACGAAACTCGACCAACGTTCGGCATGGGTTCGTGTTTATTAAGGTGACAGATGCTCCTGTGCTCGGGAGAACGTGCTGACCTACCCGCCGTCACTGGACATTGGGCTGGCGCCGGTGAGGTGCTGTCCACACGGTCGGCTGCTACGGACACCTGGTGACATTGTCTCGGCGCGGCAGCCGTCTGCCTGCCGACCTGGCGGCCGGTGCTGCCACCTACCAGTAGTGGGGCTGCTGGCCGCCAGGGGCGCCACTCGCACAGCCGCATCTTATCACAGGGGAGGTGGAGCGTCGAGGGCGTCGCTGGGCTGCGGGTGGGCACGCGCAGAGCGAATCCATCGGTCTTGCCAGTGAGCGAAGACAATGCAGCCTGCGATGGAAGCGAGAGGTTGCAAGGGCTGGTTGGGCGCACTGGGGACAGGTCAGGGCGAGATGGTCTGGGAAACCAATCGGTTTGGTGAAAATGGCTTCTCCGAAGCACTCACGCGGTGGATTCGACCATCAATCATCACGCATTGGTTTTCATCAGAACACTAACGGTACAATGGTGGTACCCAATGCACTCTGTCTACGCTGATAAACACTAATTTAGCACAAAACAAGTTAAAAGGCACAAGTTCGAGGTCCTTGAACCGGCACCAGAATGCGGCGTCATCTTCGGCCGACATTGCGTCAGCGCCTGGCAAGGTTCGGGTTCGCACAGGGGAAGGCACGGCTTGGTCGCTCTGTTTGTGACTCGGCCGGCTTTGGCGCCGCTCGGACGACGCTGCGCTGCCGCTCTCACGACGCTGCGCTGCCGCTCTGACAACGCTGCGCTGCCGCTCTGACGACGCTGCGCTGCCGCTCTGACGACGCTGCGCTGCCGCTCTGATGACGCTGCGCTGCCGCTCTGACGACGCTGCGCTACTGGGCTGCCGCTCGGACGACGCTGCGCTGCCGCTCTGACGACGCTGCGCTGCCGCTCTGACGACGCTGCGCTGCCGCTCTGATGACGCCGTTGGTGCGACTTGCCCGGCAGTGGACCAAATGGCGGCGACACGAGTCGGCTATGTCAGCAGCCTCAGGAAGAGCACGGCCAATGACACGTTGAGGACGATCACCGCCATGATGAGCCGCTGCTTAGCCAGCCAATCCTGCAACACCGGACAAACGCGTTCAACCTCCGAGCAGTACACAGGCGGTGCTTGGCCAGCCAATCCTGCAACACCGGACAAACGCGTTCAACCTCCGAGCAGTACACAGGCGGTGCTTGGCCAGCCAATCCTGCAACACCGGACAAACGCGTTCAACCTCCGAGCAGTACACGGGCGGTGCTTGGCCAGCCAATCCTGCAACACCGGACAAACGCGTTCAACCTCCGAGCAGTACACGGGCGGTGCTTGGCCAGCCAATCCTGCAACACCGGACAAACGCGTTCAACCTCCGAGCAGTACACGGGCGGTGCTTGGCCAGCCAATCCTGCAACACCGGACAAACGCGTTCAACCTCCGAGCAGTACACGGGCGGTGCTTGGCCAGCCAATCCTGCAACACCGGACAAACGCGTTCAACCTCCGAGCATTACACAGGCGGTGCTTGGCCAGCCAATCCTGCAACACCGGACAAACGCGTTCAACCTCCGAGCATTACACAGGCGGTGCTTGGCCAGGCAGTCTTGCGACACCCGACAAACGCGTCCAATATCCAAGCATCACGCAGGCGGCACTCGATTGCCATGAGTTGCCAGACCTTATAACTGAGGTCGGGTTGGGTTAGGTTAGCCGTGACATGCTTCTCAATGCCGCCTTTCTGCGCTATCATTTAACCTCACTCCCCAAGAGAGGGGAGGTGGAATAGCCTCGGTGATCTTTCGTAAACATGCCTCCGTTCGTCAATATTTCGAAGCAAGGACTTTTCATAGTGCTTTATCCATAAATTACGAGAAAAGTGAAATACTTGTCTGTACAATGCTTTTTCCTTCCAATCTATAAAAATACTGCCATGTTTTATGAATATATGTATTTGGGGCGTTGTACAACAGAGTTCGATAGCCAGTGCAAAGTGTTATTTCCTGTACTCATTAACAGCTTCTCGGTAAGCAGATAACCAAGCAGGGAAATTTTCAGCAATGGTGCATGTTGTGTCATTGGTTCCCAAATATTTAGAAGATTCATGAAAATACACGGTGCAGTAACTGAGCTTATCTTACTTTCGGAACGAAAAAAGCCGTGCATCACTACTTTCACTGGGGGGGGGGGGGGCGGCGGAGTACTGCAGGGGTGAAAACTGGCAATGGGTAAGGGTATCCTTCAAGATCGGATAAACCATCTATTTGCAGATAAGGATGTCGCATCGTTACCTGGTTTATATGGTGCTCAGTAAGCACCATATACTTGCGATGGGGGTTTGCATCAAGAGTAGATCCTTCTGAATAGGTATTTCGCTTGGGTAAACCCGTTGTGGGATGATAGAACAATCCGCTCTATACGTGTAAGTGCTACCCATCCTCGGGTGGTCAAAATGGTGGTGGGTATGGCTACTCGTTAATATCGGCTAAAGCCAACGTCCTCGAGTAAAATTGCTATCAGTGTGCTCATTGTGATGTGCCTGC
The DNA here is from genome assembly GCA_034440575.1 of Imbricaverruca yamaguchii. Taxonomy (NCBI): domain Eukaryota; kingdom Metazoa; phylum Arthropoda; class Thecostraca; family Neoverrucidae; genus Imbricaverruca; species Imbricaverruca yamaguchii. The sequence goes on along the minus strand of JAOTOL010001631.1, from coordinate 1,800,776 downwards.
CAGACTGGCCTTCAGATTATCCAGGCAGAGTAGCGCAGCAAGTCGCCCTTACCTTGGCATGTCAGAGTAGTGCGGTGGGTTACCTCTAAGTTCGAATTTTCGTCAAGTGTAGCAATGTGGTGAGCTACTCCGACATTTGAATTTGTGATGCAGAGCAATACAGTGGGCTACCTTGATGTTTGGAGTTGTTATGTAGGTCAGTACGGCGGGCTACCGTGACGTTCGTATTTGCCAGGTAGGTCAGTTCGGCGAGTTACCTTTACGTATGGATTTGCAAGGCAGGTCAGTACGGCGAGTTACCTTAACGTTTGTATTTGCCAGGTAAGTCAGTACGGCGAGTTACCTTGACGTTTGTATTTGTCAGGCAGGTCAGTACGGCGAGTTACCTTGACGTTTGTATTTGACCGGTAGGTGGGCACGGTCGGGTTACCTTGACGTTTGGATTTGTCAGGTAGAGCAGCGGGTTGGCTCGGTAGAGCTCCGCCTGCACGGCCTGGCGGCGCACGTCCTCGCGCCGACTGGCCGCCAGCAGGTTGGCCTCCTCGCGCGGCATCACCCGGGCCTTGACGGGCAGCGCCGACGCGTCCGGCAGCGACTTCTTCCGCTGCAGGCCGGCACTGGCGGCTGGCAGGCCGGCCGAGCCGGTCGGCTGTCGGCACACCGGGGCGGGCCGGGTCAGTCGCAACACCGCTGGTGTCGGCACCGGGGCGGGCCGGGTCAGTCGCAACACCGCTGGTGTCGGCACACCGGGGCGGGCCGGGTCAGTCGCAACACCACTGGTGTCGGCACACCGGGGCGGGCCGGGTCAGTCGCAGCACCGCTGGTGTCGGCACCGGGGCGGGCCGGGTCAGTCGCAACACCGCTGGTGTCGGCACACCGGGGCGGGCCGGGTCAGTCGCAACACCGCTGGTGTCGGCACACCGGGGCAGGCCGGGTCAGTCGCAGCACCGCTGGTGTCGGCACACCGGGGCGGGCCGGGTCAGTCGCAACACCACTGGTGTCGGCACACCGGGGCGGGCCGGGTCAGTCGCAACACCGCTGGTGTCGGCACACCGGGGCGGGCCAGGTCAGTCGCAGCACCGCTGGTCTCGGCACACCGGGGCGGGCCGGGTCAGTCGCAGCACCACTGGTGTCGACACTGTGCTGGTCCGGGTCAGTCGCAGTACCATTGGTGTCGTCATCGGGTGCAACCCCACGCTGACTACGCCCATGATTGTGCTCGCGCACGATCATGAGCGTAGTTAGTCGGCTATGAGCATGGTGTTTTGTTGCTACATATAGTTGGATTAAATAATCGCTGTGTAGAATGCTAAGCATTTAAGTTTGGCAACTTAACGTGGAAACATTTTGTACCATTGGCTCACCAGTGACCACAGTATTTCCCTTAAGATGTCTGCTACTCTGATGCCTTATCGCCCTGGTATGATTAGTTTTTTTTGTTTACTTAGTTTCGTTATTATTACTTCATATATTATTATTACTTCATATGTTAATATTTCATGTTCAGGCTGACTCCTAATTGCGGAGCTCTACAACTTCGTCAGCCCTTTCCACGTGGGCGTGAGTGCGCTAAAGCTTGCAGCGAGCAGGTGATCAATAATCGAATCCATGGCGCCAGCCATTCCGCAACTTCTGTTCAGAGAAGTGCGGACTGGTTAGTCGTGCTGACTTCGTGATGGTAACCGATGTGATGGTAAATGGTAATTATTCGCTCCACGACGCGTCGACTGTTGGGTCACATGGCGCCGCGCCAATCGCTCACGCCGAATGGCCGCGAGAAAGGAATGGCAACGGGTAGGATCCGAACCCACAACATTTCGGTTGGAAGACTGGCAACACCCATATACTTCACTCATCTATACTGAGAGGTGACAAAACGACTTGCGTGTGGGTAAATTAATGAGGTGTTGATTGGCGGCGATTTTTGTTGAATGGAGCCGAGTAAGTGGCGGCTGATGCCAAGTGGTGAGCAAGGCTGAGTTTGATGGCAAGCGGTACTATTCTCAGTGGCGAGACCCGAGACCTGTGACCTGTGACTTGCGACCTGTGACCTATGACTTGTGACTTGTGACCTGTGACGTGTGACGCGTGACCTGTGACCTGTGACGTGTTCAGTGTGTCTCACCGTTCCGCCGCGGCGCGCCTGCGAGCCGGCGATGCACGTGCTCTCGGTGCGCTTGACGGCGCCGCCGGGAGAGGCCAGCAGCTGGCCGGCCTCCTCGGGCGTGGCGGGGATGAACAGTCCGCCCAGGTCGGCGGCGTCGGCCAGGTTGGGCAGCGTCTGGCGGCGGCCGGCGGCCGCCTCGTCCGCCGCGTCGGGCTCGGCGGACCGGTCCGGCTGGCGCTGGCGGGACGGCGAGCGCACGTGCGTCAAGTCGGCCGGCGCCGGCACCGGCGCCGGCACCGGCACCGGCTCCGGCTGCGGCGTCTGCCGCGCCGACCGGCAGAACCTGTCCACCGAGCTGTCGCGGCTCGGCGCGCGCCGGTAGTGGTCGAAGTGGTCGTTCATGGCCGCCTGGTACTGGGAGCCGGCCGCGCCGCCGCCGCCGCCGCCCTGGAAGTTGATGCGCGGCGCTCGCTGCGCGGGCCGCGCCGCCTGCCGGCCGCGCGACTGCCGCTCGCCGTCGGCCGGCTCGGTCCGCTCGCAGGCGGCGCCGGCCGCCGCCGACTGAGCGGCCAGCCGCGGCGCCGGCTCGCCCGCGCCCAGCGCCGCCGCCGGCGGCACGGTGTCGCCGCCTGGCGGCGGCGCTGCTGTCGCCGCCGGTGGCGCCACCTGCAGCGGCATGCCCTCCGCGTCCGTGAGCGGCGGCCGGCCCGGCGGCAGCCCGTTGACGGGCGGCGGCGTCTCCTCGCCGCGCGGACGCACGTACATGGAGCGCGACCGCTGGTGCGGCGAGCCCTCGTCGCGCGGCTTCAGCGGGCCCAGCGTGTTGATGTTGGTGGCTCCCCCGCGCGCCTCCAGTCGCGACTTCACCACGTCGGAACCTGCCGCCAGCCAGACTGGTCAGGAGCGCTCCCCGCAGGGGCCCGCCTGGTTATGGCCGTCGGTGCGGGGACCTGTGTGGCCCGCCTGGTTATGGCTGCTGATACGGGGACCTGTGGGGCCTGCCTGGTTATGGCTATCGGTACGGGGACCTGTGTGGCCCGCCTGGTCATGGCTGTCGGTACGGGGACCTGTGTGGCCCGCCTGGTTATGGCTGTCGGTACGGGGACCTGTGGGGCCCGCCTGGTTATGGCTGTCGGTACGGGGACCTGTGGGGCCCGCCTGGTCATGGCTGTCGGTACGGGTACCTGTGTGGCCCGCCTGGTTATGGCTGTCGGTACGGGGACCTGTGGGGCCCGCCTGGTTATGGCTGCGGGTACGGGGACCTGTGTGGCCCGCCTGGTCATGGCTGTCGGTACGGGGACCTGTGTGGCCCGCCTGGTCATGGCACCCTTGGCCCCCTGTTATGGCTGTCGGTACGGGGACCTGTGGGGCCCGCCTGGTTATGGCTGCCGGTACGGGGACCTGTGTGGCCCGCCTGGTTATGGCTGTCGGTACGGGGACCTGTGGGGCCCGCCTGGTTATGGCTGCCGGTACGGGGACCTGTGTGGCCCGCCTGGTTATGGCTGTCGGTACGGGGACCTGTGGGGCCCGCCTGGTTATGGCTGCCGGTACGGGGACCTGTGGGGCCCACCTGGTTATGGCTGCTCCTGTGGCACCTGGTCATGGCTGTCGGTACGGGGACCTGTGTGGCCCGCCTGGTTATGGCTGCCGGTACGGGGACTTGTTTGGCCTGCTTGGATATATCCTGCCGATATGGGGCCCTGTGGGGTCTGCCTGGATACGAGTTGTCGAAAACAGAGTGTAGAGTGTAAAGGGGCATATAAGTACGGACATATGAAGGTACGTACAACTGCCTTGCTTTTCTTAGGTAAATACTAAGGTTCAACAATCATGCATGAGCTTTATCACCGCCGTTCATGCGGCCCTGTTACCTTTGGAATTCAACATTGTGCTGCGTGCTATCGAAGAAGCACATAGAAACAGTGTCTCAGCTTCTCACTTCGCTATTTCCAACATGAGCTAGAAAACCATAGCAATAGTATTTGCCAGACCCTCTTCAGAATGACACAGATGATGCCGCTTGTTTGCCGATTGCCTCCCGCATGTAAACATGTGTGGAGTAAAATGTTCGGAGCTTCTGGGCAAGCGGATGCTGAAACGTCGCTCTACGTGTGGTCTTCACGATGCCTGTTACGCAGATGTCCTGATTACAGTCCCGAATTCCTGCTTGATTGGTACTGTGAAGTCCGCTGGAGGCATGGACCCCATGCCCGCGTTTGAGATGAAATACGAGCAAATAAACACAGCTGCGTCTAGCCAAGGTCTGTCTCGAACCAGCATATCAACAACAAGAGTCTGCGAGTGTCTTTCCGACACATTCAGCTGATGGACGTTACTCTGAGGCCTAGTCCGGGTGTCGTTCAGTGATCCATGGGGCCTGGCGAGGGTTCCTCTCTGGACCAGCTGAGGGTTGGTCGGGCTTTCTGTCTGAGTCAGCTGTACGTTGGTCATGGTTCTGTTTCCGGATCAGCTGTGGGCTGGCCAGGGTCCCGTGCCTGGGTCAGTTGTGAACCGGTTGGGATACAGTCTCTGGGCCAGCAGTGGGCTAGCCAGGGTCCCGTTCCCTGGTCAGCAGTGGGTTGCCCAGGGTCCCGTTCCCTGGCTACCTGTGGGCTGGCCAGGGTCCAGTCTCTGGGTCAGCTGTGGATCGACTGGGGTTCCGTCCTTGGGTCAGCAGTGAGCTGGCCAGAGTCCCGTTCCCTGGTCAGCTGTGGGTTGGCCAGGGTCCCATCTCTGGGCCAGCAGTGAATCGACCGGGCAGGCAGCCAGAGCGGCGGCGTACTGAAAATACTCGCTCCAGGCCCGACCGTAATCGACCAACAATCTATGTAAAGGCGGCTGTAGAGGTGTGATAGGGCTTCCCATGTCCCTATCTCGTGGGAGACCCTTCGGTGGGATAATCAGATTCCCTCAGTCCACATACTGGGTGGGTCAGCCTGTACTCTGCACAGCGTGTAGGCATTTAGAAGGATCACAAGGTGGCTCAGTCGCCATTGACTGGTCACTCACTTGACTTCAACGACTTGAACGTCACGAGTGCAAAGGCACAGCTCCGACGTGAAAATCACGGGCGGAGCGTCACAGCACTGACGTGAACGTCACGGGTGGAGTGTCACAGCTCTGACGTGAAAATCACGGGCGGAGCGTCACAGCACTGACGTGAACGTCACGGGTGGAGCATCACAGCTCTCGTGAAAACGCGACACGACGTGAACGTCACGGGCGGAGCGTCACAGCACTGACGTGAACATCACGGGCGGAGCGTCACAGCACTGACGTGAACGTCACGGGCGGAGCGTTACAGCACTGACGTGAACGTCACGGGCGGAGCGTCACAGCACTGACGTGAACGTCACGGGCGGAGCGTCACAGCACTGACGTGAACGTCACGGGTGGAGCATCACAGCTCTAGCGTGAAAATCACGGGCGGAGCATCACAGCACTGACGTGAACGTCACGGGCGGAGCGTCACAGCACTGACGTGAACATCACGGGCGGAGCGTCACAGCACTGACCTGAACGTCACGGGCGGAGCGTTACAGCACTGACGTGAACGTCACGGCCGGAGCGTCACAGCACTGACGTGAACGTCACGGGCGGAGCGTCACAGCACTGACGTGAACGTCACGGGCGGAGCGTCACAGCTCTGACGTGAACGTCACAGGCGGAGCGTCACAACACTGATGTGAACGCCACGGGCGGAGCGTCATAACACTGATGTGAACGTCACTGCCGGAGCGTCACAGCTGATGTGAACGTCACGGGCGGACCGTCACAGCTGACGTGAACGTCACGGGCGGAGCGCCACAGCAGAGTGACGTGGTGTCTCAACACAGCGGAGTGACGTGAACGTCTCAACGCTCATAATCGCTCGCTCGACGTAGGTTGAGGGGTTGGCGCTAACGATCAAAGACCGGTCGAAGCGCCCTAAAGCACAAATAGCAAACAAATAACAGGCAGGTCGAGAGGTGGGGGATATTAGGAGAGGAGAGCAGTGGCAGGGTGCGCTGCGTGCCCGCTGCCCCGTCCATGATGCAAAACTGCTATTGACTGGCATGCGCATGGGTGGGAGCTGCAGTGATGCAGGTTGACACTCACACGGGTATAAGCTGTAGTGTTGCAGGAATTACAGCAGCAAGCTATTTTGCTTATATGGAAGCAGCGGCCGCTCCCCCCCCCATAGAACAATATCTTGCATGCTACTTGTAACACAACGCTTGATCCGCCTGAAAGAAAAGGCGAATTTCCGGGTTTGCGGGCACATGCATTGCTGGTAACTATTTTTCTGGCAATTGCTTTGCACACCAACTTCCCTGGCAATTGTTCACCGCTGAATACACCTTTTGGCCAGTTATGGCTAACGCCTGTCGCATCGGGCGCGGTGCCTAGCATTGAATACGTGTGAACGCAATATGAAATGCAATTATGAAATGAACGCTATTGCAATGCAATATGAAATAATTGTAACTGTTAACGTATCAGTGGTAAACTGTATGTGTCACCACCTTTTAAGTTGTAAACAATGACACAATTTTTAGTTGAATCACTGTTTCCCACCTAGACGTGAAGTGGTGGCGTATACCTAGACGTTACGTCACTTGGGGTGGGCGGACTTGGACGGCGACCTGCTACCACAATTTAAAAGGAAAACTCTCCGGATTCCGACCACTATTCTTTCAAAGGGCTGCTTTGTTAAATACAAATGATTAACTAACTCAAGTGTCATGTGGAGGAGGCTTATCTACCACCATCGTTTCTGAGTGACCAGATTTCAACACCTCCTTCCCCCACCCTGTGCGAAGGATTTCCTTTGGTGTCCTTTGATAGGTCAGCTGACGCTGCTGAAAATATGTCAGTGCAAATCACTTACAAATGCAACACTTTCCTATTTCACAAATCCCAGTTCATAACCCCTGGTCTCCACCAATACAACGTTCGTTTGTATATACCCTTGTTACACCCTTGTGCATACACCCTTGCTCGGTGTTCTTTGTTGGATCCATTGCGTTTGTCTTCTTCTATGCACTTATTCTAGGGCCCCAGCAGATTTTTGTGCAGTATCCGGAACATTTTTTTAGATCGCTCGTTTTTTTTTGGGGGGGCCTAGTTGCTTTTTCTGCATGGACATATTTTGTTAAGCACCGGCACGTTTTCGAAAACGGCGATGCGTTATTTAGTACCTGTTCTTTTTGTTCTTTTTAAGACGATGCCCCTTTTTGCAGGTCCCAGCCTGTTTTTGTGTTCCTCATACAGTCTCGTGGTCCCGGTGTGTTTTGAGGGCCTCCAACGCGCATATTTTAGCTCCCGGTGTGATTAATCAGGATTGCAACGCATGATTTAGATGACGCCGTTTTTGCGAGACTTTGCGAGACTTTGTGCGCTTTGGACGGCCTAGTACGTTTCGGCCTCCTGGTGCGCTCTTAGGGTTCCGCCGTGTTTATCTGGGGTTCCCGACGGACATCTTAGCCCCAGTGCGATATTGGGGCTCCGGTGCAATCTCTCGGAGTCCCGATGCGACTTTTTGGGCCCATGTGCGTGGTTCCGGGGACCCAACGCGAATTTTCGTGTTCGACGCAATTTTCAAGAGGACTTAATCTAAATGCTTTGAAGTTTAAGTCCCGGCCCAACTTTTCAGGATACCGGCGTCATATTTGTTTGTGTTCCGCCTCGATTTTACGAGCTCTGGTCCGTTTTATGGGTTGTACACTATTTTAAAACATCTTGGTGTCATATATTTGGTACTCCACAGCAACCTTCCTGGCTCGGACATATATTTTTATGAGCCCCTCCTCATTGTTTTCGGTGGGGGCTGTGCCTTGATTTTTGTTTCGGGTCCCGATGTGATTTTTGAGCCAGCACGTATTATTTGGGGCCATGGACGTCAATCTTTGTGATTTCCGACGGGATTTTTGTGCCTTGTGCGCGATAGGTTTTTTTTTGTTGGTGGAGACACGGTGCAAGTTCGTCGAGCGCATTGTGTTTAGCTGGGCCCCAGCACTATTTTGGAGGGCCACGGCGCAAATTTTATATGCGCCGCTCGAGTTTTCTGTCCGGTTGCATTTATTTGGACCCCCAAGCGAATTCTTAGGGCTCCGACGAGTCTTTTTTTGGGGGAGTGCGATTTTTTTGGGACCCACCTGCTGTTCAGTAAGCGTTAGCTGCTGTTCAGAAAGTTTTTTTTTCAGCCGATGGCACTTTCAAAAGTTGCCAAAAATGTCCTTCGGAACTTTTCTTTCTGAAAATCTTCTGAATTTTCTAGTACTGGGTGCGATTTTTTTCGAGTGCCGGTGTGATTTTTTGGGGTCGACTTCAGTTTTTTAACACCTGGCGTGATATTTTGCATGGCACCAGTGCGATTCTTCGGGCTCTCGGAGCGAAGTTTTTCTCGGTGTTCCGACATGTTTCTTTCCCGGGGACCGACGCATTTGTCGGAGTCTTTGACGCATTTTTAGGCCCCCGGATGATATTCCAGATAGGAACCGATTCTTGGGGAGCCAGCTGCGACTTTTGGAGCACCGACACGACTTTGTGGATCCCTAGTGTGATTTTCAGGGGCTTCGGTGTGACTTTTTGGCTCTCACAGATATTCATCAGGCCCAGACGTCATCGTCTGAATCCTTAGTGCGACTTTTAGTGGTCTCGATACGTTTATTTGACGGGACAACACACTTTGGGAGCTTTTCGCGCGATCGTTTGGGACTCGTGATTTGCAATGTCCGGATTGATCTCTTGGTGCCCTGGCTTCACTTTTATTCGGTTCCCGTTGGTATTTTGGGGGCCCTGGTGCGATCTATCGAATCCCTGGCGTTATTTGCTGGGGCCCGGACGCGACATTACGGGACACCGTAGTTCAGCGATTTTCAGGGACACCGGCGCAACGTTTTGGAGCTCCCAACGTAATTTTTAAGGACCCGAGCACGACTTGTTGGGCTCCAGCTCGTTTCTCCGGGGGCCCAGGCCAAACTTTAGGGAACCCATACAGTGACGTTCAAGGGCCCCAGCGCGACTTTTGGGGAGCCTAGCATCATTTTCAGGTGCACGGGTCCACCTATTTGCAGACCCATGTGTCATTTTCAGGGGGTCAGGTGCGACGATTTCGAGCCCGATGCAATTTCCAGTGGTCTTGGTACGATTTTGGGAATCCCAGCGAGATTTGTAAAAATCCGGCGATGGCGTTTGTAAAAATCACTGCAGTGGAAACACAGCAAGTCTTCAGTTTGCCCTCGTACCATATTGCTCCGATGTAAAGCGAAGCTGCAATGTTTCCTTTGCGTACAAGTCAGCAACTCTTGGTCCCATGATGAAAGACAAAAAAAGGAACCGGTTCCTTGGACGACCACAGCAAGCATCTACATTTTCCCGTTGGCATTCAGTGGGGAACAACATTTGAATGTGCCTCAGGAATGCATACCTCGGTACAAAATATTATCGTGTAAAACATTTGAGTACATTTGCAATCAACTTCGATATTGACCACGCATGTGCTGCCAATGGTGGATTCAGTGGAGGACAATACAGAAATTTTCCCTTCCTCAAGTCGGTTCCAGACTATCTTCGATTATCCACTCTCTATGGATAACAGAACAATATAATCATGGCGTGCGTTTTTTAGTCCAATGGAACCAAAAAGTAAAACAGGAGCAATCTTGAAATCAGGAGCATCTTGAAGATGTACCTGTTTCCCAACAAAGCATCATAATGAACCACAAAATTCAACATAATAAAGATATAAATAAGCAATGAATAATAAAATAAATAATAAAATAAATAAATAAAACAAAATATAGCTCCAGCATAATTTCATCGATGTCCTCTGGATACGTCGCCCGTGGAATGCGTATCACACGACAGTCCTGAACGCCGCAAAGGCGTGCGTCGCCATCAAATCAAGCGGTGCGCGAGCATTGCTCGCTTATTCGAGCAGCAGCCACCAGCAAGTCAGGGCGTAGCGAAGGCAAAAACGTTCACCCCTCGCCTGCCGAGGCCATTGCGTGACGGTGCCATTCGAGAGCGTGTTGCCACGCGCAGTGATTAATCGCCATGCACCGTCATCGGCTGCCATCGCCATCCATCGTTCGGAAATCTGACAGAGGGGACCCACGTCGGAAAGCACGCTCCGGCCTCGGGGCAAGTATTAAGTGTTGGAAGTATTACGGGGGACGTCCCCCGCCGCCTCGAGAGAACACGGCCGCGGACGGAGTGCCGGTTCCCCGCCCTGTGGTGAGCGTCTGTGTGCGGTGTCAGCGGCGGCGGTGGCAGCGGCGGCGGACGGTGCCCGACCCGACCGCTGGGCAGTGTGCGGTGTGCGGTGTCAGCGGCAGCGGCGGCGGCGGCGGGAGCTCGACCCGGCCGTGCCGCGGGGACCGGCCGCCCGGAGCCGCCCCGCCGCGCTATTTCCGTCGGCACGCGCCGTCACCGGCCGCCGGTGACGTGGCGCCCGCGCCGGGCCGCGCCGGGCCACACCAGCGGCGCGGCGCCGCCGCGCGTCCGCACTGACGCGGCCGCCGGAAGCGCGCCCGGTGACGTCACCAGCGCTCAACACTGCCGCTCACGACAGTGTCGGGCCAGACGGCCCGGCCAGACGCCACTGTTTACTCGGGCACGGCCGTGAGCGGTGCCGTCGGCACGGGGTCGGCTTACGGCCGCCGCCGCCCTCTCGCCGGCCCACCGCCCCCTCGCCGGCCCACCGCCCCTTCGCCGGCCCACCGCCCCCTCGACGGCCCACCGCCACCTCGCCGCCCACCACCCCCTCGCCGGCCCACCGCCACCTCGCCGGCCCCCCCACCTCGCCGGCCCACCCCCCCTCGCCGGCCCACCGCCCCCTCCCGGCCCACCGCCACCTCGCCGGCCCACCGCCCCTCGCCGGCCCACCGCCACCTCGCCGGCCCACCGCCCCCCCCGCCCACCGCCCCCTCGCCGGCCCACCGCCCCCTCGCCGGCCCACCACCCCCTCGCCGGCCCACCGCTCCCGGACGCTGTACGACGCGTGCCCTAGGAGACAGCACGGCCTGGGCTCTCTCAACACCCGCCCGAGACAGGCAGCACGGTCTGGGGCCCTCAACACCCGCCCGCTACAGACAGCACGGTCTAGGGTCCCGTACGACACCTGCCCGCTACAGACAGCACGGTCAGGGTCCCGTACGACACCTGCCCGCTACATACAGCACGGTCTAGGGTCCCGTACGACACCTGCCCGCTACAGACAGCACGGTCAGGGTCCCGTACGACACCTGCCCACTACAGACAGCACGGTCTGGGGCCCTCAAAACCTGCCCGCTACATACAGCACGGTCAGGGTTCCTTACGATATCTCCCCGCTACAGACAGCACGGTCTGGGGCCCTCAACACCTGCCGCTGCAGACCGCCTCTCCTTTGGGACCCGGGAGGCGCCCATCGCGGAGATGCAGCGTCCCTCTAGGATGCTCGAGAAGACTTGAATTGAGTCTTGAATCTTGAATTTGAAACCGAAGGCGTTCTCTAAGTAAAAACGACACCCTGCTTGAAACTTCGAGTGCACTCCATACCTTCCTTCCCCCACTCAGGGGTGGAGCCAGCATTTTCTTCAGTGCGCCCCGCACACGAAAAAAAAAACGAATGTCAGAAAACAGAGGCAGCTTTCGTGGTGCTCCACGTGGCGAAAAATTCTTATTTTACGTGGTGAAAATTACGCCTCGCTTCTCTTAACAAATTCCTACATCTGTGAGTGACCCCCCCCCCCACCCACAGCGTGTTAGAGAAGACCTTGGCGCCACGAATTTGTGTTCCATAATTAATCGGTGTAATTACTAAACGAATTCTGGAAGCGGATCATAAGTAAAACTCAGAAAGATGTACCAGGAACCGGAAGCCACACACGTACGCAATGAAACGTGAATAACTTAGTTGAGGAGCCTGATGAAGGCGGGTAGCCGGGAGTTGGCAGGGATTCGGTCCAGCTCTGCCCACATCCTGCATAGTGGCACGCACCTGGCTGGTGAAATTCAGGCGCGAACTGCTTGGCATGTATGCGGGCGATGTCAGAGTCCTCCCTGGAGTGCAGTGCGGCAATGTCCGCCTGTTCCGCCTTGCCGCGGGCCGTCGCCGTCCTGAAACACCAAGACCAGAGCCATCGTCAGAGGTGGACCTCTAGTCAAGCAAACGTTGACGGTGCTCGGGGACGTCCTGCAAGCCTTAGGCGCCTTTACACGACCTCCTCCCCACGTTAGCTGGGGTATCCCATCCTCATCCCGCCAGTCATGCCCGTGACCCCCGAGTCAGCAACTTTTCCTCATTGTTTTAGCATTACTGGGGGAAGGTGTGAAGGACAGCGACTGATTGGCCTGTAGGGTGGTCCTGCAACTACCAATGCTAGTGCTCACGACCAGTTTTTGTGTTGCCTTGCAAAGCAGAATTTGCGTTTGGTAGACGCTGATTGAGATGTGAAAAAAAACAACAACAATGAAGCTGCACAAAAATTATCTGGAAAAACAAACAGTCCGGCGAGGTTGACGTCGTCGGAGAGTTGTCAATGCATCGCATTTTCTGCTGATATGTACAGCATCTCCAGCTGATACGTACAGCGTCTTCGGGTGTAAATTGAACTGTTTATTAAGCTGCCAAATTAAGCTGGGCAAAGACGATTATATTGCTGTCATAATCAGTGGCCACAACAAGGTCCTGGTAAATCTCAACTTAACAAGTTGCCTTCCAATATTGGACTTAGCGGTTTTGGCGTCGAAACACCCAACCTAGCGTGGATGTCGCGAACTGGCCAAATCGGGGAAATATCGTTCGAAATGTGTGTTAGACCCATCAGCAAATATATTTCCACTTAACCCGCGTTGTCAGCCGCAAGGACTACCTAAGAGCTTGCAGTTGACAAATAAATGCATATAACTTCAATTTTTTCCAGGAAAAGCGCCACTGCGTGACCCTTGGAGGGGGGCCTTCAGCTAAAAAATTGGTTGGTGTGGTGGAGTACATTAGAATATTCCCCTTGGTGCGCTACTGACTCTCGAATGGACCCCCTTGGTGCGCTACTGACTCTCGAATGGACGCCCTTGGCTAGAAAGCTATATTAGTTTGGGGAGAGGATACAATCACATCTTCTCTTCGGGGCGCCATTTCCAGGTCACAGGGGCGCGACCTTCTCATTGAGACAGGGCATGCCATCATGCCCTGTCACATGCCACCTGCGCCTTGCGTCCGCCTGTGATCTGACCTCGTTAGGCACATTAACCCACCTAATGAGCCTGCTGCGTACAGTGGCACAAGACCATCGTGATATATCTTACATGTATCCACACATAGCTGAGCTCATCTACTATCACCGATGAAAAACTTGAGGATGCTCAGTGAAAAAAAGCTGGTATTGTTCTCAAGAAAGTTGTAGGTGCTGAAGTAACCCAACTTGATCGGAAGTTCCGCTGCTAGCCATGGTCTTAGTTGACATCCCGCATGATCCGATACAATCACCCGTCTACTTCTGGGTATGTGCTCTGCACTCTGTGTACCCACTCACCACATCTCAGTGCTCCTCTAAGCTCTCGCGCCCACTCCCTCGTCCTTTACCTTTCTTTCTCGTCCTCTCTCGTCCTTTACCTTTCTCTCTCGTCCTCTGTCGTCCTCTGTCGTCCTCTCTCGTCCTCTCTCGCCCTCTCTTATCATCTCTCGTCCTCTCTCGTCCTCTCTCATCCTCTCTCATCCTCTCTCATCCTCTCTCGTCCTCTCTCGTCCTCTCTCGTCCTCTCTCGTCCTCTCTCGTCCTCTTTCTCTCGTCCTCTCTCTCGTCCTCTCGCTCTCTATCGTCCTCTCTCTTTCTATTGTCTTCTCTCCCTCTCTCTCCCATAGACTCCTCTGTCTCGTCCTCTCTCTCTGTCGTCCTCTCTGTCGTCCTCTCTGTTGTCCTCTCTCTCGTCCTCTCTCGTCCTCTCTCACCCTCTCTCCCCTCTCTCTCCCATAGACTCCTCTCTCATCATTTTTCCAAGCGTTTGCTCTCTCTCTCCCCTAGACGTGGTGTGCTCCCGGTCCCAACGTCGGCCGCCTCACCACAGCCGCGCCGCCTCTGCCGTCGGTCGGCTGCGTGACTGCTGGGTCGGAGGGGGGGGGGGCAACCTACTTACTCGCGTCGGGATCGACAATCGCTGGGCTTCCAGTGTTGTGGCAGCGAAAGGACTAGGCCGTACCGCAAGACCTGCCAGTTGCCACTCGAGAACCCCGCAGCCGCGACAGGGTAACACAGACTGCCACACGGGCGTGCAGCAAGTTCCAATGTATTCGGCACACGTCGGGCGTTTCCAGGAGTGACATTTTGTTCTCTTTTTTCTTGTCCATGGCAAAGCAATTTAACATACAGTAACCCCAATATGGTATAATTTTATCGCTAGACATACACCAAGTGTCAAAATAGGTTTTTTTTAGGTAGAGGGAGCCACCGCAGGCCCGCTGTGGAAACATCACAAAGTACGTAACACGTTTGCAGCAATGTGCGCTGCACGTGCTTGGTCTTGATCGGAGCAAGTCATGAAGATGACGATGTGCCTGTCTTGGTCCTCATCCAAGGTTGACGGTATGACGAGTACCGGCACCGTCATACACTGCAGGGTCACGGACCAGGTTAGGTCAGGCCATAAGTCATACATAGGTGCATGTCACCAGCATGGCACCAGCGCACCTTGAGGTGTATGTTTTAGGCTGGAATTAGATCACCCCGGCGCGGTGCATGGTCATCCGACGCGGTACGGGATCAGCCGGCCCGGTATAGGGTCAACAGGGTGCAATACAGGGTCACGCCTAGTACAAGGCCTTCTAGCAGGGTGCATAGTCATCCCGGTGCGCTGCAGACGTGGGCGAGCGCATACAGACAGGGGGCACTGGGGGGCACGGTCCCCTGCCGCATGGAATGGTAGCGTTCCTCCGACAGAAAAAGGTGCTGTCAATACGCTGGAGTGTACCCCTTCCCTTTCCGCTGAACGATTTCCTTTTCGGCGAGACACCCCTCCAAGGACGTTTGCCCTTATGAGCATTCCTGGATCTGGCTCTGGCTACAAGCAATGGCACGCCTGGTGCACTTGACGAACGTTCCCTCGTCGAAGGGAACATCCCATCCAGGAGAGAACCTGGCAAACAGTTTCGGCAGCATCTGGAAAACACCTCCGGCCATATGAAAGATGACCAATGACCGACACCAACGAACCATTGGCGTGAGGAGTCGGCTCGGGACATTGTCACGTGACTGGTTACGTCACACACGGTCCACCAATGACGGCGGTGTGTGGCGTGTGGACGGCCTGCGTCAGGTAGGCACAGCTTGCATTATGTAGTGCTATTGATTTCCGAATGCAATGACCCTGACAGGGGCGAACGCAGGAGTAGGGAAATGGTAGCACGTGCCCTCGCTCACGTGCAAACGTGATGGCCCTCTGGAAAGGCCGAAGTGCTCGTATTCCCCACGCACGCACTGAACGGATGTTTCTGCCAAAAGCGCCTCTCTCATAGGGATAGGCGCGGTCTTGAGAAGAAAAGGGGAAGCCCATCCCCTTCAACGAATTTCGACCTGGGGGCTCTCCACCACGGACCACACCGAGTAGTGGAGCCGCTCCGAGGAAATGGTATACATCCAAACGATTGCCCCTTCCCGACGAAAATTCCTGAACCATCCGTTGAACTCTGGCTTTTCGCATGTGTGCCGAACGGGGACCACGCGTGTGTGTGTGTATGTGGACATCTCGAGCAACTGTGACAGGGGCTTAGCCAAGAATTGCACAAGGAGGGACGACTTTTGCAGAGGGCGTAAGAACTACTGCCACAAAATAAAAAATATCCCGATTTCGGCCCTCTTTTCTCGATATGGGTTCGCATTTTCCTTAGTAGTTTTTATTGTTCTACCTTCATTGAAGGTTTCGATCGGTCGGATTCCCTTCATCTCAAATTATAGGTAAGCATTTCACTGTTAGGAAGAAGGAACATAGGCCGCCTAGCCATGCATCAAGATGCAGGATATGAAAGTTTCATTATAAATGACGTCGATTCAGTATTCGGTAAGGGGTAAGTGGTTCCACACTTTTCCACGACAAAAACAACTCACTGAGCTATGACTTCGATAACTCCGACTTGGGCTCAAAAATTTTCTGTATGAGCCTGCAGAGGTTCGCAAGGGCCCGTGAACCTTCTACAGAGCTCCACAATTTCATAAGTATCCGTAAGCTTTTGCAAATGCTCTTAAACGTTCGTACGGGCCTGGAAGCGTTCATTATGTCTAGAAGACGTTCCTACGGGATCGACAATAACCACGGTAGCCATACAAATTGCTGGTGGCCTTTCCCTTTTCACCATGACGATTCCGTATACGATTACGTACGGACCTTGCACGTACGCACCCCCTCCCCCAGGAGCCCAAAAGCTCACGGGGTGGACGACCGCCCCAGCCGCCCCTTCCTTGCTTTGGCTACGTCCCTGGTGACTACCGTCGTGACTTCTGACCTCTGTCAGGATACCTGACCTTGATTGTCCCACTTATGAATAATTATAGCGGGCTGCGCCCGATCATCGATTTTCATTGTGGATGAAGGGTGCCTTCGATTGTGGGTGGACCTGAAATGTTCGATAGGTTCCCAGAGAGCGAGAGAGCGAGAGCGAGAGCGAGAAAGCGAGTGAGCGAGAGAGTGAGAGAGCGAGAGAGCGAGAGAGCGAGAGAGCGAGAGAGTGAGAGAACGAGCGAGCGAGAGAACGAGAGAGCGAGAGAACGAGAGAACGAGAGAACGAGAGAGCGAGTGAGCGAGAGAATGAGAGAGCGAGTGAGCGAGAGAATGAGAGAGCGAGTGAGCGAGAGAGAGATATATATATATATATATATATATATATATATATATATATATATATATATATATATATATATATAAAAAGTGAGAGTAAGATGAAGAGCACGAGAGGAAGAAACAAAGAGAGACCAAACTGGTGCGAAAGCGATATGTTCGATCACGTGGTCCAGGCGGTCCCTGACGAATCGAGCCGCACCTGCACCGGCCGGCAGCTTGACACGCCCTGTCACGGCCGGCAGCTGCACCGGCCGGCAGCTTGGCACGCCCGTGCCGTCCCTGCCCGGCAGCTTGGCACGCCCGTGCCGTCCCTGGACGGCCGGCAGCCTGGCACGCCCGTGCCGTCCCTCTCCCGGCCGGCAGCTTGGCACGCTCGTGCCGTCCCTCTCCCGACCGGCCGCCTGGCACGCCCGTGCCGACTCTGGACGGCCGGTCGGCTGGCACGCCCGTGCCGTCCCTCTCCCGGCCGGTCGGCTGGCACGCCCGTGCCGTCCCTCTCCCGGCCGGTCGGCTGGCACGCCCGTGCCGTCCCTCTCCCGGCCGGTCGGCTGGCACGCCCGTGCCGTCTCTGGACGGCCGGTCGGCTGGCACGCCCGTGCCGTCCCTCTCCCGGCCGGTCGGCTGGCACGCCCGTGCCGTCCCTCTCCCGGCCGGTCGGCTGGCACGCCCGTGCCGTCCCTCTCCCGGCCGGTCGGCTGGCACGCCCGTGCCGTCCCTCTCCCGGCCGGCCGCCTGGCACGCCCGTGCCGTCCCTCTCCCGGCCGGTCGGCTGGCACGCCCGTGCCGTCCCTCTCCCGGCCGGCAGCTTGGCACGCCCGTGCCGTCCCTCTCCCGGCCGGTCGGCTGGCACGCCCGTGCCGTCCCTGGGCGGCACGCCCGTGCCGTCCCTCTCCCGGCCGGTCGGCTGGCACGCCCGTGCCGTCCCTCTCCCGGCCGGTCGGCTGGCACGCCCGTGCCGTCCCTCTCCCGGCCGGCAGCTTGGCACGCCGTGCCGTCCCTCTCCGCCGGTCGTGCCGTCCCGGCCGCCTGGCACGCCCGTGCCGTCCCTCTCCCGGCCGGTCGGCTGGCACGCCCGTGCCGTCCCTCTCCCGGCCGGTCGGCTGGCACGCCCGTGCCGTCCCTCTCCCGGCCGGCAGCTTGGCACGCCCGTGCCGTCCCTCTCCCGGCCGGTCGGCTGGCACGCCCGTGCCGTCTCTGGACGGCCGGTCGCCTCCGACTCCGGTGCCCTGACCGGTCGCACTGCCAACCACAATAGACGAGCCGGCCCGGTGCGTTCCGGCCAGGTCCGCCCCAGGTCCGCCGGACACCCCCGACACTGCCGAGGTCACCCTCACACACAGCCAACAATACACCTGAACACCCCCGACACTGCCGAGGTCACCCTCACACACAGCCAGCAGCAGGTCCGGACACCCCCGACACTGCCGAGGTCATCCAGGCACACTGAGGGTATTCAGAGGCCATCAGCCTGCTCGGGCTCTTTGGGACGCTCTCGTTGTGCAACGCATTCTACACCCAATTGTTTATTTTGATAGGATTCAGGCCACTTTTCTTTTTATATTACATTGCATACTCTCGATGACACAAGCAGTGGGAGCGGCAGATGCGTCCCCCCACACCACAATCGAGGAGGCCATGGAGCAAGAATCTATATTCTGATGCCCCTTTGGGCGACGATATTTCCCCCGGAGCTTCCCAAACACTAATGCATCGTGTTTCCCCTGTCTTCGGTGAGGACGCCCCTCACAGTTGTCTGGCGCATATAGGAATTCAGCAAATGCCCTTGGACCCAAAAGGGTACCCTTCCGCTGGGTTCGGTTTTCTTTTGGAATTGAAGGTCGTCCCTATGAACCCAGTGACCGATGGCGGAGTGCCAGATCAGGAGCTGGCTGCCAACGAGAAGCCAGAGCGGTGAGCAATCAATGGAAACCATGGCATGGAGTGAAGCGAGCTACATCAGCTATAGCAGTGGCTCCCCGAACTGGTGGAGAGGAGCGCTCCACCTGCAACAGTGTCTCTCTGAACTAGTGGTGAGGACAACTCCACCTCTATCAGTGGTTCTTTGAACTAATGGTGAGGACCGCTCCACGTATAAAGGTGGTTCTGTGAACTAGTGGAGAGGACAGTTTCACCTGCAACAGTGGCTTTCTGAGCTAGTGGAGAGGAGCGCTCCACCTGTAACAGTGGTTATCTGAACTAATGGTGAGGACAACTCCACCCTTAACAGTGGTTCTCTGAGCTATTGGAGCGTACCACATCACCTGTACTAGTTGGCCCCCGAACATCCACACAGCTAATCTGCAAATGCATTCCTTCCGCCTTGGAATTCCGCCAGGACCACACAGAGATGTCCCAGAGCAGTGCGTCTGGCCTTCTGAGGCGCAGACGTGGCTCCACCGGTCCCAGCTGCTTACCGTTGAGCCAAGTGTCTCGGAACTCATTCGCAGTCAAATGAACTGTCGCTCAACTGTGTCGCGACGGAGCACCAGGGCCACGGCTAACTTTATCTGTCGACTTAACACCGCTATTAGTTTCAGAGCGGCCGCCGGATGAGATCAGCTCTCTGAAGGCGCCAATACGGTTCGCTGGAGCTATCGGTAAGTGGCCGTAGAGAAGCCGGCTCTGCCTGGGGCGTGACAGCGTGCCCCTTAGATTCGGCCATCGGCGTCGGTGCCGTCGGGTCAAGTGTCGGTGATTGTCAGTTGTCGTGGCCGACGACGGGCGGAATATCTCGGCACGAAAACACTCCCGCTAACTTTCTGTCTCGTCTCACCCATCTTGCTCCCATTTCCCTTGGCTATTGGGACATTCCGAAAATGGTTATCTTATTTTTCATACAAGTGTAATCGTATGTGTGCAGTTTAATTTCGCCGCATTTCAATACACTTGTCGATCATTCCGTAATCTGTTATTTGACTCGGAAACATTCTTAGGCACTGTGTGGCTGTAGCTCACGATTTCGTTGTTGACTGTTCGTGTGTATTGCTTTTATTTCCGCCATGTACTGATTTATCATGTCAGCGGGCTTATTTCTGTGGAAGGTTGAATTCATCCGGTGTATACTAACGTGTTGTCCAAATCTGAAAATTGTGATATCTACCATACATGTTATTTGTTCCTTTTCTTAAACACATGGTTGATGTAGTGGGAACACCAGACGAAGCTGCATGTGTGAGGACCGCCGTAGGGTGCAATGTCTGTGTGGTACCCCGTGATCAAGTGACAGTCGGGTGTTGCTGGCTCCGGTGCACCATGCCGGCGCCGTCCATCATGGTCGCCAGGCTGCCAACGGCGGTAGTGGCCGCTTGGTAAACGTCTGAGCAGTCGCTCTGGTGCACCATGCTGGCGACGTCCATCATGGTCGCCAGGCTGCCAACGGCGGTAGTGGCCGCTTGGTAAACGTCTGAGCAGTCGCTCTGGTGCACCATGCTGGCGACGTCCATCATGGTCGCCAGGCTGCCAACGGCGGTAGTGGCCGCTTGGTAAACGTCTGAGCAGTCGCTCTGGTGCACCATGCTGGCGACGTCCATCATGGTCGCCAGGCTGCCAACGGCGGTAGCGGCCGCTTGGTAAACGTCCGAACAGCCGGGACCGGCGTGGTGCCACCACTGCCATCCACAGTCCACAGTCCACAGTTCACGGTCCACAGTCCACAGTCCGGTTCTGGGGTCGTCCGACTGACGCTTGTGATGAAAAGCAGGCGACCTTGAGCCCGGGCATGGCTCCGGCCCTGCCGACAGCCTGTGCCCACTCGATGCCACCCAGCGCGGCGGCAGCCGTTGACTGGTGTCACCCTGGTGACTAGCGTTACCATGGCGACACCAGATGCTGCGCCACGTGTGCATTCCACGCTGGAATACCAACTCTGAACGACACATCAACTGACGTGACAAACAAAGAGTCATGCGGGACGTCGTCGTGCCAAACACGTGTGGAAGCTATCGCGCTGAAGCAGCAAGTCCTGGCCCGCCCCAACCGCACCCATCCACTCTGCCCAGCACGATACCCCTCACCGGGAATGTCTACCGCAACAATGTTCTATTCATCTTGTTGATTCATTAGTCTGGAAATGACTGCAACCGGCCGACCACATTTTAGGCCGGCAACCGAGCGGAACGACTCGGTTGACGTCCGTCTGGCGGGCGCACAGTGCTGCGGCTGTGTCTTCTGCAACACGACCCACATGACGGCCGTGTGGCCGTCTTTTAAACCGGAAAACTCCAGCCCGTCGTGAGGTACGTTTGTTGATAAGGCCGAACGGCATGACGGGTGTGATGTAGATGGTGTCAGTGCTATCGTGATGGGAGGGATTTATCACCAGCCGACGTGGTAGTGCATAATCACCCCCGAAATGCCTCCCGGAACGCAATAAATCCTGTGCTTGTGCACATGACAGTCCTTCCACTAGCCGATTCGAAATTGTGAAATTTACTATCGCATTGTTAGATGCAATTGTGTGATAGCAGCTCCCTAACACAAGCCAGATGAAAATATAACGCAGTCACACCAACCCACCTCGCCGCCATGCATTGTGTACATAAAGGTAAACACTACCTTGTTTTCAAACCAAGGCACGTATGGCAGGTCATGTCGAGCTGTAAGGTCGATCCATGGTGTGTTGATCCGTGGTGCCGATCTGTGGTGATCTGAGATCTGAGGAGACTGCTCAGAGGGCACCGCTTAGCTTGACACAAAGAATGGCGTGTGCCTAGATAGCGAGAATACTTCATAATGTCGCTCCAATGTTGCCAAGCCGGCGCGTTTTTGTTCCCGTTCGAACCAACTTAATAGATATTGGGGCTCCCCGAATAGACTGCAACCACCTTACACAACTCTCTTCTCCACCAAATAAGCCAGCATCCGTCAGTCCTTCGTCCAAGCTCATAAGCGATATTGTTTGCTTCTCATCCCAGCCACTCAAAAGTAACCGTCGATTTTCTGCCCAGGACATCAGAACAATCTGATGGGGGGCTTTCGTACCCAGACCCTGACGAGATGTTATTAGCTTTCTATTGGGCCCGGTCACCTGGAGATGGCAGCGTTCTGACCTACTCACCTGGAGATGACAGCGTTCTGACCCGCCCACCTGGAGATGACAGCGTTCTGCCCCACTCATCTGGAGCTGGCAGCGTTCTGACCTGCTCACCCGGAGATGGCAGCGTTCTGACCCGCTCACCCGGAGATGGCAGCGTTCTGACCCGCTCATCTAGAGATGGCAGCGTTCTGACCTGCTAACCAGGAGATGGCAGCGTTCTGACCCGCTCACCTGGAGATGACAGCGTTCTGACCTGCTCACCTGGAGATGGCGATGTCGGCCTTCTGCAGGGCGATCTTGGAGGCACGATTGGCGGCGTTTACGGCCGCCTCGATCCGCTCGCGGAACTTGGCCGACCGGATGAGGAACAGGTGCTTCTTCTTGTTGGACGTGATGATGACGTTGTTCTTATACTTGCCCTCCTCGCGCGTGCCGTCGCGGAAGGTGGTGACGCCGTAGCCGTACTTCTTGTTGTTGTACCACTCGCCCTCGTACTTGAGGCCGTCGGAGCGTTCGCACACGCCGTAGCCGACGCGCCGGTCGTTCTTCCACTCGCCCATGTAGGTCTCGACGGTGCTGCCGTCTAGCTGCTCGTCCTGCGGGTCAGGTCAGGCGGAGGTCAGTGGAGACGCTGGTGGAGTTCGTGTTGCCGATCACGTGCCTGATCTGACGATCAGATCAGGCGTGAATCAATGGGTTGGAAGTGAAACGGATGAGTGGAGAGTGTTTAGCACCCAGAGTTTCGTCAAGAAACAACGCCAACCTGGGATTTAAACGTGGTTAAGGAATTGGAAAATCGAGTTCAACGTCCAAATGTCACTCAAGGTAGAATGGTAAATTTTAACGGCGCTTCGTGAAGTTAAGTACTTTGCCACAGCGGTGGGCAGAAACTACCGAATAATCAGAAGATTTTGCCGTCCTAATTATATCTTGCTAATAATGATTGAAGGATACATATTGAAAGGAATGTCGACTTGCTTCGAAGTAAAATTTCATTCTAAGTTTATAAGCTACTACTCTTAAACATGGATTTAATTCCATAAAAGTAGTACAAATCTGTGAAGGACTTTCGATGCATACAACATCGATACGTGATTTGGCTCAATCTCAAGACAACCCTCCGGCTGCACAGGTGATGTCACGAGAGTTCACCGAAAAGTGAGGGATAGCTTATATTTGTGACTAATGCAGTTGAAAAGTACCTTTTGAAGATCAACTTACACGCAAAGTAAGCCAATTGACGATCCGTCCTGCATATGCAACACAGGGCCTGATGTACCATACAATCATTTATGCCAGGAAACGTCATGGCAGGTTTGAAGAAAAATGGACTTGTACATTTGCACAAAAATAACCTCGACGGAGTTGGCAGGCTGGTTAATTCTGCAGGTCGAGATCTTGCGCGTGTCATTGAAAGTAATCTGTCCCAGGTAAGTGTCTGCCCTTTCCTGTCTATTTCATGTGTCGCTAATAAAGTGATCCATGCGGAACAAATTACGGTTTCCCGTTCATCCTGATTGTGGAGATATTCGGCAATAAGTGGGTCGCGAGTTATGCTACTCTTTCTGCCGGAAAACTACTGTATTCTCACCTTCTGGTATATTTGAAACGCGCTCACCGGAGTAGCATAGACCATCAAGAGCAACTTCACACCAGACCGTCGCCTATGACACGTTTCACTATAAACGCATACATGTATGCAAAGCAGCATCAATTATTTTTCCCGTGTGAGCATCATAGCGTGCCCTAAGCCGACTTAGAGGCCGAACGTTTCCAGTACGATACCCTGTGCGTCTACTTGGAGGTGCTGAAGGCTCTGAAAATGTTGCATAAGCTTGCTAACAGCAGCTGTTGGTCCCAGGCGTTGTACAACCCCGATATCGAGCAGAACGCGAGGTGTTGGCGCGGCCCGGTAATGGAAGGAAACACTGACAACTGTCCCCAGCGACCAGAATAGCGAGGCTATTCTGACTGCGGTCATCACTCCTTGCGACAGTGGATTGCAAGTCAACTCCTGGGATGAGGGAGCAGGAGGAGAGAGAGAGAGAGAGAGAGAGAGAGAGAGAGAGAGAGAGAGAGAGAGAGAGAGAGAGAGAGAGAGAGAGAGAGCGAGAGAGAGAGAGAGAGAGAGAGAGAGAGAGGAGAGAGAGAGAGGGAGAGAGATACAGAGGGCGAGAGAGCGAGAGAGAGAGGGCGAGAGAGCGAGAAAGAGAGCGAGGAAGAGAGCGAGAGAGCGAGATAGCGAGGGCGACAGCTAGAGAGAGAGAGAGCGAGAGAGATAGAGAGAGATAGAGAGATAGAGAGATAGAGATATAGAGAGATAGAGATATAGAGAGATAGAGAGAGATATAGAGATAGCGAGAGAAAGAGATGGAGAGAGAGATGGAGAGAGAGAGATGGAGAGAGATGGAGAGAGATAGAGAGAGATGGAGAGAGATGGATGGAGA
The DNA here is from genome assembly GCA_034440575.1 of Imbricaverruca yamaguchii. Classification (NCBI taxonomy): domain Eukaryota; kingdom Metazoa; phylum Arthropoda; class Thecostraca; family Neoverrucidae; genus Imbricaverruca; species Imbricaverruca yamaguchii. The sequence goes on along the minus strand of JAOTOL010001631.1, from coordinate 1,776,391 downwards.
TATATGGACATAGAGATAGAGATAGACAGGGATATATATATATATATACAGATAGAGATATATATAAGTATAGAGATAGAGATACATATAAGGATAGAGAGAGAGATAGAGGAAGAGATAGAGATAGAGAGAGATATAGAGATAGAGATAGATATATAGAGAAAGAGATATAGATAGAGTTAGAGATAGAGAGAGATATGGATCCAGATGAAGATGAAGAAAAGATAAAGATAAAGAAGATAAAGGGAGAGCGACAGGGAGAGAGAGAGAGAAAGGGGGAGAGAGAAACCAGGTGGACTTACCAAGCCATGTGTTTTGGTGAGCATTAAGCATGTTCGCATCATTAAACGTGCTGCTACTAAGCAGATCATCAACGGTAAGAGCCAGCAGCGTGAGGCTCAGTAGCAGGCTGAGTCGTGCGTAATTGGATGCGCGCCGGCGTGTCAGGTCTCGACCGTCGCCCCCTCCCCTCCCCCCACGCTGACGGGACGGATACGACTTGCACGCGCGTGGCTACTTCCCACCGATAAGGCGAGACATCACTGCTGCGGGAGACGCGACCGGGTCTGGGAACGGAGCGCGCGTGTGAACGCTGCAGTGGGTGCGGCAGACACGTGCGGGGCACGCGCTGTGAGTCGGGTCAGAGTGAGACACGCGCCGGCGGGTACATTGGCCGCCACTGTGGCGCGCGCAGCTGGTGCAGGTGGCAGCCGCGCACAGCGTGTTGCACTTGTTTGGCGTCGGTTTGCTCTGATTCACTAGTCAGGCCACACACTGATGCCGTGTGTGGACGCCTTTGTGCTGCTCTGTATTAATTGGAAATATGACGATGTCGACAGTTTATCCCCATGAAATTAGGTCCATTACCTGAACACATCACGACACTGGCTATGTGCGGAAACCTCGGATGACCTCATGTGTAAAGTAAATCTCCCGCGATTTTGTTCACATTGTATTTGGAAACTCGTATTGAAATCAGGATCGACTATGCGTGTAACTATACCATTCGCCCATAAATCACACCAATACAACACTTGCATAAAATTAATCATAGGCGATTAATATTATGTGCATAAACCTGGGGCCAAACAGTCTGCCTTTTGGTTTCGTTTGTTTTCAACTATGTGAAATATATTCGTTTTTGTCTCGCTGTGCTTTCCGATCAAACGTAAACATTAGCTAAACACATGACGTCTAAAAGTAAAATGGCACAATATAACATCTTTGAAGCAACTTGACTTCAAACGAATTGACCTAGGGTCGCGACATTCGTATTTCAGAGATGTCCCAATAGCCTACAGCTTTACGGAAAATTGTATGAAAATTAGATAGATAGAACATGTCTAACTTCCGTAGTTTCTTTTAAATATATATGGGGTGGATTTCGCCCTTCACCGCCCTTTCGTCCTTCTAGGGAGAGTGATTATCAGACGCATACCAACGTGGACGTTAACCATGAAGCGCATGTGTGCTACACTATGTGGAACAAATTGACCCAAACGTAATTTCGTACATGGTTCCTTCCTCTCGACTCGCCCCGTGAGGCCCAACTTCGGGGAGCATAAGTTCGGGGGGCCTCGACCTCGCGTCTCACCTCAACCACAAAGCTGCCGTTGGACTCGGTGTGGAGGCTGCCGTTGGTCATCTGCGATCTGGTGGAGTCGGTGCTCATCCACGAGACGCTGCTGTTGGTGGAGCGGATGCTGTTGGCCGTGCCGCGCTTCTCCAGATCGCCGGTGCTCCGCTGCTTTCTCAGTCGCAGACCCTGCCGGCGAGCCAGTGGTAACACTTGCTCTGCCTCAGTTCTTGCATAGAAGTTAGTGGCTACTTCTGCAGCAATGCCTGGGCCATTATGAAGATTGCTTAAACCCTCGTCCGTGCAGGGAAGGTATATGCCCCCCCTCCTAATGTTCCTTTAGTTACGACGGACGAACGACGGCAACAGCGCGCCAACGCTTAGCATGGTTCATGGCGTAACCTTTGTCGACCTCGTGGCGTCACCAATTTGAAGATTCCTCGACAGGTCACTGACCTATGACGTCATCAGTGGAAACATTTCAGATCGCTTTTCGTCAAAATGAAGAACTATCGGTAAGTAATCTCACTAGTTGCCACAAAGTTACCCATTGTGGGTGTGGTAGGGTGTCGTGGAAATTCGGCTACTTTAGAGTGCTTTAGAACAGATAGGCCTGGAATGTAAACATCGGATATCAATCGCGATATTTCGTGACGTGCAACACGGTGGGTTGCGTTGCATTTCGTTAGTTCTTTCTCCGTTTGGAAATGTTAGGGGGTAGTAGCAACCCATTCCCACTCCCTGGACTGGTAAAGGTGGCTATAGGCAGTGCACGGATGAAGATGAACTGTGTATCTCTCGTCAGCTCGAGCCCTAAGACGACAGTGAACTGTGCATCTCTCCTCAGTTCGAAACGTGACACGATGTTGTATTATTATGATTTAGTTCACTTACGACTTCGTTTTAGTTTCAGATCGCCCCAGTCCCAAACTGTATCGGAAACTTACCGATAGCCTTGCAATTCCCCTCGCAGGCATGACCATATTGCATTATAGCAGAATATATGGCAACTCTGCTGAATAAAGACCTACTTCGCTGGGTTAAACAGTACGCATGCGCGGCTGTGCATCCAGCTGGAGAGCGTGCGACTCTCCGGCAGACCCAGAGCCAGGTCAGACAGCTTCCACACTGCCAGCGATGTCGCTGTGGAAGTCGGCGCGGCTTCGACCGCCTCCGTGTGTCGACGCCGTTGGCCAGGTGCAAGTCGGCCATGACTCGTGCAATGCCGTGCCAGCTGCCAGCTCTGTTGTCCGCCAGTGTTGTGCTGTGAGCACCGTAGCTAAGCGCCAATTGTACGGAGACCACCACGCCAAAGCCAGTGGCGTAGCCAGCGGAGGCAAGGGGTAGCCCCCTGGAGGATCGGAGGAGGCCCTCCAGGCGACCGCCTTGAGGGGTCCGCAACGGCACCCTGGGCCGACGCGATGAGCCCCCGGAACGATGAAAGGGGCCCAGGCTGACGGAACGGGTCTCGGCAGATGAGAATCCAGAGTCAACGAAGAATGCCCTCGGAAAGATGTTGAGTATCATTGACTGGGCAACGTGAATGGCTTCCTGATTGACGGAGGGGGCCTTGGGTCGTTGGAAGGGCCTCCGGGGCTGAAGGAGAGAGGGTTCCGAGCCAAGATGAAAAGCCCCTGGCCTGGCGGTGGGGTACAAGGCGAAGAAAAGGCCCTTCACCTGAAGGAAAGGGCCCAGGCGTTTGAAAAGCGCCTGCGGCTTGCTGGAGGAGGCCCTGGGTCATCGCAGAAACACCCTAAGCTGACGTAAGGGGGCCTTGCTGCTGGAGAGGACCTCGGGCCAACAGGAAGTGCTCTCGGGCCGACTGATGGGGCCCAAACCGTAAAAGGGTCCCTGAGCTCATGGAGAGGCCCAAGCCGTCAAGACGGAGCTTTCAGCCTGACAGAGGAGGCGCCCTGTGTCTCTAGGAAGGGCTCCTGCGTCGACGAATAGGACCTTTAGCCGCGGGAGGGCCCCAGACCGTCGGATATAGTCCAGAGTGATTACCCGTTTCCCCATTTGCCGCACTGTGACGCGAATTGTCCGGCGGTCCAGCGTCGCCCCCCCCCATATTGCATCAGCACAGTAAGTGGGTAAGGCCTGATGGGCTGCGTCACGACCGGGGGCCTAATGCCAAGCACGACAGCATGCACCCATTTGTCAGGCATAGCTGTGCGAGCGGGCCGACGGTCGGGGAGCGTGTAGGCGATATGTGGACTATGCCATAGCAGAACAAATTGACGTGCGGCGAGGTCAACGTTTTTGGCCGAGGCTGCTGCTGAAGTATTAAAGTCACGGCAGCGGCCATGGCCACCTGCCAGAGGCGGGGAGAGCGGGTGGGGCGTGCTGCCACTTATAGACAACCACCTACTTGTGGTTGTACCCTGGTCATGTAAATTCCGCACAAGATCACAGGAATCACCGGGAAGTATGTCCTCTCAGTGGTAAGTGCACCAGTAAATGTGGGCCTGTTACAAATATCCATTTGCAGCTGATGGTCAAATTCCGGGTTCCGCGACCGCGAGAAACTTTCCGAAGGGAAATTGGTGATTTGGAGAGTGAGCTGTCGTGGTTACGGCGCACGTCACAATTGATCATGCATGACGTGATGTACGCAACATGAATTGAGATACTCAGGAACCAAAATGAGGAATAACCGGAACATGGTTCGGAGAATATGACTCGCTGGCTGGCCAGCGTACGGCGTTCCATACTGTGGGGTTCCATTGACGCCAGGTCCGTTCAATTTCAGATTACGTGTCACCTTTTGGTGTGCATAGCAGAGACCGTGCTGCGTGTATGTAGGGGCGGCCATGCTGCGTGTGTGTAGCAGCGGCTATGCTACGTGTGTGTCGCAGCGGTCATAATGCGTGTGTGTAGCAGCGGTCATGCTATGTACATGTAGCAGCGACCATGCTGCGTGAGTGTAGCAGCGGCCATGCTGCGTGTATTTAGGGGCGGCCATGTTGCATGTGTGTAGCAGCGGCCATGCTACGTGTGTGCTGCAGCGGCCATGCTGCATGTGTGTAGCAGCGGCCATGCTGCATGTGTGTAGCAGCGGCCATGCTGCGTGTGCGTAGCAGCGGCCATGCTGCGAGTGTGCAGCAGCGGCCATGCTACGTGTGTGGATCAGCGGCCATGCTGCGTGAGTGTAGCAGCGGCCATGCTGCGTGTATTTAGGGGCGGCCATGCTTCGTGTGTATAGCGGCCGTCATGCTACGTGTGTGTAGCAGCGGCCGTGCTACGTGTGTGCAGCAGCGGCCATGCTGCCTGTATGCAGCAGCGGCCATGCTACGTGTGTGTAGCAGCGGCCATGCTACGTGTGTGCAGCAGCGGCCATGCTGCCTGTATGCAGCAGCGGCCATGATGCGTGTGTGCAGCAGCGGCCATGCTGCATGTGTGTAGCAGCGGCCATGCTGTGTGTGTGTAGCAGCGGCCATGCTGCATGTGTGTAGCAGCGGCCATGCTACGTGTGTGTAGCAGCGGCCATGCTGCATGTGTGTAGCAGCGGCCATGCTGCGTGTGTGCAGCAGCGGCCATGCTGCACGGTCTGCGCAGTCCGGAGCGCCGCTCAAGAGCTGACGCGAGCCCCACGTCTGGCCGCGCGGCCGGCGCGGCCGCCTCACCTGCAGAATGTTCTTCCTGAAGGTGGTGCTCTTCTCGACGAGCGAGCCGCGGCGCGGCGGCGGCTCGTCGGAGCCGGCCTTCAGCACGAAGCCGCCGCGCGCGTCGGCCATGCGCCGGTCGCGCTCGGCGGTCGGCTCGCCGCCGCCGTCGCTGCGCAGCGACGCGGCCGACTGGTGGTGCTGCTTGGTCTTGGAGGACGAGGCGGCGCCGAACGAGGCGGACGTGCGCACGCCGTAGCCGTGCCGGTAGCCGCGCTGCCACTGGCCCTGGAACGTGCCTGCGCCGCCGGCGGTCGGTCACGCGGTGTCGGCCAGCTCGGGGGTCGGGTGTCAGTCGCACCCTGTGACGCCGGTTGTTCATACACTTTGTGGATCAGATGTCAGTAACACTATCTTGAAATTGTGAAATTTCAGTGGAGACTCATGCTTAATGACAATTCTTGTGAAATGTCTTGTTTCCTTATTGACATGCGTAGGGGCCACTTTTACATATTACTACGGGTTACGAGTGACATTCAGGTCTTTAAAAGCGTTTATGGCTTCTGGCAGCAGCACTACCGACTGGTAAAGGTAGCAGATACATTTCTGACAATCAAGCGATAGCATAGATAATACAATCACTCAATAGGCATCATTGCATTGCACATATTACACATACATTTGCACGTAGTATTTCCATCAGCTGGCCTTTTTGACATCGCACCCACGCTCGCTCTACACGAAATTAATTCGGTATACGTAACGAACAACCACAGTGTATCAAACTTTCCGTGCACCGAGCGAACCTCCACAGTGGAGCAGACTGTCGGCTGTACTGCATGGCCAGACTGTCAGCATTTTCAGTGGGGCAGACTGTCAATACACCGAGTGGGTCAGACACGCAGTGGGTCATACACGTAGTGGATCAAACTGCCAACACATTCAGTGGATCAGACTGTCAGTAGCCAGGCAGTGTGTACATTTTTGGCGAATTCACCTTGGAACCGGTTGGATTCTTGTTCACTGTAGTCTTGCGATCACGAGAAGGTATTTTTATCCAGGTTTGGCCAAAATTTCGCAGGGTCGCAAGTTTCCTCCGTTGGCCGGCCGCCGCGGCCAGCCGGCCAGCCGGCAATGAGCGTCCGGGCGATGCCTCGCCAACCAGCTTCCAGTTACCTTGACCCGTTATTGGAAACAGCAATCTGCAGGAGTTCTCGGACTCGAGCGCGACCCGAACCCGACCTATGAATTTCCGGGCCCGGTCCAAGCTCAACTTTTGCATGGGATGCTATAGGGAAGTTGACGGCCAGGCCGACTTGGGCCCGTTTTGGCCCGCGTCGGTACCGGGGTTCGGGTCCTCGGACCCGAATTTTGCCACTTCTATTCGCTACCTCATTCACACATGCCACATAATCTTAGCGACTCAAACTCCATTTGGACATAAAAGCTAATTCAGGTATCTTCGACTCGTGCTGAAGAAAACCACAGCTGAGCAAACGAGCTATATTTTGCCGAATACCGAGACGTGGGTGCAACTGATTGGATGCTGCAATCACTACGTGCTAACATGACTATGGTCAATAATCCTAGTGTTATGATCATGATGGAGTGCTCCAATCGCTATGTACTGGCATGACTATGATTAATGGTCATAGTCATGTCAGCATGTAGTGATTAGGGACACCCCATCATTCAAGCATTGGGAAAAATGTAATCCAGATTGTTCAACTGCGGTTTTCTTCAGCATGAGCCGAATCCCTGAATCAACTGCTATGTCCGAATGGGGTTGGAACCGCCAAGGCACTACGGCATGTGCGATTAAGGTAGTGGTAGAGATAACAAAATTCAGGCCCGAGGGCCCGACCCCCGGGCCAAACATAGTTCCAAACGGCATCCTGTCTGGATTGGCTGTCAACTCCTTCGTAACATTCCATGCAAAAGTTGACCTCGGGCCGGGCCTGGGATTCACGTCAGGCTCGTACCGGGTCTCGGAGTTCAGAGGCCGAGTTTGGATCAGGCTTGGGCTCGATGATTTCTACAGATTGCTATCTCTAGCACTGGGTCAAATCAGCTAGCAACTGGCTGGAAACGCATCGTCTGGGTGCCCATTGCTAGCCGGCCGGCCGGTGGGGGCGCGGGAACTTCTCGAACATACGATGTTTGGCAAAATATGGATACCTTCCAGTCTTCACGAGGTTGCAAGAACACGCTGAACAAGAATCCAGCCAGTTCTAAAGCGATGTAGCAAAAAATATTCATACGGCCCTGGCTAACAGTCGGTACACTCGGCGTATCTCCACAATTGTTCAGCCGTCGCTCCTCAGCAGCCCAGGGAATTGCCTGTCTTGCCTATCGCTTTCTCGCTTTCTTGCAATTTGTCTATGTGTTCAGTTCCCTTTTCAGTATTCTGCTCTTTTTATTTCATTTTGATGTGTCTTCCATGTTTTTGAAGGCCTTCAGTGATGAATTCCTTAGAATGTGCGTGTGGAACGCGTATATGCCTAGCATTTGTATTTGTGTAAACATGTGCGTAAATCTGTGTTTATGTTTGTGTGTATATGTGTAGGGATGTGTGAGTATACACGTCTATATGCTTTATGCCTGCGTGCGTGATAGTGTGTGTGCTTGCATATGTGTAGGGATGTGTTAGTTATCTCACAGTTTGCCTTGCGTGAATATTGTCCTGTCACAACTGGTCTGGAATTGCGCATGAGGTCGGGGAACCTGGGGTGCTCAATTACTCCCTGTACCTCTGTAGTGTCTCGGCCACTGTGCCGTTTTCGCCTAGATAAGACAGTGGATTTATAGCGTGATTGATCCATCGTCTCTCGTTTCTCTGGCATTCTTTTCTAGGTCAAATTTTCGTTCTGTAGCAGGGGGTCTGTGACAATTTCTTTTCCTGTAGCATTTTAGTTTCTTTACTGTCGGTACCCATTTACAAACAAGACACAGGTGGGTGGGTTGTCTTTGCTACAGGGACAGGGGAGTGGGCATTCCTGATCACTTATTTTCAAGTGGTGAAATAAAATACAAAATGAAACAAAACGAAAAAGGAAGCTATGTCCGCGGTTTCGCAGAACGGGCGCCTTGGAGCGAACAGACTCCAACCGATACTGCCGAACCTACGCAGAAAGGCTCAAGGCTGGTCATGGAACTGGTCCTGCACTTTGTATATGGGCCAGCCACGAGGCTGCTTACGTTGCCAGCTCACCCGGCTGTGTATGCCGTGGAGTTGGTGGCGATCATCGAGGCGCTGTGTTTTGTAGAGATGGGGGGATGAGGACTTGGACAGTATCTTACCGGACTCGTCGGGTAGCCTTTGGGCCCTGCAGTCATTTTATCCATCAAATCCCTTTATTCAGATCTTGACTGGCTTTACTGCCTTGGGCAAAGTTGGTAAAATGGATGCCCTGTGTTGAATATCGAGCCACATAAGCGTGCCGCGAAGTTGCGTTAGTCTCGGGCTTTGCCCCTCTCCCTCTTCGCCAGATATTGCAACACAGAGACCTATTTCCTTTTCCTCAAAGCAGGCTGTCAGAAAGATGGAATCGTCAGGTCCTCAACGAACTCCGATCTGGGAAGTATGACCTGGCGCCATGGTCGTCGGCGCTGAGACAGTCTGGGAGAGAGGTGACTGTGCATGCTTGCGAATGCACCGTCATCGTCATTGTCAGCCCCATATATTGATGGATTGCTTGCATCCACCGGTGGCTCAGCAAACTAATGGAATATATGTAATGGTGTGGTGTCGGCTGCCGGTCCCCCCTAGCCCCGGCACATGGCCGCTGTGCCGCAATACACAGTTGTACTGCGAGGCAGTCTAGTCGGCGTTTCCTTGAAGACTGCCCACCCACTGTGCCGCAATACACAGTTGTACTGCATGACAGTCTAGTCAGCGTTTCTTGAGAGCCGTCGCCTACGATGCTGCAATACACACGTATGTACGCAATGCAGCGTAATGCAGTCTAGTCAGTGAGTTTGCTCATGGTGTTGCAATACACAGCTATGCTGTGGGACAGTTCAAGTTGCGTTTCTTGAGGGCTGTTCGACCACTGTGCTACATACAATATACCTGGGGTGTATTGTGGTACTGTCTACTCAGTGATGCCTTGAAGACTGTCCGCCAACTGTGCCGCAACGCACAGGTGTACTGCAGTGCAATCTAGTCAACGTTTCCTTGACGACTGTCTGTCAACTGTGCCGCAATACACAACTGTACTGCGGATCAGTCTAGACAATATTTTCGTGAGGGCTGCCCGCCCGCTGTGCCGTAAAGCACGGATGTACTGTGGGACAGTTTAGGCAGAATTGCTCCTGAGTGTCGTCGCAGTTTCGAAGTCTACAGGACAGTGTATTGATGGCGTACGCTTATTCTCTCCTCGTACGAACTGAAAAAGTTCAACCGATGACTCAAGGCTGCACACAAAGGTCGCCGTCAACTCACCTGAGTCTCTTCGCAGCGACTGACCTCAATGCTGACCACCGCCACGGTAATTGACCGGAGTCCACACCTGCCTCACGGTGGCCGATCAGAGTCCACATCTGCCCGCCCAGACTGACCTGAGTCGGCGTACGTCTCGGAGCCGTAGCCGTCCTGCAGGCCGTTGGCCCAGGTGCCCTCGTACTTGGCGGCCGACGTGGTCGACTGGCGGATGCCGTAGCGGCCCTTGAAGCCCTGTGTCCACTCGCCGCGGTAGAGCCAGCGGCCGCGCGTCTCCACGCCCAGGCCGTGCCGCCGGCCATTCTGCCAGTGGCCCTCGTACGTGCTGCCGCTGTAACAGGCCGCCGGGTCAGGTCACAGGTCACAGGTCAGCTAGGTCAGTTAGGTCAGTGGCCGCGTGTCACCATGCCCAGGCCTTGCCGCCCGGCGTTCCGCCGCCAACCACCGGGTCAGATCAGATTGGGTCAGGTCACTTGGTAACGAAATTGCGGGTTTATTGTGTACAACCATATTGTGTGTGAGTTAATATTTAACCCGGGATTTTAGCATCCTCGGAGGATTCTGAAATCGAATTTAGGTTCGTTGAAAAATGGATTTTGCCATGCACAGTACAATGCGTTACCTTAAGTCAGCTAAGTGCAACATACTGCACCACTAGACTGCTGGTCGCATGGGGTTTCATATCAGTGCTCCACGTATGGATACGATTACTTGGGTATTTACTGGCAAGGCTGCACCTTTCAAGGACAACATCAATAGCAATTTGAGGGGTCTCGATAACCGACTGAATATCCCTCGTTATGGTTTGTACGTGTGCAGGACATTAGGGGCCACCGAGTAGAGTGAGACTAGCCCGGGAAAAACCTCATCTGTCATTGGCTGGACAAGTGGAGGCTCCGTGGTCGGCTCTCGCTCCCGGTTCATTAATTCACGCTGCTTCTCCGTTAAGCTCCTCACATCCCGCCTCGGGGGTGGAGGCCACAAAAGACTTACGTCTAAATTCCAGGCTAAGTGTTGCATGGAAACAAGCACGATACCATGATACTCCCAACGAATAGGGGACGATAAAACTTTTTAATAATCATTTTTAGAATACAAATATCGGTCACTAAGAAAAAGGATGTATAAAGGACATTTTATATCGGCATATTAAGGCATTTCAGTTCGTGCAATGCAACTTTGATGCTATTTAGGCCATGGAAACCCCAAATGAGCCATAAAATAGCAACGCTTGCATGCCCTTAGCCCACATGGACCTCAGACGTGACCTCTGAGGCCGACCTGATATCAGACCAATTGACGGACGTCAAGCAAATTCGATAAAGAACTCCTGGTGCTTCTGCACGCATATCGGGGTAAACATGATGTATAAAACATGCATATTACAAAACTAGGACTATTGGCGAAAGATGGTCGCAATTGGCTGTGAAATCAGGTGGCTGACATGACCTAAGACTTGGAATATTCATGTTGGAGACATTCCCCAATTGTAGTCGCATAATACATTTCATTATAATATATTTTAATGTCTATGAGTCATCGGTCCTGAAACATTTTCGGGGTGGTCCTCCTTAATCTAAGCTAGGTAGATGACCTTACATGACCTGGCGTTGGCGTTTTCACTTCAGACGCGGACATTTTGCGGCGCTGCGCTCAGATATGCGCGGATCAAATCAGCGTAGTCTTTTGCGATCAGTTGTACGACAGGTAAACGGAACGCACGCACGTGATCCTCAGACCATCTCTGCTGCCTGCATCGCAATACGACAGATATGGCGCTGCGGTGCATTTCAGCACCTTCGTCCACCAACGTGGCCAGAAGCGGTGCCTCCGGGCGAGCCCAGTTGCAGACCCGCTGCACCAGGAGCACCGCCCATGTCGCGAGACTCGGCGTCAGAAATAAAAGAATCTGTACGCTTTTGAAGAAGCTTCTGTGGCCACACCGACACGTCCAGTTTCTTGATATTAAACGACATGGTGGCGTAGCATCAGACGATAAAGTGGACGAGCAGACTCGGCTGTTCCGATGACTTTGTGAACCAGACATAGAAGCGCAAGGTCGCGCCGGCAAGAGAGTGAGTCAGCGTGCATGACTGAGGGGCCCGACGTGCTTGTTGGCAGTCTAGTGAGGTACACAGCCGCTCCGCACACCTTTTGCCAGCTGGCAAAGCAGAGCATCGGTGGACGGAACTTAGTCTTAGTCCTAGCCGAGTGTCGCGTCGTTTGTTGCCTGGACATGCACAGGAACTGGAATGAAATCTCGAACAGGCATAGTCTGCCCGGCTTCAGCGACTACTGCTCCAATGGGCGTGCCGAACGATTTCTGGTCGTGGCACTGTAGTCCAAGTTGCTGAAAACTGCGCATACATTAAGCACCACTTCTATTTCTGATCTGCATTTCATCTCCGAACACAGTGTTGAACGTGCTTTTCGTGCACAGGACGCTCAGTGAGACACCAGTGAAAACCACCGACTGTGTTCATTAAGGATTAAGGATGGATTAAGGATGGATCCAGGAGTTTTGATCGGCGGTGGGGTGTTTGTTCTGGAGTGGCTATTTTTTTATTCGGGTGAAGGATGTGCGTTATCGACTGAAAAACTCGTTGAGCTGGGGCTCATGGTGCGTCCTGGACGCCATTTACAGTCAAATAGGTGCCAAATGCCCATCGGCGGGGGAGGCACATTCCTCAGCCACCTGGATCCATCACTGGGGTTCAGCGGTGTCGATTATCGGTCTATGTTTCCTCTTTGCTAAGCAGTTTCCCTTTTCGCAGTTTTGTGGATTTTCAGCACACATGCACAGAAAACCTATAACAAGCATTGCGCTGACATATATGTATATATATATATATATATATATATATATATATATATATATGTCTTGTAGAATAAGTTTGGTTTATCTGACAGTGATAGTCCAGGGTTTCCCCCGCTTGCGAGGGAGCTGGTTGCCAATTTCAACAGGTCTTCTAAAGCAATCAGCCGTTGCTGCCCTGGTATTGACCGGGTTGATAGTTAACCAAACAACCACCACTTGAACAGCAGCTTCGACAATTCCTCCAATCCAACAAAAGCAAGCGCCAGCGGCATTATGCCTCCAACTTTCCACAGGCCCCAGCGACGGACCACCGTTCAGCCGGGTGGTTCGCCCACCTCTGCCGCACAGCTACGTCCTGCCAACCTCGCCGCTCAGTCGCGTCTGGGCCGAACTGCGCGCGATAAGAGGCCAGTCGCTCATGGAACGAGGGCGGGCCAGGCAAACGCCCTGGCCTGTCGCTGGCCGGCATCACCTATCACAACACACCGCGAAGGGAGGGGTCCAGTCGTCGTACTCCAGACAGGCCCCATGTCCATTGCGTGACATGGCGCGATCACTTGTCTGTCATGATGGTCACAATCACATGATGATACAGCGTCCGCCAAGGGGCGGGGATGGCCGAGTGGTTAAGGGATCGGGCTATGGGTACCAAAGGTCCCGGGTTCGACTCTGGCGCCACTCAGGACATTTCCCAATCCCGCGGCCCACCGGCGAAACAGTGTGGGCGGCGCCATTAGCCGTGAATGTGCATAAAGTGTGTCGTGAACCAACCAATAAACAGCGTCCGCCAACCGGCCGTTGTCGCCGGCTGGAACGAAACGTACCATCGGAACGACGTATGCCCGGACAGTGGCAGCGGTCGCCGTCGCCAGCCGGCGGGCACGAGGCTGCACACAATCTCTGGACGCGATTCCTATGGGAATGGAGGCGAAGGAGCGGCGAATCTACTAGACAGACGGTACAGAGCACGAGAGGGTCGGGCGGAAGATCGGCGGGGAATCATGACATGAGTTATATACAAGTAGTACTCCTCGGTCCCCACAGTATGCATGTATTTATTCACCCGCTTCCGGAAATGGCCAGTGTCGTCTGGAGATTTCATGTGTGGTGGTAGTCTTGCGGAGTGGCCAGTGCCGTTTGAGGCCTTTAACAAGCCACCTGCAAGCGGCCAGAGTGCAACAGCTGCCCATTGGTGAAAGTCTCCAGCTTCTGGATCAGTCGTTGCGGAGAACCACAACAAAAACGTGCATGATCCGTAGCTATGAATTTATAAATTTTGTGGCGTTTCGCAGCACGAATGCTTCTATGCTGATTACTTCCTTCTCTTTATAAACCGGGTATGTTCTCCACTTTCTATGCCGATTATTTCCTCCGCAATCTATGCTGATTACTTCTTCTACTTTCTATGCTGATCATTCCCACCATTTTTATGCTGATGATCCCCTCCACTCGCGTGAGACGTTCCGCCACAATTGTATCATAATACTACTGTAAGGGGCAACAGTTCATGTAATCATTCGGTAGCGAATTGGATAATACGCTTTGAAAACATGCCAAATTTGTTGTTTCTTGGAGACAGGAAAAATTCAAGCCATCTCCGAGTTCCGCTTTCAAACAAGGCAACATATTTGCATCGTCCATTAGAATGCATGAGAAACCTATCCACATAAGTGAACCCGTGCCATCTGCAGACACATACTACACCAGCTAACGGTGCGGAGCGTTATTCGACACCCGGATATGGGTGCCGGCAGCACTGCACGTTACGTGACGCCCCCGTGTGGATGTCGGAAACATGCGCCGTTGTTGGCTAACCACCCCAGGCCGTTGCGAGCTCGACGCATTCATTCGAAAGTTGTCAGCTTTGGAAAAAAAATCGCAATATATCCCGCTGGCCGATTTCAAAGCCAAACAAGACCAGGCCCCCCGGATCCGTCCGGATGAAGGTTGACAGCAGCCACATAACTGCTGGACAACTAGACCAGCTATCTAGTTAATAACCAATAACTCTCGTTCGTTCGGACAGAACTCGGACGATGTTCAGCTACGAAGCACCGATAAAAACTCAGGTAAGTCCAGGCCAACCGTCAACATATAACCATCCAGATAAAACTGAGGCACGTCTAGACCAGGGATAGCACGAGGGTCGAACAAGATCATTGCAATTCGTTCCAGTTTAACATAAGTGTTTACAGCCTCGACCTGGATCTAGTTCATTGGAATCATGGCCGTAAGAGCTTATAATGCACCTTGTGTCACCGGTAACAGTGCTTGGTCCATGTCGGGTCTTGATTCTGTCTGTGTCCGACTTGTCTGGTGTGTGACTGGTTTGCCTGACCCGTGCCTCGTTCGTCTAGCCTGTATCTAGTGCGTCTGACCTGTATCTGGCCGTGATCTTGTCTGCATTTACGCTACATCTGGTCTGAATCGGGTCTGGATCTGGTCTGCATCTCTGATCTGGATAAGGCATGCACCCGTTATGCATCTAGTACGCATATGGTCTGCAGCTGGTCTGGATCTCGTCCGTAGCTGGCGTGCATCTGGCCTGGAAATGGTCTGGATCCAGCCCGTATCTGGTCTGGATCAGACCCGCGTCTGGTCGGGACCCGACCCGAATCTGGTCCGTGTCCGGTCTGGTTGTGACCCGACCCGAATCTGGTCCGTGTCCGGTCTGGTTGTGACCCGTATCTAGTTCGTGTCTGACCTGGACCCGGGTCGTATCTGGTCGGTGACCGGTCTGGATCCGGCCCGTATCTGGTCGGTGACCGGTTTGGATCCGGCCCGTACCTGGTCGGTGTCCGGTCTGGGTGTGACCCGTATCTGGTCGGTGTCTGGTCTGGGTGTGGTCCGTGTCTGGTCTGGGTGTGGCCCGTGTCTGGTCGGTGTCTGGTCTGGGTGTGGCCCGTGTCTGGTCCGTGTCTGGTCTGGGTGTGGCCCGTATCTGGTCCGTGTCTGGTCTGGGTGTGGCCCGTACCTGGTCCGTGCCCGGTCTGGGTGTGGCCCGTATCTGGTCGGTGACCGGTCTGGGTGTGGCCCGTATCTGGTCGGTGACCGGTATGGGTGTGGCCCGTATCTGGTCCGTGTCCGGTCTGGGTGTGGCCCGTATCTGGTGAGTGTCTGGTCTGGGTGTGGCCCGTATCTGGTGAGTGTCTGGTCTGGGTGTGGCCCGTACCTGGTGAGTGTCCGGTCTGGGTGTGGCCCGTATCTGGTGAGTGTCTGGTCTGGGTGTGGCCCGTACCTGGTCCGTGTCTGGTCTGGGTGTGGCCCGTATCTGATCGGTGTCCGGTCTGGGTGTGGCCCGTATCTGGTCCGTGTCCGGTCTAGGCCCGGCCCGTATCTGGTCGGTGTCCGGTCTGGGTGTGGCCCGTATCTGGTCGGTGTCTGGTCTGGGTGTGGCCCGTATCTGGTGAGTGTCTGGTCTGGGTGTGGCCCGTATCTGGTCCGTGTCTGGTCTGGGTGTGGCCCGTATCTGGTGAGTGTCTGGTCTGGGTGTGGTCCGTATCTGGTCGGTGTCTGGTCTGGGTGTGGCCCGTATCTGGTCCGTGTCCGGTCTAGGCCCGGCCCGTATCTGGTCCGTGCCCGGTCTGGGTGTGGCCCGTATCTGGTGAGTGTCTGGTCTGGGTGTGGCCCGTATCTGGTCGGTGTCTGGTCTGGGTGTGGCCCGTACCTGGTGAGTGTCCGGTCTGGGTGTGGCCCGTACCTGGTGAGTGTCTGGTCTGGGTGTGGCCCGTACCTGGTCGGTGACCGGTCTCGGTGTGACCAGTATCTGGTCGGTGACCGGTCTGGGTGTGGCCGGTATCTGGTGAGTGTCTGGTCTGGGTGTGGTCCGTATCTGGTCCGTGTCTGGTCTGGGTGTGACCCGTATCTGGTCCGTGTCCGGTCTAGGCCCGGCCCGTATCTGGTCCGTGTCTGGTCTGGGTGTGGCCCGTATCTGGTCCGTGTCTGGTCTGGGTGTGGCCCGTATCTGGTCCGTGTCTGGTCTGGGTGTGGCCCGTATCTGGTCCGTGTCTGGTCTGGGTGTGGCCCGTATCTGGTCCGTGACCGGTCTGGGTGTGGCCCGTATCTGGTCCGTGACCGGTCTGGGTGTGGCCCGTACCTGGTGAGTGTCTGGTCTGGGTGTGGCCCGTATCTGGTGAGTGTCTGGTTTGTGTGTGGTCCGTGTCTGGTCCGTGTCTGGTCTGTGTGTGGCCCGTATCTGGCCCGTGTCTGGTCTGGGTGTGACCCGTATCTGGTCCGTGTCCGGTCTGGGGGTGGCCCGTATCTGGTCCGTGTCTGGTCTGTGTGTGGCCCGTATCTGGCCCGTGTCTGGTCTGGGTGTGGCCCGTATCTGGTCCGTGTCCGGTCTGGGGGTGGCCCGTACCTGGTGAGTGTCTGGTCTGGGTGTGGCCCGTATCTGGTCCGTGTCTGGTCTGTGTGTGACCCGTATCTGGTCCGTGTCTGGTCTGTGTGTGGCCCGTATCTGGTCCGTGCCCGGTCTGGGTGTGGCCCGTACCTGGTGAGTGTCTGGTCTGGGTGTGGCCCGTATCTGGTCCGTGTCTGGTCTGGGTGTGGCCCGTATCTGGTGAGTGACCGGTCTGGGTGTGGCCCGTATTTGGCCCGTATCTGGTCGGTGTCCGGTCTGGGTGTGGCCCGTATCTGGTCCGTGTCCGGTCTAGTCCCGGCCCGTATCTGGCCCGTATCTGGTCGGTTTCTGGTCTGGGTGTGGCCCGTATCTGGTCCGTGCCCGGTCTGGGTGTGGCCTGTATCTGGTCCGTGTCCGGTCTAGGCCCGGTGTCCGTGTCTGGTCCGGTATCTGGTCGGTGTCTGGTTTGGGTGTGACCCGTATCTGGTCCGTGTCTGGTTTGGGTGTGACCCGTATCTGGTCCGTGTCTGGTCTGGACCCGACCCGTACCTGATGAGTGTCTGGTCTGGGTGTGGCCCGTATCTGGTCCGTGTCCGGTCTAGGCCCGGCCCGTATCTGGTCGGTGTCTGGGCGGCGGCTCGACACGGCCATCTGCTCACTGGCCCGCCGGTTGGCACCGACGGCGGCGCTCCCGGCTGGTCGGCAGCCAACACGTCCGCCAAGAGGAATTCGCAAAATTCCGCATCAGTCGGCGCCACGGCGCACTCCGTCGCCTGGCCTCGTGACGTCATCCACCCGGCCATGCGGCCTGACTGTCACCTGGCCTGGTGACGTTATCAATGCGGCCTGAATGTCGCCTGGTCAGGTGATGTCATTCACCCGGCCATGCGCCCGCGTAATGCCGTGAATCGTGCAATGCCGTGTGCACTGTGCATCGGTAGACAGATGATGTAGCACTTTGTCAGGTTCAGAGTGGGCTGAAGTACTCTTCTTTACTGCAGGAACAGGTCGGCAGAAATGGCCGAAGAATGGCACGAACATGAATTTCCCCATCTAAATAATAGCCGTGCATACTTCACCGGAGTTAATCACCTCAATTCAGAATGAATTATGCGGATGAATGCAAGAGCTGCGCCAATAAAATGTGGCAGTTGTCGTAGGACTGAATGGGCTGTAACGGCAGATCCGCAAGCGTTGTGACAGCTAAGTTGTAGGTTTCGTTAGGGGAAAGGTTAGCTTAAGTTATATACCCATGAATCATCATAGTAATGTTTTGAAAATGTATTTTACACCGTTGAACAGTAGCTAGTCGACTGATTTTTCCGGTTTCTACATGCATCATGGAATACAATTACTTGCAGCATATTACACTACTTACCCCGTGGTGTGCATTCTATCTAGAGCAGGTGGCATACTCACCATCAGGTGAGTATGCCACCTACTTTATGGTGTGCACACCATGAAGTAGACATACCAGCTGCCTTATGGTGGAGTTGATCGGATAGCTGGTCTAGTTGTCCTGCGAACTACTACATCCATGGTGGAGCTATGGGTGTCCAGGTGGTGGCGGCAATTCGCTATGCTTGCCCTTGGTGGTGGACATTCCAGTTTCGCATGGTAAAATACAAGAATCCCGGCCGATGAAATGCTCCAAGAATAGGCAGCACCCAGTTGGAAGAAAAAAAATGTGTCTGAATCCGAGTGCTTTTCCTTAATAAGCATCCCATTGGATCCGTAAACCGTATAAGCAGAAAAAACGAACCCAACTGATTTAACTCGTGACACAAAAAGTTGTCTTCAGCAACGTTACGGAAAAAGTATGCCTCGCAAATGAACTCCGTCATCCGAGAACGGAACTAACAGCCACTCAACTACACACACACTCTAAGCTAGATCATAACGTCAGTAGCCCCACGTTCGGTGGCCACCTGAGCCGCAACTATGGCCTCGCAATGCGTCACGATACCAAACAATCTGCGAAGACATGCGACGGCGGTCGCAACTTTCTGCGGGATCGGAAGTGCGTCGACCGCGCCCCTCCAAGTCACGCCGGAGTCGGCGTGCTGTCCGGCAACTAGCCGTGCACCGGGCGTGCAGCTGGACGGGTTGGGTTTGCACGAGGCGTGCAGTCGAGGAAATATGGGCATGCATCGGGTGAACACCTGCCACAGCTCGCAGTCTGGCACATCCCTGCGGCCTGCCGACTCACTGAACAGATAGTCCCCGAGCAACACTGCCTACCTGATTCGGTTTCATTTTCTCGTCGATGAACGCGTTATCAATCCCCCTCCCCTACACACGCACGCACGTAGTCGTTTTGAAAGAGTGCAACACCTGTCTGAGGCCCTCTCTCCGTCGGTAATACTAGGCTAGCTCATTTTTTGCTTAGGCTAGCTCATTTTTTGCTATTTTTTACTGGACACTTCATCCAGTACACGCTTCCTTTCACAGGGTATCTAATTAGGCATATTTCCGTTGGCTATTGGTAGTATGGTGTTGTTTTTTTGTATTAAATTCCGGCTTAAAGAAGCGATGTTGGGTAATAAGAAGTATTCATATCCCTTCCTGGATGCACCAACTACACATGTGGATAAGAAAGATATCTCAGTGCTTCCGTATAATTTTGACGATTGATTGAGCTGTATTCACTTAAAATGCTAAGTTTTCTAAGCATTATTAATCACACAAGCAGCCTCCGCTTCCTTTATCCATTGATCCTAGAAGAAAATTGACTATCTAGTTGTGCTTTTTTCTAGTCAATGAGGCAAACAACTTGTAACAATGTTTTTTTTTGCTATATTTACGTTCATCTATAGGGGATGGTGTGGACCATGCCAAAAGGGACAATTTGTTCCAGACATTTCTATCAATGGTGTACAATGGCAGGTTCTATAATATCGGGTATCATCATATTGTGCATCATATTTCTCATCATTTCAACCCATTTTACTGCGAAAATGTTTGTTTGTTGGTTGGTTGGTTATTGAAATTTATGGGCGCGTCGACTGCGTTGGGCATGCAACGCCCAAATGCTTGTTTGTCATGACACTGCTTCCGAGCATGGGTAAGCCACATTCTCGCTGCCAACCCTTGAAAACCGCCACTGCCCAGAGCCGCCGGAGCACGAGATCAAAGCAGAAGTTTCTCAGAACCATTGGCAGGTATAAATGTGACTTCTGGTTATGCTGGTCATTTCCTCTTGTGCCTCATGCTGCGAAAATGCGCACGGTCAGTTCGTCTTTTTCTCGATGCAGGCAAGTCGGAAGGGAAAAAATACAGATCAATCCTCGGCATGCGCAACCATGATTAAGAATGTCCACGTGACTGTGGTATGTTTTCCCAAGACAACTCCAAGTGGAATGTCTCATTTTATCAGCTGAGCGGCTGAGTCGGCGCCACTGGACTGCTCCAGACTGCTGCGGCGCACTGCCGAGGACCGGCTCCATTCTCATCTCGCGACAGTCTACCAGAAACAGCGGCACATCTGAAAAAGAACAGCTACAGGTCTGACACGCTTACCGCTTCCGCAGCTCTAATGGCTCCGATGGTCAGCTTCCAGAAAATTCCCGATCCGACGTTGCGATATCACAGCTCGCAGAGAACTACGCTCCCTTCCATATCCTGGAAAGTCTGCAAGATTAGGCAGCGCTATGCCGCGCTCGCAATGAGTCTGAGAGAGCTGACCTGCAGCTGACCTGCAGCTGACCTGCAGCTGACCCGCAGCTGACCTGTAGCTGACCTGCAGCTGACCTGCAGCTGACCTGCTGAGGTCGGGCAGGCGACAGCCGGTGGCTGTGGTGAAGCATCGGGAGCACGCTGACCTAGTGGCACCGACGCTTAATGCGTTGGTCTCGAGTGTCGGGATCGTTCGTTTAAGTCCGATCCCGGCAAAATTTCCCCTCCATCGACTCCCACCCACAGGATAGCAGCAACTGGCGAGTGGTCGCCGTGTCACGTGATTACTGCTGATCGACCAGTGTTGGCCTTGCCACAGGATTAACACACCCCGTTTACACGAGCAGGTCAGTCGGAAACTAAAATTTCCGATTTGATCGATCAGCAAACCTTCCAGTGTGCCCCTGGTCGCAAAGTACCCTTTTGGAGCTGGTCAAGTGCCCTTTTCGGTCCCCCCCCCATGGAAAAATCTTGGGTGCGCGCCTGCCTGTATACAGGTGCACAGGGTGCCACAAAGGGTACGCACATAGGTGCAGCCAGTTGACGCCTGAACACCATCATTTAAGCAGAATTGCATGAGGAGGTATCTGTGTCAGTATTTGTAGTTACGGCACCAAGCTCCCATCTTCAAGCTACTTCCCGCGCCCTTTCTGAAGCCTCTTGCTATGCTCCGGCATATGATTCTGGGCAGCATAACTCCTGTCTACATATCGTGTGATGTTACCATTCGGACATAGTCATCAGACAAAACAACTAATGTACGACTGGCACGCTCGGACATAGTCATCAAACAGGACAGGCAACGTCCGACTGGCACGCTCTCGAACAGGAACAAGTTCAAAATGCCTGTCTCTGACCAACCCTCCCCGTCTTTCGGCTACGTCACAAAAAGTTCTTGCTTCTAACTTAGAGCGTCTTCCAATTTTGTAAGCGGAGTATAGTACATAGGTTTGGGCCGATAGCTTTGGGCCCCGTCTAGTGTCTAGTATAGTGCATAGCTTTGGGCCGATAGCGTTGGGCCGATCGGGCACAGGGCATGTGTGCAACGCATAGGAGGCAAGTAAATGCTGATATTTGTCACCAGAAAACTCAGAGAGCAAATTTGAATGCATTGAAGAATTGTGTCAGCAACTAAAACTTAGTTTCCTTTTAAGCGGAAGGTCGTCGGATTTCGGCAATTCCATGGGCACCGATGGTCCTGCACGGACAAATCGATCCGATCCCCTCACTCGCCCTACCGTCGCAAACTCCGCGACGTCGCTTCGCCACCACACATCACAATTTCCAGCTGGCCATCCATCCAGAAGACGCAATTTGTCGCTTGGGCGACGACAAGCCGCCGCCGGCGTCACTACTACGTCAGCGGAGGACGACAGCGCAATAATGGCACGCAGCACGGCGCTCTGACGTCGCCACATGAATCTGGCGGTGCCAGCCGGGCGGGCCTGGTCAGGCTGGACCGGGAACGGTCGGGTCAGGTCGGGTCGGGTCGCTCACATGAACCGCTCCGTACATGCACGGGGCCGTTCAGCTGCCCGGGACTAGTTATTAGGGCTTTAGGTCGCATCGACTACTTTGGTCATTTAGCGCCCACAGCTCCCGGGATTCACAGTCGTTCGTAACACGTGAACGACCATCACCATGGGTGTCATTTTCTACGCTGCTAAGGTGCGGTTCCTGCATCCCCAAATGTTAGGTTCCTTCGTTGCTCATGGACTCATGGGCCCAATTACCAGAACTTTACTGTGTGGTGGTACACCCTCTGCGTGTCACAGAACGCTAGCGTATCGGTAGCCCGTGGATGACTGCATACTAGCGGCGCTTGGTGGCATTCGTGGAGACCGGTTCATGAAACCCCCGCACCAAGTAGTCAGCTGACTGACATTCGGCTCCACCTGACCTGCAGAATTGCCGACCGTGGACTGCCATCAGCACATCAGAACGGCGCCAGCACTCGTATCCTAGCAATCAAGCAAAACAAACATCGGCGGCTCGACACGAGCGCACCCGCCAACCCAGCCAGCCGACTCTGGCCGCCATGAGAACTCTGACAGGTGCACCATACACGTCAGTGCGCGCCGCGTGCTCGCCTCACCGGAACACGTCCTGGGCGCGCCTCTGCTGGCGTCAGACACTGACTCACGTCTGCCAGAAGCTGTGACCCAGATCGGCGCGCTTGCAGTCGGGGGTGGGGTGGGGTGGGGGGGGGGGGGGGGGGGGGGGCGGCCAATACATGAAAGGTGGGCCAGGCGGGTCCGATCCTGACAGGGCACGGCGCCAGCACCAGCGCCACCACCAGCCTGATCCGCCTCTAATCGCCTCAGACGTCGACGGTCGGGGTCGCGCCGCTCGGCCACACAGGTGGGGCCGGCCATCTCACATCGATCGCGCGCGCGGCGCCAGTCGGCGAGGTAAATACCGAGCTGTCTACCGTCGTGGTGTGGGTCCATGCGGACCGTGTCCAGCCCTCCGTCCGGACCGTGTCCAGCCCTCCGTCCGGACCGTGTCCAGCCCTCCGTCCGGACCGTGTCCAGCCCTCCGTCCGGACCGTGTCCAGCCCTCCGTCCGGACCGTGTCCAGCCCTCCGTCCGGACCGTGTCCAGCCCTCCGTCCGGACCGTGTCCAGCCCTCCGTCCGGACCGTGTCCAGCCCTCCGTCCGGACCGTGTCCAGCCCTCCGTCCGGACCGTGTCCAGCCCTCCGTCCGGGTACCGTGTCCAGCCCTCCGTCCGGACCGTGTCCAGCCCTCCGTCCGGGTACTGTGTCCAGCCCTCCGTCCGGGTACCGTGTCCAGTCCTCCGTCCGGACCGTGTCCAGACCAAAGCCCGGACCATGTCCAGCCCTCCGTCCGGACCGCGTCAAGCACTCCGTCCGGACCGTGTCCAGCTCTCCGTCCGGACTGTATCCAGCCCTCCGTCCGGACCGTGTCCAGCCCTCCGTCCGGACCGTGTCCAGCCCTCCGTCCGGACCGTGTCCAGCCCTCCGTCCGGACCGTGTCCAGCCCTCCGTCCGGACCGTGTCCAGACCAAAGCCCGGACCATGTCCAGCCCTCCGTCCGGACCGTGTCCAGCCCTCTGTCCGGACCGCGTCCAGCCCTCCGTCCGGACCGTGTCCAGCCCTCCGTCCGGACCGTGTCCAGCCCTCCGTTCGGACCGTGTCAAGCCCTCCGTCCGGACCGCGTCCAGCCCTCCGTCCGGACCGTGTCCAGCCCTCCGTCCGGGTACTGTGTCCAGCCCTCCGTCCGGGTACCGTGTCCAGTCCTCCGTCCGGACCGTGTCCAGACCAAAGCCCGGACCATGTCCAGCCCTCCGTCCGGACCGCGTCCAAGCACTCCGTCCGGACCGTGTCCAGACCCCGGTCCAGCCCTCCGTCCGGACCGTATCCAGCCCTCCGTCCCGACCGTGTCCAGCCCTCCGTCCGGACCGTGTCCAGCCCTCCGTCCGGACCGTGTCCAGCCCTCCGTCCGGACCGTGTCCAGCCCTCCGTCCGGACCGTGTCCAGCCCTCCGTCCGGACCGTGTCCAGCCCTCCGTCCGGACCGTGTCCAGCCCTCCGTCCGGACCGTGTCCAGCCCTCCGTCCGGACCGTGTCCAGCCCTCCGTCCGGACCGTGTCCAGCCCTCCGTCCGGACCGTGTCCAGCCCTCCGTCCGGACCGTGTCCAGCCCTCCGTCCGGACCGTGTCCAGCCCTCCGTCCGGACCGTGTCCAGCCCTCCGTCCGGACCGTGTCCAGCCCTCCGTCCGGACCGTGTCCAGCCCTCCGTCCGGACCGTGTCCAGCCCTCCGTCAGTCAATATCTAACTCGCCCGTCAGTCGTGTACCGTACCCAGCCTGTCCGTTACTTGTGTACCGTACCCAGCCTGTCCGTTACTTGTGTACCGTACCCAGCCTGTCCGTTACTTGTGTACCGTACCCAGCCTGTTCGTCAGTCGTGTACCGTACCCAGCCTGTCCGTTACTTGTGTACCGTACCCAGCCTGTTCGTCAGTCGTGTACCGTACCCAGCCTGTCCGTTACTTGTGTACCGTACCCAGCCTGTTCGTCAGTTGTGTACCGTACCCAGCCTGCTGCCTGTCCTATACGGTACTCATCCTTCTCGTCTAAGCATTTAAATGAGCTGCAATAAACTCGTGCATTATGGAAATTGAGCACTGTAGAGAAGCATGGATAATGGCATTAGATACAACCAGAGCGCAAAAAGTGTTGCCTAGTTCGAATGAGTTTTCTGTTCTACGTGCCATGCAATTTGGCTTGTGTACCAATAAACTTGTCTCGTGTACCCACTGAGTAAAAGAACGCAATTGCTAACTATTCAAAATTGTGGAATATCTTAGTGAGGATGAAGTAATAAATGAGTCTGGGTCATCTTGATGACCGAAGGGGTATTTATATGGTAGGAACCTGTGCAGTAATTTTTCACTGAGTGAGCAAGTGTTCCAGAAATATGCGCGAAAATTCAGTAGTTTGCTTGCATGGGCTCTGAAAATCATTACATTTACCGATCACCGGGGGATGATAAGGGGAAGCGATATTGTCCCTCGAGTTAGCATGTCATTCGAGTCCCTTGTACAGGCACAAATATCTATAATTTGTGCATGTAAATCTAAGCACATGAGCCCATGACTAAATGAAATTACCAAGAAGCCCTCATGTCTCTTGTGTTACCATCTCGTCAATTCACGCGCCGCTGACTAACACAAAACATAACCTTAAAGTATGTGGAATAAATTTCGCAGTTGACCACTGCATCCAATCGCAAGCCCAAAAAGGAAATATTTGAGGAGTGGGCATGCTGTTATTATCTTTCATTTTGCCTTCAAAATGCGGTTTCTTTTACAAAGAAAATGCAATATGAGAAGCAGGTTATAGTACTTATAGTTGTAGAACATGGAGTTGCCTACATTAAGTCCTGATAGCCTGTTTCATTTTATTATGACAGTACGCTATGCAGAAGACGTTAACATTCGCGAAGGTTCTTGTGTAAATTCTGCTGAAAACTACTGCCAACAAGCTTCAATTTCTTGGAGAGTTGAACCGGTGAGTGTCACTGTTGTGAGCAAAACAACGGCCCGCTATGGATGAGGACCTAGTACGGGTAGATGCGTCGATATCCCGGGCGGGTGGGGAATCGATACCCCACCTGGTTTGGCACTCTGATGATATAAATTTATAATTTGCCCGGTTCAATCTGACAATATGTTTTGAAAATACGAAAATGGAGCCCTGGACAGGTACATCTTTTTCCATGGCATTTCCCCCCTCAATTTACGTCACCAGCCAACGGTCAGGAATGCTCTCGCGGTAGCCTTATAGTTCCCATTCACGTCAGAGGTCAGTTGTGCGTCAGTGGAGCACAAAGTTGTTGGATTGCCATGAACCTCGAAAAAGAACCTCCCTGTTAGCCCACATTTTCTTGAGGTGATTACATCCATCACTTTTAGATATTGCACTCGTTCAGTGGCGCAACCAGGATTTTCCTAAGTGGGGTCAGGCCCGACCAAGAGAGAAATGTCACGAAATAGCTGTGCCTGGTCCCTGCCGCCCTGGACACGCCTCTGCTTGTGTTTGCGCTTTCTGTCCCTAGATGGAAGGAGGGTATTTGGACATCAGCACCGTGCAACTTCGTGGATATGCTGTCAGGTGTGGTCTGATCATTTCTCCTGGTTCTGGGGGCATTTCTGCTGTTCCAAGTGGCCGCTCAGGGCAGACAACGTCCCGTCGCGTATCATACCAACCAACGGCCAGCTCTCCAAACTCCCACGAACAATTTGGCATGGGCAGCTCCATGAACATCCAGACGCTGTGGCAGAGTTGGCGACTGTGTGGTGCTAGGTGTGCTGGTGCAAAAACAGCGATCATTGATCTGCTACCATTGTGGAAGTGTCGCAATAAACGCCGCGTGTAACGTGAACTCATCCCATGCATCCTGCTTTGAGTCGCCAGCCTCGGAAGATAGTCTGGGTTTTTGCTCCTCCAACACATGTCTCCGAAACCGTTTATTGGCTGTTATAGTCTCCGGAACCATTCATTGGGTATGAGTCCCCGGAACAATTAATTGGCTATATAGTTTCTGGAACAATTAATTGGCTATATAGAGTCCCTGGAACCATTTATTGGCTATTATGAAGTCCCCGGAACAATTCATTGGCTATTATAGAATCCGGAACGATGTATTGGCTATTATAGCATCCGAAACCATTTATTGGCTTTTTCAGTCACCGGAACCATTAATTGTCTATTATAGGTACGCAGAATCAAAACAACAAATGTCATAGGCATTTTTCGAACTTCGGGTCCACCTGGTAAGCTCTGACGCGCATTGCTCCAATGGTACCAAGCACGCCCAAAAAGCAAACGTCTTGATCTATCGACTGGAAGGTACCATATATGACAAAATGAGACTTTCAACTGGAAATCAGTTCCAAACAGTGTCGTAGAAGGATTGTTTTTAGGGGGTCAACCAAAAGAAATATAATGAAAATGTAACACTTTCCGCGCGCTTCGCGCGTTAGCTATTTGGGGTTATGCGTAATGAAAAGCTTGCTTTTTTGTTTGATCTCTTGTATTTTTGGTTGGCCAAGTCCATCCCAGGTTCATACGCTCAAGCTCGAAGTAAATCAGCTGCAGATCATCCACCCGAGTCGGGCAAAGCCGAAAAAAAAAACCTCGCAACCGCTGCGCTGCAAGCCCTAGAACCCCCTCCAACCGGCACGCCCCGAAACCCAAATAACCAATCAGCTGCCACCCACCTGGGCCATGTGTAGACGCCGGACACCTCGAAGCCGTAGTGCCAGGAGCCGGAGTACTCGCCCTGCGCCTTGGGCCCAGTGCAGACTCCGTGGCCGTGCGCCTTGCCGTCCTCCCAGCCGCCGCAGTAGGTACCGCCGTCGTCGAAGTCGAACCGACCACCGCTCACGCGCGGCTGCTTGCCCGGCGGCAGCGCCATCGCCGCGTTCACAGCACGGGTAGAGCGCAGCGCAGCGTCGGCCGCCGCCGACCACTGGCTGCTGCCCGCGGCGCACCGCTGCTGCACCGCCGCCGGCAGCCATCGATCGGCGCATGCGCAGACGTCGCCGCACTTCGCCGAACGCGCCCTCCTCGCCGGTCGGCCGGAATCCGCCGAACGCGCCCCGCGCGCTGCCGCCGCCGCCGCGCCGGCCTCCGGGGGCGTCGGCCGCCGCGCCGCCGACACGTCAGATGGGCCTTGTCGAACGCGCACCTGTCCACCGCCGACACGTCAGATGGGCCTTGTCGAACGCGCACCTGTCCACCGCCGACACGTCAGATGGGCCTTGTCGAACGCGCACCTGTCCACCGCGGACGCGTCAAACTGTGTCGATGGTACGCGACTCCCGGCCGACAGCGAATCTGGCGAGGCATTCCTCTGCCCCCCCCCCCGCCGCGAATCGCTGCCAACTCGTCTGGTCACATTGCACCCCCAGCACCGCCACAGCTGCCGGATACTTTGAAGTGGTCAATGATATAGTCTCAGGGGAGTCATTGGGAGGTGGCAAACAAATATCAGAACGATCAATGAAAATGCTTTGCAGAAACCAATCCTCAGGTTCTGATGTCGAAATCCGCCGTGATCAGACGGCTATTCGTCGTAAGCCAACAATTGTTAGTGGTTCGAAACAGCCCAAAAGAAACAGAACGACTGTTATGCTGCTATGATACAGCGGTGTGCGGACAAAAGCAAATAACAGACCATGAACATTCCATCAAGGGACCACGAAA
The DNA here is from genome assembly GCA_034440575.1 of Imbricaverruca yamaguchii. Lineage (NCBI taxonomy): Eukaryota > Metazoa > Arthropoda > Thecostraca > Neoverrucidae > Imbricaverruca > Imbricaverruca yamaguchii. Next base: position 1,748,204 of record JAOTOL010001631.1, on the reverse strand, counting down.
GAGGGCGAAGGGACGGAAAAGGCGTCCCACAGTTTTCAAACAGGGGATGTCGTACATTTTTTCCCCAACACACAATTCTTCGCGAAGGAGTATCTCATACGCAGCCAACGTTTTGCTTCAAACGTCATCAGGCCTTGGTTGGGGCCGCTCAGATGTGCTGCTGTAGTGAACAGTAAGTTCACAGGAAGTGGCAGTTCACTGGAATCCCAAACGTCCCCGTACCAAAGCCCAGGTTCAGCCCGGTTAAAAGAACCCAACCATTGACCAAACTCAACCCAAGCATGCCAGAGTATGCCCGAGTTGAACCCGAGTGTTCTGCCTTTGCATTAATGTTCTGGTCCCGATCCGACCACAGTTGGGCGTACTTGGGCAACCGGTCGGAAAACCAGAGTCCATATCTCGTTCAACCCAAGCAACGCCGTAGCAAACCCGACCTGGTCCCGATCGGGTCAGACGTGTGCATACTGACGTGACTATACGACTAACACGCGCACCACAGGGCTTCTCGCGTAGGGCTTCGGAAGCTACTAGAGCTAGGACAAAATTTGGAGGTGAGGCTACAGCTACAGTGAACCTTCTGCAGTATGCATATAACGGCTCCAGATCAATGCAGCAGGGCCAAATGATCGGTGGCACGCCAAACCACCGCTGTGGGCGGAATCTCCCCCCCCACCCCACCAGGTGTGCGTGCTGTGCCTCGTCTCCGTAGATCCGGTACCATCGTACTTGCGCTGATATGTCATTACGGGCGGGTTGGTGCGTGAATAACCAATAGTAAGCTTTTACCGCAGGATTCCAGTTATTTTTGCATTCAAATAGGACATGCGAAACTGCCAATCACTTACTAAACATTGGTATATGGGATTAAAGCAAATATGTTGACACCAAACTTGATCGTCTCAGTCTCACCTGAAACAGCCCACTTAGTGAACTGAAACGGTGGCAAAAGCTGACGAAGATGAATTCAAAGAACGATCGGTCACTTGCAATACGAATCGCATGCGTGGAACAAGCGCATGTTAGCCCTCGAAAAGCCCTCAGCACTTTCAGGACCTTCCCACAAGCCGTGAAATTCCGAGTACAACTTCCCACAGGCCTTGCAATTTTGAGCGATCGACGGCAGACTTGTCTAGTACCCAGAATACATGCCTGATATCGTCCCTCCGTAGCGAATGAAATGCCCTAAATATGCAAGGTTCTAATCACAACTACTCTTACCGACAGCCACAGGTTTCATCCGACGGAAGATCACCGACATGACAGATGCCAGGCACATTTATTTATAAAATTATTAAGGATACATTCAAAATAGTCATTTAACCGGCTTCTCTTCAGAGTACACAATAGTAGCCATGCCGTGTTCCCCACGTGTACGCCATGCAAAGACGACGCAAAATACTCTAGGAAATCTCTTAACGCAGTAAACTGCACCTCGAACTCGGTTAGTTATTGTGGTTTAAGAGCACTTCGAACTTCATTTATGAGAAAAACTGCATAAGTTTTTGGACATGGAAGAAAGTTAACGGAAGAACAAAAAAAAAAGATTTAAATACGGAAAATATCAAAGAGTCATCCCGACGCTTGAAGTAAAACTAAGGATAAAACCTCGTACAGAGCATGACTCATGGAACATCATCCATCAGCACATACACACACGCACCATCAATAATCTCAATAGATATCACACAGCTAGCACGACTCTACCGTCACTACTCGTGCTTGATGTTCTTGGCCAGCGCCTTCAGGTTGGCCTCGCCGCCCCACAGCATGGCGAACAGCTCGCGCTCCCTGGCCCACACCTGGGTCAGGTCGCGGCGCGTGTGCACGATCAGCTGCTTGATGGCGTGCACCACGGCCAGGTCGTGCTCGATGCGCGGCGCCAGCCACTGGCGCGCGAACTGCAGCGGGCACGTGCCGGTCGGGTGCACCAGCGCGTCGGCCAGGCCCATGCGCAGCGCCTCGTCGGCGCCCACCGGCCGGCACGAGGTGAGCAGGTCGAGCGCGCGGCGCGGCCCCACCAGCTCGGACAGCCGCGCGCCGCCACCCCAGCCGGGCAGCAGGCCCATGCGCGCCTGCACCCACTGGAGGCGCGCGTCGGCCGTCAGCAGGCGGAAGTCGGTGGCCAGCGGCAGCTCGGCGCCGCCGCCCACCGCCCGGCCGGCCACCACGGTCACGCTGAGCAGCGACAGCGACGACAGCCGCTGCAGCGTGCTCTGCATCAGCGTGCTCATGCGGCGGCCCTCGTCCGGCCGGCTGATGGCGCGCACCGTCGCCAGGTCGCCGCCCGAGCAGAACGTGTCGCCGACCGCGTGCAGGATCACCGCCCGGCCGGCCGTCCACCGCTCCAGCGTCCACACGGCCTCCTGCAGCTGCACCATCATCCGACCTGTCACGGGTCACACAAGGTCACGGCATGACCCGACGTCCACCGCAACAGCGTCCACACGGCCTCCTGCAGCTGCACCATCATCCGACCTGTCACCGGTCACACAAGGTCACGGTACAGTCTGCTGTCCACCGCTACAGCGTCCACACGGCCTCCTGCAGCTGCACCATCATCCGACCTGTCACGGGTCACACAAGGTCACGGTACGGTCTGCCGCCCACCGCTCCAGCGTCCACACGGCCTCCTGCAGCTGCACCATCATCCGACCTGTCACGGGTCACACGGGGTCACGGTACAGTCTGCTGTCCACCGCTCCAGCCTCCACACAGACTCCTACAGCTGCACCATCATCCGACCTGTCACAGGTCACACGGGGTCACGGTATAGTCTGCTGTCCACTGCTCCAGCGTCCACACGACCTCCTTCAGCTGCACCATCATCCGATCTGTCACGGGTCACGCGGGGTCACGGTACAGTCTGCAGTCCACCGGTCCAGCGTACACACGGCCTCCTGCAGTTGCACCATCATCCGACCTGTCACCGGTCACATGGGGTCACGGCATGACCTAACGTCCACCGCTACAGCGCCCACACGGCATCCTGCAGCTGTACCATCATCCGACCTGTCACGGGTCACACGGGGTCACGGTACAATCTGCAGTCCACAGCTCTAGCGTCCACACAGATTCCTACACCATCATCCAACCTGTCATGGGTCACACAAGGTCACGGTACAATCTGCTGTCCACCGCTACAGCGCCCATACGGCCTCCTTCAGCTGCACCATCATCCGACCTGTCACGGGTCACACGGGGTCACGGCATGGCCTAACGTCCACCGCTACAGCGCCCATACGGCCTCCTGCACCTGCACCATCATCCGACCTGCCATAGGTCACCCAGTTATCAGGGATCATGGCTTGTGGAGCATCATTCCAGCGCCAATACAGCCATCTCAGCTGTACTATAATCCGATCTGCCGCGAATTATGGTCACACCATCACGCGACACACCCATTACCTGGACAACCGCCTGTGAACTCCTGCGGCTTGAACTTTCTGGCTTTGGTGGAATGGACTGAAAGTAAATTGCAATGCAGTCTGTGTGTATGCGCAGTCTGTATGCAGCTAGCAGGTGATCATACGGCTCTAGTGCGAAATTACCTTGACATCTCCTGTCTGCGATAGTCCCCGCGGAAGCAAAATGCGCAGGAATGCCACCGTCAAGAAACCTTGGCAGTATCTTCGCCAAATACATGGCGTGGGTCCGTCACGCATGTACCCTCGTCAGGAAATACAGCGGCATCCTAATCGGAATGGCCTCCTGGATTCTCGCCTGGCTTGCCTACCGTGATCCGCGCTTCGGTCACCCCGCCCATCCTTGCCGCCCGACCCATGTTGGGAATAGCCACGCACAAGAATACGCACGGCATCAGAAGCATGTCTTATTTTCGCCAAATTCGTAGCCACGATTGTACAGATTTCGGAGGTCTAGATGACCTCAGCTGACTTGCTGGGCCTGTGTACACTATACGAACCACTCTCTAAAATTACTCATAGTTCCGTACCGGTGAATCGCAAGCTCCCTTCGACCACCCACGATTTCGTTGGAAACTTGCGCTTGAAATACTCGCCGAGGAACTTCGCTGACCCACACAAATGATGGAGCAGACCGGCAAACATGGTGTTCATTATCATTCCGTCCGTTCTTATAATGCACTACTAAATAAGCCGCGCTCTCTACAAGTTGTGATTAACAAGTTAATCACAGCTAGTTTTCGACGCGAGGTTAATTATTACCCGGTGATTAAGTACGATGCATGCAAATGTTACTACATGCGATATACCATGTGTCTGTGTTGGTCTAAATGTTGATACTATCCACTCTGGAAAGCCACTCAAAACAATTAAGTTATACAAGAATAGCGCCTGCTGCCCCAGTTGCAATTAAATGTCCGCAAATATGTACCAATGGTGAGCTCAGCACAAGTTCGGCTTGAGCAACAGCACTCACCACTGAGCATATTCAGCTGGAGCAATAGTCACTCACCACCGAGCACATTCAGCTGGGCAGCAGCCATTCACCACCGAGCATATTCAGCTGGGGAATATGCTCGAATATAGCCACTCGCCAATAAGCGCATTAAGCTGGAGCAACAGCCACTCACCACTGAGCGCGTTCTTCCGCTGCGGGTGGTTGAGGCAGAGCGAGGCCACGCCGGTGGCGTCGTCGGTGGTGAGATCCACCGAGCCGGAGCCGGGCGAGGCCGCCGCCAGCCAGCTACAGTCGCGCCGTGCCGCCGCCAGATGGCGGCACGGCCGAGGCAGCCCCCGGGCCCGAATCAGCAGCATCGCTGCAACAGACCGGACGTCAGCGGAGTGATGAGGCGCCAGTGCAGCGCAGCAGCTGTCGCTGAAACTCGGCAGCGTCGATGGTGGGTGCGCCGCGTCGCCGCCGCGGGCGATCGCCAGGGCAGACTTCACCAGAGAACCGGGCTCTTGAAGAAGAAAAACACCGCTGGGATCCACAACACCGCCGGGAAAGGAGAGCCGGTACACTGGTAATACAGCGGACCAATCGTGAACACGGCTGAGCAGAGCAGCACCGAACAGCTGCTCTGACAGGATCGGTTCGGATCGCCTTCCATTCGTGGACGGGTTCCACGCGCGCATTTTCATTCGATCGCAAGTGTATTCACTCTATGAATAGGACAAAATCAACCTGGCATCCAGCAACGCTGCATAAACGCTGAAGTATATGCAATGCAACTAGCACTAGGATGCAAGCATACCACAGAGTTAATTCCAGACCGAATCGCACCGAATGTCACAATTCAACAAGCACACGTCACGCCAAGCGACCGCGCCACGCTCAGCACACCCACCTACGAGCCACAAATCCCTTCCTGGCCGGCACGCCGGCGGCCAGCGCGCACCGCCAGTCGCCGCGCTGCCAGAAGTCGAGCAGCACGTCGAACACCTGGTTGACGGTGAGCAGGCAGGCGCGCGTGCCGGCCGCGTGCCGCAGGTAGGCGGCCGTCGGCAGGCGGGCGGTGGTGGCGCCGACGCGCGCCGCCGCCGCGCGCGTCGCGCCCGGCCGCACCGTCTCGTCCACCAGGCCGCCGATCACGTACACGCGCTCGGCGCTGAGCCGGCGCAGCTCGTGCTCGCCGTCCGGACACAGGTAGACGAGCCGGTCGGCGGCGAACAGCCGGTCGGGCGCGTCGCCGCTGCGCTCCAGCCGGAAGGCGGCGAAGCCGGCCACCCGCCGGCAGCAGAGCGCGAACAGCGCCGACCGCTCCGGCAGGTGGGTGAACAGCAGGCGCACCGGCCGGCCGGCCGTCCGGTTGGCGCCGTACACGCGCGCCAGCTGGCCGCACAGGCGCGCGCGCTCCTTGTCGCTCATCGCGTCGGCGAACTGCAGGTCCACGCAGACGGGCAGGCCGTCGGCGCGCGCCGCGTGCAGCCGCTCCAGCTCCTGGCGGCGGCGCTGCCGCTTGCTGACCACCGGCAGGCCGGCGGCGGCCAGCGCCGCCTGGTCGGCCGCGTCGCGCGCGCGCCGGCGCCGCTTCTCGTCGAGCCGGCCGGCGCGCCGCGCCGCTCTCGCCCGCTCCAGGCGGCGCAGCTTGCGCAGCCGGTTCTTCGAGAGCGACTCGATGCGGGCGTCCCCGGCCGTCGCGCCGTCGGTGCTGCTCTCATCGGCAGCGTTGGCCGGCTCAGCCACACCGGGCTTGGCCTGTTGGGCCGCTTCCGAGTGGGTTCCTGACAGCTGCAAGGCTGCCTGTTGGGCCACTTCTGCGGGCGTTCCTGACAGCTGCTCGAATGACCATTGGGCCGCTTCTGCGGGCGTTCCTGACAGCTGCTCGAATACCCATTGGGCCGCTTCTGCGAGCGTTCCCGGCAGCTGCTCGGCTGCCTGTTGGGCCGCCTCTAAGGGCGTCCCTGGCAACTGCTCGGCTGGCTGTTCGGGCGCTTCCGCGGGCGTTCCTGACAGCTGCTCAGGTGTCAGCTGGGCCGCGCAGACGGCGGGTCCTGCGACTTCCACAGCTGCCAGCTGCGAATTGTCCTCCATCGTCTCGACAGCTGACAGAGCGTTCTTGTCCCCAGTTGACGCCATAGCGTTTACACGTCCTCCCGGTTCTGCAGACCTACTCAGCAGATCATTTGTGGTTCCCAGGGCATGCAGTTGCATCACTCATTGCGGCCGCCGAGTTGACAATTATCTGGAAGCCGGGCAAAACGGTGGTCCATTTGAACACTGTCACGTGGAATACCACCACGTGATTTGTAAATTAGAATATAGGAGAAAGAAGGAGGAGAGCAAGTCAGATTTCATAATGCAGCTAGGCTATGGTAGCATATCAAGTATGTTTGCCATTCTAACAACCTTGCAGTCAATAGTGGCATTCAATGCTTCAACATAATATACACAACATTGCAACACATCCCAGTCTGCTCGAGTCCGGCAGCTCGGGTAGACGATTTGGATGGTGTGGAGAGACGCCACTACGGTATCTTGTGGATGTACGACCTAGCGTCAGGGTGAAGTACCGGCATTGCCAACCATGTGTACGACGCAGCGTCAGGGCGAAACACCGACCACTGACAACCACAGGCACAATCCAGCATCAGGGCGAAGTACCCACCACTGACAACCACAGGCACAATCCAGCGTCAGGGCGAAGCACCGGCCAGCAGCATTCGTAGACACGATCCAGCGCCAAGATGAAGCACTGACCAACGACAACCATAGGTACGATCCAGGGTCAGGGCTGTCAGCCAGTCGTGCGCAGTGATAAACCATTCGTGAAATAGGGTGGAATATACCACTTTCTGAACACCCAATCCACATCCTTCTCCAAGAAATATTGGGATCCTGCTCCTTGATGGATGCTTGTGAAGTCTCCATGTCTCCTTTCTAACAGCCTCTCGTTTATAAACAGCATATGCATGCTCTCGATAAGGAATGGTGATACATGAACATTTTCCAATGCAATTTCGGTAAAATAATGGCCTGTAATGTAATATGGCATGAAATATTAGTTTATAGCATAGTTAGTATTTTCCCTGTCCCGAGTATAGCTCTTCTTAAATTGTGAATACCAATACAGATGATAAGGGTCCAGTCATAAGTACCTGCACTATTTACTTAAATTTTAGCCTTAAAGACATCGAAAGCATTTGAAATGACACTAATTCCATGGCAAATTTCAACATCGTGGTGTGCTGGTTTCGACATCTCACACCCAACGAAAAATAATTATTTTAACACTGAGGTGAAGTGCCGACCATTGACAGCCATGGGTACACCCAGCGTCACGGTCAAGCACCGACCATTGACCGGTGTGTCACCGCTGTAGCCACCCCCGCACTAAACGGCAAGTGCTCCAGAGCCGGCTCATCATCTGGACACGACGTGACGCTGAAGTGACACACGACGTGACGTCATCTGGACACGACGTCACGGGACGGCCCGGCGGCTGTCAGACCAGCTCGACTCGCCGCGCCCGCTGACATAGTGCGTGCTCGAGATCCACCAGCGCGTGCCACTCAACGAGAAGAACTTGCAGGATATCTGCGCTATCTCGACAGCCAGCTGCCTACCCTCTTTCTGTACTGCACTCGCCAACACAGGGGGTGTGGAGGGGGTGATGGATAATATGCCAAGATCTTCGTAACGTCTGTAGTTAGTGATTTGGGTTTTAGGGCGCATCAACTGCAGTGGTTATATAACGACGCCTGTAGTGGCGCCTGAGAGAGGCGATACATTTCTATATTTACGACGGACGGTTTTTAAACGTTTTCTTTCAAACACATTATCTTAAATTTAAAGTTTCTGAGGCACCTGGTCGTTGGTTGGCTGTCTACTTGGGTTTTAGGGCGCATCGACTAGGTTTGCTCACTTAGCACCCAGCGATGTCTAGTCAGAGTTATTATGCCATTCATGAGGCTATGTTTGGGCAAGTACAACTACACTGCCAATTTACTATTGTAAGTCACGTGACCAATGGATTGCATTGCTATCTTTAAATGCCAGCCATTCTGCTGTGTGTGTACACACGACTACAAAACAGCAGCAAACAATAACGTGTGAACTCTTTGAGGCATGATCACAGACACAGATTGGTCCAAAGCAGCTTAGGATGGCACCCTGGGAGGTAGGTTCGTCAACATTTTTAGCAAATTGCGAAATGTTTCAGTTTTTGTTGTTGACGATTTTGCCTCTGACCTCACTTCTATGGTCAATCAATTAACCCAAGGTGTTATGATTGGTATCAATTGTGAGACCTTGAAGCAGGCTATATGCTGCTTTATGCGTTTCATTTCTCTAGCTTCCTTGGTTCTCAATGGCCGGGGATGTCATATCTCCTATACATCGTACCATATTGCTGAAAATAGCAAAATGGGTTAATAGCAAAACGGGTTACTTGGATGGTTATAATAAAGTGAAATATTGAATTATGCAAGATAAAGACATACAGACATAAAGACATAAAGATTAGTGCAACTATGAGCCACAAGGGCCCTTCTTGGTTGCACTCTGTACACTGAACCAGTTGCCCACCAAATCTGTCAACCAGCCCTCCCTGTAATACTGAAAAGCAAGCCCTCTATTCTGATAATGATTGTCTATGCTGTTTTTAAAGATGTTCAATGTGCTGCTACTGACAATGTTTTCTGGCAGCTGGTTCCAGTGTTCCACTACCCTGTTGGTGAAGAAAGTTTGCCTTAACCTTGTTCTGCTGTGGTTAACTTTAATTTTGAATTTATGACCTATAATTGCATCATTTCTGTTGAATTCAAGCATTTCCCCAAGGTATCCCCTCTCCAGACCATGGACAAATTTAAAGACCTGCAAACAAAATGATGCACCACAAAAAAAAATTCCTTTGGTTTCACTTGACATCCAAAATAGTGGCTTTCACATTTTTTTCTCACTAATACTTCAAACGATATTCTCAGAATTTTAAGCAGTGCATACAAGATATACACTCCCACGTCCAGCGGTCCGCGCCAACTTCGCCGGTCCGCGGGGTTGATGTCTGCCCCCATAAGGTCTCTAGTACTACACTAGCTGGCGACAAACTGAAAACGGCGTTGGATAGCTGGCGACAAGCTCTATCGAAAGTGTTTCGGCATTTTTTTCACTCAGGTCAATATTCAGGTCACTGGGTCAGCATAGGTCAAATTCGACCAGATCAGGTGGGACTCTCAGATATTGACACATATCTCCGGACCTGTAACAGATAGAAACAAACAGCGAATGCTATTCGATTTACAGAGGACAATCGAGGAGCCAACTAGATGTCCAAGCAGGAATACTTCTTACTCCGAAACTATGACCTCAGGTCAAGGTCACGAAGTAGCCTAGGGATGGCACGTAATGCATCAATCAACACGTATTGGCAATACAAGCACAATGACGGTAATTTGAGCCTTCTAGCTCAATGCAGTGCGATATAATGCACAGAAGTGTGCTAGTGATCTCAGGTGACCTCAGATGACCTTGGTGAGGTCACTGAGCAAAAATATCAGCGGTAACATTGAGCATAGCTTCCAACTACACACTACAACCGTTGTGAGGTAATTCCGAGAGCAAATATGTAACCAGGAAACATTTCTATATTTTACCATAGCCCTATGAGGGAAGCCATGGCCGCGACCTGACCTTAGGTCAATGATACAAAAGACCCGAGGTATATATGATGGTCCCTGATGAAACCATGATGTGTTATAAGTTTGAAATCAATCTCCCAATTATTGTGAAAGTTTGCCACCTAGAGGTCCGAGGGATGTTTGGTCACTTCCCCTGATCTGGTGACCTGACCTGAGATGACCCATGGTTAAAAATGTATGAGGATATGCAGAAAAGACAAAGGAACAGCCATGCAAGGTTTGGCATTGCTAACCAGATTAGCATGGTAGCAAATTATGAAAAACTGCAGGGGGGCAAATATTTGCCCCTAGACATGCATGTGTTAAGATTACACAAAAATGTAGAGCACAGTACATGAAGTACAACTAGGGGACACAGGGGCTTATTTGGAAGTGCTTACAAGATAAATTAGTGTCCTTAATATCTTACATTTGTCATGCATTATACCAGCAAAAAATATTTCCATATAATCAAGGTATAGCATAGACATATTTACACATCCATGGTTGTTCCCTTGACAAGGCTGTGAAGCTGACGAATTATGGACTGTTCTCTCAAACCCTTGCAAAGGATACTCCACTACAAATCAAGGGCCCATCATGGCATACCTACACAGCAAACACCTGTTAGCATCAACCCCACCTCATCCATCCAAAACTACCATCCCCTACTGCACAACTTAAATAAATGCTGTAAGCAGATTATGGAATCTAAAGATTAATCTACTACTTTAAAACCTTCAATGAAGGACTGCACACTACATGACATGACATCCTATTGCATTTGTTTCCTCTGACTGAAAACCTTCTACCATATGTAGCAGTTGAGTTTGCTACCAGTACATGTCACTATGATCATCCCCTCAGCCAAGTGGTGCAAGCCCAATACAGCTCTCGTTCAGACTTCCTCTTGTGTGTATTGTGCCCTACAGAGAACCCAGGTGGAACCGAACCATGGCACAGTCTGCAGGATTTAGAGTTGCTTGGTGATCCCTGCAGCTGTCTAAGAACCTCTTGACCCTTTGCATGTGGTCCTCTTTTGTCTTGCTGTAGACGATAGCAGCATGCACCAGTCGCTGGGTACCATCGATCCCACTGAAGCATTCATCCATCCTGCAATAGCAATGCTCAGATATCAACAATATGCTGTACTGTGCTCAGCAAAAGCAACACTGGCTGGAGGGTGTCATGAATGTTGTAAAGTGACAGTTGGACTCCTCCAGATGACACTGATACCCAGATGACACTGATGCAGCATTAAAGACACTGAACCAACTAGCCTCTGATGTGGTGATTGATGCAACATTCTGCAGGGATGCTGGAATGAAACCTTTCCGGAGGACCGATTCATTCAGCTTTTAGATTGTGGCAGATATTAATTCAACCACATTTATTTGGGGCCACTACAATCAGTGTACACCATTCAGTTGGTTTAATGACTGGTTTGCTGTTTTTCTCCTTCCACAACATGTCAAGTTCACTTCAAAGAGGTTCTTGATAGGCATACTGGATATGACATGGTGCTCTGATAAACAGAATTGTGTCTTCCTTCAGTTTAATTTGGAAGTTTCTCTTGGCATGGCCTACACAACTCCATTGAGCTTGTCAAGGTGAAGGACAGCTTGAGCACATAGCTTTTCTGCATCTTGACTATCTAGCCTGAAGTGATTCTTACAATACAATGCATCCATACAATTTCTTATGTTGAAGAACATTAGTCCTCTTTTTGACATCCAAAATAACTTCACCATGAAATGTGATGGCATATTGCAACCCACAGTCCTTTCATTTCCTTTACACTAAAATGTTCACACCTGGTTCTGTTGACAAACTTATGGATGCTGCATAACCCAAGCTCTTGATGTGCCCAAAACCCCAATAACAACAGCAATGAAGAACATGATTCAGATTGAAATGATATATCCACTTAACTATTGTAAGCATGTGAATCACATAATTCTGTAATATTCATACTTGAGTGGGTGCATAGATATCCATCATAAATCTGTGTCTATGTCCTAAATCACTTACTACACTGAAAAGCCTAGCATGTTTGCACTGCACTCTTACTAGCATATCTATATATCCATATCCCATCCTAAGAGACCTCCATGCCTGTACACAATATTCCAGGCAGGGCCACACATATGCAGTCAGTGTAAAATAATACACCATGTGGCCTGGAAATTCACAGTTAATGGAATTGTGCTACTTCATCCTTGTCTTAGGCTTTTACCATTTTCCTACATGTATGGGCAGTCATTATACACATGACTGCTAAAAATGGAAAATGCATGTGACTGAAGTGAAAGGCACTCCGATTTTTTTCATCCTTAAGTGGCAATCCTTTATTTTCTTCCAATCTTTCACTATTCCCAAGCAACTTCCTTCTTCATCCACACAGTTAATGGTGTAGTAATTTTAGGACACTGGGCAAAGTACAAGTATTTCCATGCTTTCCCTGTGCATATATTGAACACTCCCATTAATGATTTACATGCCAGCACTCCAAAATATTTCTTTCTTCAATTGCATTCAGATTGCTTTCTCTCATTTGCATTTGATATATGCAAGTGTAATGCCATTGTAATGCTTGTCTCATTGATATCAGGATATTCACATTCCTTGTCACATGCTGGATACTTTTACATATCCTTGTCATGTGCTGGACCAAAGTGCACATTCAAAAGTGCATCAATCCAGGTATAAACACCATAAAAGGTTGAAGAGGGAGTGGGTACATGATGATGTGTTTTGGTCACTATCCTGCAGATTGGAGAAGCATCTTTGTGCACAGATAAGACAGGTTTTGTTGTGTACATAGCAAGGATTTGTGGACAATTTTCGCCTAGTTGGCAGTTCGCCCCGTCCCTACACCCAGACACATGCTAGATTTTTACTACTGTGCCTGTTTGCCTACTCCTGAATCATACGGAACCCTTACACAAATTGCATGCCAGCAGTTACCTTATGACTTCTTCCAAACACCAAACCACAATAACTTCAATAATTCACCTCAATTGCACCGCAACACCCCTTCGATCAGACCACACTAAACTAGGTCAATCACGGGAAATTCCCACGTGTTATAACCCCAACCCATCGCCCAAGGGTCCCTCTCATGCGCAATGCTAATCGCCCACTCCTGGAGCCCATATGGCACAGACGTAGCATAGAGGAATTCCTTCGCATTCAGCCATGGGTTTTACGTGATCCAACATTCATAGGCTTCGTAGGCAATCGAAAATTAATTTTTTTCGATTAGGGTATGTTCGGTAACGACAGATTTCATTGCATTCCTTTTTATTATAACCGAGTGAACTTATGTCCTGATATTCTTAAATTAAAACTTCAAAAATACTTTCCATGACTTTTTGTAATATTATTTCTGCATATGGTACCTCCCAAGCAACAACAACAACAACAACAAGCAAACGTCAGGTAGACTCTGCGCATTTGCGACACTCCACTGAACTGCTGGGTTTGTAGTCGGTGTTGGTGGCAGAGGAGGTGGTTGTGTCAAAATATACGTTCGTTTTTGGTGCGTTCATTCTATTCTACTCTGACGTTCTAACAGACGTTCATGGTTCTAGTCTGCTGTTCTATAGCCTAGGGTTCGCTATGTCTGTTTAGGGTCTTGCGCTTTGCTGAGGCTCACCTCTTACTTCGCCTGGTTTGCGGCGGCCCTTTGCTCCCCGGTCATACAAGTTCAAGAACAGGATGAGGGAGCACGCCTGGCATAATCATGAGCATGAATTAGATTGATTGGTTGGTTGGTTATTGGGGTTTAAGGGCACATCGACTGCAGAGGTCATGCAGCGCCCAGAGCATGAATTAGAGGTGATCAGTAGGTAGGACGTTTTTATCTTGCAACAGTTTCCAAAACAATAGTTCTTGCAAGCAATGTTGCTGACTTGGGTAAGCAGGTATATAGGTAGGTATCTACCTACCTACATACCTGCTGAAGTATAATTAAATTTACCAATACCAGCAGATGAAAATACTTGGTATTTATATAGAAGCCCCCTATTACAAATTGGAAAACATGTATGTAGTGGACTTGCTGAAGCTCACATAACAAATTTTTCCTCTGCCATTTCTTTGGGAAATCTTTGATGTGAGATATTCACTACCTAAAATCATACCTCCTATCATTGAAATGGCAGATCATATTGGTTCTTGGTGGTGTAATGCTACTAGATGATTCAGCATCAGTAGATAAGATTAGGTTTGGTCAGGTTTTGTTTTCTTCTTAATTTGACATTCTTCATTGTATATTGTCCACCAAAAATGGTATTATGTGTGTGCTGTATAACCTATGCAGTTGATGTGACCCTAAACCCCAATAACAATAACAACAACACAATGGTCTTGTGCTTTGTTGTGCTCATGAGGCACATTTTACACACATTTTCCCTCCATAAAGCAAACAAATGATGTAGGTTGGATTAGGTTAGATGTGTGAAGTTGTTTGGGGTATTGTGCTTTAAGCTTTTTGTGGGAGAAGTTTTATACACATTTTGCCATTAGAAATAAAACAAATGCTTTTTCATCAAATTGTACTGTTTTAATCAGTTTTCTCAAAATGGATGTTAGGTTAGGTTAGGCTAAATTATGTTGCATTTTGGCTTCAGTTTCTACAAATTTCTATTCAGGCTATGTTGCCTAATCACTGACCAATTTTTGGTGGTATTTTGCTCACAAACTGAAAAGTAGGCATTTGCACAGAAAATGGCTGGCCTGATAATCTTACTCACATTCACATTACAGTCACATTGAAATGCAATGGAAGGGTAAATTTAACAAATTTACAAAATACCTTAAGAGACAAATTTGTTATTGCTTAATATAGAAAATATAGATATTTGAGAGGAGGGATTTAAAATAGTGATATTTTTTCTTCAAAAGCAGATATGGCTGGCTTGGGCTTTTGCTGGATTATGTTTTTGATTTGGAAAGTATTGAGAACAAATGTTTGATATTTTTCCCAATTTTGTATTGTTTTAAATATGACTGTTTTAATAAGGTTGTGTTAATTTTTGCATCTTATTTGGTATGCTACATTACCCAACTCCAAACTTCTTTTTGGTATTATTTGGTTTGTCAACTACAAAAAAAATCATGTGTAGAGGAAATGAGTCATAAATATTGCACAACCTGGTAGCAAAAGGCCACTGCAAACCTGGCAAAGTGAGGAGTTAGTCAGCACAGAGCAAGGCCTTTAACAGACAGTGAACCCTAGGCCCATTGTCATATATATTGTATTAGAGAAAATGTCCATGAATTCATAAAAAAGCTTGAAACACAAATTGACTGAGTTGCTTGCATCTACTAACGTTTTCATTCCCTGAGGAAACAAATATCAAGTTCATTGAAAGTCAGTCTGCCGCCAGGCGTTGAGGAGGAAACACGTGTTTGGTGGGGCTACTACATACGAGCTAAGTGTTGCAGAAAAGGACGGTGTACTGGGATAAATTGTGTATAGATATTTAGCGGTTGCTTCTGAGCGTATATTTCAACAGTTTTTATCAAATAAGTATTTTTGACCAGCAAATTAGGCTATATTAACCCAGGGAGGCTGCCCAGCACCATTTTGTTAAGTTCTAAGGGTGTTGGCTGTGTCAATTTGGTGTTTAAGTTTAAGATAGATTTTAAGACTAAGATAGTAGGCATTGCATTACACTAGGTATATCTTCATATCCTAGTGTAACTGCAGGATTGTTGGGTGTTGTGGACGGCTACTACAGTGTTTGATTCAGTGGTGTATATTTGTGTGGTGTGAGCTCTGTAGTGTGTAATTCTAGAGTGTATAATTCTATAGTGTAGGCTTCTGTAGTGAATAAGTTTGTGTCAAATTGGTGTGTAAGTTTAAGATAGATTTTAGGACTAAAATAGTGGGCATAAATTACAGTAGGTATCTTCATATCTAGTGTAATTATACGGGATTATAGTGTATTGTAGATACTTATAGGCTATATTACTGTATTACTGTAGATATATTACAGTAGATACTTGTAGGCTTACAAGCTTACAGTAACTAGACTTAGTACTAAGAGTAGAAGGAAAAAAAAAACAACAACAAAAATGGAAAGAGACTGTGGGAATTGTAAGTGTGTGGGAATCATTGGGGACTTGAGTAAGAGGTTAGATATGTTAACGGGGGAGGTGGAGCGCTTGAAGTGTTTGGTGGCGGGACCCATCATGGGAGGTGCCAGCCAGGCAACTTGGGTGCCCGAGCGGAGGACTGATGGGAGTTTGGATGGCTTGGTCCGGGATGGTGGCAGTTGGAAGGTGGCAAGGCACCATAGCACCCGACTGGCGCTAAGGAAGGTGGACATGGGCGTCCCAATTAAAAATAGGTTTGATGCACTGGAGGAGAGGGAAGGTAATGATGAGAGGGACAGAGGTGGGGATGACCAGATGGCTGAAGATAGAGATGGAGAGAGAGAGGTTTTAGTCATAGGGGATTCCAGGGTTCGGTACATGGATCGAACATTTTGTAGCAAGAACCCCAGCAGACGGATGCGTGTTTGCTACCCGGGAGCGCAGGTGAAAGATGTTAGGGATAGGCTGGAGGGTAATGAGGGGAAGTGGAGAGGGTGCAACGGTAATTGTGCAGGTTGGGTTAACGATGTAGGAAAAAATAATACAGAGAAACAAGGAAAGCCTATAGGGCTTTGATAGGTAGTTTAGCAGGAAGTAGGAAAAGAGGAGTGGTGACATCCATCCTCCCTATGGTCCATGCAAGCATGGAGTGGTATTCGAGGGCCATTGGGCTCAATACCAGGGTGGCCAACATTTGTAAGGAGCTTGGGGTGCAGTTCTTGGATTTGTGGGGGAGTTTTGGGGAGGACGGAGATGTTTGCTTTAGATGGATTACATCTGAGCAAGAGAGGAGTGGAATTGCTCAGCAATAGGTATGAGGAGGCTCTCAACAGGAAACAGGAAACTAGGCAGGACATGGGGGGATGTAGCTGATAAAGAGAGAAGCATAGCAAGCAATGGAAGGAATAATTTATCATGTTTTTATGTCAATGCCAGAAGTGTTAGGAACAAAATTGGGGAACTGCATGCATATATGTTGTCTGAACAGCTAGATTTGGTGTGCATAACAGAAGCATGGGTTAACGAAAGCATGTTTGGAGACAACTTGCAAGAATTTGAATTGACAGGCTACAACATGCATGCCTGTCAAAGAGAGGCAAGGATAGGAGGTGGCATTCTCTTGTATGTTAGGCAAGTAATGAAATGTCATTCCATAGAGGATGGAGTACATAGTGCAGGAGTAGAATCTTTGTGGTTAGATATAATTCTGAAGAATGGAACAAAATTTAGGATTGGGGCATTCTATAGACCTCCAGACCAGAATGAAAACACTGACAGGCTGATGCAGGAAGAGATAAGTAGGAGAGTACAGGAGAGAACTATTTTGTTGGGGGATTTCAACAAAGCAGGATTGGGAAACAAAACAATAGGTGTAAGCAAATCAGAAAGATGTTTCATGGCTTGTTTTGAGGACAATTTCTTCTTTCAAATGATACACGAGCCTACAAGGGAAAATAAAATATTAGATCTAGTGCTTACTAATGAGGAAAATTTTGTGCAAAATGTTAACGTAGGAGAGACCTTTGGTAATAGTGATCACAACATTATACGCTTCTCATTATATGTTGGAAGGGTAGCAACCAACAGAACATTGATTCCGAATTTTACAAAAGGGAATTACAGTGAGTTCAGGAGCTTCCTAAGTGAAATTAATTGGGAAGTCATATTGAATGGCTTAGATGCTTATGAAATGTGGACAATGATAAAAGATAAGCTATTTCAGGGTCAGGATAGGTTCATTCCCAGTAGGCAAATTAGATCAAACAGGGTTAAGCACCCTTCGTGGCTGACTAGGGAAGTTAAGCAATTACTGGACTCAAAGAAACAAGCATTCAAGAAACTAAAAGATACTAACTCTGGGTTAAACCTAGAATCATATAGAATAGCTAGAAATAAAGTTAGGAGGTGTGTTAGAGCATCTAAAAGACTTGCTGAAATCAACTTTGCTCGAGAATGTTCAGCAGGTAATGCTAAGAGATTCTTTAGCTTCTATAAATTTAAGGCTAAAAAGTGTAGTGTAGGACCACTGGAGGTAGATGGGGAAATAGTGGTTGATGATTGCGACATTGTGGAATCCCTAAGCAAGCAATTCTCATCAGTCTTCACTAAAGATAATTCTGGTACAATAGGAACATCTGTAGGCCATGCCATGGCAGGTGATATGCTGGAGGATCTTACAATAACTACAGAAGCCGTAGAGAAGCAGTTGCAGAATATAAAACCTAATAAAGCTTCCGGACCAGATGAAATATATGCTAGGATCTTAGTAGTGTGCTAAAGCTTTAGCAACTCCCCTAGGTATCATTTTCAGGCGATCTATGGAGTATTCAGAAGTACCTGAAGATTGGAGAAATGCAAGTGTAGTACCAATTTTCAAAAAGGGAAATAGGAAGAGTGTAGGAAACTACAGGCCAGTCAGTTTGACCTCATTAGTTTGCAAAGTACTAGAAAAGCTGGTTAAACAGAATGTTCAGATTCATCTTGATAGGCACAACCTATTAAGGGATACTCAACATGGATTTCGATCTCAAAGGTCTTGTTTAACTAACCTATTGGAGTTCATTGAGTATGTTACCAAAGAAGTAGACAATGAAAGCAGGATGGATGTTGTGTACTTGGACTTTAGCAAAGCTTTTGATAAAGTTCCACATGGGAGGTTAATTAATCAATTACAACAACATGGGATTGTAGGAAAAGTTCTACATTGGATTGAGCATGGTTGCAGGGAAGGAAACAAAGGGTAGTATTGAATGGATGTAAATCTGGTTGGAAAGATGTTCTGAGTGGAGTGCCACAGGGCTCTGTTCTAGGGCCCCTCCTCTTTATCATCTTTGTGAACAACATTGAAGTAGGGCTGAGGAATAGAGTGTTCAAATTTGCTGATGACATCAAGCTGGTAGGAGTGGCTAACAGCAGAGATCAATCTAGTAATATTCAACTAGATTTGGACGACCTAAAAGAGTGGGCTGATCAATGGCAGATGACTTTCAACTATGATAAGTGTAAGGTTATGCATATAGGGTCTGCAGGCGAGACATTCAGTTATAAAATGGGAGGGAGGGAACTGGATGTTATTGAAGAGGAAAGGGACTTAGGTGTGTTGGTCTCAAAAGACCTTAAAGCAGAAAAACAATGTATCTCAGCTAGAAATAGGGCACTCAGAATGCTGGGACTCATTAATAGAAGTGTGAAATATAAGAGCAGGGAAGTCATGAAAAAGCTGTACTTAGCATATGTGCGGCCCCACTTGGAGTACTCTGTACAAGCATGGAGCCCCTACCTAGAAAAGGATATAGATATGTTAGAAAGAGTCCAGTGCAAAGCCACTAGACTCGTCAGTGGATTAAGTAACTTAGAATATGGAGAAAGGCTTAATGCATTAGATATGTACTCACTCAAGTATAGGAGATTAAGGGGAGACATGATTGAAATGTACAAAATTGTTAGAGGGCTAGATCAGGTCAATTTGAATGATGCTCTGCAGTTTAGAGTATCCCATAGGGGTCATCAATTCAGGTTAGACAAAATGAGGTGCAGGACAGTTAAACGACAACAGGTCTTCAGTCAAAGGGTTGTTGACCAATGGAATAGGCTGCCTGCTGATGCAGTGGGGAGTCCCTCATTGAATGTCTTTAAAAGTAGGGTGGATAATTTTTTTAGACAGGAAAATATTGTTTTTGAATTCTAACTTGTGATGCATGGGATATTGAGTATTTTCACTAGCTATATAGGGTATAACATTATGCTAGTATTATGTTGTACTATATGGGGTGTACCTAGCAGTGGATTTGGCAACTTCCTTTGCGATGTCATACTGATGAGATTGGCTGTGGTGGCACAGGTGGAGGGATTGCATGGGTTTGGAATTGATAGGTGTGAACATGTACTTTCTAATATCTTCTAGACAGGCTTGACCCAGATGGGCCCTTGTGGCCCTTATTAAGCCTTAACACTTTATGACTTTACATCAGAAGACACCAAAGAAGCCAATTTTGACCAGAAATTTGCCTGGGACTTTTGCTTTTACCTCAAGCTTTTAAAATAATATCCAGAGGATGCAGTATGTGATATGAAATTTATTTGTTCTTTAGCTGCTTTCTTTCAGTTGATGTATGTTGTTTTTCCTATGTATGAACATCCTACTTAATTTAATGTGAACTAATGAAGTAGGATTTGAACAGGTATGTGGATATTGATGTGTATTATCAACTAAGCACTACTGTGCTTATCACTAATGTCACATAACAAGATTCATGTCTCAAATCATGCTGTCCACTTTTAACTAACTTACTTTGCAGACAATCATGGGACTTTTAACTAGCCCAACAGCAGGAGGAAGCTCTAAGAAGTTTGCATCTATGTTACTGACATGGGAGCCATTGCTTTCTCCTCTGCTCTATCTGGGAGGAATTGTCTGGTTCTTGGCATTGGCATACCATCCCTATAATGCTGGTAAGTATTCTGGAATAAACCTGAATATGTTACAGGCATCAATTAAGGTGGGATATGCAGTTGAAATATACATGATAAGTAGATCACAGAGTGGTCAATGCAGTCTTTTGGATCAGTTGTCTGTTCTGATTAGATGCAATTTATATATGAGGTACACTGTTCCTGAGGAAACCAAGAGTTGTGACACCTTTTTGGGGGAGGGCCTGTTATGAATTCCCAAAAATGTGTTGATAGATAGGCAGTATATGACATGTAATAACAAGAGTAAAATTAGTTTTGAAATGTCATATCAGCCATTAGGTTTTCATATACTATCATTGGTGTTGTTTCCCTGCGAAGGTTGGCGCCAGTCTGTGTGGGACAGTTACATATTTTTGGCAGCAAATTGCCCATTTCTTTTGACAGTGATGTCTTTTGTGGAATGGTGCAGTCTTATATGAAAGGGTGTTTTAAGGATGCTGGTTGTAATGCTGATGGTGGTTATCAATGCGTTTTGACAGTTCTGAGTGACATCCTGCTACTGGGATCCTTGGGTTCTTAATGACACCTGATATTTTTTTGGTGGGATCCTGACCCCACCTGAAAATATTTGCTAAAATATGGTACCCATGTTAAGTATGGCATCCTTCTGATGTTTCCCCATTTCTGTGTGAGGAGATATCTGATTGAGTGGATGCACTGGCTCGAAAGTCCTGTCTTGTGTCTGTTGGGCCAGTCTCTGTCACAGTCAATGCCACTGTATGACCTTCAGCATGCCTGATGAGTGGGTCATCTGCCTGTTGGACCTGTTCTTCAAGATGTGCTACCATCTCAAGTGTTATGATACCATTGTAATTTGCAAGACATTGCATGTTAAAAAATATAAAAGAGGATTTCTCCCTCCTCTATGTTAGTGCTGGAGCTATCATTTTCATCATGGTTTTGGATGCCAGCTACTGTGCAAAGTATGGGCGCTGTATGACCGAAGCAGTCGATGTGCCCCTAAGCCCAACTAACCAACCAACCTACTGTGCAAAGTTCTGTCCCCATAACAGTAACCAATAATAGTCTGCAGCAATGTTGACATGTAAAGTCCTAAGCATGTGGTACCTGCATAATATCCCACTCCGTTTGATGATGGTGGAAGAGAAACATTGTTTTGTCTGTGTGATTGGGTGGTGAGGGGTCAACTGCTTCTGTCAGTGTTAGACAGGATCTTGGGAACACATGACATATGGATGCTGAGTTTTTAGCGGGTGAACTGATAACGTTGACCATGACATAAAAGCAGGAATGATTTTGTGGCTCCAGAACCATAGTTGCTGTAGTCTCAGTTCTGAATCGAGATAGAGCACAGTCACAGTCTTACCCTTCTAGCTTGAAAGTGTTTCCTGAGCCTAAATGGCCCTCTTCACACACATATGACCATCTTCTATGTCGTGGTGTCAATGCATGGTTCAGAGAGCTCCCTCCTGGCTCAGGGGGCTCTTGACTCAAATCATGTCCTATTTAAAGGGACCCTCTCAAGGTTCAGATGGTATCCTGCTCAGCTAAGAGGGCCTTTCTTGGAGTTGAAGGGCCCTTTCCTCATCCCTCTTATTCAGAGATTGGCATAAGTCCCTTATTGAACTTCCATACTGGCCAGCTCCTGAAAAATTATTAAATTTTGTGTGAAAATGGGCCAATGGGAGACGAAAATGCCGATACTTTTTGTGAGTTTTAATTCATTAGTTGTCCGTGATGCATTAAAACAGGGGTCGAGATCATGAATTATTTTATTATGATGTCTAGGTTACCTAATGCTCAACAGCTTTGATATGAGCCAATGTTTTCCCTACTCCTCAGGAGGGAGTGAGAGGGGAAGGGAGAATAGATACCAAAATGTGAGTGGCTCTGGATCAGGAATCAGGGAATTATGGATTAGATTGCTGCGACCTGAGGGCCCCTCACCCTGGTTCTCACACCTTTTTATTGTGGTCGCCAGTCCTGGTTATGAATGACAATTTTGACAGAATTTGTTGCACATAAAGCTTGATCAGATTTTCTGCTCATCCACTGCTAAAATGAAACTGCACTACATGCACCAATACTTTTGACAGGATTAGTTTTGATGTACATTTTGCCACAAACATATTTTTATTGGAGCCCTGCAGTGTAGCAGGGCTCCAATCCAGTGTTGTGTAGCTATCGAAAAAGTGAATCGAATACATAACTCAGGTATGATTCATCATACCTTTGGTTTGAATACGTAACTCAGGTATGATTTTCGCCCAAGCAAGTGCCATGCCATTTGATCACTTGAATACAAGCACATCTTTGAGAGTGATTGTCCTCCATCTCTCCTCGGATCGAATTTGCATGATGGACAGGTACTGAAACGTCGGCATAAGTCGGTAATCCCTGGTGCTCTGCAACTTTATGCGAACAGATATTTCATGGAAATCTGTTTGAGTTACGGTTTAGGTTAGAATTAAGAAATATACAATTATTTAGTTATGTTACCTGTCTGTATTTATAGATTTTATTGTGTGTGATTTTATCTTATGTCCAAACCGTTTTGATCGATGACCTAGTTTGATCTTTAGTGAAATGCTATCCTCCCTCAGTAACCAGAGATAAGTCCGATTTCATTAAAATATACAAGGGGCATTATAAATATAATTGTTGTAGTTTGCACAATGTTTTATAACTTCCCAGTATCCCATATACTTGAAGGAGTGGTCCATCCATAAGTACTCCACACATTGTAACAGATTGTGACAATCTTGTGGTGTAAGTTTTGTGTCGAACAGTATCGTGAAAGTACAATTAGTAAAATATGACCTTGACCCTGTTTCAGCTACTTACTTCTCTGAGAACGCTCTATTGCCGGGCCTGGTCACCAATGAGTTCTCAGACGGCGGTGGGGTGTTCCAGACTCTGAAGAGTCTTCAGGTGCGTACCGCCTCTGCGGTTCGTGCCACCCTCACATGTACCATACACACGCACACGGCTCCTGGATTATGGCTTGCTACAGCTTAGAGTGTCTGTCTATTACAGGGGTGACAATTTTCTGTGAGGTTTCACACCCTGACGAGGGCTTTTATGATTAATTGAAGCATCCCAAGGTGTCTGCAGTTAGGTCCTCTGCTCTCCAAACGCACAGGTATCCACTGTTATTGCAGTGTTTTTGCGTTCGGCACTCGGGTTTGGGGTTGGTTTCAGGCGTTGTTTACCAGTGGTTTTGGATGTTGTTTGTCAGTGATATTATGTGCTGTGTACCAGAGCTATTAGGTGTTGTGTGCCAATGGTATTAGGTGCTGTGTACAAGCGATATTGGTTGCTGTGGACCAGTGATATTGGTTGCTGTGTACCAGTGGTGTGTGTTGCTGTGTACCAGTGGTATTGGTTGCTGTGCACCAGTGGTGTTGGTTGCTGTGTACCAGTGGTGTTGGCTGCTGTGTACCAGTGGTGTCGGTTGATGTGTACCAGTGGTGTTGGCTGCTGTGTACCAGTGGTATTGGTTGCTGTGTACCAGTGGTGTTGGCTGCTGTGTACCAGTGGTGTTGGCTGCTGTGTACCAGTGGTATTGGTTGCTGTGTATCAGTGGTGTTGGCTGCTGTGTACCAGTGGTGTTGGTTGCTGTGTACCAGTGGTATTGGTTGCTGTGTACCAGTGGTATTGGTTGCTGTGTACCAGTGGTGTTGGTTGCTGTGTACCAGTGGTGTTGGCTGCTGTGTACCAGTGGTGTTGGCTGCTGTGCACCAGTGTTGTTGGTTGCTGTGCACCAGTGTTGTTTGTTGCTGTGTACCAGTGGTGTTGGCTGCTGTGTATCAGTAGCTGGCTGTGTTCAGGCTGTTATCCTGTTCGCAGCAACAGCCGGCCACTGTAGCCACACCGCCGCTGTGGTTGTCTCAGCACCACCACCTCTGCTCTGTATGTGTGCTTTAGTGTGCTACCCAGCCAGAACACATGGGCTTTGGTGTGTTGCCCAGCCAGAATGTGTGGGCTTTAGTGTGCTATCCAGTTAGAGTGCATTAGCTTTAGTGTGCTACCCAGCCAAAAATGTGCATCCACATTCCAAATGTACATCCACCCACTTGCTTTCGCTATTCAGTGGTGGTTGGGCTCCAAATGGTCTTCACTGAACTGTGTGCATTGTGAGAAGTGTGTGCTGAACCATAGTTGAGCTGTGTGTGCTGTGATGAGTTTGCACAGAGCTGTGTGTGATCCAGTGGGTTGGGAGTAGAGCTGAGTTGTGTAATGTGTATGTTGTGAGGAGTTTCTGCTAAGCTGTGTATGTTGTGAGATGTTTATGTCCATGTGTGCTGTGATGAGTTCACTGGGCTGTCAATATGTGTTGTGTGAGTTTACTGAGCTGTATGCATATGGTGTAATGAGGTTTTTCTGACCTGAGTGTGCATGCTGTATGGAGGTTTTTTTTAGCTGTGTGTGCATGCCATATTGAGGTTTTACTGAGCTGTGTATGTGTGCTGTAATGGTGTTTAGTGACTGCATACATGTGCTGTGATGAGTTTGCTGAGCTGTGTGCATGTGCTGTGATGAATTTTCTGTGCTGTATGCATATCCTGTGATGAGGTTTTGCTGAGCTGCATGCATGTGTTGGGATACGGTTTTGCTGGGATGTACACGTGTGCCATGGTGATGTTTTACTGAGCTGTGTGGGTGTGTTGTGATGAGGTTTTACTAAGCTGTGTGGGTGTGTTATGATGAGGTTTTGCTGAGCTGTATGGGTGTGCCACAGGGTTAAAATATTGGTTTTTCATTAGGTGTGAGATGTCGAAATGAGCATAGCAGGATGTCGAAATTTGACATGTAATTAGTGCAATTTAAAATGTTTTTGATGTCTTTCAGACTAAAATTTGATTTGATGGTGTAAGTGATTATGACTGGACCTTTATCATTTGTTTCAAGATTCATAACTTAAGAAAAGATGTATTCGGGATAAGGATAATAATAACTATGATGAACTGGTGTTGTATCCCATATCACATATGTCATCCCTTTACCCGAAATTGCATTGCAAAATGTTCGTGTAACACCATTCCATATTGAGGGCATGCACATGCTATTTATAAACAAGATACTGTTACATAGGAGACATAAATACTTCATATCAATGAGCAGGATGCTGATACTTCTCGGAGAAGGATGCCGATTGAGTGTTCAGAAAGTGGAATAATTGATCACTGAGCAACTTTGATAAACCTGCATATTGTATTGAATACAGGGCTTCATTGCTTGCTGAATAAGGACTTAAGGAGTGCTGGATGATAATGGGTTTCAGGATACTGGGTAGACTATCTGAAACAGAAGAGGTTATGTGATACGGTTTTAGGAGATTTCCTGATCAGAGGTCATTGGTGCACCCCAACTATGACATATTCGAATTGTTGAATTGCATCAGGATGTCTTCAGTTGAGTTCATGTTGGCTTCATAATCAGCAGCTAGTAAGCAAGGATGTCATTAAAGCCATAGACAGGGAGGTCGATTGAACTTTCATTAGGTAGTATTTTCCACCCATTTTCTTGAAAAATTTCACACTGGTGTGCCATGATGAGGTTTTGGTGAGCTGTGTGGATATGCTGTGATGATGCTTTACTGAGCTGTGTGGGTGCACTGTAATGATGCTTTACTGAACTGTGTGGGTGCGTTGTGATGAGATTTTACAAAGCTGTCTGGGTGTGTTATGATGAGGTTTTGCTGAGCTGTGTGGGTGTGCTGTGATGATGCTTTGCTGAACTGTGTGGGTGTGATGATGATGCTGTGATGATGCTTTGCTGAGCTGTGTGGGTGTGTTGTGATGATGCTTTATTGAGCTGTGTGGGTGTGCTGTGATGATGCTTTACTGAGCTGTGTGGGTGTGCTGTGATGATGCTTTGCTGAGCTGTGTGGGTGTGCTGTGGCGATGCTTTACTGAACTGTGTGGGTGTGCTGTGATGAGGTTTTACTGAGCTGTGTGGGTGTGTTGTGATGATGCTTTACTGAGCTGTGCGGGTGTGTTGTGATGAGGTTTTGCTGAGCTGTATGGGTGTGCTGTGATGATGCTTTGCTGAACTGTGTGGGTGTGCTGTGGCGATGCTTTGCTGAGCTGTGTGGGTGTGCTGTGGCGATGCTTTGCTGAGCTGTGTGGGTGTGCTGTGATGATGCTTTGCTGAGCTGTGTGGGTGTGCTGTGGCGATGCTTTGCTGAGCTGTGTGGGTGTGCTGTGATGATGCTTTGCTGAGCTGTGTGGGTGTGCTGTGGCGATGCTTTGCTGAACTGTGTGTGCTGTAGCATGTTGTGGCGGAGCCGAGTGTGCCATATGAACTATGTGCAGGCAGAGATGGAGGGACGAGACTCTGTACCACACGCCTGGATCCGCGCCCAGTTCCGTCAGCTGGGGCTGGAGGTCTACAGCCATAACTTCACACTGGACTACCCGTTGGGGCACGGGTCGGTGAGTAGTGCGTAAGGGGAAATAAACAGAGCCTTGTGGGGAAGTGAAGGCTAGCTCATTTGGTTACTTTATTGGTGTTCATGAATGTATTCTTTCATGTTTCCTCGGATACTTGGCAATTTAAAGCGTCAATATATGTCGCATGTGTTGTTTCATTCTTCAGCCTGATAATAATCTTAGACCAGCTTTTGCCAGCTTCTTCTGGTTTCCTTGGCTCGAATTGCATAATTTCTAGTGCTCTTCAACCTTGGCGATCCGCATCCCTCATTTACGGAACGTTCTTTATAGTGTAAAATTTCGTGACATAGCACACATTCTAAGGCGTGCAGCACCACGAAGCGTCATAAGCGTGAAGAATAACGTGGAATCTAGCAATGTGCTATGTCGTCGCGTGCCTGATAGAGCAAATAGCAAATCATCGCGTGCCACCGATGACCGAGCGGATTCTGATATGGAATACTGTGTGCCATTCTCCATATGTATGTTCAATATGTTACCGTTGTTATACAGCTAGAACTAGGTAATGCTATGTTTTACCGCATTTGGCTGTTCGCCGAACTCTTGGGATCCCAACATAGGCATTCCCTCTCACATATTCGCCACGTTAAGCAGACTTTGCTTCTGATGCTGCTCACCATGCGTTACATTTCACGCTGCTCACCAGGCATTACTTCTGACTGTTTACCAGGCGTTTCTTCTCACGCTTCTCACCGGATGTTTCCTCTCACGCTGCTCACCAGGCGTTGTCTCACCAGGCGTTTCCTCACCAGGCGTTTCCTCACCAGGCGTTTCCTCACCAGGCGTTTCCTCACCAGGCGTTTCCTCACCAGGCGTTGCCTCACCAGGAGTTTCCTCACCAGGTGTTGTCTCACCAGGCGTTTCTTCACCAGGCGTTTCCTCACCAGGCGTTTCCTCACCAGGTATTGCCTCACCAGGCGTTGCCTCGCCAGGCGTTTCCTCACCAGGCGTTTCCTCACCAGGCGTTTCCTCACCAGGCGTTTCCTCACCAGGCGTTTCCTCACCAGACATTACATCACCAGGCGTTACTTCTGATCGTGTTCACCAGTCGCCACATCCCGCGCTGATCACAAGGCGTTTCTTCCCACACCGCTCACCAGACGTCACTTGTCACGCCGCTCGGTGGCCGCCAGGTGTTCCACGGCGAGAACACGTACGCGGTGCTGCGCGCAGCGCGCAGCGGCAGCACCGAGTCGCTGGTGCTGGCGACGCCATGTCGGGCGCCCGGCGGGCCGCACGCGCCCAACGAGGCGGGCCTGGCGCTGATGCTGGCGCTGGCCAAGTACTTCCGCCGTGAGTAGCCGACTGGCTGCCTGCTGACTGTCAAACTGGCGGCCGGCTAGCTGCCGAGCTGGCGGCCGGCTAGCTGCCAAGCTGTCGGCCGGCGGCGGTGTTGTGGCCGCACTTGGCTGCTCCGCACAGCTCAGGGTGGGATCCGCCGGATGGTGGTAGCCACAGGGTGGGATCCGCCGGCTGGTGGTAGCCACGGGGTGGGATCCGCTGACTGGTGGTAGCCACAGGGTGGGATCCGCCGGCTGGTGGTAGCCACAGGGTGGGATCCGCCGGCTGGTGGTAGCCACAGGGTGGGATCCGCCGGCTGGTGGTAGCCACAGGGTGGGATCCGCCGGCTGGTGGTAGCCACAGGGTGGGATCCGCTGACTGGTGGTAGCCACAGGGTGGGATCCGCTGACTGGTGGTAGCCACAGGGTGGGATCCGCTGACTGGTGGTAGCCACAGGGTGGGATCCGCTGACTGGTAGCCACAGGGTGGGATCCGCTGACTGGTGGTAGCCACAGGGTGGAATCCGCTGACTGGTGGTAGCCACAGGGTGGGATCCGCTGACTGGTGGTAGCCACAGGGTGGGATCCGCCGGCTGGTGGTAGCCACAAGGTTGGATTCGCAGGCTGGTGGTAGCCACAAGGTTGGGATCCGCTGACTGGTGGTAGCCACAGGGTGGGATCCGCTGACTGGTGGTAGCCACAGTGTGGGATCCGCTGACTGGTGGTAGCCACAGGGTGGGATCCGCCGGCTGGTGGTAGCCAGCAGCAGTACTGCACACCAACTGCTGGTTGTTTTTATCGTTTTTTTTCAGTTGCTGGTCGTCGTTTCGTGTTGTGTTTTCATATCCTAAAAGAAAATGATGCATATAAGGCGGCATTTGTGCAAGTGGGGCAAGTGGAGCATATTAGAGGGCGGAAGAAATTATGGGGTGATGCTATTTTCCTGCTTTGAATATTGTTATGAACTTACGTTTTAGACGATTAGTGGCGAATTAGCAACAAGAACAATAAACGATGGCCCATCTCCACTATAGTATGACTTGAATAACAATGTTACATTCGGTCGTACCAAATTCTTTCTATTTTGTTGTACACTATGCAAAGTACAGTTATTCCTGCATATCACCGGTTATAATATTAGCTGGCTGTCAAGTCAGCCGCGCGCAGTGATAAATTATTCGTAAGATGGGGCGGAATATACTACTTTCTGAACACAATCCACATCCTTCTTCAAGAAGTATCGGCACCCTGCTCCTTGATAGATGCTTATCAAGTCTTCATGTCTCCTTTATAATAGTATCTCTTTTATAAATAGCATGTGCATGCTCCCGATAAGGAGTGGTGATGCACAAACATTTTCCAATGCAGTTTCAGGTTAATGGATGCCCTATGTTGTGGTATGGCAATACATATCAGTTTGTAGCATGGTTATTAGTTATCTCTATCCCGAAAAAGCTGTTCTTAAATGGTGAATCTCAAAACAAATGATAGATGTCCGGTCATAAGTGCACTGCAAGTAAAAGCATTTTAATTGACACCAATCTCATGGCAAATTTCAGCGGCCTGCTGTGCTCGTTTTGACACCTCACACCTAACGAAGACAATTATTGTAACCCTGGTCGTGCACGTGGGAAGTGGAAGCAGAGACAGTGCCGGCTGCACTGGTTACACTGCGGTGCTGTGTCGAGCTGTCCGGCTGGACCCGACCGGTCACCGACGACGTGCACGCGCGCAGGTCAGGTCTACTGGGCCAAGGACATCATATTCCTGGTGACGGAGCACGAGCAGCTGGGCACCGCCGCCTGGCTGGCCGCCTACTACCAGGTGGTGCCTGGCCATGGGGTGATCAGAGCTGGTGACCTGCCGGCCCGTGCCGGCTCTATACAGGTGAGCCCGGGGCGGGGATGGCCGCCTACTACCAGGTGGCGCCTGGCCATGGGGTGATCAGAGCTGGCGACCTGCCGGCCCGTGCCGGCTCTATACAGGTGAGCTCTACCGCCTGCTGTCACGTGATGTCAGGTGAGCTCTACCGCCTACTGTCACGTGATGTCAGGTGAGCTCTCGCCTGGCCGGCCGCCTACTACCAGGTGGCGCCTGGCCATGGAGTGATCAGAGCTGGCGACCTGCCGGCCCGTGCTGGCTCTATACAGGTGAGCTCTACCGCCTGCTGTCACGTGATGTCAGGTGAGCTCTACCGCCTACTGTCACGTGATGTCAGGTGAGCTCTCGCCTGGCCGGCCGCCTACTACCAGGGGGCCCTGGCCATGGGGTGATCAGAGCTGGTGACCTGCCGGCCCGTGCCGGCTCTATACAGGTGAGCCCGGGGCGGGGATGGCCGCCTACTACCAGGTGGCGCCTGGCCATGGAGTGATCAGAGCTGGCGACCTGCCGGCCCGTGCTGGCTCTATACAGGTGAGCTCTACCGCCTACTCTCACGTGATGTCAGGTGAGCTCTCGCCTGGCCGGCCGCCTACTACCAGGTGGCGCCTGGCCATGGGGTGATCAGAGCTGGCGACCTGCCGGCTCGTGCCGGCTCTATACAGGTGAGCCCGGGGCGGGGATGGCCGAGTGGTTAAGGTGTCGGGCTATGGGTACCAAAGGTCCCGGGTTCGACTCTAGCGCCACTCAGGACATTTTCCAATCCCGCGGCCCACCGGCGAAACAGTGTGGGCGGCGCCATTAGCCGTGAATGTGCATAAAGTGTGTCGTGAACCAACCAATAAACAAACAATACAGGTGAGCCCGCGACTGGCTGGCCGCCTACTACCTACCAAGTGAACAGTATCCCGCTCCCCTCCCTGCCGGTTGTGTTCAGTAGAACTCCTGTCTAAACGCAATGTGGCGGTGGGGATGGCGGAGTGGTTAAGTGGTTGTTGATCTCTGGATACCAAGGTCCCGGGTTCAACACTAGCAGCACGCGGAATATCTTCCAATCTCGCGGCCCATTGGCGAAACAGTGTGCGGCGTCATTAGCCGTAGCCGTGCGTTAAGTGTGTCGTGAGCCACCCAATAAGCAAACAACAAGAACTATAATAAGACAATAAGGTACAACATGGGATGATGAATAATAAGATAAACATCATAAGACAGCCACTTTTCATTAGGTGTGAATGCCAGCAACCTTCCTTGTTGTTCCAACGTCTCGGCATGGCATCGGGAAATAGTATGGAAAGCACACAGCGTGCATATATGTATCGGGGCAGCCTCCACCCTGTGGTGATTCGGGGTCAGCGTCACACGTGCGCCCGCACCAGAGAGGTCGGGGTCACATTGGCACCCACACCAGCGGGGTTAGGCTCACAATAGCACCCGCGCCAGAGGGGTCAGGCTCACATTGGCACCCGCACCAGCGAGGTCAGGCTCACATTGGCACCCGCTCCGCGAGGTCAAGCTCACACTGGCACCCACACCAGCGAGGTCAAGGTCACATTGGCACCCTCACCGGTGAGGTCAGGCTCACATTGGCACCCGCACCACCGAGGTCAGGCTCACACTGGCACCGATACCAGCGAGGTCAGGCTCACATTGGCACCCACACCAGCGAGGTCAGGCTCACACTGGCACAGATACCAGCGACGTCAGGGTCGCACGTGCACCGCCACCGGTCAGGTTAAGGTCACATCTGCAACCCCTCTGGCCGAGCCAGAGCATGTTCTCCCTAGTTTCGGGGCAGGGTTGTACTGACATCTACACTGGCGGTTTCAGGATCACACCTGCGTTCGTACTAGCTGTCGATACCACACTGCCCCCGCCCCCACCCCACCCCGCGCACACTTCCCCAGTGAGAGTGATACTCCCTTCACCCTTCCGGAGGATGCTTCTCGATCCGAACTGGGATTTTTATCATATAGCGCATGCGCTTCTTGACTCGGGAGCTCTGTGGAAGCTTGATCTGTTGAGTGCTGAGAAATTAGGGCAAAACGATGTGAACGAATGAAGGCATGGTATGGTGTGATGGTATGTGGCAGCTCAGGTAGAATTCAGCTAGTCTCAGGGTTGGATTAGTACTTTGTTGTCCTGGTTGTGTAAAGGAAACCTTTTGTGTAATCAGATCAGGAAAGGCTATTTTCTTCAAACGTATGACATCAGAATCTTAGTTTGCACTCTCCAGTGAGGTTTGAGCACTTTATCACAAACGAGCTCATTTTCACCCAGCACCATTCAACCTCCAGATGAGAAAAACGGATAATTTGTATGAGCGGATAATGTTTTGGGTGCCGATAATCCAGAAGCAGGCCATTTGCCCAGCCCCGGTGAAGCCTCACCAGCGAAAGTCGGAACGACCCGGTAAGACGGCAGGTTGTCGGGAGCAGTGCGTCCTGCCGATAGGCGGCCGTGAACCTGGAGGTGGAGTCGACCACCATCAGTCACGTGGACGTGGCCGTGGAGGGGCTGAACGGCCAGCTGCCCAACCTGGACCTGGTCAAGATGGCACACTGGATCCTGCACCAGGAGTATGTGCAGCATACCACACAGAACAGAGTGAGCAGAACGCGCCACGAGCATGTGTGCTCCGAAAACGGGGTTTGGTATTTTGACGTTGATCGCAGAACGCGGGTGCACTGGCCTGAAGGTTCGCCATTAGCAGGTGTACATTGTGCAGTTGATCCTCGAGAGTTTTTCGCTTGATGTGTCCTACCAAAAGAAATACGCGGCTTTATCGCAATTGCGGGCGAAGTACATGGCTTCGGTTTCCTCTCCAAGTTCTATATGGAGGTAGTGTTCTTTTTTGTCTCTTCTTTTTCTTTTCTTTTCTCGAATGGCTTGTGTGAGTGAAGTTCTGTGAAAACAGAAAGTTCCTAGAATAGTCATCTTTAGCTCTCTCTCTCACTCTCTCTCTCTCTCTCTCTCTCTCTCTCTCTCTCTCTCTCTCTCTCTCTCTCTCTCTCTCTCTCTCTCTCTCTCTCTCTCTCTCTCTCTCTCTCTCTCTCTCTCTCTCTCTCTCTCTCTCTCTCTCTCTCTCTCTCTCTCTCTCTCTCTCTCTCTCTCTCTCTCTCTCTCTCTCTCTCTCTCTCTGTCTCTGTCTCTGTCTCTGTCTCTCTCTGTCTCTGTCTCTGTCTCTGTCTCTGTCTCTGTCTCTGTCTCTGTCTCTGTCTCTGTCTCTGTCTCTGTCTCTGTCTCTGTCTCTCTCTCTCTCTCTCTGTCTCTGTCTCTGTCTCTGTCTCTGTCTCTGTCTCTGTCTCTGTCTCTGTCTCTCTCTGTCTCTCTCTGTCTCTGTCTCTGTCTCTGTCTCTCTGTCTCTGTCTCTGTCTCTGTCTCTTCTCTGTCTCTCTGTCTCTGTCTCTCTGTCTCTCTGTCTCTCTGTCTCTCTGTCTCTCTGTCTCTCTGTCTCTCTGTCTCTCTGTCTCTCTGTCTCTCTGTCTCTCTCTCTCTCTCTCTCTGTCTCTCTGTCTCTCTGTCTCTCTGTCTCTCTGTCTCTCTGTCTCTCTGTCTCGCTCTCGCTCTCGCTTGTTTTTACCTCACGATTTGACGCCGATAATAGTATCGGTTTTTCTCCTGAGCATGTACAGATCGTAACTTACGTGCATTTTCTATGGTTATCTAATTCATCCATCTCTGTGTATTGGTGCGGGACGCTATGCAAGCCTAGAAGTGTTCTATGCATGTTCATGCAAATGAAAGTAAAAGTATTGTATTGCTACAACAGGGTTAAAATGTTGTTTTTTCGTTAGGTGTGAGATGTCGAAACGGGCACAGAAGGATGTCGAAATTTGCCATGGAATTAGTGTCAACTAAAGTGCTTTTGATGTTTTCTTCAGACTCAAATTTGAGCCAATGACGTAGGTACTTATGACTGTACATTTGTCATTTGCTTTGATATTCATAATTTAGGAAGAGCCGTATTCAGGACAGGGAGAAAATTACCGATGCTATAATTTGGTATCGTACGCCATATCATATAGTTAATCCCTTAACCCAAAATTTCGTTGCGAAATGTCCGTGTGTCACTATTCCTTATTAGGAGCATTGACATGATAATTATAAGCGAGATGCTGGTAGAAAGGGCACGCAGACTTCATAAGTACGCATCATGGAGCAGGATGTCGATACTTCTTGGAGAAGGATGTCGATTGAGCGTCCAGAAAGTGGTATTTTCCACCCTATTTGACGAATAATTTATAACTGTGCTACAAAGAAGTATATTACTACCATTTACATCTTTCGCCAGAATAAATGAAGTTTGTATGCACAGCTGACACTCCACTAAGCACACGTTCGGACTTCCTGTGCATGGGTGCGTGCGTCGGTAGGATTGTCGGTGACCGTGCGTGCATACGTTTGTGTTGAAATGTGCGTGCGTGCGTGTTCGTACTGGTGTGCACATGTGCGTGCGTTTGTGTTGGGTTGTGCGTGTGTGCTTGTTCGTGTTAGTATACATATGTGCGTGTTCGTGTTTGTGCTGGCGTACATATGTGTGAAAAATGATCAATTCTGGTCAAAGCGCGCTAAAGCTCATATAATTAACATCTGTGTGTGCGTGTTCGTGTTGGTGTGCATATGTGCGTGCGTGCGACTGGGCGCTGATCTAGCCACAGTTGGATGGGCGCAACATGACCATAGTTGTCGACGCGCCCTAAAGCCCAAATAACTAACTAACTGGCCCCAGTTGGACCACCAGCGGCCGACCTCTGAGGACGGGTACCGGCACTCACTGCAGACCCTGCTGTCGATGGTGGTCAGCCAGGCGGCCGGCACGCCCACCGGCAACCACGGCCACTTCAACCAGTGAGTGGCCGCCGCCGGCACAGCGCTGGCCAGCCGCGCGCCGTGCCGACGCTCGGGTCAACTGCAGTCCGCTGGTCGCGATACGCGCTGCCTGCTGTATTGCGGTTGGGGTACACGCCACCTATTGTTGGGCGCAAAGGTCAACTGCAGTCTGCTGGTCGCGATACGCGCTGCCCACTGTGTTGCGGTTGGGGTACACGCCACCTATTGTTTGGCACAAAGGTAATTGCAGTCTGCTGGTCGCGATACGCGCTGCCGACTGTGTTGCGGTTGGGGTACGCGCCACCTATTGTTGGGCGCAAAATGACTCCAGATGTCGACGCGCCCTTAAACTCCAATCCACCACCACGCCACCTACTGTCTGATGGTTGCGACCCACGTTACATCGCGTGATGGCCTTGCCTTGCGTGATGGTTGGGACACTTTTTTTTTTTTTTTTTTTTTTTCCCCTTTTTTTTTTTTTTTTTGGTGTTTTCCCCCGCCTCCTGTTTGATGGTTGGGTCCACATTGCCTCTTGTGTGATGGTTGGGGTCCGCACCGCCTACTAATGGGCGCTGTGTGACCGAAGCAGTCGATGCGTCCCTTAGCCCAATAACCAATCAACCAACATCGCCTATTATATGATGGTTGGGGACCACACCAGGTACTGTATGCTGGCCGGGACTCACACTGTCATACCGACATGCCACCATATGGCTGTGTGTCTGTGCATGTTGTATGCGTCTCTGCTGGCGACTGGGACCTAATGTGATGGTGTGCGATTGCGATGTTGCTAATATTCGGCCCACTCTCCCATTCAAGTGTTATGTGGAACGCGATTATTCAGCCGGTCGTTTCTCCGGTCGTCTTCAGTTGTTGGCCCCACAGTCTGACGACAATTGGAGAAACAGCACTCAGCACACTGTATTCCATCCAACACACCGGACTTCAACAACGGGAGCGCTGCATGACATCCGTTGTCGATGCGCCCCTAAACCCCAATAACTAACTAAAGATGCCAGCAACGGTTAGAATATTGCTAGCATCGGCACTAACGATATATCACTAACATATGGGCAAGCCACGCTGTGTGTATGTGTGTGTGCGAATGTGTGACTGACATGCTGATGCTGTGTATGTGTATGTCTGCGTGTGCTGTGTGCGTGTGCTGTGTGTGACCGACACTGTGACGTGAGGTACGGTATCCAGGCTGTGACGCTGTGTGTGACCGACACTGGCGCAGGCCCCACCCGGTACGGTATCCAGGCGGACGCGTGTGACCGACACGTGCGGGGTCGGTATCAGGCGGACGCCCGACACGTGACGGGGTCGGTACCAGGCGGACGCGTGGACCGACACGACGGAGGTCGGTATCCAGGCGGACGCGTGTGCCGACACACGCTGTTGACGAACTGACCGCCCTAGACTGACGCTATGTGGACCGAACTGACGCCGTGTGTGACCGAGACTGTGACGCTGTGTGTGACCGAGACTGTGACGCTGTGTGTGACCGAGACTGTGACGTGAGGTACGGTATCCAGGCTGTGACGCTGTGTGTGACCGAGACTGTGACGCTGTTTGTGACTGAGACTGTGACGCTATGTGTGACCTAGACTGACGCTATGTGTGACCGAGACTGTGACGCCGTGTGTGACCGAGACTGTGACGCTGTGTGTGACCGAGACTGTGACGCTGTGTGTGACCGAGACTGTGACGCTGTGTGTGACCGTGCCTGTGACGCCAGGTACGGTATCCAGGCTGTGACGCTGTGTGTGACCGTGCCTGTGACGCTGTGTGTGACCGAGACTGTGACGCTGTGTGTGACCGTGCCTGTGACGCCAGGTACGGTATCCAGGCAGTGACGCTGTGTGTGATCGTGACCGTGACTGTGACGCCAGGTACGGTATCCAGGCAGTGACGCTGTGTGTGACCGTGCCTGTGACGCTGTGTGTGACCGTGACTGTGACACCAGGTACGGTATCCAGGCGGTGACGCTGTGTGTGACCGTGACCGTGACTGTGACGCCAGGTACGGTATCCAGGCTGTGACGCTGCGCGCCGTCGACGACCCGTCCATGCCGGGGTACCGGACGGGCCTGCCTCATCTGAGTCGCGTGCTAGAGGGTGTCTTCCGCTCGCTCAACAACCTGCTGGAGCGCTTCCACCAGAGCTTCTTCTTCTACCTGCTGCCGGCCACCGGCAGATACATCTCCATCGGTGGGTCTATGACGTCCGCTTCCAGTGACGTCATTGAGCTGGTCTGATTGCATTGGCTGATCACGCATCCACAAAGACTATCCTGAGAGCCTTAATTCCACAGAATGTTGTAGGATGATTTGATGTGCTCGCTATCAATGTCGACTGCGTTGCAGATTATGTATATTGGGTGTATGTATATCATGTGAAATGCACCGGACATGTGAATATGACAGTGGAATATACATCATGTCCTTCATTTCGTCCTTTATCAATCCAACTTATAGCCAATTTACTCACGGGCATGCAGAAAAATTTGCTATAGCTGTCCGTCCGTTCGTTGTGTAGCGGTGTGAAGGCGGCCGTTGCCTCACAGCTAAGCTTGTCCTCTGCCCTGGTTTGACGGGAGGTTTCAAGGTGATTGTATACCGTAACCAGGTACCAGTTGCGGCCAGTGCTTAGTACTCCTCATTGGTCCTGATATCTCGAAAGGTGTGTGGGGTCCGATGTCAATTTTGACATTATTCATGGTTCATCAGCGGTGTTTTTGGTTTTCATGTGTTTCGTGTGTTTTTATTCAACCGTAAATATTGGATTAGAAGTATTAATAAGTACACCGAAGTGTTACAATCGAGGTGTTAAGTTGTCCGTGTCGGACTGCCGCCGTATTGCGAGATCAGTTGTTGGACCAGAGCAGTTCCTTCGCGGTGCATCGACCTAATGAAAAGCCTATGTAAATACTGAGGGTAGGTGGAATAACCTTCCCGGGCGCAAATTGGTTTCTACTGTTTGGTATTGCCATCACGCTGGTAGCCTGTGGGCTTGTAATAGCCTGACTAACCAGAGAAGGCAACACATTAAGCTGTATTATTCTGGTGGAATCGCCTCCACACTCCACACACCAAACGCCCTCCATTAGGCCCAGGACTGTGTCGCCATGCGTTGTGCACCAGGCATGCTTGCGATTAGCTTCTTCTGCTTTGATGTCGCTGACATTTAGCCACGCCCATCGTGCATGGGCTCGTTTGGTTGGTTCTCCGTCCGGTAAATGCAACCTGGCGCTCCTTGTCTCGCGGTCGATGGCAGAGCGCCAACTGAACCGTGGGTAAAACCGTGGCTTTCGACGGCATGTGCGTATCGGGCGAGAGTGCGCGCTCTTAAAAGTCCTCATTTTATATCAGCATAGCCCGATCTGGGGTATTTTCACTCTTTGATGATCGCGTGTGCTAGGTTATTGTGGAGTGTGGGATCGGTATTGGTGGGGGGGGGGGGGGAGGTGGAGAACGTGGGATGAGTTACATGCACTTATACACTTATTGAGGGGTGTCACCAGAACGTGGTCGTGGTGACGAATATGGCTGGAAAGCGCCGCTGGACAGGTGCAGCGCCTCGTCCAGGGATTGTTCACTGCAGGGTCGGGCGAAAAAACAGCTCCCGAGCGTTAGTTTTCCCCGGTAGTAATAATTAAATGGGAAGTCGAGTTTGACTGGGGGAGGGTGACGATGTTATCACATAAAATTCTGGTGATGAACGAGCCTGTAAGCGGACTGAATACGGACGGATCGGTTACCGGACGAGGGCAGTCGGAATGGAATGTCGAGTGTGAAGACTGAC
Organism: Imbricaverruca yamaguchii; assembly: GCA_034440575.1. Taxonomy (NCBI): domain Eukaryota; kingdom Metazoa; phylum Arthropoda; class Thecostraca; family Neoverrucidae; genus Imbricaverruca; species Imbricaverruca yamaguchii. Next base: position 1,709,376 of record JAOTOL010001631.1, on the reverse strand, counting down.
ACCTTAAAACGTCTATTTTAGCTCATGAACATACTTATTTGTTTTAAAATGCATCCACGTTGTTCAGCCATGCAGCACATATGTAACGTTTGTACTTATGCAACACTGTTCTAGCCCGAGCTCTGTGCGCTCCAGGTCTATACATGCCTCCGTTCGCGATGATAGCCGTCGGCATTGTGCTGAAGGCGCTCACGTGCTGGCTGCGCTTCTCCGGCTCCAGCGACACCGGTGAAGTTGCTTCGTCAGGCTCTCCTAGTGTCTCTGGCGGCTCTCCTAGTGTCTCGGGCACTCCTGGTGTGTCGGGCGGCACTCCTGGTGTGTCGGGCACTCCTGGTGTGTCGGGCACTCCTGGTGCGCCGGACGCTGCAGGCGCCGCCGGCAGCTGGGCCGACGGTGCGCCTGATAAGCCGGTGACGCCGAAGCCCATGGGCCAGGTGAGCTCGCCACAGCTGAGTGGTGGGTCATGTTCCACTCAATGTCCCAGGCGGGTGACGCCGAAGCCCATGGGCCAGGTGAGCCTACCACAGCTGAGGGTAGGTCATGTTCCACCCAATGTCCAAGGCGGGTGACGCCGAAGCCCATGGGCCAGGTGAGCCCACCACAGCTGAGGGGTGGGTCATGTTCCACCCAACGTCCCAGCCGTCCATATATGTATCCCACATATGATGATGTACTTCTTACTCGCAGCTAGAACGGTATAGTTTATAAATTATGCATTGGATATCTTCTGTACATTATCGTGTTTATGGCGTTGTGTGATCTGGTCGGCAATCACTGGAAGCCTCACCTTAATATTATTCTCGGTATTATGCTTAGGGTCGATGCGATATTGCGGACGAAATTATTTCATTGAGTTTCAAGCGCAAAATGGTGGAAATTATGGGTTCATGGCATCATGCCACGTAGTGAACCCATGCTTGGGCATGCCTGAGTCGCATGTGGTCGGTTAAATGAATGCTCCCCACGGTGTGCCGCGTGGTACGCCCAAACAGTGTTGCAAATATTCACCCCAGCTGATGCGTACGACTACCGCAGGCAGTGTGCATTGGGTCGCATATAGCAGTCGTGATGAACAGATCATGTCCACATGCTCATTTGCGCCATCTTGCACGCTGTCATTGGAGCTGGGGTTGGTGCGCGAGACATGGGTTGCATGCAGCCCCATAGCTAGTGTGTGCGTATGGATGGCTGGTTATGCCATTATGCACATAGGTGCCATGGGCAACATGTGTGCGCCAGGTGGTTCGGCTTCCATCTAAAGCTCCTTTCTGCTTCTGTTTTTTTTCTTTGCCATGATTGCGTCAGCGCATGTGATAATAATACTGCGGAGCCGGTGCAGTACCTGGTATTATTATGTGGACAGTCCTGGTATGCCGGTTAGCAGTACCTGGTGTGCTGCTGTCGACAGCTAACATGATGTGACGATACAGTACGACAGCTTACGTGATGTACCGCTGCAGTACGACAGCTGACGTGACATACCGGTACAGTATGACAGCTGACGTGATATACCGGTACAGTATGACAGCTGACGTGAGGTCCCAGTGCAGTACAACCAGTGTGGTGCACCCGTACAGGTCGACAGCTGACGTTATGAACCGGTGCAGTACGCCACCTGACGTGATATACCAGTACAGTACAACAGCTTACGTGATGTACCGCTGCAGTACGATAGCTGACGTGGTGTACCAGTGCAGTGCGGCAGCTGACGTTATGTACCGGTACAGTACGGCACCTGGCGTTATGTACCGTTACAGTACACCTGGCGTGATACACCAGTGCATCACGACAGCTGATGTGATATATTGATAGGAGACGACATGCGTGCTGTACAGATGCTGTGTGACGATGTCGGCAGGCATTGTAAAATAATTCACCATGTGGCCTGGAAATTCACAGTTAATGGACTTGTGCTATTTCATCCTCGTCTTAGGTTTTTACCATTTTGCCACATGATGTATGGGCAGTCATCACACACACGACTGGTAAATAATGTAAAATGCATGTAACTGAAGTGAAAGGAAGCTTTTTAATCCTTAAGTGGCAATCCTGTATTTTCTTCCAATCTTTCACTAATCCCAAGCAACTTCTACCTTCATCCACACAGTTAATAGTGAAGTAATTTTATGACACTGTCGGCAGGACTGGCGCGCTGCCGGCCTGTCGAGCCTCATCACCACGCTGGTGCTGAGCCACGCCGCCGGCGCCGTGACGCTCTCCTCTCTGGCACCCGCCACACGCGTGCTGGCCGACCTGGGCGTGGCCACCGAGGAGGGCGTGTTCGCCTGGCTGGCCGCGGTCGCCGCCGCCACCCTGCTGTCGCCGCTCGTCGTCAGACGGTGAGATACATCCGCCGAGTCGGACGGTGAGATGCACCTGCCGAGTCAGACGGTGAGATGCACCTGCCGAGTCAGACGGTGAGATGCACCTGCTGAGTCAGACGGTGAGATGCACCTGCTGAGTCAGACGGTGATATACACCTGCCCCATCAGGCAGTGAACAATACCTCATGACCAATGAAGTCGATGTGCCCTAAGGCCCAAATAGCTAACTAACCTGCCCCGTCAGACGGTGAGTTACCCGTGTCAGAAGTAAGCAACGCCTGACACTTAAGACGGTGGGACGCACCCACCTCGGCAGACGATGGGCTCGAACCGCCCTGCCAGGTGGTGAGATACATCTGCCCTGTCAGATGGTGAGGTGCGCCTACTCGGGCCGTGGGATCGCGGTGGCTCAGTCGGTACGACGTCCGGCACTTGAGCGTAATGTCCTGGGTTCGCATCCCACAGCCAGCCAGGTTCGCATCCCACAGTCCAGATGTAGTGGTATGTGTGAGTTTGATGGACCAGATGTGACTGTACATGTGTTCGACAGGTCAGATATGGCGGTGCGTTTTTCGATGGGCCAGATGTAGCGGTGTGTTTACGATATACCAGATGTAGCGGTAAGCTTGTTCGATGGGTCAGATGTGACGGCGGCTTGTTCCTCAGGCGGCTGACCCCGGCCGGCCAGCAGCTGTCGCGCTGCCTGGCGCTGGTTGAGCTCGGCCTGTTCGTCTTCACGTCGGCACTGTTCAATATCTCGGCAGCGCTGATCGTGACGACCATCTACACTCCCGTGGCACTATCTGCCAAACGCTACAGGTACGGCAACACTATAGATACGACAGGGAACTGTGGTGCCAGTGTGGCATGGAACTGTCTGCCACACACCACAGGTACGGCAGGGAACTGTCTGCCACACACCACAGGTACGGCAGGGAACTGTCTGCCACACACCACAGGTACGGCAGGGAACTGTCTGCCACACACCACAGGTACGGCAGGGAACTGTCTGCCACACAGCGCGAGTGTGGCAGGGAACAGTGCCACACACCACAGGTACGGCAGGGAACTGTCTGTCACACACCACAGGTATGGCAGGAAACTGTCTGCCACACAGCACGAGTGTGGCAGGGAACTGTGCTACACACCACAGGTACGGCAGGGAACTGTCTGCCACACAGCGCGAGTGTGGCAGGGAACAGTCTGCCACACACCACAGGTATGGCAGGGAACTGTCTGCCACACAGCACAGGTACGGCAGGACTGGTCACACACCACAGGTACGACAGGAAACCGTGTACCACACAGCGCGAGTGTGGCAGGAAACAGTCTGCCACACTCCGCAGGTACGGCAGGGAACTGTCTGTCACACACCACAGGTACGGCAGGGAACTGTCTGCCACACACCACAGGTACGGCAGGAAACTGTGTACCACACAGCGCGAGTATGGCAGGGAGCTGTCTGCCACACACCACAGGTACGACAAGGAACTATCTGCCACACACCGCAGGTACGACAGGAAACTGTCATGCACTCTGACTACTCATGAGGTTGTGGACTGTCTCTCACACGCCACATGTCCGTCACGGGAGGTAGCCGTCTGTCACACACTACCAGCATGATAAGGCACTGTTAGGCATTGCAGATCCTAGGTGTCCTACTGGTGCACCTGTCTTCCCTGAACTGACTGGTACTGTGCCGCAGATCTGCAGTGGGTCTCTCTGCTGCTGGTGCACCTCTCCACCCTGTACTGACTGGTACTGTGTCGCAGGTCGGTGGTGGGGCGGCTGGGAGCTACCGTCTGCCTGTTGCTGGTGCACCCCTTCGCGCTGCAGCTGGCGGCGGTGACGCTGGGTGCGCTCGCCCAGACTGACGGCGTTCTCGACACGGGCCTGCTGTTCCGCGTACTCGAGGCCGACCGCCGCGCGCTCACAGTCGCCCTGGTGGACTCGTTCATCTACGGCGCTCGCCTGCTGGACGTGTCGTGCACCGTGCTGCTGCCCGTCTGGCTGCAGCTGTGGAGTCTGGTGCACTGCGCGCAGGTCTGAGTCGGGGCGGTCCGGAACCTGCTCCGCCGCTCTCAGGCGCTCCACTCTGCCAGGTGTTTGTGTGTCACCTGGTGAACCTCCGCCGCGCCCACTGTCGGTCTTGTGGGCTGCGTGGCGTAGCCGACGCACCCGAACGCTGCAGCGGCGGCTCGCCGTCTCGCCGTGGCGGCACTAGTCTGATCTGTGTTGTTGGTGAGCGCGTCACTGAGCCGAGAGTGGTGTGCTTGAGAGTGGTGCTCGCGCTGCAGAGTTCACTCTGCCATACCGTTGTGGCGCTGTCATGTGTTTTAAAGCGTATGTTGGTTGCGAAGTGGTATGTTTAGTTTGCGACGGGTGAGCTCTCTCACGTTGGGGAGCACGGTGCTGCGTTTTGTTTTCTGAGTGAGATGTGTACGGTAAGACCGGATGGTTGCGGCGGGTGTGGAGTATAACCACCGAGCAAACGTATTTGCACTCGCGAGTGTTGATGCCAGCCAACGTGGCGCTTCAATGCATTTTGCTCACGCTCATGCTCATGGCCAGAACCAGTCAACATTTCGTTTGGAGACAATACTCTGACGCAGGGAGTCGATACTCTGACGGGGTGGGATGGAGACATTGTGCTAACCGCAACTGACTTGGGAAAACTGACCGTCACAACCATCCGAGTCGAATATGACAGACCCGGGACATAGGAATGTGTGCACATAGAAGACATTCCGGTAAATTCGATAGGTTTTCCTGCACCGTTCCAGCTGGATAGTGTTGTGACATGGTGTGTGAGCTGGATGGATTCCGTACCGCAGCCGTGTTTCGGTCGCTACTACAACGAACGTTGATCACGGATGCGGTGTTGCGGGCTGATTTTGGCTAATTGCGTCGTCATTGTTTGCTGCATTGCCAGCTAATATTACTTCCACATGAGCCCGGGTTGTATGCAACATGGTGTCACGTCCAAAGAACCTTTCACCTACAACATGGTGTCACCTTTCACCTAGTTATCTTCGATCCAAGGACATTTTTGGCTGCCAACTTGGCATGGCAGTAGCAGTAGCAATTTCTACCAATACATACTGTGTACCGCGCAATTTGGCTTTACACCGAATTCGTTATTATGGATGAGTAACTTCGCATGGTGTTATCCATTATTGCAATCACCTGAACTGTACTGTGTGCATCGCCGGTAGGACCCTATACAACAGATATGGGGATTACACCACTCCACCACTACAACCACCGCCAGCGGGGCCACACACAGCACCCACGGGAATCACATCACTCCACCACTACATCCACCACCAGCGGGGCCACACACAGCACACACGAGGACCACACCACTCCACCACTACATCCACCGCCAGCGGGGCCACACACGAGGACCACACCACTCCACCACTACATCCACCACCAGCGAGGCCACACACAGCACAAACGAGAACCACACCACTCCACCACTACATCCACCACCAGCGGGGCCACACACAGCACACACGAGCACCACGCCACTCCACCACTACATCCACCGCCGGTAGGACCCTATACAACACATACGGGGACCACACCACTCCACCACTACATTCACCGCCAGCACGTGCGTCGGGTACACAGGAGACGGACAAAGGAGACGTGTTAGGGAGCAGGGGCATCCCCCGGTGGCCAGCTCCGACGGGCCGGGAATGGGAGACCAAAACGTTCTACTTTGTCGGCCCGTGGATGCCGGCATTTTGGAGGATTGAAGCCGTGTGATCGCCTGGATAGATAAAAGTCACGCTCGGATGGTTGGCGGTCCAAGGATTAAAAGCTGATGAACTTGAAACAAACGCGGTAAGTCAGTATCAAATAAAGACCTTCGCCGTACACGGGAGGTGAGGGAACAGTGTGACGCTACGCGCAACGAGGAGCGAGCCGACTGGGCACCGAATGGCCTGCCTCGGCCGGCACGGCCGTCGGTTGCGTGACCCCGGGTCACTGGACTGACCGTTCGTCACGTGACTCACCCCTGGCGGCCGGCCGGGAGACTACCATCCGGACAGCGGATGGGTTCGATTCAACAGGTGGATCCTTCTGGTTGGTTATTTGGGCTTATGGGCGCATCGACTGCTTCGATCATACAGCGCCCAGTGGATCCTTCTGGGCGATGTTCGCGTCTGCAACGCCGCCGTCACTTTCTCCCTGGCTGATGCGCGTGAGCCCGACAGGCGCCGGGCGGCCTCTTCTTCACTGGCGTGGTTGGGCCGACGGATTGAAAGGTCGGAATCCCGTCTGATTAAGAAAACAAAATTTGTCATGTTCTTCCCTGTTCATAGTCGAAAGCGTGGCGCCGTAGCGCCTTTCGTTCGTGATATTCCGAAGAAAGAAAACTCCTTAGAGTTTTCTTGTGGGCGATGGGTGGGCGATCTTCTCCAACGTCATCTCCCAAGGTTGCACATCAAAACACCGACATCGGCTTCATGCATGTATTCATGATGTGATACTCGATACAAGATTACAAACGACAGAGTATGCCGGTCCGGTGACATTACGGCACCGGCGGCACCATGCTGCTCCGAATGACGCCTATGTACACAAGTTGGTGCGACGGCAGAGCGCTGTCGGGCTCCCTCGCGACGGATATCACACTTTCAAGTGGTTTACTCATCCATTCTGATCGATTTACATGTGCTCGCGCGCTGACCCTTTCGGCCAGCACATGGCAGCACGGGCAATCAGCACCCAGCACTCGAATGGGGACAGCTCACGGAGCACGGTGCACGTAGTTAACACAATCGACCGCACAAACAGACACGAGTCTTAGCTCACCAACGGGGACTGTCGATATTCCAAACACATCGGACAAGCTGTACTGCGCCACGCCCCCCCCAGGCGTGACCTCCCGGCGCCTCCGGTTGTTGACGCGGCGGAGCATTAACCGGCCACCGCAATCTATCGATATACAAAATCGCGCGCAATCAAGAAGCCGCAGTTGGTTGTTGGTTTAGGTTGACCCTCGAACTGCGGGGGGGGCAGAAGGAGGGGAGCAAGGATAAGTTGTCCCTGCCTTCACGTTTTTCTGGGATCATTGTCGGACGCATGACGCGATCGCGCTCAGATTTGGCATGCCTGCTGACAATGTGAGAACGCATCATGCGGTATTTCATTTGCTTTGTCCTAGAATCCAGGGTCAGCGAGTTAGACGAGGTTAGTCAGATCACATTTACGATACTTTATTATAGATTACTTTTCTAAGAGGTGTTAGGCAATGGCGCAGCCGCTCCCTAAAAAAGGTGAAGAAGGTAGAGTTTTGCGTGGTGATTAGTCTGAAAATGTTTCATTCCATCTTATGTATTTTTGGTTGTTAATGGGGTTGCCGGACCCCTTGGCCTTCGCCGCTAAACAGGGTGTCAACGGTACGCAAATGTATTGCATATCGATGTGCAGGTTTTTGCGCGAAGAAAATACGCAAACAGTTTGAGTGGCTTCAGCTCAGCTTAGCGGGGCTGGTCAAGGTAAAAGCTATACTGTTTTGCTTCAATGCTCAACATGTCCCACCTCGCCACCCAGCTGTGGTCTCGAGTCGGGAGATTACCCAGCTGCTCTTGGCTGGGTCCCAGCTGTTACTGCATGGATAACCAGCTGACGTCCCGGGGGCCCGGCGATCAATACCAGCGCCTCAGTCTTTGGCAAATTGTTCGATTTATCGCCGCACACCTGAGATCACTGAATCGAAGGAAAAAACCTGACCACAACTAATAAAATACGTTAGAATGACGATCAACCAACCGCCATGCGTACGTTGTGCCAACGCTATAAAATGAGGTAATCTTACATGGCGTACGAACCTATGTGCAAGACATCCATTTCAACCGTTGGTGCTTTTCGATTCCTTACACCGATAAGGCCTCTGGATCCATATGCATTTCACAACAATATTTACATACATTACACAAATCATTACATCGCCCCAACGACCGCTCTACAAAAGGTCGCCTGCACTTAAAGCCTGCACAGTTAGTTGCATACGATGGCGGTGCGAACGCGTTTGCAGAAGCTGACGAGAAACTCAGCTGGAGACCGTTCACATGCCAGTCGCAGGTGACTTGCTGACGTCACAGTTCACGTCACTGCTGACGATGCCCCGCCCCACCGCCTCCTGACGGCCAGCAATACTGATTAGTCCCCAGCGCATTCACCACGCGCAGTGCTATCCCAGCGACCACTGTACAGTGAGTGCTGGTGTCACCCCCGCGTCACTGTGCAATGAGTGCTGATGTCACCTCTGCCACCAAATTAGGTGGGCTGATGCGCTATCACTGGGCAATCATTCGAGCCTCTTCACTGCCACCCGGGCACTAATATCGCCACCGTCATTGCACGAGAAGTAGCCATGCATTTGTCACGGCAACCGAGCACTAGTGTTAGCAATGTCCCTCTTCAGAGCGCTGGGTCGTCACAGTCGTGCTCAGTTGGTTGTGGGTCCGTCACGAGGACACTCGAAGGACCAGTGGCAGTCCTACAGGACCACGGGCCGGTCACTGGCCGTCCCACAGGACCGCAGATCACCGTCCCACAAGGTCACGGGCCAGTCACTGGCCGTCCCACAGGGCCGCGGATCGCCGTCCCACAAGGCCACGGGCCAGTCACTGGTCGTCCCACAGGGCCGCGGATCGCCGTCCCACAAGGCCAGTCACTGGCCGTCCTGCAGGACCACGGGCCGGTCACCAGCCGTCCTACAGGACGGTGGCCGGCAGGGACATTATGGTGACCTGGGCCGAGCTGGCTGGCGGCTCGTCTTCGACCAGAGCCACGTGATTCGGCGGCTCAGAGCCGGGCTGATGCCGACCGACCGGCGGCGGCGAGTTTCGCATCCCCGGCGACGACGCGGCCACGTCCTGTCGACAGCCGACGCACGTCACGGGCACGCTCACGGACAAAGCACGGCCGCGTGGAGCCTTTCCGTACGCTGCTCGTCAGAAGCGCGTCTGTGAAATCGTCGCACGTCCGCACGGCTGTGCCGCAGGGTCCGGGCGAGAACACTGATCAAGACGACGAATCGCAGACGAAGCTGTCGCGGACCCAACACCGGCGGAGAGTCCTCAGGAAATGAGACGGGTCCCCAAGACCCATGAAATAGCACCGCATAGCATAGCATAGGAGGACTCTACGATGTGAAACGAGCTCCCCGCCGAGCAGGTAAGGGAGGCAACAGAAAATGCAACGACCCGCCGTGGCAGTCGGATGCAAGGCGGTGATAATGACGAGGATGATGAATTCGAGTTTAGTGGTGCGTTGACTGCCAGGGTCATTTCGCCCGTAATTGTGTTTACAGGCAATCTACAATGCTGCTATATTTTCCAGTTATTGATCCTCAGCAGTGGCGCTAAATCACATCAAAATGTGCTTGTTGAAGGAAGGTAACAATTCCCGTACTCCGGGCTTGTGGGTGGTGACCCGGGTCTGCGGCCGGGAGCGGCGGTACCTTCGCATTGTGCTGCGGCGCCGCCGGCTGCGGCACGATCCGGATGGTGACGTTGTTGTCCTCGCCGCCGACGTCGGCCGGCTCGTGGTCGTGCCGCTGCTCCAGCGGATCGCCCTCCACCATCTCCTGCACGGGCTCCAGCAGGCAGGCGCCGCCGTCGGCGCCGCTGTCGTCGTCGCTGTCGAAGCCGACGGCCGGCGGCGTGCCGACCACCCTGGTGACTGTCAGCTCGGCCATCGGCTCGTCGGGGCTGGACGGCGCCGTGTAGACGGCCGCTCGCTGGTCGGCCAGCGGCGGCACTGCGCACACAGGTGCTGCGGTCACCAGCTGCTGGCGGCGGCACACAGCGACCCACGCTCATACGCGTGAGGTCGCCGTGTGACGCGACTGTCCCGTTTCGTTACCGGGCAGTTTACGACACACCTCATGCGGCGCTGTTAACGGCGCCATTCGCACCGTTTCGCCGGTGCTGCGCAGGATTGGAAAATGTCCGGGTGGTGTGAATGTTGAACCCGGGACGTTTGTATCTCAAGTTCAGCACTAGCCACTCGGTCATCGCCGCCCGGGGTGCTCTCCGACACTGCGGCCGTCGTGTGGTGATGCGGTCTGACACATTTGATGGCAATATGCCCATGAGTAAAAGCAAGAGCAGACAAGTCACATATGTGCTGAACATCAGCATACAGGGGTGCTTTAACGTTCATTTAAATCTAAGTTAGCCATTTGGATATACGGCCTGACGGGAACCCTCTGACGGCTGCACTGCCATCTATTGACAAAACTCACAGTTAATGGTGGGAACGGCTCCCGTCGAAGACATCATGCCGGGCGGGAAGAGTCCCATCATCATGTGCATGTCGGGAAGGCCCACCATGTTGGGCGGACGCGTTCTGCGCGGCGCCGAGCTCGGCGGCTGGTGCGGCAGGGGGCTGTGCTGCTGGTGCGGCAGCGAGTTGAGCCGGTGGTGCGGCATGTAGCTGGGCTGGTGGTGGGGCCGGGGAGCTGGTTGGTGGTGAGGCTGGGTATTTTGTTGGTGATGGGACAGAGGGTTTGGCTGGTGGTGGAGCAAGGGATTCAGCTGGTGGCGTGGCAAGGGGCTTGACTGGTGATGAGGCGCGGAATTGTGCTGGTGGTGCGACAGAGGGCTGTGTTGGTAGTGAGGCGGCGGGTTGGGATGGTGGTGCGGTAGAGAGTTGGGCTCATGGTGATGAGGCAGAGATGTGGGCGTCAGGCCCCGTGGATTGTGTCCGCTGACCAGAGGCGGCGCCGCCAACGGTACTCCACCGTTCCATTCCGCCATAGAAGCCTGTCGACGATGCGAGGCGTCACTTGACAGGTCACACGGGCAGTTCGCTCGACACCCACGTCGCATCGACGGCGCGTTTTTGAACACCGCGTGCTGGTGACGCGAACACTGGCAGTGAGAAGCGGTGAGACGTCACCTTCATCAGCCTTCATCAAAATAAAGCTGCATAGTGGTCTTACCGGCATTACAGCATTGCAGCTGCGAGGGTGGTAGAACCTTGGATTTGAAATGAACGGGGAGGTCGAGAGTGGGCTAACATCAAGATAATATATGATATGACTTATAGCAGGCAATATTCAGATTTGATTCTTTATTCATAGCCTAGTCTGAACAAAGTAGTTGCAGTTCGTCGACGATGCAGCACACACACACACACAAGAACAACAACTTCACCATCAAAGATGAAGCTCATCCAGTAGACCTTAGTCGCCACAGCTTTGACAAATTGTTGGTTATTGGTCTTACGACACATCGACCGTTGAGTCATGTAGCGTCGCCAATCTCTCACACCGATTGGTTGCGGGCGAAGAGTAGTGAGAGGTGAGACTCGAACCCACAACCTTTCGACTGTGATGCGAGCAACTTACCCCTAGACCACTCGTCCCCAGCTTTGGCAAATTGCATACCAGTACAAGTTGTCATTAAGCGGGCTTGGCGAGCTGTAAGCGAAAACCAGGACACCACACCACTGGACTCTTTGTGATGCCAGGAAATCCTTTCCAACTCAAAGTGAAGTAGCAGGCGATTGTATGAGGGATGAGAGGCTGTGGCGGAAATGTGACGCATCAACCAGATAAGTAGCATGTGCTGCACTCAATCGATCCACTCCGTATGGGTTTTGGCGCCGTCCGTCCAGACAATGCTCCAGTACTACAGAATACGTTACGCTGACAAAGTATGACTCGAACAATGCTTTTGATTTCACATTTCTGGAGTCTGCCTGGAACGACCGAAAAGGTAGACCTTAGGAGCAATAGTATGCTGAAGAAAGTCAGGCGTGTCCGATACGTGCGTGGGAGCGGCGGTACCTTCGCATTGTGCTGCGACGCCGCCGGCTGTGGCACGATCCGGATGGTGACGTTGTTGTCCTCGCCGCCGACGTCGGCCGGCTCGTGGTCGTGCCGCTGTTCCAGCGGCTCGCCCTCCACCATCTCCTGCACGGGCTCCAGCAGGCACGCCCCGTCGTCTTCGCCGCTGTCGTCGCCACTGTCGAAGCCGACGGCCGGCGGCGTGCCGACTCGCGAGAACGGGACAGGCGCCGGCTGGTCGGCCACTGTCGCGCCACTCGCCTGCGGCTGCGACACCGCCGGCTGCGACACCGCTGGCTGCGTCACGGCCTGCTGCGACACCGCTGGCTGCGACGCCGCCGGCTGCGACACCACTGGCTGTGATACGGCCTGCTGCGACACCGCTGGCTGTGATACGGCTTGCTGCGACACGGCCTGCTGGGACACCACTGACTGCGACACTGACTGTTGCGATACCGATGACTGCGACATTGCCTGCTGCGACACGGCCTGCTGCGACACGGCCGGCTGCGACACGGCCGGCTTCTCGTCCACCAGCGGCGGCACTGTGGGCACGACAGTCACCGACGTCACACAGGTGTCGCTGAGGTCGCAGGGGTCACAGGGGTCGCTGATGTCACAGGGGCCACAGGGGTCGCTAAGGTCACAGGGGCTACAGAGGTTATCTGAGCCACAGGGGTCGCTGAGGTCACAGGGGCTGCAGGGGTTACCTGGGCCACACTGTCGCCGAGGTCGGCGGAATCGCCTGTGTCATTGGCGCCGCACGACCGAAACAGGCATTGTTCAGCATAGTCGTGCACAATGAGATGGATACAAGCAGTGCAACACGGGGTCACATGGCACAAATACTAGGTCACGTAAGAGGCATCATGGAGTCATGGAGTGGACTCAACCAGGTCACACGCTGATATTGCTCTGAAGTTAAGAAATGGTAGATCAGATATGTATTGAGGATCTGTGTTCGCCATCTTTTTTTCGTTCCCAGCCATCTGTGCTGCTATTAGAGTCTGTCAGTTCCTTTCCGTTTCCTGTGCCTTGTTTTGCGATTCCCCAACACTTTATGTTGCTAGTTTGCTTTCACTACTTCACCGGGCAAATCATGGGCTGCAGCCGGGGAACTATATTTCCATGTTAAAAGTAGACATTATTGGGTGGCCCTGCCGGCATTGGGGGGGGGGGGGGGGCTTTAGAAGCATGCAAAGCTACACGCCTGGACGAAAATGTATTTTCCTGATACCATGCTGTTACGTAATTATAATCACATAGGAACGTAATTGCCTCCATAATACAAATTTCAAATATATTGCATGAAAAAGCAAAGGCAAACAGGTTATACATTTGTTCCGCATTCCATCTCATCTCTTCCTGTTGCGACTTTCCATATGTAACGCTATAACAATTAAATGTTGCTAAAAAGCTTCAAATTGAAATCGGACGTGTTGTGAAAACTATGAGGTTTTGTCTTAATTAAATAAAAGATCACACAAAAGGCGTTTTCAGACATCAGACATATTCAAATAAAGTCCCAGCAATGCATGCGTCGAAATCGATAGGCCTTCCCATACCTGTCCCGGTTGTACCATCGAAGCCGGCCGCACGACCCGGGGCATACATAACGCAAATGAAACGGGGCCATCGCACGCTCGTTGGCGTTTTCAAACGGCTGATGACACTCACGGTTAATGGTGGGGACGGCTCCCGTCGAAGACATCATGCCGGGCGGGAACAGTCCCATCATCATGTGCATGTCGGGAAAGCCCATCGCGTTGGGCGGACGCGTTCTGCGCGGCGCCGAGCTCGGCGGCTGGTGCGGCAGGGGGCTGTGCTGCTGGTGCGGCAGCGAGTTGAGCCGGTGGTGCGGCATGTAGCTGGGCTGGTGGTGGGGCCGCGGCGGCGGCTGGTGGTGCGGCCGCGCGCCCGACTGGTGCTGCGGCAGCGGCAGCGGGCCGGGCCGGTGCTGCGCCAGAGAGGCGGGCGGCTGCTGCCGCGGCTGGTGCCCCGCGGCGCTCAGCGGCGGCCGGCCGACGCCCGACATCGGCAGCGGGTAGGGCGACTGGCCGTTCTGCCGGTGCACCATCAGCTTCGACGTGGGCGCGGCCATGTCCTGCCGATGCGAGTTCGGCGGGGTCAGTGATCGATATGGCAAGGTGGAACTGGCCGGGCCGACGGCTGCTATGGTTGCCAGCGGTCAGACGGCTGCTATAGTTGCCAGCGGTCAGACGGTCCGACGGCTGCTATAGTCGCCAGCGGTCAGACGGCTGCTATAGTTGCCAGCGGTCAGACGGCTGCTATAGTCGCCAGCGGTCAGACAGCTGCTATAGTCGCCAGCGGTCAGACGGCTGCTATGGTTGCCAGCGGTCAGTCGGCTGCTATAGTCGCAAGCGGTACACGGTGCTATAGCCACTAACGGTCCACGGCTGCTATAGTCGCTAACGGTCCACGGCTGCTATAGTCGCTAACGGTCCGCGGCTGCTATAGTCGCTAACGGTCCACGGCTGCTATAGTCGCTAACGGTCCGCGGCTGCTATTGTCGCCAGCTGTCCACGGCTGCTATAGTCGCTAACGGTCAATGGCTGCTATAGTCGCTAACGGTCCACGGCTGCTATAGTCGCCAGCGGTCCACGGCTGCTATAGTCGCCAGCGGTCCACGGCTGCTATAGTCTCCAGCTTGTGCAACTCCTCGCCAGACGGTCTGGCCGAGGGGACCAGGGTGTCCTGTGTGCACGGTCAGTGTAAAGGACTGTTCACACCTGGCGTAATCTTGACGCACTGTCGGAATCGACGCAAAGCTAGCAAACAGTTAGCATGAGGCCCGATGAGTCAGCAAATTCTGTCATTGCGCCGGGCTTGCGTCAGCTGTCTGCCGAGTCCTACAAAAAGCTGGCGATTTTCGAGCGGACAAAGTTGGGTTTTCTCAACTTTTTCCGCTCGGCGCACCAGCGGCCTTGACGCAAGATCGAGAGCCTGCTCGAGATAAACTGCGGTCGCAATATTTGCTGATCTTCAGCGGATGTGGGCCACATCGGCTGAGGTTTTTCAGCTTGTAAGTTGCAACATGTCTCAACATATGCGTCGGGACTCCTTGGGCTCACCGCCTGACAGTTAAGGACTGTTCACACCTAGCGTAATCTGGACACAAAAATGTCAGCGCAATGACAGACTAGTCGGAGTCCTAGTCTGTCATTGCGCTGACATTTTTGTGTCCAGATTACGCTAGGTGTGAACAGTCCTTAACTGTCAGGCGGTGAGCCCGAGGAGTCCAAGGTTCCCTGTGACCAGCGTCAGTGTAGCTCTCAGTCTGGCCCAGGAGTCCAAGGTCCCCTGTGAGCAGCGTCAGTGTAGCTCTCAGTCTAGCCCAGGAGTCCAAGGTCCCCTGTGAGCAGCGTCAGTGTAGCTGTCAGACGGTCTGGTCCAGGAGTCCAAGGTCCCCTGAGAGCAGCGTCAGTGTTGCTGTTAGACGGTCTGGCCAGGAGTCCAGGGTCCCCTGTGAGCAGCGTCAGTGTAGCTGTCAGACGGTCCGGCCCAGGAGTCCAGGGTGCCCTGTGAGCAGCGTCGGTGTAGCTGTCAGTCTGGCCCAGGAGTCCAGGGTCCCCTGTGAGCAGCGTCAGTGTAGCTGTCAGACGGTCCGGCCCAGGAGTCCAGGGTGCCCTGTGAGCAGCGTCAGTGTAGCTGTCAGACGGTCCGGCCCAGGAGTCCAGGGTGCCCTGTGAGCAGCGTCAGTGTAGCTGTCAGTCTGGCCCAGGAGTCCAGGGTCCCCTGTGAGCAGCGTCAGTGTAGCTGTCAGACGGTCCGGCCCAGGAGTCCAGGGTGCCCTGTGAGCAGCGTCAGTGTAGCTGTCAGTCTGGCCCAGGAGTCCAGGGTCCCCTGTGAGCAGCGTCAGTGTAGCTGTCAGTCTGGCCCAGGAGTCCAAGGTCCCCTGTGAGCAGCGTCGGTGTAGCCCAGGGTCCAAGCCCGTAGCCGGTCAGACGGTCTGGCCAGGAGTCCAAGGTCCCCTGTGAACAGCGTCGGTGTAGCCGTCAGACGGTCTGGCCAGGAGTCCAGGGTCCCCTGTGAACAGCGTCGGTGTAGCCGTCAGACGGTCTGGCCAGGAGTCCAAGGTCCCCTGTGAACAGCGTCGGTGTAGCCGTCAGACGGTCTGGCCAGGAGTCCAGGGTCCCCTGTGAGCAGCGTCGGTGTAGCCGTCAGACGGTCTGGCCAGGAGTCCAGGGTCCCCTGTGAACAGCGTCGGTGTAGCCGTCAGACGGTCTGGCCAGGAGTCCAAGGTCTCCTGTGAGCAGCGTCGGTGTAGCCGTCAGACGGTCTGGCCAGGAGTCCAGGGTCCTCTGTGAGCAGCGTCGGTGTAACCGTCAGTCTAGCCCAGGAGTCCAGGGTGCCCTGTGAGCAGCGTCGGTGTAACCGTCAGTCTAGCCCAGGAGTCCAAGGTCCTCTGTGAGCAGCGTCGGTGTAACCGTCAGTCTAGCCCAGGAGTCCAGGGTGACCTGTGAGCAGCGTCGGTGTAACCGTCAGTCTAGCCCATGAGTCCAAGGTCCCCTGTGAGCAGCGTCGGTGTAGCCGTCAGCCGGTGCAGCCGAGGAGTGCAGGGTGCCGGACGCGGCGGACTCACGTTGAGCGGGTGTCCGGCGGCGGCGGCGGCGGCCGCCTTGCTCTCCAGCTGCTCCTTCAGACCGGACGTGTCGCGGAACACCACGGCGCGGATCACGTTGTTGATCGTGTCGTCTGGCCACGTGCCCAGCAGGATGCGCTGCGGACGGCCCCGGCCCTTGGGCCGCAGCTCTGCCGTACAGAATGGCGCGTCACGCGAGGCGTCACGACAGGAGGCGTCACGAGAGGAGGCGTCACAGGGTGTTGTCGCTCAGGACGGCACATGGAGTGTCACACGGGGAGTTGCGCAAAGCGTCACGGAGGGCGCGGCAGAGGGCGTTACACAAGGTGTTACAGAGGTCGTTGCAGCGGGCGTTACGTAATGCGTTACAGATGGTGCTACAGAGGGCGTTACACAAGGCGTTAAAGAGGGCGGTATAGAGGGCGTTGCACAAGGCGTTACAGAGGGCGCGACAGAGGGTGTTACACAATGCGCTACAGATGGTGCTACAGAGGGCGTTACACAAGGCGTTAAAGAGGGCGGTATAGAGGGCGTTGCACAAGGCGTCACAAAGAGCGTTACAGAGGGCGTTATACAATGCATTACAGATGGCGTTACAGAGGACGTTACACAATGCGTTACAGAGGGCGATACAGAGGGCGTTACACAAGGCGCCACAAAGAGCGTTACAGATGGCGTCACGCGGAGCGTTACACAGTGCCGCGCTGGATACCAAGTCTGATCTGGATCGTGGGTGACACGCACCGTGCATGTGCCGTAATCGTTACGGTCGGCGGATCCCACTCCCCTAACTTGTACCGCCTCTGACCGCCGACGAGGTACGTTATGTGCTGCACTTGTTCTCTGATAGTTGTTGACTTGCAAATTTCAGGCAGCTTAGCACGTTCCCCGTCGCGTCGGACATGAAGCAATTTCTGCCTAATAGAGCGGCCAGCCCACGTCATGCCTCGCGACTGTTTCGTCTCCCGTTAGTTATATTCCTTTGGAAGCGCTTCGTTGCGATAGGGGCAATTCCCCCCCGACCCCCCCTCCCCGGTTGAAAACGCTTACACCAGGAAATTCCCCGGCAGGTATGCATGCTGCGATTCGCATCGATGTACAACACAGCGAAGCACTTCAAGACCCAACAGACGTCGGCTCTATTAGATGCCATTACGAAAGGCAATAAATAAACACAGACACAGATGGGCACAACTCGGTGCGCTATGGTGTGCCATAACCGTGTTATTTGTGAACCCAATGTGCCCGCGTGGGCTACCTTTACTGCCGGCGCGGGGGCTTTGACCTTTCGGCAGACGACCGAGCTGACGGCAGTCACTGATTTGGCCACGGTCAGGCAAGTGGCCGGATGAACGGAGCTGGTCGGTGGTCCACGCCAGCTGGACGTCATACTGCCGTCCGAGGCAAGAAAGGCGCAAGTCCCGTGTGCATTCATTGGAACCTACGCCTCTATGTCCACGGTGCATACGGATGCAGTTCAGCTATGAAATGTTGTGATCATCGCCCATATTGATTCAAACTGATCAGAAACATAAGGACGAAAATTGCGTTGACCAAAACTGGGACAAACGCTTATCTTTCTTTGGACGGCAGTACAGCCCAGATGGCCGCCCAGGACTGTGTCTACTGGCCGACACACAGCGTGGGCTCAACATTACAGCCCAGATGGCCGCCCAGGACTGTGTCTACTGACCGACACACAGCGTGGGCCCGACATTACAGCCCAGTTGGCCGCCCAGGACTGTGTCTACTGACCGACACACAACATGGGCTCAACATTACAGCCCAGTTGGCCGCCCAGGACTGTGTCTACTGACCGACACACAGCGTGGGCTCAACATTACAGCCCAGGTGACCGCCCAGGACTGTGTCTGCTGACCGACACACAGCGTGGCCCGACATTACAGCCCAGATGACCGCCTAGGGCTGTGTCTGCTGACCGACACACAGCGTGGGCCCGACATTACAGCCCAGATGGCCGCCCAGGGCTGTGTCTACTGACCGACACACCTCAACATTACGGCCCAGATGACCGCCCAGGGCTGTGTCTACTGACCGACACACAGTGTGGGCCCGACATTACAGCCCAGATGACCGCCTAGGGCTGTGACTACTGACTGGCACACGGTGTCGGCCCGACATTACAGCCCAGATGACCGCCCAGGACTGTGTCTACTGACTGGCACACGGTGTGGGCTCAACATTACAGCCCAGATGCCCGCCTAGGGCTGTGTCTACTGACCGACACACAGCGTGGGCCCGACATTACAGCCCAGATGACCGCCCAGGGCTGTGTCTACTGACTGGCACACGGTGTGGGCTCAACATTACAGCCCAGATGGCCGCCCAGGATTGTGTCTACTGACCGACACACAGCGTGGGCCCAACATTACAGCCCAGATGACCGTCTAGGGCTGTGTCTACTGACTGGCACACAGCGTGGGCTCAACATTACAGCCCAGTTGGCCGCCCAGGACTGTGTCTACTGACCGACACACAGCGTGGGCTCAACATTGCAGCCCAGATGACCGCCTAGGGCTGTGTCTACTGACCGACACACAGCGTGGGCCCGACATTACAGCCCAGTTGGCCGCCCAGGACTGTGTCTATTGACCGACACACAGCGTGGGATCAACATTACAGCCCAGATGACCGCCCAGGACTGTGTCTACTGACCGACACACAGCGTGGGATCAACATTACAGCCCAGATGACCGCCTAGGGCTGTGTCTACTGACTGGCACACAGCGTGGGCTCAACATTACAGCCCAGTTGGCCGCCCAGGACTGTGTCTACTGACCGACACACAGCGTGGGCCCGACATTACAGCCCAGATGACCGCCCAGGACTGTGTCTACTGACCGACACACAGCGTGGGCTCAACATTGCAGCCCAGATGACCGCCTAGGGCTGTGTCTACTGACCGACACACAGCGTGGGCCCGACATTACAGCCCAGTTGGCCGCCCAGGACTGTGTCTACTGACCGACACACAGCGTGGGCCCGACATTACAGCCCAGATGACCGCCCAGGGCTGTGTCTACTGACTGCACACGGTGTGGGCCCGACATTACAGCACAGATGGCCGCCCAGGACTGTGTCTACTGACCGACACACAACGTAGGCTCAACATTACAGCCCAGATGACCGTCTAGGGCTGTGTCTACTGACTGCACACGGTGTGGGCCCGCCGCCGCCGCGTGCCGACCAAACGAATAACCAATCAACTTATTCGACGTCCAAATGCTAATCACAGCCTGTTCCTGCCGTCCATAACGATAGTGAAAACAGATTATTGCCGATGTCTATTGGGAGATGCTGTGTACAGGATGATCTTCACAGGAATGCAACAGGTCAGTAAAACACAATAAAACGTGCCGAAGGTGATGGACCTCCAATAAAGCAATAGCATGGTCTGAAAGACCGCATGGCTTTTGAACAGCCTGATACCGTTAGGAGGTTGAATATCTACTGCACGCTAACGAAGATGACTGGCGAAAGCAGGGTTCGATGCACTTCTAACGAACGGCGACGGGCTGAGCGACGCTGGGGACAATTCCTCCTTGCTCACACGTGAAGATCTCGCGGCACTTTTAGCAGGGGGTTGACAATGTGCCGGCACACTCGCAGAGTTCGTTACAATTATCCCCCGGCCTGCATTCCACACACAACACATGTGAACTCTTGTAGCTTTGCTTGCAAAACACGCTTCAGCAGCGGCGCAAGTAACCTTATGGTTCAATATGTCTCAAAGCCCTTGTTCACTAACTTTGGTTCAAATTGCTAGCCTGTCATGCCTATATGCCAAATGCAAGACACACAACGTCATGTGACAGCTAGAATACACTGACTAGCCCCTACGGCTACCATGAGCAACATGAAGATTGCCGTGCTCTGACCGCTCAATTACGCTGATTAATCGCAGTACGCTACTGCATGCCATCCAGACACCATCGCGCATTATCTGCGAGGGAAATGCGCCACCTGCCGACCGTCTGTCCACAGCGATCCTCCACGTCGCCGAATGTTCGCCTGCCGCGAGACCGCACCGGGCCACGGTGCACCAGTCAAACCCTGCAGCTAGAAGCCGGTCACTGCCGTGGAAGTGCCGGTCACCGGCCGAACTGGTCACACGAAAAACGACGAGAGAAAGAGATGAAAGCGCGACAAAAAGCCGAGGGCATGCGGGAGACCACGCAGGTGCGGTTCATAGAGGGAGAGGCGGTGCGGAGAGGGAGAGCAGGTGCAGAGTCAAAGGAGAAAGAGCGACACGGCGATGGGGAAGAAAGAGAGGAGCGAAGAGGGAGGCGGGTGAGACAGGAGGAGAGGAGGAAATATTGGGGCCATAAGCTGAAATGATCCACCTGATGGTGCACGGTTCCCCTCTGTTGTGTGTAACTTTACGACAGCTGTTGAACGAAACCAACCATTGAGCTGAACCGAACCATAGAGCCACACGCCAGCCGACGGTAGGCAGAGAGTGCGACTGTCGGCTGTGTGGGATAAGTCCCCCTCGGGCAGATCGCGGGCGCCGGCGGCGCTGCGGTGGTCTCGGCCTCCGGGCCTGCCATGACCGGCGCGTCCGACCGACCACTGACCGTTGGGGATGCCTCCGAGCCCCTCCTGGGACGGGCCGAGCAGGTTGTGCACGCGGTTGGCGTACAGCACGAACGTCGGGTACGGGATGTCGTAGGTCCGCGCCGCCTGCGACAGACTGTGGCCTGAAAAAAGCACGGAGCACACCTTCCAGTGAACACGCGCAAAGGGAGCAAATACTGCGTGCACGATAACGGCATTTTGCCTAACCTAAGATGGCCTTCCAGTCGGCGTCAACAGGACGGTAAAACACTGTATGCACTGCAACAATACTGTGCCTAGCCTAACCCAGCCCTCCAGTCTACACCCACAACACGGTCAAATACTGCATGCACTGTAGAAATACTGTGCCTAACCTAACCTAACGTTTCAGTCAACACCAACAACACGGTAAGATAGTTTATGTACAGCAATAATACTGTGCCTAACCTAACCAAAACCTAACCTTTCAGTCAACACTTGCAACAGGGCCAAATTCTATATGTACGGTTACTGTGCCTAACTTAACCTAGTCTACCTTCCAGTTAACATCAAGAACATGGTCAAACACCGTATTAACGGTAACAATACTGTGCCTAACCTAACCTTCAAGTCAACACCACCAACACGGTCATATGCTGAATGTACGGTATCAATGCTGAATGTACGGTGATATTGCTATGCGCCGTGCAGTCCAGGAGCGGATACAGAGGGGGCACTTGGAGCATGTGTCAAGGGGGCGCCCCTCTCAGGGCGCCAAGGGCGAGGCAAGAGCAGGCGTACCTCCCCAGAAAAGCTCGAGTGGGGGACCTTCGCAATAGTGCCACTTTGATAAAATGACACCCCTCCATGAGAGTGCCCCCCCCCCCACAATGAACAATACTGAATCTGCTCCTCGTGGTACCGGGTTGCCCCAGGAGCGGATCCAGGAATGTTCATGGGGAATACTCGTTTGGAGGGGCGTAGTTTTCTCAAATCATTGTCAGGTTGTTCACGAAGTGGGAGCTTTGGGGCCACGCAAGGGCAAGGGCGTGCATGCAAATATATGGCCATATAACGGCTGAAAGTCAGCTACAAAAATGGAAGAACACAAATGACGTTGCCATGCGGGGTTGTGAAAATGCATCCGCCTGACACAGGTTATGCCATGGGCACCAAAGGTCCCGGGTTCGACTCTAGCGCCACTCAGGACATTTCCCAATCCCGCGGCCCACCGGCGAAACAGTGTGGGCGGCGCCATTAGCCGTGAATGTGCATAAAGTGTGTCGTGAACCAACCAATAAACAAACAAACAAAGACACAGGTTATGGGGTCGCAGCACTTGGTAGCTAATCCGCCTGACAGACGGCTGAATATTTTGCGTCACGCTCGGCGTAGCACCGTGACGGCGACCGTTGACATCAGCGTTAACCACCGAACAAAAACATGCACACTAAAGTGAACCGAAGGCGGTCACTCGTTCATTATCGTTTGTCCTTTGTTCGCCATTGATTACACTCGATGCAGGTGGCGCACAATGTTCTGGAGCTGCGCCCGGCTGGCACGGTGACCTCTCCATTTCCACAGATTGACATCACGTGTAGACCCGTTGGGTCGCATTGTTTTCAGATCGGATAAAGCACTCGGCGGTCATTCACATGTGCCTCGGCGCCACCCAAAATAGACAACAATGCGATGATTGTTTTGAGCATGTTAGCACACTAATGGGCAGCGAAGGTTCCCCGCGACACGACGCTTCCGCATACGAGCAACAAACAACCCGACTGCAGCCAACACACCACTCAGACAGGGCCGGTCGACGGAACACAACTCAGGGACAACACGAACACGACTGAAGAACAGCCCGAACACGACTGAGGAGCAATCCGAACACGGTCCGGGAGCAACTCGTGCACGGGCGGCAACACTATACTTGCGGAACAACGGGCAACACGTATGAGAAACCACCTGAAATTAGCAAGAATAACATGCTCTTTCTCCATCTTCATCCCTATCTCCATCCGAATCTCCATATTCATCTCCGTCTCCACACAGGCACACAACCACACACACACAACACATACAGACACAGACACAGACATACATGCAGGCACATACACGCACAAATACAGACGCAGACATACACGCACACACACGCACACACACACACACAAACACACACACACACAGATACACACACACACACACGCACAACACACACACACACACACACACACACACACACACATACACACACACAACACATATAGACATAGACACAGACACAGACACATAAACACCCACAGACACAGACACAGACACAGACACAGACACATACAAACACACACCGAGTCGAGATAAGACTTACCCTCTCTGAGCACATAAATTATGGCGGCTGCCATTGTCTCTGGCCGCCACGACTTGAGCGGGCCACGCTCCCTGAACCTCAGGTTCTGCAGCAGGCTCTGCTGCTGGTTCCAGGACTTCTGCCACGCCTGCTGCAGCTGGTGCTGGAACGTAATTTCTGCAACACAACATCGTCAATGTCACACTGTTGTGCAGTCAGCGTCACAGCGGACCACTATTAGCGTCACAGCGAACAATCATCAGAGTATCAGCGGACCATCATCAGCGTCACAGCGGACCATCATCAGATTCACAGCGGACCATCATCAGCGTCACAGCGGACCACCATCAGCGTCACAGCGAACCATCATCAGAGTATCAGCGGACCATCATCAGCGTCACAGCGGACCATCATCAGATTCACAGCGGACCATCATCAGCGTCACAGCGGACCATCATCAGCGTCACAGCGGACCATTATCAGCGTCACAGCGAACCATCATCAGCGTCACAGCGGACCATCATCAGCGTCACAGCGGACCATTATCAGCGTCACAGCGAACCATCATCAGCGTCACAGCGAACCATCATCAGCGTCACAGCGGACCACCATCAGCGTCACAGCGAACCATCATCAGAGTATCAGCGGACCATCATCAGCGTCACAGCGGACCATCATCAGATTCACAGCGGACCATCATCAGCGTCACAGCGGACCATCATCAGCGTCACAGCGGACCATTATCAGCGTCACAGCGAACCATCATCAGCGTCACAGCGGACCATCATCAGCGTCACAGCGGACCATTATCAGCGTCACAGCGAACCATCATCAGAGTATCAGCGGACCATCATCAGCGTCACAGCGGACCATTATCAGCGGCACAGCGGATCGCCATCAGCGCAACAACAACACGCCATATTACAGTGGAGGTGTTCAGCTTCAAGATATGCGGCGCTGCAGCTGAAGTGTCGTAATGTCTCATCAGTGAAATGTCAGCACCACCAAGATCCGAAGGCACTAACTGTTTGATCTGCTTGTAGCAGCGGCGCAGCCGGGGTGCAAGAGGCCACCTCTGTTCCGAAATTTCCGCGATGTCTGCAATTTGTCCACTCTTAATGTCTGACTTGACCACTTGATCGGCGGAGATCGTGAACGCTCGACGGATCGCCGTTTCAGTCCAGACACGGACAAAATATTCAGGGTTCTGCACACACAAACAGCAAAATGGTAGCTAAGCTCACCTACACAATCATGAAATGCCCTCATCCACTTGGCGGATAAGTGAGTGGTGCCAAGTCTTTTCAATTGTCGTAATTTATGGGAATTTCCAGTTGCATAATTTTGTTCCTTTAGACAAAAAACTACAAGCTTAACATACTAATTTAAATATTCAACTTGCATTATACTATAATGCATTTGACTATTGACTACCGAACTGGGTTAAATTCAGGCAGGCTGCTTCATGAACTATCAACAATGAACCAGTTACACCAAGCTACTCCCTGAAGTAGATTGGTGAAGAAGGCACATATTAAAGCAGCTTAGTCCGAGACACTTGTCGTTACTGTTGACTCGTTTGATTCAAGCCATCTCACTAAATGATAACATGCGTCTTTCATTTTCCACAACTTCGTTTCGGAAAATGAAGAAACA
This sequence comes from Imbricaverruca yamaguchii, assembly GCA_034440575.1. Lineage (NCBI taxonomy): Eukaryota > Metazoa > Arthropoda > Thecostraca > Neoverrucidae > Imbricaverruca > Imbricaverruca yamaguchii. The sequence continues at coordinate 1,684,075 of JAOTOL010001631.1, read as the reverse complement.
CTTAATGTTTATGAACATGCGGAGCCTCATTCAATGAAGCATTATAATGATCCCGGGCAGCATAAAACTAACAGGCCCGTGGTGACTTCTCAAATCGTGTTTTCGGCTCACATCGTTGACGGTACTGCCGGTTTACACCACGCATGCCATCTCAGACAGTTGGTGCGCGCGCATTATTGAAAGCATCTGGAATACCTGGCATCGTATTTCATATTTTATGAGCCATCAGTCGAAAGCGCAGCATACGGTATGCAGCTCAGGATTGAACATGCATCTATCAAAATGAAAGCTGGGCCGAACGTAACGCTGTCGGAACAGAGCAGACAGCTCGCACAGAGACAGGATGCATAATGTATGTGGTGTTTATGTGTTCACGACACACTACACAGAAATGCGATTAAGGTCGATGAGATGAGTCAACGGACCACTCATCATCTATCTCTTCCCTCTCCTTCTCTTCCGGTCTGGCTCCCTCGCACCCTCGCGCACGTGTGTGTCACATGAGCAAGAAAAAGCGAATCTCGAGTCTGCATTGTTTGGAGTTGTGGCTGGGGATGGAGTTGGGGATTAGGGTACGAGTTAGGGTTGGGGTTGGGGTTGGGAGTTGGGGTTGGGAGTTTGGGGTTGGGTTTGTGTTGGCGGTGGAGGTCGAAGGAGTACATGTCAGAATGTACAGGTAGCATAATGTCCAGAGTCCACAATGTCCAACAAATAAGCACTTGCGATAAGACACAATGCCGATACGACAAAATGTCCAGAGGGCATGGTGCCTAAAGACATTCACTGGCTGCCATGTATTTTTCAGAACATTGCTACTACAGTACAGCACTCTTGGCTTCTTGTCGCCTGAGCATTATGGTGCATCCTATTGCCTTATGTACTGGACATTTTGGTACAATGTACGAAGACAACAGAATGTCTAAATTCATGACTCATAGACATGTCCAGAACACAATGTCTAACAAATGAAACAGTAGAATGCGACATGAATTTGAAGCGACAAAATGTGCAGGTTGCACACGAGCAAGAAACCCCATTCGTTTCCATGTATTTTCTGGACATTGTGCACCACCTGGCTATTGTATTTTGTCATCTGGCTATTGTAACGCACCCTACTATATTAGGTGCTGGATGCATTGTCACACTGTAGAGAGGCGAACGAATGTCAGAAGCCCAAATGTCCTGAGACCACAGCCAACACAATACTCAGATATAAAATAGCATGACCCAACACCTAAAATTGCATGATGCGACATGATATCCAGACGACACAATGTATAGGATATAAAGTGTCCACAAAATATATAGGAAGCAATGGTGGTTGCTGGGCATTGTGCACTCTAGACATTTTCCTGTGTGGGCATTATGACACTTCCTACTGCTGGAAGTGTTGGAAGTGAATTATGGGGGGAATGCAACGCCGAAAGTTCCCCAACCGAAATTAATGACGGAAGAGGTTCAGTATTGCGAACCTTTTCTTACGTGGCCCGACAACACGATGGGTATTGGAGTAGGTATTGGAAACAATCCGAAGATTGCGTATGTCACTTCAACAAAGATTACGTGAGACAAGATCTCGGGCTTCACGGAGGGGTGCTTTTACCTCTCAAACTTCGAGTGGAGTTGCCCTGGGAGAGTCGCCTTTTCCCGGTCCCCGGATGCCTCTCCAGATCAGCAGGGGTGTAGCTTTGTATGATTTTAAGAGGACGCCCACCCAATGTTGGATGCCCTCTGAATAATTTAAGCTTTTAACATGGAGCCGTATGTGACACCCCTCCCCCCGTCAATTTCCCTCCCGCAAATTATCTTCATGTATTGTGCTCTCCCAGTAATTTTAAGAAACACGCAAATCAGGATGCCACCTCTCATATCTCTATAGAATACATGACCGCATGTGCTTCCTGCATTGGATCTGCGCCTGCATGGCGCATCGTTTTCGAATCGTTTTCTTATTGTTTTCGTGTCGTTTTCGCATCGTTTTCGTATCGTTTTCGTATCGTTTTTGTATCGTTTTCGTGTCGTTTTCGTGTCGTGTTTTCGTATCGTTTTCGACACTGCCGATCAATTGTCTTTCGGTGAAGGTCTCTGCAGCACTGGACTGGCACACAGGACTGGTCTCGGCCGCCAGGCGTGACGCGTGACGGCAGTGACTGCACATTTCGTGACGGAGGTAGGGCTGTGCTACCTGGAGGCAAGATTCTCATCTCCCAGACGAAAGGTTGTGGGTTCGCGTCCCACCTGGTGCTATTCTTTACCAAAAAATGATCAGCGGAGGCCCGGCATGACATCAGGATGCGAGTACCACCGCGACCACAACCATGGCAGTGGTGTTCACCAGACAATGTGACGTATTGTAATATCATTTATATTTATATATATATATAATATATATATATATATATATATATATATATATATATATATATTGGACAACTTCATGAATTGTCAGTTAAAAGACGTAAATCACAAGCCGTGCAACGTGTGTGGCTGTGATGGTAGATCAAATTCCATCTTCACCTCTTTGCGCCCAGTCTTCCGATTCGAAACATGGAATCGAAACAAGGGATCGAAGAATGTTATCGGTGGCAAGTGAGTCTCGTGGTTTTCGAGAACCCGCCGACACCACGGCCGGACTGAACAGTGCTGGATCGGCACACCACGTAGGGTCACATGCTAGAAGTCTAAACTATTGCGGGGCAAAGCCAACATCGAGGGGCTGTCCATGAAAAGTATACAAGAAAACACCCTCGCGTATGACAGGTCACGGTGTGTAAACCCATAGCAGACTGTTACGTTATGGCAATGCTTGTCGGAGCACTCAGCCTTCCCCACTCCTGCGTATGACGGACCACGGTGTGTATATCCATGACAGATTGTCACATTGTGGTCGATATATGTCGGACCATTCGGCACGTCCTTTCCACATGATCACATGACCCAGGTGCCAGACAGATGAACTGATCACACACCTATTTTCCTCCCTGTTTCTACTGTGTATCGGCGAGGTAGTACAGTCCAGTGCACCGAGTCGTCACGTGACTTGAGAGCGGCAGCGTAGGAGCGCCGGTGCCATACCCGTCGCCGAATCGTGTGCCAGAGGGTGTACTGGGCAGTGGGTATTGCGCAGCCTGCAGACGTTCGGTGTCCGAGTGTGTAATTCTGTAGTTAGACGGACTTATACGTTTTCGATCGATGCCGAGCAGGGCCCTTGACTATCCAATAAGACCACCCGGACGGGGAGATTAACTTTGCACGGCTACAGCTCTCGTATGGCAGGAATTGGAGCCCAAACGCTAAATAGGTACTTCTTAGCGATGACGTCATATGGGCATATGGGCACCACTGAATAGCCATATGTTGTCTAGGGGCGAAATAAACAGCAACCTATCAATTAACGCCTTTTCTGTATATCTCGTTGCTCGTAATACAAAAGCACAGTGATGTTGTCAAGAAGTAGCAACGGTAGCCCGTTCATAACGACTACAGCCCGCGCTCCGCAAGACTACTTAGGAATTCAACAAACTCAGGTGCAATATCAGACATTGAAAATAGCATGCAAAAACATCACGGGAGTCCGTCCGTCCACCTCGCAGGCATAAGGTCGCTGCAATTTCGGAAATAAATATCGAAACCGAAAGCTATAGAGGAATGTTGGGCTGGTAAATCGCAGGGTAATGGATGCCGCAGATTTCTGCACCAATAGTGAAACCTGCTCATGTGGGGGGGGGCGGGCGGGTGCACGGGGTACCAGCAGTACGGTCGGCGGGGTGTCGGTCCGCATGTACGACCCGGGCGTCATCGAGCAGGAAATAGAGAGTTGGTTGGGGGCGGGGGTAATGCAAAGATACACACATGCTTTATCGACAAAAATCGCTTAGATTATGTACATGATATTGTATACTGACTTACTGAGTTCTCGCGCTTGAAATCACACTTGTATGGAAATAACGCCTACCCTATCCATAGGCATAATATTACACGTCACGACGTTTGGAGAACACGCCCGCTCCCTCCCTATTTGGTTAGGTTAGGTTAGGTTAAGTTCCACCCATGACTGTGAATCAGGGGTGTATTCAGACAGTTTCATGGTGGAGCACTTGTCTGCAGGGGTGCTGTTTCTACGGAGGGGTTCCATTGCGAAAGCCGCTGGAATGGTTGCAAATCTCATTAAGTGCGGGGGTGGAGTGGGATCGACCCCAGCATACTGGACGGGTGCCTTTTCCTCGGACAAGAACGGCTTTGGTTGAGGAATCCATGGAGTTGGGCAGGGTGCACTCAAACCTTCCATGGGGCAAATGTATCCCCTGCAATCAGCATGGCTGTAGATAGTTGAAGCGCTCCAGAAGCACAAATTGAAAATGAACCGCTTTCTTAACTTTCCGTTTCTTAACCTGCGCCGACTTTCCGGTCAGATCTTCACACCCCGTCTCGAGGGAGGGGGCAGTTAGTAAACCCCCCTCTAAAATCCAAACTAAGCATCACACGGAAACGAAAGAAGTGTCATCGGAAAGCGCTCGACGAGTAAGGTCCGGGTCCACTGCCAAAACAATTTTTGTTCCCCAAAAGTGACGTCACCAGGGGGACTAGTTTTTCACGACTTTTCACGACTTACATTATGTTTTTGGCTCTGGGGAGTTCATTTTGGGGATATGAAAAAACAATATTTATTTGGAATGAGAAAAGGATAGTGAAATCGACCAGGGTTTTAATCTTTTCGCACCAAACAAATAAAATAAAAAATCATTTTTAACTTCAAAATTTTTAGTTTTCAAGTTTTCTTTAATTTTCATTTTCCAATGGGTAGAGCAGACCGAGAAACTTTTTGGAAGTCAACTTCCTCTATTAAAAAAAATGCTTACTTTAGTCAGAGTCCCCTATTTTAACTGGAATTTGGCAAATACGCAAAATTTATATGTAGTGAAAAACGAAAAAACGAAAACTTCCACTCATACGTTTTGTTGCATCCATAAAGATAAACAAACGCTGAAAGTTTCATTAAAATATCTGTATCCGTTAAACCGTGACGACTGGTTGAACGTTTTTGGAGGTGACCTCACTTGACCTTGACTAACTCGTTGACCCTAGATGATCTGACTTCAAAATTTTGCATCAGCATGCTAAATTGATGTAGGAAAAGGTATGCCAAATTTGGGCGCACTGCCGCGCGCCGTTCTTTCACTATCCGCGAAAAACCTGAGGGGGCGGTTGAAGACCCCTCCCCCGAGACGGGACCAGTTAATACGAACGGAATGTCTTGCTAGAAGAAAGCTGATTTTCAATTCTTGCTTCGAGAGAGAGCACGGTCTTTAAGGATAATGTAAATTGCCCATTTCATTTTAAAATAACGGTGAAAAACCCATAATGGCACCATCAAAATGCGCCTATGCAGGCCTTACACCAGACAGGACAAGTGGCAAAAGTGCAGCATAGTCATCTCCGTTCATGTCAGCCAGGGACGGACATCGGAAACACAAAAATAAATACCTCTATATAATACCAGAAATACTTCGAGTGTCTATGCAGTCGAGCGTCTCGAGGCGTTCATGCAAGGCTGACGTTTCGGATGCAAAACATCCGTCAAGTTTCATCATCCAACGCAAACATATGGATCCTCTAGCCCGGCCCCAGAACCGAGCCTGGATTCTCGGAACACTAAACCGCCGCGAGATTCCATCGAGCTCCTGGGCGGCCGGATGGCATCCGGCTGCGGTGGGAGACCTGCCGTCAGCTGCCGGTGTTGGGCGAAGTCGCCACAAGCGCCTTCCTTTTAGAAAACGGGGTACTTCGGGAAGATATCCTGGCGCAACTGTGTACATGTCGGAATTGTTACAGCAGATCGGACTCTGAGTGGCAATGCACCTGGAAAAGCTATTGAAAGCCGGCCGCCAGCGGAAAAGCCGTCGCGGATACCGCCACCCCGGTAACTAAGTTGGTCATAGCGCTGGCCTGCACTGGCCTCCCCTGTACTGGCAACACAGGGTTCGAGTCGCATCGCGCGCTCGCATTTAGCCTCCGGCCGGGAGTGTCAGTTGGCAGCTGGCCCGATAAGGCCGGGGACTAGCTACCGGGCGGCCGTGTCGGTGCATTGGCGGCACGTTAAACTTTCGGTCTAAATTCTGCCGTTGAACTGGAGTTCATGGATTGGGTGGTGGGGCCAAGGTTCACGCAACAAGCTCTCCTTAGCAATAGAACCCTGGTTCCTCAAGCCACCCCAGCAACAATTCGGATTAAATTGATAAAATACACTCTTTAAACAAAAATTGCTCGAGCAAAGGTTAAACACACTTCATGAAGACTATTGGAACGAAAATTGTCAAGAATCAAACTGGAAAGAACACATCTTACCGATTGTGAAAAAATGAGAATGCGAAAAGCCGTTCAACGGACGTTATAGCAGCTTCAAAAGCAAGCCGCTAAGGTAAACTGCTGATCGATATGTACTGGAGTAGGCTCACCCGGGCTTCGTCCTCACTGTACGACATGCACTGGAATAGATTCGCCCGTGCTTCGTCCTCGCCGTACTATATACACTGGAGTAGACTCTCCCAGGATTTATCCTAACTGTACGACATACACTGGAGTATGTTCGCCCGGGCTTCGTCCTCACCGTACAATTTACACTGGAGTAAACTCGCCCGGACTTCGTCCTCACTCGCAACCAGTTTATATGCAAAAAAAAAGGTGCTACAATGCCGGCCCTTTGACCGGGCTTAACGCGTTTTCACTAGACCCTAACCGAGCTTCGTCATAATAGACCGAACGGACGCGGACTCCGGTTACAAAATTTGAGGAACTTGCCACCTCAAGAAATCGCCCGCAAAGCTATTTGCTTGAACGAAGATCATGCTTGACGAAGATTATTGGGGTAAAATTAAAAAACGAAACTATAGGAACACTTCTGTCGGGTAGTGGAGAACAAGAACGCGAAGAGCTGTAACATAGCATTCATTACAGTTTTAATGGAGTGGCGGCCGGAACGGCCGCTCAGGTGAGCCATACACACGGGAGTAGACTAGAGCTCGTGCGTCGTCCTCTCTCGTAATCAGCTAAAGCTGTAAAACCAGTACAAGACCCCATTAGGGGCGCTGGGCGAGCGGTGGCAGGAGGCGGCGGCCTGTGGCGAGCGGTGGCAGGAGGCGGCGGCCTGTGGCGAGCGGTGGCAAGAGGCCGGCGGCCTGTGGAGAGCGGTGGCAAGAGACCGGCGGCCCGTGGGGAGCGGTGGCAAGAGACCGACGGCCCGTGGGGAGCGGTGGCAAGAGGCCGGCGGCCTGTGGAGAGTGGTGGCAAGAGGACGGCGGCCTGTGGCGAGCAGTGGCAAGAGGCCGGCGGTCTGTGGAGAGCGGTGTGAAGAGACCGGCGGCCTATGGCGAGCGATGGCAAGAGACCGGCGGCTCGTGGGGAGCGGTGGAAAGAGACCGGTGGCCCGTGGTGAGCGATGGCAAGAGACCGGCGTTCTGTGGAGAGCGGTGACAAGAGACCGGCGGCCTGTGGCTCCCCACAGGCCGGCGGCCTATGGCAAGAGATGGCAAGAGACCGGGGGCCTATGGAGAGCGGTGGCAAGAGGCCGGCGGCCTGTGGAGAGCGGTGGCAAGAGACCGGCGGCCTGTGGAGAGCGGTGGCAAGAGACCAGTGGCCTGTGGAGAGCGGTGGGAAGAGGCTGGATGTCCGTGGCGAGATGGCCTATGGATCGTCGGTCTGCTCGGATCTGTTGCAACCAAACCGCGAAAGGGAATCCGTGGACGGGCCGCAACTGCCTCCCTTGACAGCCGGTGGAAAGTAATGCACAATGCCGGATTGTCGGATTAGAGCAAGTGCCGCACTATGTCGCAATGCCTACGTCTCGCAGCTTACTCTTACCTCTCGTTGCAGGCGAATTTCACGGCACGAGGGACGGTCCACTCCTGAATCTGCCAGGCTAGCTGGAGCGGGTGTAACACGTGATGCGTGACGTCGCAAGGTCAACCGGCAGCAGCTGAGAAGCAGGGGCTCGTCTAAAGGATCTCGAGCGGGAGGCCGTGTTCATTGACTCCTGCGGGGGGCCACCGTCACTGCCCATTCGACTCTGGACACCGCAGGTCCCGCAGGTCCCGCAGGTCCCGCAGGTCCCGCTCAATGGCTAGGTCCCGTGACTGTGGTGGCCAGGGTCGTGCTGCGGGGCCAGTTGCCAACATGCTGGACGAGTCCCTGCTGAGAAGGACGGCGGGTGCCCGCCGCGATCCGACATACAATCTGCCCGCGAGAGGGCGAGCTTCGCCGCAAACCCCCTCTCGAAACAAAGAGCGAGAGAACTTTCGGACAAGTATTGTGATGCCGGTTTGTGTTTGTTTCATTAGTTGGTAATTGCTAAAAGAAACGGAGCAGATATGGCTCTGAGTGCGATAATAGACACTGAAATGTTGCGGTACGCAGTGGAACGCCATTGGAAGTTTGACGTCCGCTGAAAAGTTGCCACAACCCTCTTTCTTCAAGTACATATTATTAAGCCTGCCACAACTAATTCATGAAGACTATTGAAACATACGTTGCAATAGCTAACATTAAAAGAGCACATCTGACCGAGCGAAAACAGTAGAACGCGAAATGATGTAGCACAAGCAATGTTGCGGTTTTCACGGCGTAGCGGTTGTGCCGAACTGGATGGCCTTGCCACTGAGGTGAGCACTTAGGTGAACTTAGGTGAATGCCACTTTTGCTTTACCACGCACATGGAAGTAGGCTCGCTCAGGCTTTGCCCACGCTCGTGATAGCCAAGTAGCGCTGGCTGCAGAAAGCGCCGTAGCCTGTCCGCCTCACTCAAACTGTCGCTCAGCAGGCCGTTGCCGGGACAGAACACAATAAAAGTTTCACATTCGCGATGCATGTATGTAAAAGTTGTTTGCCACTATGTTTGCTCTCGAGAAAGGATCGTGAAACTGTCACAGAGGGTCTCTCCTCGCGGTCCGATTCGGTGCATTTAAAGCAGTATGTTGAAATGTTCAGCGCATCTACCATTCCGTGGAACAGCTTGTATCTAAGCAAAATATCCAACGCAATCGTCGAGCACCTAAAGTAGTTAAAAACTGTAACATATAAAAAGCACTTTAAATCAAAGTTGATGTAAAGGATTATTAATTTTGACAATGTACTATTTCCACACACAAAAGCTAGATAAATCTGTTATCAACCAGCAACGCAATGCTTCCCCAGAAATTAACCACAGTGCATCGCAGGCAATCGTATGCTTACCCTCTGCAGAGGAAAGACGGGAATGTACACTATGCAACTTGCTGAAAATATTACAAGAAAATGTTTGAATTATAATGAAATGTCTAACGCATGCAGGAATTAATCGGGCCCGGGGTAGGCACAACGTCAATGTAGCACAGCACGATGCCGATCACAAGAAGCAATCACCTGACCACCAGCAATGCGAAATCGTCACACAATGCGTAAGGGAAAGAACATAATATGATCTTTGCGATATGTTATGCGTCAAACGATCAAAATACATGGAGACAAATGCAAATGTTTCGTAGCTTGTGCGAACACATGCGTGAACATCTCGTCTCTCGCGCCCGGAACTAAACAAGGAGAAAAAATCACCCTGCACAAAGTGCAACACATTAATTGGCGTCTGATAATTGACCTGATAATTGTTCCAGTGGCGGGAACGATTCGTGCCAGTCGATCGAACGACTGGCACGACTTGAGTGCTGCACGATAAGCCATTTCCAGAGGACGGCACCCGTCGGGCGCCGGCCGGTCACGGAGCGGGGAAGCTCGCCTTGCGTCGGTTGGCCGTGATCCAACAACACTGCACTGGAAGCCAATATTTACAACACGATGCACCAGGCTAGCAATTTGCAAGGCTCATGCAGTTTTAGCTTAGGACGCTCCCACTGGCCAGCGAGCCAGCCAGGATGCCGTGACGTAAATAGGAATTAGCCGGTGGTCGCCGCCGTGTGCTGCGACATGGACTCGAATGGCGTCAGTGGTCGATGCCTTGTGCGCGTTACCCACAGGTAGGCGTATGCATATCGAGCTGGCGTCAGCATCCGCCGCGCTTCGCAACATCCGTCGCGCTTCGCAACACCCGCCGCGCTTCGCAACACCCACCGCGCTTCGCAACATCTTCCGCGCTTCGCAGCATCCGCCGCGCTTCGCAACATCCGCCGCGCTTCGCAACGTTCGCCGTGCTATCGCCCGATACTGCGAGCCAACGAGCTGGCAAACGGCTGATCCAGATTCCAGCTGATCAACAGATGGCCTATCTACGGACGGACAGATCGACAGGTGGCCTATCGACGGACGGACGGATCGATTGGCACACGGCTTATCCACGGACTGACGGATCGACGGATCGATAGGTGGTCTAACGACGGACCGATCGATTGACAGGTGGCTTATCCACGGACCGACGGATCGACGGATCGACAGATGGCTTATCGACGGAACGACCGATTGACAGGCGGCCTATCCACGGATCGACGAACCGACGGACGGCTTTAGCGGACCACCGGACCGACGCACGGGCACGAACGGACCGACCGGCGGATGTGAGCAGCTGGACGACGACTCCGCCGAGCCGGACGGCGGCTCGACGGCACACCGCGGACCGAAAGACGGCTCGGCTCGACTGCACACAAACGACTCGTGCATGGACTCGCACACGCTCCGGCGGCTCTGCGCCGCAAAAGGTGAGGGAGGCGCGGACCCGGGCGATCGCGCGCCCGCCGTCGGCGCCGACGGGCCGCGGTCAGCGCGGGCGGCCGTCGGCCCATCGGCCGGTGCACCGTCATGCAGCGGTCGGCCGCCATCGACCGCCGCACGACGCTCTATTTGTTCAATAAACATCGAATATCGGGAACCATCCGGAGGGATATAAAATTGGCGGCCGTCGGCGCGGCGCTTTTCATGTCGGCGCGCCCGAAACGTCTCCGAGTGGACCTCAAATGTCCGGCGGAATCAATACGGTGCGCCGCGGCCGCCGCCGCCGGCGCGCCAACACAACTTTTGCGTAACGAGCGCGCCGAGTTTGCAAACTGTTTCGGCGAATGTAGCAAGGCGCGTCTGGCCTGGCGGTGGGCTGCGGCCGCGCTCACCGCCGCAGGTGGTCTCTCTCCTGACGTCGCGGGGACTCGAGAGACCCCCACCGGCCTCAGCAGAGGTCACCGGACCAAGAAGAGGCTCTTACAGGACCGAGCAGAAGCGAAGCGCAAGAGATTCTCACCAGACACAGCAAAGGTGCGAGCAAAATTCATCAGACCAAGCGGGTGCCCAAGAAACTCTCGTCATACACACCAGCCCACAAAGTTGGTGGATTGGTATACACACACACACACACACACACACACATATATATATATATATATATATATATATATATATATATATATATATATATATATATATATATATATATATATATATATATATATATATGTATATGTATGTATATATATATATATATATATATATATATATATATATATATATATATATATATATATATATATAGGGTGATGATAAACTTAGGCTGACCCGTCAGACATCCCCAGAGTAGGTGTCTGACGGAGTAGGTTGGTCAAGCACTGCTCAGTCTACGTGATAACTGTTGCACTGGGAAAACGTGCTGATCGTAGATGTTCGTATATAAAATGCTCACGTGCGCAAACGTTCGCTTCATGCGTGACAGTCCAACTAGTGTGTGGCAGTTGCGCGAAATCCTGTGTTGTAGCTGTATGGAAGTCCATCTCGTGTGTCGCAGCTGTATGGACGTCCATCTCGTTTGTCGCAGCTGTATCGAAGTCCATCTCGTTTGTCGCAGCTGTATCGAAGTCCATCTCGTTTGTCGCAGCTGTATCGAAGTCCATCTCGTTTGTCGCAGCTGTATGGATGTCCATCTCGTTTGTCGCAGCTGTATGGATGTCCATTTCGAGTGTCGCAGCTGTATGGATGTCCATTTAGAGTGTCGCAGCTGTATGGATGTCCATCTCGTTTGTCGCAGCTGTATGGATGCCCATCTCGTTTGTCGCAGCTGTATGGATGTCCATTTCGAGTGTCGCAGCTGTATGGATGTCCATCTCGTTTGTCGCAGCTGTATGGATGTCCATTTAGAGTGTCGCAGCTGTATGGATGTCCATTTCGAGTGTCGCAGCTGTATCGAAGTCCATCTCGTTTGTCGCAGCTGTATGGATGTCCATTTCGAGTGTCGCAGCTGTATGGATGTCCATTTCGAGTGTCGCAGCTGTATGGATGTCCATTTCGAGTGTCGCAGCTGTATGGATGTCCATTTCGAGTGTCGCAGCTGTATGGATGTCCATTTCGAGTGTCGCAGCTGTATGGATGTCCATTTCGAGTGTCGCAGCTGTATGGATGTCCATTTCGAGTGTCGCAGCTGTATGGATGTCCATTTCGAGTGTCGCAGCTGTATGGATGTCCATCTCGTGTGTCGCAGCTGTATGGATGTCCATTTCGAGTGTCGCAGCTGTATGGATGTCCATTTCGAGTGTCGCAGCTGTATGGATGTCCATTTCGAGTGTCGCAGCTGGGTGAAAGCCCGACTCGTGAGTCGCAGCACGATGGAAGGCTGGCTTGTAGTGATTGTATGGAGTCAGCCACATCCACCTAGCCACAGCCACAGACTAACAACCCTGGAGATAATCACATAGATGGTGTTATGTTAACAAGGTCTAACTTTAATTTCGTACCTGGACTACAATATAATTAATTTAGTCAGGGGAAAAGTTGATGAGTTTTCATTGATCGTATCACGTCACTCGTGCATCAAAGGCCTCTCTCTGTATACTTAGGACGGTTATATGCATAGAAAGTAGGAAGCGAGTTAGGCCTCCATTGTGTTTGAGATTTTTCCCAGTCTCGAAGACAATTCGGGGAGGCGTCTAAGTTATGTGAAAGGATATGCACGATCCCTCCTAACCTCCCCCCAACACGAATTGCTCTAATATACGCTTTAAAGTCTAGCTGAAATCGCACATTGAAAACTATTCTGTTGAAACTGGTCTCGATCAACTAAAGTAAGATTTAAAAAGTCCGAAAATCCAGTCGTTTGTTTATTTATGTTGTAGGTGAACGTGAAATGAGGCCAATGAGTGGCGTAGCCAGTCAGCCCTGTGCAGTGGAGTAGCCAGTCAGCCCTGTGCAGTGGCGTAGCCAGTCAGCCCTGTGCAGTGGCGTAGCCAGGGGGAGCGAGGCGGGCTTGACCGGCCTCACGACATAGTCGCAGAGACACGACCGGGGAAAACTAACATGCATCGAATAAATTGTGGGGAGAATGTGTCAGGTCATGAAGACGTCCACCCTGAGAGCTGGCAAGGAACGGGAATACCAGACAAAGCTGGAATGCCAACGCCAGCTTGGAAGGGTCACTCGGTTGGAAATGGCCCCTAATAGTCGAGGAATAAGCAGGGACCTGAAGGCGCCCGAGACGCAAACAGGACACCTGACGACCAGAGGGGGCTGGGATGCTCTTGAGGTTTGAAAGGGCCCCGGGGATGAACAGGCCCCCAAAGAGCCGAATAGGAATAGTGAGAGCCCACCTCAGAGCTGTAATGCGCTTGGGGTGAGGGCTAGACAGGGCTGCTGAGGAAGACGATGGACCTCTAAAGGCAAAAGTGGGCTCTGTGGGATGAAGAAGGCCTATGGGAACCCGAGAGAAAAATGCTGGGATGCCCCTGAGAGATGAACAGGGTCGCCTGAAAGTTTTTTTTTTTAATCGCTGTGGGTTGATAGTTGTGAGAAATACTGATGGCTTGCCTCAGGCAACATTCGCGACACAAAAACAGGCATCAATATCTCGGAAGACCCCTAACAGTTTGAAGGTCTCTGGCCCGGGGTTAACAAAGTCCTCTGAGAGCAAAAGAGCGTGCCCAGAGCAGCGATGTTTGTGCGAAATACTGACGGCCTGCTTTAGAGCTAGAATGTCCTTGACGTCCAGAAAGGCTCTCGAGGACGGGAAGGACCCCCGATGGTCGAAGAGGGTCCCTGAGAGCTGCAAAGGACTGGACTGGGACGGTCCCTGAGGTTTGGGAGGAACTATCAGGGATTAACAGAGGGCCCTTAGAGAGTTCCGAGAACTGACGATGTTTGTTACAAAATATGAAGCATGTCCCGGGGCTAGATGTCCCTGAAAGCTGGACAGGATTATCGATGAATGGGAAGGGTTCACAAAAGCTGGAGAGAGCATATGCGTATGGTTATAATATATGTTATATATATATACTTGCATAAGTATATATAAGTGTGTATGTGCTTACGACATGATTGGTTGATTGACATGTATATGATTATTCCCAAACGAAAAACAATCGTCCATCCGATGGTGGTACATATTTCGAAATGATCGTAGAGAGCTTGAGAGCGAAGTTTCTTTCGCATGATGAGCTTGAGAAGCTGAGCAACACGACCCGATCTGACCCGACCCGATCCGACCAGGTACAATCGATAAGCTTTTTTCTGCTTTATAACTTTTTGACTATGAAATGGTAGTAATTTGACTTCTGCACCAGTTTGTTTAGTCTGTGCCACACACGTTCGAGCGCTGATGTAGAGATAACAGGTGTACACATCGAGGGTGTCAAGCGAGTGTTGGAGCTTCCCAACGTCCTTTTGAAAGTCCAAGGATTCTTCTGGACCCGGTAGGGCATCTCTGGAAGGATTGAGGATTGCTACAATATACTAGGCCGCCATTGAAGCTCTATTGTCATCCAACTATCGCTGTATTCAATTTCATGCACAGTGGTACAACTGGCGCGTCCTTACCATTTCAAAACTTGCGTCCCTTTGGAAATCCTACTCTATGCTTTTTCGGTCACTCCTCACCAATGCTTTTTGCATACTTCGGCGCCAACAAATACATTCCCACCCTGCTGTAACTACGAAATATATTGAAAGCGAAGACCACGCAAACAAGGTAACAAAGATCGAGAAGAGCTTTCGCTATTCAATATAGCAGAAAAAGGCTAGCGTTTCGCGATATTCGGGTGGTTAAAAACGCCAAAGCCGAGCGAGCGTCGGCATTCATCGACATCCGGCAGCCATTCGTGCCTTCCCTCCTGTCGTCAAGACGTCAGCTTGTTTTCTCGCCGTGTGGTGCCCACCAAGGCGCTTATTTTGGAGCCGGTTAGCTTGATTCGACTCAAAGCCATCCTCTCTTGACCTGCGGATCACGAGACACCGGGAATCCAGTGCTCACAAGGCTGAAGTCTACCAACGCCAATTGTGTATTGCCAACTCATAGAACACACCGCCGTCACGAAAAATCAGTCCCAAGACACTTGGAGTGCATTGATGTATTGATGCGAAATATGTGGCATCAAATTCGAATTAGTCGCTAAGTCACAGAGTGATGCATACTGAGCCTGCGATGACGCAGGGACTGCACCGTCAAAAGCTGCAGTATGTAAATGGCGACCACGCACGGTGTAAATAATGGCTACAGCTCATGCACAAGGTCGTCGACGTCAGCACGCAGTGTTATTAAATCACTATATCGACGTGGCGACTTCTCTACGAGGATACAGTGTGTGTGCATGCTAGCGGAGCTAAATGAGAACCGTCCAAGTTGGCTGCGTGAGCCAGATAGACGTTCGTGACGGCGCTTTCTTGTCACTACGTGGGCCACGAAGTTGATGGCTTTTTCTATGGTCGCCGATGTAATTGTGTGGGTGGAGCTTACCCTAGCAGGAAATAGGTCACTTATGGAAATGTCAGCGCTCTGGCAGGAAGTAGGCTATGCATGGAAACATCAGCGCCCTGGCAAGAAGTAGAATATGTGTAGAAAGATCAGAGTCCTAGCAAGGAGTAGACCATCTGTGGAAATATCAGCGTCCTGGCAAGAAGTAGACCATGTGTGGAAATGTAAGCGATTGGACGAGACGCCTCGCTGTGGCTGTGGTTGTAGATTTGTGGATCCCATTATTTGTTGATGGTGATGAGACCATTGTTTAATACAACGAAGAATGGCTCTTAAGTGCTCTTTGGTTTTAGACATTGCGTGAGACGAAATGTACGACCCTCAATATACCAGGAGGCCTCCTGACGATGGCCCCTGGCCGAAACGTTGAGCAATATAGCATAATCCCTAACGCTACTTTCGATGTAAACTCAGCACCTCCTGGTATATTGAGGGTCGTACATTTCGTCTCACGCAGTGATGAGACCGCTGTAGCAGCGCCACGCCACTTTGGCCGATATTTTGCATGTTGTAGTTCCTGTCCGGGTGTGCACCCCCAGAATTTGCACACGCCCGGCCTACTGAAAGTCGGCATTTTGGAATTCGGTCGAGAGGTTAGTCGTCTTGCATAGTGTGTAGCAGGCGCGACAAAACGTGTCGGCTCAGTAGCAGTTGGATTTATTTTAGTTTGCAGTGCATCTGCATAGTACCACTGATAAACCCTTACCACCAAATATAATCTCTTTCTTTAAAATATCCGTTTTTCCAATTACATCAAAGGCGCGGAATATATATACAAGATATATATATATATATATATATATATATATATATATATATATATATATATATATATATATATATGACATTCCATTTAAATATTGAGATCTCGATCACCCAAACGCAGTCAGTCTCATAAATGCTGTTAGGTGGTGAACGAAAAGCGAACACTCATTCCCCTGACGATCGCCAAGAATATCTCACCTGAAGCCGATCACAATGCGTCAACCAGCTTAAGGCGATTTCTTTCAGAGCCCACCGTACAGCCCCCTTGTCTTTCTGCGCTGGTGCTCTTTCACACTCATGAGTCCTCCGGAGTGGAAATAAATGACGGATGATAAGCTTGAAGGTCATCTGCCGAATTAAACAGCTCGCCCCCTTGTGAATGCATATCCGGAATTATGTCACGTCAGCCTTTTCCTCATGCCAGCCCGTACAGCTCATGGTGTCCCCGTGGGGTTAGTCGATATCAGACACAGCTGTCAACTGTCCGAGGGATGATGTGCCACCAAGGGGATCATAAGCGCGTTCGTGCCAAGTCCTCGTTAAGCGGTCCTTGCGGAGGACGTGGTGGTTTCTGGAGGGAACAAAAGCATGCCTTTGTAAAAGTCGCAGCAATGAACATTCGCTTGATACAAATTGCGTGCAGTTTCAGATTTTATTGTACCTTACCAAGCGCATGAAAAAACAAAACACCACGCTTGTGTAGCACGCAGACCTGTGTTTTTCGATTGATTATCCTGTTGCTGACTCAGAGCAACCCAGCAAACAAAAATATCTTGATAACTGAATGATTCGGATCACAGAAAAATCAGCTATTCCGTCTGCTTCAAAATGCATGCCCCAGAGATTTTAATGAATCACATTTTAGTCGAAACTTGTCAAGATGGAGGTATGATGCAGCCAAGCCACTACAAAACTGTTTGGTTTTAAGATTAGAATAGATTAAGAAGTCGTGAATAAAAGCAACGTCTTAGCACCCTCGGATCAATTGGAAAGGATTTAGCGAGGTGCTAATGCTAAAGTATGTCATGCAATGTCGGTTACGAATAGGGTAGTTGCATAGAAAACGCTGTACAACGTCGTTCCTTGCAATAATGAATCCTTGAACGAGTATTGAGTTTAATATTTGACACTGATCTAAAACTTAAAATAGAAGTTTTTATATTCGAAGTGATCTCTTTTTCACTCTCAATGTGAAGTGATGTCTTACGGGATATTACGAAATGTTCAAGGTTACTTCAATTTTCAATCGAAATGTTAAATTCTGAAATCGGTATACCTTCAAGCGTTCGAGAACGCAGTGGACAACATCGTACAGCGATTTCTACATAAGTACCCCTGTCTGTAAGCTACATTGTTCATCCATGCATATTTCACCCCATGTACGTTTCTCCACCTGTCCAACTGATCTTCACCTATGATTCGTGCTATCCGAGTACTACCCACGCAGCCATATAAAACACAAAGGAGCCAGTCTGGAAGTAATAAAACCATACAGTATTTTCACAATGTCTGTGTCTGATGACGTTTTCATTCGCATTTTAGTCGATTAAGTTATTCCAGTCTCGATATAAATTAATGAAGAAGTATCCATGCAAATATACTTAGTCGCAATCGCAACAAGTAGCTACAATATTTTAAGCTTTGAAACAGGTAGGAACATGAATATTTTTTATGAAACTTGGGAGTTCGATTGACATGCACAGCAGCAGCAGTTATCATGAATGAGATCCGGAATCGCATCAACTGCTCTCAGTGTAGAATTTGGTCGAGCCAATAGTGGGACAAGCACAAGTCTGGTGACGCGTTCTGCCATACACTGGCATTTTTTGTCGGATGCATCAGTCATTGGCACGTACCTTAAATACGACGCAACTCGTCACTGTTGTCTCGACACGACTGTGAATATCGCACCATCGCATCAGGATCAGGATGTCATGCGGGTACAGACTGTTCCGGGATGTATTCAGAACAGGCCACGAACGTCCTGTGCACATGTTCCCCTTACGACCGTCTGTCGGCGGCGCCGATGCGGGTGACGGGACGGTTGGACAGCTGTGGGTGGCGGGACGGCGGGACAGCTGTGGGTGGCGGGACGGCGGGACAGCTGCGGGTAGCGGGACGGCGGGACAGCTGCAGGTGACGTGACGGCGGGACAGCTGCAGGTGACGGGACGGCGGGACAGCTGTGGGTGACGGGACGGCGGGACAGCTGCAGGTGACGGGACGGCGGGACAGCTGCGGGTGACGGGACGGCGGGACAGCTGCAGGTGACGGGACGGCGGGACAGCTGTGGGTGACGGGACGGCGGGACAGCTGCAGGTGACGGGACGGCGGGACAGCTGCAGGTGACGTGACGGCGGGACAGCTGCAGGTGACGGGACGGCGGGACAGCTGTGGGTGACGGGACGGCGGGACAGCTGTGGGTGACGGGACGGCGGGACAGCTGTGGGTGGCGGGACGGCGGGACAGCTGTGGGTGACGGGACGGCGGGACAGCTGTGGGTGACGGGACGGCGGGACAGCTGCGGTGATGGGACGGTGGGACAGCTGCAGGTGACGTGACGGCGGGACAGCTGTGGGTGACGGGACGGCGGGACAGCTGCGGTGATGGGACGGTGGGACAGCTGCGGGTGACGGGACGGCGGGACAGCTGCAGGTGACGGGACGGCGGGACAGCTGTGGGTGACGGGACGGCGGGACAGCTGTGGGTGACGGGACGGCGGGACAGCTGCAGGTGACGGGACGGCGGGACAGCTGTGGGTGACGGGACGGCGGGACAGCTGTGGGAGACGGGGCGGCGGGACAGCTGCGGGTGATGGGACGGCGGGACAGCTGTGGGTGGCGGGACGGCGGGACAGCTGTGGGTGGCGGGACGGCGGGACAGCTGTGGGTGGCGGGACGGCGGGACAGATGTGGGTGACGGGACAGCTGCGGGTATTGGGACGCCGGGACAACTGCGCTCCCGGTCCTCACTGGTCACTCGGCCAGGTCGGTGCCTCAAGATCCGCTACGTGTCAACCGGTCCTGCCTACAATTGCTCCTCATTCGCCAAAGTGGCTCCAACGGATGCGATTCGCGTGCACAAGGCCAGCCTTTCTCGCCAAGATCGGCGGGACCGGGGAGACCGGCGAGACCGGGGAGACTGGGGAGACTGGGGAGACCGGGGAGACCGGGGAGACCGGCGAGGCCGGGGAGGCCGAGGAGACCGGCGAGACCGGCGAGACCGGCGAGGCCGGGGAGGCTGGGGAGACCGGGGAGACCGGGGATGTCGGCGAGACCGGGGAGACCGGGGAGACCGGCGAGACCGGCGAGCCCGGGGAGACCGTTGAGACCGGGAAGACCGGCGAGACCGGGAAGACCGGCGAGACCGGCGAGACCGGGGAAGCCGGGGAGCTCGGGACCAGGCAAGGCGGAACCACGGTGCCGTAACGCCACGGCCGGACAGGCTAGCAGAAGCCGCCCGTCACAACACTGACACAGCCAGTGCACGCAATGGCACTGACACAGCCAGTGCAAGCAATGGCACTGACACAGCCAGTGCAAGCAATGGCACTGACACAGCCAGTGCACGTGATGACACTGACACACCGCGCGCCGTACTGACCCCGCCCTGACTGACTGGGCGTGCCCGGACAGTCACGGGCTTATTGTCGCTCCCACCCCACCACATTGCCACCACCATAAGTGTTCTAGAGGTCCACATCGCGGACCGAAACCCTGCTTCTCCGTCGCTGTTAATCGTGCTTAACAGTAGCACAGCCATGGTTTTCTTAATGGGGCCATCGATAAATAAATGTACAGCACCGTGAAGGCTTTTAACGCGCAAAGCTCGCCGAATATGTATTTTTGTCGTGGTGAAGATTTCCTTGTTTTGCTAAGTTAATTTTTGACGGTCATGAGCGGGGATTCCGCTTCCCTTGGCTGCGCCTCGGGTGCTTAAGCAAGACCAATACTTATTGTAGCACGACCAATGCTCACTGAAGCACGATCAATATTTGCTGAAGCACGACCATTGATGACGACTTGAGGTCATTATCACTAATATTTTGATGTTTTGTTGAAATCGGCTCTTCGGGCTCCTCAGGCCATTTCCAGTCAAATTTCTGCGATGTGTGTTAGCTGTCCGATGAGTATTTTCAGAGTTGATTTGCTTCTTCGTTTCCTGGGATATCAGTGACTGGAACCCACGTCAAACGAACAACCACAGCATCAATCGCATCCATCGCAAGGTTGGCATCTTTAAAACCGTCGATAGAAGCAAAGGGAGTATGACTTACACCAGCATAAACTAAGGAACCCTGTTAAAATCATGGGAATACTAATTATTCATACGTAACAGGATGTGTCCATCGGATCCAAATGATCTGGAGGTAACGCAGCGAAATGGGTTTAATCGGTTGGATGTCCATCGTAATCGCTGGGGTACGCTAACCATTCTTTTACAACGGCGAACATACACCCAATATTTCAAGACAGCCTGGGTCTACCAGGTGAAGCGGACCACAGTGGTCAGTGTGAATTTCACTGTTGTAGCACCACTGGCGGTGCACGGACCATGCTAATACCGGGAGCGAGAGGAGGAGAAGAGCCATTTGAAGTACACTGTTTCCATGCAACGACCATGGGTCAATGTTAAGCCGGTCTAAAGTTCGAGGCCGCTGCCCCCTCTGCCTCCGCCCCTGTCAGATTCCTACGCGCATGTGGACTACGAACCATTTTGATAGCACGACGCTGTTGTTTATTCTTCCTAAGCGCTAAATGTGGAGTCCCACTTTCCTCAGGGAACCTTCGTGCACGCAACATTGCATGGGAGCCCCGGGTGGGCTTTCGATTCCTCGATTGCCAAGTTCTGGATCCACCCTGAAAGAAGAGAAAACTGATAACCTGGAAGGTAGCGGCTTTGTTTCTTGACCGCAGGGCCTCCGGTGGAAATAATGCCACTGCTTCGGGTTTCGCCCTCCCGGCTACCATTCCCCGCGGGACAATGGTGCAATAGATGAACTACGGGAGAAATAGCGACAATACGTGACCCACATGCGATAATTTTGGTGATGCATAACCTACGTGGGGTAATGGTGTTGATACATGACCCACGTGGGGTAATGGTGGCGATACATGACCTACGTGGGAGACTGGTGGTGATACATGGCATACGTGGGAGACTGGTAGCGAAGCATGATCTAGGTCCAATAATTGCGCCGATACATGACATACGCAGCTGCTTGAACATAAAGGTAGCACCATGGAATACTTTTTCTTGGGGCGAGAAATGCATATGAAATTGCCGTACCTCAGTGGTCAAAAACACTTATGGTAGTCCATTCTATCGAGTAGCAATGACTGATTCCATCCTGCACCAAGCAATTGAACTATTTCCCCTTGAAAGCAGTGTTGCCACCTAAGGAGAATATTCCAAAGCTGCATACCTTATTCCAATTATCTATGCAATACCATTTTCAGAATGCATTCAGTGAGACGGGTATATAATAGCTATCTGCCGCTAGTAGATAAGATATAAGACGGTAGAAATATTGACGGAAATGCAGCTTTGTCGTCCATATCAATCGGACAGTTTTCACGTAGCGTTTTATCCTCACCCAGCCTGCCTCTCGTGCTACCGTACGGCTATCGGCACGAGTCACCGTCACGCTGTCTTTCGCCACATAGCCATCTATCACGCTCCTTCGAGCGCTGATGCTGCTGGGAGACGTGAACTGGCACACGTTCTTGTGTTGCTCCGCCGTCCTCCGGACTGTCTCTCGCCTGAGGCGCAGTTGTGACTCACTGCTGTACTGGACAAACACACAGCAGCTCCTGCTTCTGCTGTATGTGTGTGTGTTGGGGGGGGGAATAGCACCAGAACATCAGTGTTGTAGGATGAGAGGAGTTATCCTCCGGACTGTCTCTCGCCTGAGGTGCAGTTGCTACTCGCTGTTCTGGTGGACAAACACAGCAGCTCCTGCTTCTGCTGTACTGCATGTGTGTGGGGGGGGGAATAGCACCAGAACATCAGTGTTGTAGGGTGAGAGGAGTGAGACAGAAGGAAGGCGGAGTGGAAGTGAACATTTTCCTCTTGGGCAGCCATGTCTTCCACTCAACAGCGAGCTGCCAACGAACAAGGATACAGTAAATTGTGTTCGATTTGTTATCAGTCAGCAGCCTGACATGCCGACAAAGATACGTAGTTTAATGTGTGTGATGCGACAGGCAATATATGGCAAGCACAGACAATGTGAACGAGGGAGGGAATACCCGCCGTCTCGCTCGTCATAACTGACATAATGGCAGCCAACTGTTACAGTGGCTACCAATTAGCGCAAAACAGTCCGGAAGGACAGATGAAGAGGTGCAAATCAAACACAAGTCATCTTCGCCGTTCCGTTTGCCGCTGGTGCAAATGCAGCGACATGCGAAGCTGCAAGTGCCCCAGAGCAGGCCAGGTGGCGACCAAGGAGCATGGCCTACCGCTGGACCAGAGCGGGCCCGGACAAATAACGCCGGCAGTGCTGGACCGTCACGTGACGGCCAGCCCCCGGCAGTCGGAAGAACGCCGTGCCGCGCGTCCGCGTCACACAGGAGACCACGGAGACGCTGCGATGGCTGCGTCTCCAGCAGGAGCACCGCCAGGACAGTCGGCGTGTCCTGAATCAGACGAGTCTGTACCCACTGACGACTCTGATGAGAGAGGAGTCCGAGCCACACAGAGGACCACGCGTCGCCAGCTGATGCACCGCCAGCACAGTCCGCGTGTGATAGACAGACGAGTCTGTACCCCCGACGACTCTCTGATGAGAGAGAAGCCCGAGCCACACAGAGAACCACGTGTCGCCAGCTAATGCACCGCCAGCACAGTCCGCGTGTGCTGGACGGGACAGACGCGCATTTGCCCACTGACGACGGGCTGAGGAGGCAGGAGCGACCGAGCCGTGCGACTCTGATGGCCCCAACAGCACAGGCCCGGCTGCGGGCGGGTCCGGCGCGTCAAACCGGCGCCGTGCCGTGCATCGCGGCACACCGCGGACGCCGAAACAGTGCGGACAGCCCGTCACAAGCGCAGAGAAGCAGCGGCGACAAGTCGACCAGACGCCAGCACGGTGCGGACAGCCCGTCACAAGCGCAGAGAAGCAGCGGCGACAAGTCGACCAGACGCCAGCACGGTGCGGACAGCCCGTAAAAAAAAAAAATCCAGACCCGCACGGTGCGGACAGCCCGTCACAAGCGCAGAGAAGCAGCGGCGACAAGTCGACCAGACGCCAGCACGGTGCGGACAGCCCGTCACAAGCGCAGAGAAGCAGCGGCGACAAGTCGACCAGACGCCAGCACGGTGCGGACAGCCCGTCACAAGCGCAGAGAAGCAGCGGCGACAAGTCGACCAGACACTGATGGGAACCAGAACTGACCGGGCGGAGGGATTTGACCTTCCCCGACGGGTGGATTCGCTGATGGGAAGCGCTTCGGTGGACCGAAGGATTTAACCTTTGCCGACAGACACGCGGAGAGCACACGGGAGGAGCACATTGTCGTGTCGTCGGAGCCAGGTGGGGAATATCTCGCGCATTCGACACCACGGCCCGGTAGGTCAGTGGACGAGATGCACCGCCTGTTTGAGGTGATTGCGGGGAAGCCTGTTCGTTAGCTTAGTTGCCAGCCAAACACCAACGAACTCAATCTCAGCGCACTGGTCAATCCATTGGACGGCGACACTGCATGCCCCAAATCACTCACCGGACCTTTATTTATTTATTCATTCATTTAACGATGCATGCCCTCCACGGGCAGTGGCCATTATGGACATTGAAGCGAGGGGAGCAGTTCACACGCAGCCGGTGGTTGGCTTTCGTCATACTCCCGGAAACGCCAGAGTTAGTTCACTGACGAGAAACTCGCCGATATACGCAGCAGTGGCCGGTGTACAGCGTGGCTCTGTGCCGCCAGATGCGGCGAATAGGAAGCGCGGGCCGCCGAACCATGCGAGGTGGCCGCCGCCGGCCAGCCGCCTGCTCAGAATCTATATTTCATCAGAGTAGTCTGCGGCCGCTCCATCGGCTGCACAGCGGCTGCACATCGGCAGCGCGTGCGATGTGATTTCGAATAGAGACGAGTGAAGCTTGCGCGAGTGGGGAGAGGAGCGTGCTGGTCAGTACGACTTTTCTGCGGCCACTGCCGGAGCGGATACAGCGAATGAGCAGGCCGGTGGTGCTGCGTGACGCATACTGGTATCATTCGGAGGAAGCCCTGCTCCCTCCCGACCTGCCTCCTCGTAGTACGCCGAACTGAAGTGAGTCATGTGTGGAAGATGTGTGGGGGAGGGGTGGGGGTACGGGAGTGTAAAGAGTGACCAGAAAGCCTGGAAATGCATGTTCATTGGCTGTTTCGTTTGTTGTTCCGAATAACTGAGACAATTGGTTTCAATTATGCAGCTATATAGGCAATTCGGTCTGATGCAGTATGACTATAAAGCACATTAAGCTATGATTAGTAACTGGAGTGTGTTGGCCAATGTTATCATTAGGTCTACATATATAGCGATGAAATGTAAATCCATGAATGTGCTTGGTCATGAGGAAACCAAAAATATACCAAGTTCGGTGTCCACAATACGGGAATTCCGAAGTCCGCTCAAATCCGTCAGGTCGCAGCGCGGTTTCCTATTGATCTCTATTGGATTTCCTATTGGGAACGTGGTCCCATTCCTCTGATAGCTTGGAGCAGCATAGAAACCGATCAATACCGGAAAATCACAACTTTGGTATTTCTCGATACCCGGCACCAAAATATAACCCGTACTCCTTGAACTAAAAAGCATCGGCACACCCTGCTGAACCGGCACATCAGCATATCGTGTACCCATACGACAAGAAAAGTGACTATGCGTGCCATAAGAACTACATGGAGATGCGCAACACCACGACGGCCCCGGGGCGGGGATGGCCGAGTGGTTAAGGTGTCGGGCTATGGGTACCAAAGGCCCCGGGTTCGACTCTAACGCCACTCAGGACATTTCCCAATCCCGCGGCCCACCGGCGAAACAGTGTGGGCGGCGCCATTAGCCGTGAATGTGCATAAAGTGTGTCGTGAACCAACCAATAAACAAACAAAACCACGACGGCCCCGCAGCAGGCTCTTCCCGAAGTGCCTGCTGCGGTGCCGGTCGGATCTTTCGTCTCTCGACAGTCTCTCGACTCGGTCACCGCCGGTGGCGCCCGCCGTCGGCCGGCGCTCCGACTCACTGTGTCGGCGACACTTCCGCTCTCCGAGCGCTGCCGCGCCAATGACCTGCACCCCCCCCCCCCTCTCTCGCACTCGCCCTCCTACGCCAGACTAAGCGGTGCGCCCGAGACGGTGTCCACGCGCGCGCCCATTGCACGCGCGGCACCGGCGCAAGGGCGCGGCGTGCGCGGCCCTGCCTCGGGGTCGGCGCGACGCGAGTCAGACGACGGCCGATGGTATCGCGCCGGCCGGCGCCCGATCATGTTCAAAAGCGTCGCCTCGCAGCAGCTGCGACGCGACCGCCGCCGCTCGCCAATCGGCACGGATGCATGCGCAAAAATGTTGCGGCAAAATGGCGGTCAAATCAATAATGCATGGAGGCGCGTTGCAGCAGGTGTCGACGAGAACTCGACGGCACGCTTGTCTGTGCGGGCGCGTTCGAATGAAATGCACGGGTGCCCCGCTTCCCATTGTGCACATTTTATGTCGGCCTTTGTTCTTCAAGCGCCCGGTAAATCAATGAGAGAAAGCATCAATATGATGCATTGTGGGTACGAGTCGGACAACAATAGCGGGTAACATTGCTGCCGAACACACACGCAATTTAAACTGACAAAGGCAGACGTATTTGAAGAATAAAGCGAACGAACGGGCGGGCCGCTTCCCGTTCCAAAACGGCGCGAGCCGTCGATTCAACCTATTCCATATCCTGCGAGGGGCCCGACAAGCTCCGAGTCCACAACATTCGTAAGCAGCCTAGGGTTGGGCGAAATCAGTGTGGCATTCGGTTGCTTCCTTGCTTTGAGCGACAAAATGTAACCGTAGTCCGTCAGGGCAGGCTATAAAAGAGCGCCTTCAAATATGGCCTTCCACTTCACCTAAACCCGGATGCTACACGGCCGCATAGATAAGTTCAGGGTTTATGGGCTGACATGTGATCTCTTAACCTTTCCTGGAGGTGGGATGGGAGATTAATAACCCCTTCACAGCTGGGTAATATTTTGGTTTCCGTAGTGGAATACCAGCTAAAGCCGTGTGTCATTTAATCCCAGCAAAATTATGTTTTTTTCAGAGAAGCCAAGAGAGAAGGCACATCGAGAAGGCAAACCATATGCAAGTTGCCAGATTTGTAATATATAATTGTCTATAAGCTTCCTGATATACCTCCTGGTTCTACTAGATCAGGTAAGATACAATAAGTAGTGTACTCTTCACAAATATGGTGCGAATAACATGTTGTGTGTACTCCGACCAATTTTCGTCATTCAATTGACTATGAGGTGTATTCTGGCATCGGAGGTTTTCACTTGTTTTAGCACATTTCTGACTTCACGCAACCATTACCAACTTTGTGTCAAATGGAACATAGGTAGCTTACATCGGTTTGGGATGTGACAAAAAGACAGCCGATGCATAAACATTGGGGGCATGAATTGAGCATCAATGACATCACAGTGCTACAAGCCACTTATGTTCTTTGCTACTCTCCATGGGACGTGCTACCATTCAATCTTCATCAATTTTAGCGACGCTTATCATATGGTCAGACTCAAAGGTGGTTGCAAATTTCCAGGTAGTTTGCATTATTAAAGAATAAAGCTATACAGGCAAAGACGTCAAAGATCAAGGTTTAAAAAAAGAGTCGCGGAGGCCATCTGGATTAAATCTATAAAAGAAAGGTAGCATAGCAAGAAGAAGAGACTGAAGCTCCTAAGCAATGCTATATCCTGAGTTATAGAGAAACCACCGACCCCATTGTGCCACCGTGGCTACTTTATTTCGCATCACACACCCAAAAGCCGATACTAAATCCCCTACCATGCGCACCTGCTACCGGTATAATTCCCCATTTATAAACATGATCAAAGACAAAAAAGGTCCAAGGCCCAACATGCACCAGAGGAACCATCCTAATGGGGTCTGCGCAGTGTTCACCTAATTCGCATAAATCCTTAGATCTGCATCAATCCCACCACATTCACTCCTAATTCCCATCCCCCTGCAAAACTTCGAATTAAAAATGGAGTTATTAAACCTAGATGATATATCTACCTCATTATCTAATAGGGGATCCATATATTAAATTGATGCACAAGTTCTATTAACTATTAATTAGATTCCACGGACGGTGGCATTCCAAGCATTTGCTCTCCGCTAGCACTAGTGTAATCAGTCTAACAGAAAATGGCAGTGTTGTATTCATAACCAACGAAACTATGCATATTCGGCCCATAATGCGCAGATCTGAGCGAAATAGACGGTTAGGCGCCGAGGCCTCAACAGTGTCTGAGTCGTGTTCAGGTAGCTCGGGAAACCAACATGGACGCGTGCAGCTAGAATCTGAGGCTGCATCGACGTGAGCCCACGGCTATCGACGAGCAGACCGACCCAGAACTCGCAAATATCCGACGAATATTTCCCGTTGTTGTGAATGTCTCGCCCGTGCTGTGCTGTCAGCTTAGCGGCGTGCCTGAGATTATTCACGGGTGGAAACCGGTTCGTCATGGAAAGTTGTGTATTAGGAAATCAAGGACAACTTTTTTTCCGTTGAAGAAAACAATACGGCATTCGTGACGCTTAATATTGCCTTCACCGGTGTGGAACTGGCTTGAAATGAGCCGGCCAGGAGCCATTTTGAAGTCATCCCTCATGCAAGACATGTGATTAATGTTCAGGTTTCCCAAAGTGGGGAGGGTATCCGCTCCACGTCATGCTATATCGGCAAGTAGGTCAGCCAACCTCAACCTCCGCACCCATGAATTTATCTCACAGAGCTGCACATGAGCATTGGTCATTTACCGGCTATGTGACGTCACCGCCGCGCATGACGTCACTGCCCTCTTTCCTAGCGGACCATGTGTACGTAACGACCTTCCTGCTGCCAGCCGGCCAGAATCCGCGCGGCGGATTTATTTTTCATGAGGAAATCCCGTTCTTTCAACTTTCTGAATACGCCTCATGCATGCTGGATGCCGTTCTGGCACGCGGGTACATATTTTATTACGATTGCACGTGAACGCCGCCACTCGACGCCGGCCAGCGGCCGCGGATAATATTTCATCGGGTCCATTACTGCCCGGCTCGCCGGCCGGGTTTGTCGAGATTAAACGCCCGACCGGCGGCCGCAAAAACGCCGCCGGCCGGCCGCCGTGAGCGAGGAATTAGATGCGTGATGTTTCCGTAATGCGCGTACGCAGCGTGCAATGGCGCCGGGCAGTGCGGCTGACAAAAAGCGCTCGCGCACCGGCGGCCCGCGGCTCCGCCGGGTCGCCCCGATCGTGTGTGTCCGTGTCGGCCGGACCGGTGGACAAACACGGCGCCGCGGGCGGGGCGCGCACGCGCCGCCAGCGGGGGGGGCGGTACAGCCCCGCTCCGGCTGGGCCGAGGTGACCGCCTGTCCAGCAGCAATGTGTCAACAGCCAGCAGAGAAACGTGTGAAAAATTATTGTGGGGGGATTAGGCTCTCCATGCCACTTTGTCTAGTCAACGTACATAGGTTCCATATTAAACCTGAGCAATGTTAGGGAGGGATAAGTGCCACCTCCCTCGCTCACACTCAAGCATGGAAGGTTGGCGGCAAGGATAAATGCCCTTGACTTTAACAGCGCATAGCTTGATGTGCAAGTCGCACCAATGCGCTCATGGAATCCCGTGTTTCTGCAAGTGCTGGCGGTACATGTAACGGTCTGTTCTGTTTTCCGGTCCACCGGCTGACATATTAAGATTAATTTAATTGCGTGCTTAATAACATTTACATTTGTCAGGCACTGGAAGGATCAGCTGCTCCGTTTTCAGTCGATCAAGTAGTTCCATGTGGGCGAAATGTACAAAGTTTCTCAGAATCAAACATTGATTTCCACTACTTTCTACGTAAAATGTCAAATAAAAGCAATAAACGTCAAATGTGTCTTGCCTTTGAAAGACTATTGCAAAATCATGCCTAGTTTTGTCGGTTTAGAGGAAAACAAGGCACGCCTTTTTACCCATGAATCCACCACCGAGTGAGGGAAAATATAACTACCCTTTCCGATTCAGAACATGCCTGCACTCGATTCCTTTCAAGCCTTCATTAGACGATAATCAACATGTTGAAATGATGGCCCACCACTCCTCAGAAACACTCCTGATCGGCCTCAAAAGGTGAATCAAGTCCTGCACGTGAAAACGAAAGGATGGTGTCCTCTCATTCGCTCGCGCCCGCTGCTCCCCATCGTGCGACCGCATTCGATGGCGTCACACACCGACACATCATGTGATACCGGCGTCACATTACGACACACATCACGCCGGCACATCGGGTGATACCGGCACACCAAGCGCAGGCCCATCAGATGCATGTAAATCAGATACATGCATATCAGATCTATGTAAATCAGATGCATTTATATCAGATCTATGTAAATCAGATACATGTAAATCGGATAACGGTGCTGTCAATGGGTGCCGTTCGACGTGTTCCGGGTGCGGCCCCGGTAATGAGTAATGGACCCTGCCGTACGGCCCGGCAACGCTTCAAGTTTAGACAGCAGAACCATTGCTTACCCGTTTATTCATACGTCAGGTGGCATTATCAGGGGCGGAGTTTCCTATGACGTGGCGTGGGCTCCATCGTGTTTTCCTTGGCCTCCCCAACTTCTTGCTCTCCTAACATGGAACCACACGGGTGGGACCCACAGGTCAGATTGGGCACGCTTAATCCTTCCAAGCATTGGGCCGTGCCAATTATGTCCAGTCTTTCCAGAGTGAGATATGTTCCAAATAGGTCTGTGCCACAAAGAGGCTTCAAACATGCATCAAGGGTACGCACTTACCTCGAACATCCGGTAATAATTGTTTTCCTTGAACACGGCGTGCAACTAAGAGAAAGGCTGGTCACCGCTTGTTCCCAGAGGTGTCAAGAATGTCCTGTCCGTGTGTCGAGCCAGGGAGTTATCACGGCTCTTACCGCAGCGCCGGCGACGCTCCCCCCAGCCAGCGGCAACACAACACATGTGCACAGACTGTCAATGTCAGAGACAGGGGCCGGCACAGGAGAGCACATCAATGCCGGTGGGTGAGGCCGGCACAGAAACACGGCGTTTTGTAACGTAAAAACCGTGGAATTATCATCGTCCGCTTCACTGAAAATGGTGTGAATTTTCACGCAAGGCATAAGAACAGCATCCACTTGACGATTCTGACGATTGTTTATAACCTTGGTTGGTTGCTATACCATTAACAGCATGCAAAGACTCTCTGATAAGCGAATATGTGTCACACAATGAATAGCTTTAAAGATGACGTGGTCAAAGCAGAATTTGAGCATGGTAAAAATAAAAGTCCCAAACTGGGGAAGTATGGAGTAGCACAGGAAGTATGGAGTCGCACACATTAAAAAGTCGCACAGGAAGCTCAGACATCTCTGGCAGCAGGGGCGGCTGGCTTTGCGTACCACAAGTCAAGCGCACCAGAAAACCATTCGGCAGAGCATTGTAGGATGGTTCCCACTGTTCATGTGCTCTATTGCCGAAATTTTATGCGAAAATGGATTCGATGAGGATACAGGTATTGTCCTATATTGTGAGGCAATTCCTGGATGCCTGTATGTCCTTATAGCGTCGGATATTTTCCAAACGACAACGACACCATTCTTGACAAGGTTTTTGCATGGTTTAGGGACAAGGTCCATAGGTGCGGATGTCTGCTACACCAGCTGTGAGGTGACAAGAAACATTTCGGCACGCCCCCACGGAGACAACGACGCACAGTGGGTGACGTCAGAGCCGAGCGGCGGTCCAGACACCCCCGCTGCGCGCTGTGTTCCACACACGGTACGGTAAATGTTCAACACGGGTATCGGTGGAAGCATATGTGGCTCCTCCCGCCAGTCTGGCGCGCCCATGTTATCAGGACGCAGCCACTCCTCGCTAAACTGCCCGTCCCTGTCACCAGAACGTCCGGGCAGACCACACAAGGGCGTCACGACGGACCGGCTGTCAATCTTCCACGAAGATCAGCTATGGAGTCTGTTTTTCGTTGAAGCCGATGGAACTAGTCTTCTCTCCGCTACTCATGGAGCATTTGGCATGCAATTTTCGTGGTCGGTTGTCATTCCATGGCGGCTGGTTGAAAAACGACTGTCACGTTGTGACGTCACAGGATGGATGGCGGTCGGTAGCTCGTGAGCGGCGTAATCCCCGGGGATGAAGCGTTGGACGTGCGGTCGGTTATTCTTATTTTGCATCTCCTTGTCACACTGAAGTTTACGGTTTTGTGGTGCTGACTGTTCGGCATGGTCCACGAAAAGAGAGGATGATAGTCGCTAGGCATGTGCGTAGGAAGTGTGTTCACTGATTGGATTACGTAATGTAAACATGGGTAGCGCCAAAGGGAGGGATGGAGACACCCTTCCCCAAAACGTCGTGAAGTTTAGCTTTACGCTTATGGGCGTTGCATGGGTAGAGGTGGCCTCAAAAGCAATCATGCCGCCTGCTTGTCCCGTCCCCTATCCAGAGTCCGTGGGCCGCCGATGACGGCAAAGAAGGGATTTGACGAATGCACAAAAGCATATCCCCCACGGGTGGAGAAGTTCTAAAATTGTTGGTGAGGCACAATGCATGGGGGCAATGGGTGCTGCCAAATTTGTTGGTAGTGTTCACTGCACATGCTCCCATGTTAAGAGATAGAGAGAGAAAGAGAGAGAGAGAGAGAGAGAGAGAGAGAGAGAGAGATAGAGAGGCGTTGGTGGTGTCAAGGCAGAGATGGTGGGATTCAGGCCCCACCAAAGGCACAGAAATCTTCTCTCCTGTGCTCCCGAGATCATGGGTGGGGTTTTCAAACCGTCTACTCCCCAATGCACCGTCCTTGAGTCCATGACCCGCTAAGGTTCCAGGAATCTGAGTTTTCAGAGCCTCATAAGCTGATAGATGCCGCTGAACTGGGTGTGCCCACTTGAGATTCTGGCACCTCTATGCTAACAATGGCCGAAAAGCCTTCGGTCAACCTGGGGTTCCATGATCTCATTGAAATTTCGGAATCATTCAGAGCTCCAGGGCTCCTGAATTTGCAGTGCCCCTTAAGATTCCAAGACCCCATATATTGACCGTCCCGGTGGGTTAGCAAGGTTCCTGGGAGTTCTGAGGCTCTGGGTCCTTTGGGGTACCAAGGCCCATTGAGTTCGCAGGAGTTTTCAGCCTTCTGGAGCTCTGGGTCCTCCAGGGCATCAAAAAGCTTCAGGGCCTTTGAGTTCCCATGACCCCTGAGTTTCAGCTACCCTTGTGGTTCCAGGGCCGTATGAGTTGACAGGGCCTGCTAAGTTGTCAGGGTCCCTGGTGCTTAGAGTTCCCTGTGAGTAGGAAGGGGTCTCTGACTTCCTAGGTCCGCTGAGATTCTAGACTCCCCTGAGATGCCAGCCATACCCCATCCCTCCGCGAACGAATTTCCAGGTTCTTCCTCTCCACTTTCAGTTTTCAGGATCTCCTCCACCCCGATATTCCAGTGTCTCTTTCCTGCCTACCTATCTGTCCAAAGCTTCCATAGAATTACCTCTATGGAAGCTAATATAGTAAGATACTAATAGTAATAATACCAAGCAGGTCAGTGATTTCCCTCTGTGACGGCTCATTTAATGATAAACTAAGCCTGAGCAAGGTTTCGCTACGACTTTTAACCAAATGGCGTATTATCTTTCATCTTTCATTATTATCTTTTATCCAAAGGTGTCAATTGGTGTGAATGGAACATAAATGCCTACTGAAAACATTACGGGGGAGGGGCTTGAACTACTTTGGGAAGACTTAGCTCATTATTGAATGGGTTCAAAATGATGTTGGAAGAGGGATTCAAGCCCTCCCAAAGAGGCATAAAGTTCTGCCTCTGTATCGGATATAAGTTGGCGCGAATGAATGCCCTACACTTTAAACATAAAACTACAAAATCGAGACCTGTGAAAGTGCACGATAATAAATTATTGCTGACGACAATGAGACTTAGATGTCGTGCAAATAAATGTTAAAATAATAGGCATAAAACAAATTACGATGAACACGTCAATGAATGCATGAGCAGGAACGGGGAATGATTGAGGCTATGACCCTCTTAGCACTCTGAAATGCGCCCGCGATGGAGATGGGGAGACCCTCCCGGTGAAAAAGGTGCCGCTGTGGGAAGGTCGAGCTGTGGCAAGCTAGGGTGCGCCCTCCGCCCCTCCCCCGTTCAACGAACTTCGAGCTAAAGGCGACCCTGTAGGCGAAAAGGCGCCGCCTTAAAATCATACACTCTCTTTAGCCAAACCATAGATCCGTCAGTGTGCAGGGTCACATGCAGGCGGGGGTAGCAACTCACATATAAATAAGGCATACGACCAAACAAGCTGGCTCCAACAATAGTAAATAAGACGAGTGAGATTAAATCAATAAATCTGCATGAATAAAGCGCATGTTCAGTCACGATCGTCCGCAGCTTCGTGGAGACGCGCTGTACCTGCAAAATAACTCCGGATCTGCGGGGTTCAGGCTGATCGTTAAGCATGTCAGTGGTGTGTTCGCTTTGCACGAAAGCATTCACTCACTGGAGCGGGCTGCAGCACAGATCCGACTGCACCGTGTTCATGGGCGACCTTGGTGTGGACGACAACAATGAATGCCGGCTGATCGACGCGGCTCGTGAAGTAAAAGCAGAAGCGTTAGTTATTCCGAGGCCAGTTGGTTTCGAAGGTGTTATTCTACCTTGTAGGAAGTCGAGTTGTTTGCGTCCAGAGGAAAATCAGGGTAATTTTTAAGGGGAGAAAGTGTTTGCATGCCAGGGGCATTTAATCCAAGATGCATGCGACCAAAATGACATGTGAAACTGATGCTGAATTCACCTGACATTAATGAACCTGACATCAACAAAATATCCAGTCATGAAGGCAATGCTGGTGCATCACGTTTCATTTCCGCTCCGAAAGGACCTGCGGACCAAGCGAAACACCGTACTTGATCGACTCCAAATGTCTGAAACGAGCCACAGAAGTCAATCTACAGTTGTGCTCGAAGTATACATTTCGTCAGCTCGCAGTTGTTCTTATAGTATGAATTGCATCAGCCAGCAGTTGTGCTGCAGTCTGCCTCCGGCTATGGTCACAGTACGAATTTCGTGTGCAGTTTCCAGATTTACAGATTCATTTTGCAGATTGCCTGGAACCTGTTTGAGGTTCCTCGTGAACGTTTGACTTCCACTGTTCTGGGTGATCGGGTGACAATCCCCACCAGCCAGACTGTGACGTTTTGTGGTCAAAGCGTCAGCAATAATCAGACGTGATAGGCATTACACATTACGGGGAACTGACACCGTCTCTATAGCCAGGGTACCCTGATTTCGTTGACCGCGGCAAGTATTCAATGGACGTCGAATACACAAGTGGAACTGAAGGAGAGTCTGCCGTGACACCGGGAACGGGCAGATTTTACTCGAATGTGTCACCATTCACGACGGCTCTCAATGACCGTTCAGATAGACACGAGACAAACTATTTGAGGGCAGATACCTCACGGTGACGCGACTGGCTCAGTTTCTCAGTGAGGAGCAGATGGTTTACACTACGAGATGCGGCCAAATAACACGGATACATCGCTCCGTTGGTATTCATCTAAAATACCACCTCATCTCCCACTTCGTACAGAATACGGACACAGTCAGCAAGCATTGTATCGCACGACCGGTTAGAACCAAGCCCATGTTGCTTCAACCATAAAATTGGTATATGTTTTGAATACGCCTGTGGTATTACAGACATAAAACTGGTGTCGGTTCAGAAAAATGTGGCGCCTATTTTAACGCGCTTACTGCGGAGAACTTCCCCATCCCAAGTGAGCGGTCATCCTTTGCAGTCACGGATTCTTGCTCACCCACTAAAACTGCCCATCGTGACTGTTGCTACACATACTGTAATGCATGGATGAAATAAATGAAAAATACCGTCATTGAGAAAGAGAAAACCGTAGTAGGGTACAAAAAGTCTCAACGAAGTTTTTAATCAAATATATAAAACCTTGATTTGTATAACATTAATCGCCAAAGTGGAAAGACATGCAACTAACGCCATGGGTGTACTAAGGATGCAATGAAGGTTCTAAAAGCATAAGTATATTCGTTGACATGCTCACGATCTATCGTAAATCAGCCCTATGGAATTATGTTTTGCATGGCCGGTTGTGAATCATGTGGTCAGTTCCTGTCGGAGTAACATCGAGGTTCGATTTGACGGCAGCGGAAACGGAAGGCTGAACAATGAAGACAACCGCAGAGCATAAAATTAGCATGCTGCAAGAGTGGCAGCATGTCCAGACCAGATGAACGCTACCCTAGATGCAGATGTGAAGAACACTGTACAAGTTAATGTTCCAAATTATTATGTCGGTGTTGCATACTAAATTGAACAATGGAGAAGGTTGGCGCTGTCCAAGCCAAGTTGTTGCATCTACGATACCCGCGGGGCCGGATCTTGGGGGTACTGGGAGAGACGTGACACCCCCCTGACTGGAAGCTGCGGCCTGCCAGCAAGCTTGAGTGCACCCCTGACTCTGCGCAACGAGTTTTTCAGCCGATGCCCCCCCCTCCCGAGTACGAAAGGCGCCAATTCACCGTCCGGTAAAGTGGCCCATCCAGAACACGTGTCCATCCACCGATCAGCATTCCTGGCTCCGCCCCTGAACATCTGCAATAGTACACACTCGACACATGCCTATATAGGGCCAGTAGCATGCTTTGTCAGGTCTGTCGGGTCTCCTCTGGACATGTGTAAAACCAGCTGAACTAATACGGCGTACTTCGGCCGTCTGGGTTTTCCCGCACGAGCTTTAGCACTCCGTGTTCGGGGTTTTCCCAGCCTACATGCATATATATCCTGATTGTTCAATGGTCACCGTCGTGATGTACATGAATAAACGTTACGTGAAAGAAAGGCGAGGCCTGCATTCTAGTGGTAAAAGCGGCCCGCTCGCCGGTTCTGAGACTGGCGGAAGCCGATGGATGAAGGTGGCGCTGATGCTCGACCGACTCGCAGCGTCCTCGGTGACTGACTGGGGGGGGGCTGCTCACTCGGTGAGATGACCGGCCGCCTCGGAGCACCCACAGCTTGTTCGTGTACACCGAGCCAGAGGTACAACAGCCGGTTTACCGCAAATTTGCCCCGGACAAACATGCCATATATCACAAAGTACTCGTTTTGTTTGAACACGTAACCTGGCTTATTTGTCCGGAAAACAGTTTTCCGCTGAAAGAAACTTCCCCACCGTGTCGCCTGGCACTACGATCCACAATCACGAACAAGTTGCATACTTTGTATGCTAGCGACACTATTGCATGGTTTCGCCACATCGCATATGCCAGCAATACGAGTAGGCACCATCAATGGTGTTGGACTGGCGCCCTTGATGGGGATGTGCACCTTATTGTGTCCCAGTATTCGTGTAAGTGCAAACACTTAGGAAACGAGTAAAAGCAAGAGTGACAACCACGCGCAGTGCATTCACAATCGATATGCCAGCTGCGTATCCGGGGCCAAGAAACTTGGTGTAGAAATAGGACATGCAGTTTTCGCGCATGGAGTCAATGAAACAAACTGTCAATCCAATAAATAAGCATGCAGCCACATTACATATACAATTTTAAAATGGCATAATGTGAAGATGGAATCAAGCAATGCCCAATAAAAAACAATGTCATATAAAAACCATGCACATCAAATAAAATGCTGTGCGCATCAACTAAAACAAAATAAGTCAACATTAACTGGCCAAACTTACCGAAATCAGGCTGATCTGCCGAATACGGTATATGTCTAACCCAAATGCAATTGTCACGCTGCGTCACGATTATTTTGCTTCCTGAACCCTCCTGTCTAGCATGTGCCGCAAGCACCCACACTCGTCGTCAGACCCCACTAGATCGCTCTCGTCAGATTTAGGCAACATGACCTCTGTGGTCCAAATGGCCGTAGATCCGAAGCTGAAGGAGGAATAACGGCACATTTGTTCACACACAACCACGATTACAAAAGCAACGCTGCAGCGCCACGACTTGCGCGACGCGTGCTAGTAGGGGAACAGACCGTCACAAGACTGACCTTGCCGAGTGGTGACCCGGCCTCGGGGCATGCAGTGCGTACGGTATAGTATGACCTTATGCCCAAGCAATCGCCGGTAAGTCGTTAGTCAGAGGTGCCATGGCTGACCACGACTAAACCCTTCCCGTTGATAAAACAATATGATAACACTTTCAAGGAAATACTCATTATTGCGACGAAAGCGGGTAAGAATCGCAATAACACGAACAGATCTGGGCCTGAGTGACGCAAACAGCCGCCACCGTATCATATATATATATATATATATATATATATATATGATACGGTGGTATATATATATATATACATAGATAGATTAGAAAGCATGACCTTTGGACTGCGTCGTGTCCCTCAGAAGACTACCCTGCGTCATATATGCAAGGGAGTAGACTTCCTCATTCTTCGTCCTCACTCACAATTAGCCTTTTGTGTCAGATTGGATACTCCTTGCATAAAGGATCGTTGCAGCTTACGGGTTTCTGATCGGGAAAAGCGCCATTGAATATACATCCAAGTTTATGTTGTATTCGTCATCTACGAATGATATGTAGCATAATACTTGGTTTTACATTTGGGCATTGCATTAGCCCGCGGCGTCTCGGGGGTCTTCAACCGCACCTTCAAGTTTTTCCAGGATAGTGAAAGAACGGCGCGCAGCAACGCGCCGAAATTTGGCATACCTGTTCCCACATCAATTTGGCATGTTGTGTCGAACGTTTGAAGTTAAGTCATCTAGATTCAACGAACTAGTATAGGTCAAGTGAGGTCACCTCGAGGAAAGTTCAACCAGTTGTCACGCTTTAACTGATACAGATATTTTAATGAAACTTTCAGCGTTTGCGTATCTTTAGGGATGCAATTAAACGCACTGGAGGAATTTATTGCAATTTTTTTCGTTTTTGCTTACTTACTAGTTTTGCACATTTGCCTATCAGAGTTGAAATCAAAGATTCTGGCCACAGTAAGCATTTTTTTGTGAGAGCACGTTGACTTCGAAGAAAGTTGTTTGATCCGCTCTATCCATTAACAAAAGAAAATTAAAGAAAACTTGACAAGTAAGAATTTTGAAATTTAATTTAAACAAAAATATTTTTGGGTGACCAAAAATTGGTATGGTCCTGGTCGATTTCGCTGTCCTATTCTGATTCCAAATGTTTTTCTTCAAATATTCCCCAAAATGAACTACCCAGAGTCAAACACATGATGTAAGTCGTGAAAATCTAGACACCCTTGTGACGCCACTTTTTGTGAAACATTTGTGTTCCGGGGTGGCGTCGGACCCTACTCGTCGAGCGCTTTCCGATGACACCCCTTTCGGGTTTCGTGCGACTATTATTTTATATTTTAGAGGGTGTTCCTAACACCCACCCCCATCCCCCTCCGAGACGGGGTGTGAGGATCTAACCGGAGAGACGGGTTGGGTTAAGATCTTGATGCCACCCTTAACTGTGACGCTACTGTTCAACACAACAGTGCGTCGTACGCCGCGCCCGCACCGACGACATGCATTTAGCGTTGGCGGAGCGATTTGTCGATGGAGATTCTGACATTGCAGGGGCTTGCTGCAGACATAAAGCTGGTGAGATATGTCGAAACGATTCATTGTAAGCCGCTTGTTCTGGAATCTGCCCACCGAAAAGCAACAAAACTAGAACGAACGCTACCACTTCAAAATAAATGGTCGAAAACGAACAATCTGCAATATCACTATGTCACAGCTAAATAAAATTAATGGTAATATCGCAACTACCAGACAAACCCAGTCCGGCATTGATGAGCTTCATTTCCCGCTAGGTCTCTCGCTTTGCGAGCAACTTCCACCTAACTCGGTGGTGCCGGTTGGTAGCGCACGATGGGCTTCATCTCTCGCAAGGTCTCTCGTTTCGCAAGCGGCTCCCACCTCCTGGCGGCGCCGGTGGGTAGCGCATGATGCACAAATTCACTGCCACCCCCGTGTGGATGAATTGTGAATGTGATTAACTTATTCACTCAATACTGTAAAGGTTGATATAGACATGACAAACCAATATTTTTAATCACCAAAAGCTTGACGCTTGGCTTCAGGGCCAGCGCTAGCCCATCATGACTTGCCCCATTTTCTTGGGGTGGGGGCGGGGAATCGTGTCGCAGCTCTTTGAAACGCCGGCCAGTCGTTTACTCATCTCGATGTGCAGAGCCCATGATCAATGGGGCCCCAGCCCATGTGCAGTAGTGGTCTCGGCCGGTTTCCCCGGCCTGGGCACGGCCTTCCGCCGAATCACGTGCCGTCATTGTTTGGACCACTTTTGCAATGGAGTTCGGAAGACGTGCCGGTGAAAATTATCTCCTGTGGCGGCGTGCGTTTGGGCTGATTGCCTGTTTGTTGGAGAGAAAGTCTCCACCTCTACAAGTCTGAACATCCACCGGGCTGAAGCCCTCTGGAGACTGCAGACCCCACTGAACGGTCATCTACCACTGACTGTCGTTCCCAGGGCGCCTGAGCTATGCACCGAGGGGTGCACCGAGAGGTCATGCGATGGCCCAACCAGTGGGGCGCCTCAGTAGTAGTTTGCTGCGGTTGCAAGCCAGGGCTTATCAAAAGAATCGAAAGCCTCACAGGAAGGCAATTATTTAAGACACCTATCCTAATCGAACCTTGTTACTGGATTATTGTCCGTGCACGATCGATGACAAGGGGCTTAAGGAGATGCAAGATCACTTAGCCAATGAACGACAACTTGAACAGGTAAATACCATTGTATTGCACCATGCCTTGTTACAGGTTGATTGACAGCAAAATAACACGCACAAAAGTAATATAACGCTCCGAACACTCGTGGTATTCAACAACCACAACGGATGAGAATATCAACACAGAACAATACAGAACAACTTCGGAATGTCGCACAATTAGTATAGCGCAGGAATTCAGTTGGGAGCCCTGCCCAAACCAAATACAAGTTGTCAAGCGGCGAAGTGCGTGCGTCGGGTGTGGTCGGGTCGGGTCGCTGTGCTATCCAACTCACTCATTCCGTGTGACTACAGCTTCGCCCAGGTCCGTGCACCCGGCCCCGCTTGTAAGAGCGGCTGTCGACACATCCTGGCTTCGCCAGCAGAGGCGCTCGGCACAGACCGTGGTTACCTCCTGCCAGGCGGTGGAAATGCGGTGTATATCTGGCTGATGTTACTGGCCACTTTGTTTGGCTTCTGTTCGGCTCACATTTCACTGACTGAAGCCTTTCCGTGAAATGGCTTGGCACATCTGCCTGATGGTCAGCTCCTGTGTCGCTCTGGTCCAGGGTAGTGGTGTGGGGAATCTGTACTGGACAGGGCAGTGGTGTAGGGGGCACATGCACTGGACAGGGTAGTGGTATAGGGGGTACATGTACTGGACAGGGCAGTAGTGAGGGTCATCTGTACTGGACAGGCCAGTAGTGAGAGGCATCTTTACTGAGCAGGCCAGTAGTGAGAGGCATCTTTACTGAGCAGGCCAGTGGTGTATGGGGCATCTGCACTGGACAGGGCAGTGGTGTATGGGGCACCTGCGCTGGATGGAGTGGTGGTGTGGGGCATCTTTACTGGACAGGCCAGTGGTGGGATACACCTGCGCTGGATGGAGTAGCGGTGTGGGGCACCAACTTTAACTCTCCACTGCAACTCAGTCCACTCAGTGTGGCGAAGTTCCACCGCTTATGACAGCCACACCGGAAGGTGGTCGCGGTCCATTGGGTCTTCAGACACCGACCAGGTAAAGTGTTGGGCAACTTCCGAGCAAACAATAAGTCCAGACCTGAGGCCCGAGCAAACGGCAGGGAAATGTGTCGGCAATCCAGTATGCAAAGCACGTAGCGACTCATCGACAAGAAAACGTTCTAAAACTCGCCGGCGAGTATTCATGTCTTCACAAAGCCAGTGTGGTGAGCATCAGAATAGTTTAAACAAGACACAGAAGAGGGAGCTGCGCAAGCAGCAGTCCGCAATCGCTGGCAGTAAATATGGCTCCAGGTGAAAGATATAAAGAGCACATAGTGATTGAGGAGCGTCCAAAATGCACGCGTACCACTACCGCTTGGACGTTAGTATGCAGCCTGATCTGTTGTACAGGGATGGTGTGATGCGCGATCAAGAGTGCCCCACCATTGGCAACGGTGCCCTCCGACATGTGTATGCAGAAAATGATGTAGCATTTAACGTGGCATGCCGAACTCAGTCTAACGTTGCTTTCCTGAAGACCACTCTTGGACTCAAGAGTACCGAGTCCAGAATGTTTGTAACTCACCGATGTTCGTTCGTACCCCCTACAGTCTCATTGTAAAATGGATTGTAAACGAACGGTTTGAAGGGGAAAAAGTTTTGAAATTTATTATTTATACATAGAAAATGCTTACATGGAATTTGTATTTGTACATTGAATGTACGTAGACGAAGAACATGACAAGGTAAAAGAGGATGATCATAGTTCGTACCGCACTTAGGCCGCCAACGAGTGTGATTTTGTAGATGCTGAGTGAGCATATGAGCGCGATCTGGGGCCCTCTCCACCTGGTGGTGACTGAGTGAGGCTACAAAGAGTAGCTCAGTGGTCAGGGACATTGGGGTCAGTTGCCCCTCCCTCAACAGGTTGGGGCTCCAAGAATCGCGCCGGGATTTGAAAAATTGCGTCAGGCTCCGTAAAAAATCCCGCCGGGCCACCGAAAATCGCACCTGGGCCGGTAAAAATAATCATGGGAGCTACAAAAAGTTGCGCGGTAGTCATGAAAATGACGTTGGGACAAAAACATTGTAACGGGGCCCCAACAAATAGCATTGGGGGCCCCGACAATTCACACCGGGCCCCCAAAAATGACGCTAGGGCCACGAAAATCGTAAAAAGACCCTGAAAATCACATTGGTGGCCTCAAAATTGTTCCGAGATCCATAAAATGGCACTGGGCGCTCAAAATGACGGGGACCCCTGCAGATACCTCTGGGGGCCAAAAATTCGCAGCAGGACCCAGAATAGTCGGGCCGGGATCCCCCAAAAAATCACTGCGGGACCCCATAAATTGGCGTCAAAACTGTAAATACAGCGGACAACTCAAAACTAGCGCCAAACTCCAAAACTTGCGTCGAGCCCAGCGAAAATCACGCTGGTGACTGAGTACAACGCAACAGCGAACTCGCTCAGAGCACACACATATTGCGCTTGGGACCCAAAATTATCGTCGGTAATCCAAAACGTTCGGGTCTGGCATAAAAAATCCCCTCGAGGCTCCCAAAAATTGGTGACGATGGGCTCAAATGTGCACAGCGTGACCCCCAAAAATAAGCATCGAATCGAAGCCATCATCAGGATTCGACAAAAATCAAGCCGGAGCCCTCCAAAATAAGGAGAGTTTCCGAACAAGCCAATATCCAAAGCCAGGAAAATCGTTCCATGCCCAAGACACACCACTAGACTTATTCAAAAATGGAGTACGGCCCCGAAAGAAACGCATCGGAATAAGAAAACTTCCGGCGCGGCGCAAAAACATGGCGCAAAGGGTCACAAGAACCAGGTTGGGATTTCGAAGTTCAAAAATTCAGAAGTCAAAAATGCATCGATCCTAGAAAGATGGCTTCAGATCCATAAGAAATCACGCACCTATGTCCGAGAAGTAGTGCCAGGACACCGGGAATTATACCGGGGCCCCCAACACCGTGCTTGGGTCCCACAAGTGTACCTCAGGTGCACCAAATGTACGCAGCAGAACCCTGAGATGTTTTGTCCATAAAAGCCACTGCACGTGGAGGGCATGAATTGTGAAATAAATAAATAAATAAATATAAATAAATATAAATAAATAAATAAATAAATAAATAAATAAATAAATAAATAAATAAATAAATAAATAAATAAATAAATAAATAAATAAATAAATAAATAAATAAATAAATAAATAAATAAATAAATAAATAAATAAATAAATAAATATAAATACATAGGTAATTAACAAATAAATAAATAAGATCACAACTGGAGGCCGAAATACACCGGCACTCCAAAACGTGCCAGTCTCGCAGAAAGCGGCAGGGCCTTAAACATGTGTTGCATCTCTAGATAAACACACCAGAAGCTCTAAGAAAACATAACGGCCCTCAGAGCCCGCCAGAGCCATCAGACCGAATGGGGGCCTCAAAAGGCGGGTGGATATTTCAATAAGCGACATGATCGAAGAAGTTAACAAGAAGACCGAACATTAAATAAACATATGGGGTCTTCGAAAACGTTCCGGTGCCTCAAAAATGCCGTCGGTGCACAAAAAAAGCAACAGAAATTCTTTTTTTTAAGTTTCGGGGTTTCAAAAATGTGCTGAGTCTCTAACAAAAATTGTCTGAAGACATAAAATGCATCCGTATACGACGAAAAACGTAACGGGTTCAAACAGTGACATCTGGCTAGGATATTGGTTTGGTAGCCAATCTGGGAGCGTATGTTACCAACAAGATGGGATACATCAAAGCTCAGCGGGCATCCGGATTTCTTAACCACCAGAAAATGTTGGAAGAAGAGAACTAATCATGGAAGTAAATTGCCAAATGTTTCCCAGCGAACTCACATACGAAGCATTCCACACGTCAAATATGGCACAAAAGTATCATTTGACAGCAATTAGCAAAACGTAGG
Source organism: Imbricaverruca yamaguchii (assembly GCA_034440575.1). Classification (NCBI taxonomy): domain Eukaryota; kingdom Metazoa; phylum Arthropoda; class Thecostraca; family Neoverrucidae; genus Imbricaverruca; species Imbricaverruca yamaguchii. Next base: position 1,639,698 of record JAOTOL010001631.1, on the reverse strand, counting down.
GGTTGAGCGAAAACTGGATAATCGCATAACGTGTGGCGAATGCGCCGAATGCGCAAGGGGGCGTACATGTGCACGAACGTTGGCATTTTGGCAGCCGGGCATTATTAACAGGAATTCCTAAAACTGGGAAATTTCGCCTTTTTAATTAATGTATACTGATGTAATTTAAGCAGGATGTGGTCACTTATAAAGGAATATAAAAAAATAAATAACCTTCGAAAAAGATGGAGAGTTTGGGTTGATATCCGGTTACTCAGAAACGATGGTGGTAGAGTGGACCCCTCTACAGGACAATTATGTTAGTCACTAGTTATTTTACACACAAATGGCCACTTTAAAAGACTAGAGGTTGAAATCAAGGGACTATTTTTAAATGGGTGTAGATGGCCCTATTAAACTCCGTGCCCCCCCTAGCGCTAACCCTCAGTACGTCATTGATGTAGCTTGAACATATTACGTAAGCTCTAAGAAAGTGACAATGCTGCATCATGCATGAATCGAACGGTTTCGGAGATCTGCTTATGCTGAACACAGAAGCAATGTCGAATTAATTCCGGAACAGACGCTGCAGCCCATTTACTGTCGGGGGCTAATGCCTATCTCTACTGTTGCAGCCACATGTACACAGTGCACAGTGCATATTCCTCCTCTGATTGCACACGTACACAGCGTGCTGTGAATATGTCTCCCACTGCGCACGTACACAGCGCATTGCGCATATTCCTCCTCCAATTGCACATATCCAAAGTGCACTGTGCAGATGTCCCACATTGCACGCGTACGCACTGCGCAGATGCTTCCGACGACACAAGTACACAGCGCACTGTGCAGATGTCTCCCATTACACACGTGCACTGTGCAGATGGCTCCCATTACACACGTGCACTGCGCAGATGGCTCCCATTACACACGTGCACTGCGCAGATGTCTCCCATTGCACACGTGCACTGTGCACTGTGCAGATGTCTCCCATTACACACGTGCACTGTGCACTAGGGTGTATCGTCGAATAACTGTTTATTTTTATGTGCTGTGTTACTATGAATTTATTGGTCCCTGGCATGTCTAGACTCAGAAAATACCATTAAAAAAAATCTGGATTAAAAACCCAGCCTGCGCCGAGCGTGGCAAGTTTGACCCCTTACAGTGACGCCCGGCGTTGAAGTCTCCTCGTTAGTTACGCGCACACTAACACCAGGCGGCGGCTCGAGCCGCGCCGCCGCGCCCAAGGGCAGGTGTGTTTTAGCGTCTGTTAACCAGTGGTGGATCCAGAAGGGGGGCCATGGGACCATGTCCCCTCCCTTGGGCCCTGAAAAAGGGGACCTTGGGCTCCGAAAAATGGTCCCTTGGGCTTCGAAAAAATGGGCCCATTTTGTCCCCAGGGGACTTTCTTGGCTCCAAAAGAGCCATTTTTACTCAATATATTGAGGAAATTCACTAATTTTGAAGGGGCCCTTCTAAGTTACAGGGGGCCCAAAAACCAAAGGAGGGGCCCAAAAGGCTTTCGCTCCCTACTTGCGGAAATCCCGGATCCGCCACTGCTGTTAACGCGACACCCCAGAACGAATTTCTCCTATTTAACGACAGACATACCTTTGATTTATATATCTTCGTTCGTTTTGCACAATTCGTTTTGCATCGCACATGGAAGCTACCGGACCTGTGGGAGGCGGCTGATGGGGTACCCCTGCCCGTAGGAAGAGGTTATGCAAATAGAGGGCCTTCCCTCGGCCGGTAGCGCTCGCGCCCTGTTTGTTTGCTCAGTGGACCGGCGCAGCGCCGCCTGAACCCTCGGGTCTTTTCTCGGCTGGATTACCCTTGGCGTTTCGATATTTTCGTCCCTCGTTCAGTGTGTGTCCGACTACTGAGGCGTCAAATTCTTCAAATTCTTGCGCGATCAGAGGGGCTCCCGGAAAATTTTCCTTGGCATGCCGGACCGTCAGGAGATGAGACTACGGCAGGTCGCCGCCGACCGCAGACGCCAGCGGCTGCAACAGCATGATCTGGATACGCTGTCACCGAGAGCCTCCGACAGCGAGCCCGGGCCGTCTGGCCTTCAAAACCCCGAGGCAGGCAGCTCATCGGCCACCAGCAGCGCTGACCCAGCTGACACTGGCGGCTCTGATATGGAGTGGAATGAGGAGGACGATACCCAACCCGAGACCGGCGAGCGAAATTTTGAAAGGCTCACCAACACGGCTCTGGCCGCCGACCGTTGCGGCGTCTCCAACCGCGCTGTGTGCGCCATTATAAACGGCTTCCAACAAGACATCGGGCGGATTTCGGAAACCAGCACAAAATTGATAGTAGACCCCATGAAAATGTACCGGGAAAGGGAGCGTGTGAGAAATATGGCGGCCTCGGCGAGCGCCGAGCAGCACGGCGACATAAAAGCACTATATTTTGATGGCCGCAAAGACGAAACATTCACCGGCAAATCGACCACAAGGAAAGAAGAACATGTGGCGGTGGTGGTGGAGCCTGGCTCAAAGTACCTCACACACTTCACTCCGGAAAGTGGACGAGCCATCCACCAAGTGAGGAAACTGACTGACATCGCCATTGACAACGCCGCCGACGTCAGAGTGCTCGGCTGCGACGGCACCGCCGTTAACACCGGCAGGGATGGCGGCGCGTGCCGGCTCTTTGAGCTGAGCCAAGACTCGCCTCGTGCCGTCCACTGGTTCGTCTGCCAGCTCCACGCGAATGAGCTGCTCCTGCGGGCGGTGTTCACCGAACTGGACGGCTCAACCACCGGGCCCAAGTCCTTCTCGGGACCGCTGGGTCGGGCCGCCAGTGGCGACGTCCACCGCCTAGAAGTGGCGTCGTTCCGCGCTGTGGCGGGGCCACTGCCAGACCTCCCGGACCAGCTGGTGGCTGACCTCAGCACGGACCAGCAGCTTCTCTACCGACTCGCCAGAGGGGTGGATGCCGGCAAACTTCTGGACGGCAGCGACGCGCATCGCCAGATCGGACCTGTTAATCACGCCAGGTACGTACGAGCCGTTGTCAACAACCGAAAGTGTCTAAACTGAAATTCAGACACTTAAGCGCGCTAGTCAATTCATGTCAATGGAACGGGGAAGGTGGTGGGGTCATGTCCCAATTATTTCAGTTCTCAAGTATATTAGCTTTATAATATTTGATACTACAATTTTAGATGAGAAGTGTCTTTATAAGACAAGAGTGGCCCAATGAGCCAATGTTCATTTGTCATTCTACATCAACATTAGTTTTCTGTCCGTTTGCCTGCGTTTTTTTTATTATAAATTTTATATAGCTGCCTTGGCGGCTATCGCAGGTGGCTCACACTGGCCGCGTGACTGCTGCGCGTCTACATCGGGTCAGCGTCACCGACGGCCGAGTTGACCCAGCTGGTCGCATTCCTGATGGGTCACTACATCACTATGTGGTTCTACATCAGGGCCAACAGCACCTGCACTAGCGGCACCTTGAACAGCATGCGAAGCGTGGAGCTCCGACGGATGCTGCCCACTCGGCTGCAGGACATTATCAGGCCAGTGATGCAGCGGAACGCCTACTGGGTACATCCGGAGGCTGTTCTGCTGGCGATGGTGGCGGACTCTGACGCTGCGGTGCGCGCCCGGGCCGTGGGTGTGATCCAACGGTGTCGGCAGCAACCGCAAGAGGGAGTCAGACCGTTCAAGCTGCCGACCATCAACTTCGCCGCCACCCACTACACGGAGCTGCTTGACTGGGAGAAGGAGCTGATCACCGAGCCGCCGCTGACAACCGACCTCACGGACGTCGAGCTACAGGGCATCTGCAGCCAGCCACTCCAAGTCGCCTCCTTCCCCGTCCACACTGTGGCGGTGGAGCGGGCGGTGAAGGTGGTGACCGAGGCAGCCGGCGCGGTGATGGGCGAGGAACGCAGGCATGGCTGGATCAGCAGCCGGCTCGCGCACCGCCGGCAGCTGCCAAGCATCCACAGCAAACAATCTTTCGTGAAATCTCTGGCTGAAGATGTATAAATAAACGGTATGTCTGTCGTTGAATAGCAGAAATTCGTTCTGGGGTGTCGTGTTAACAGCAGTGGCGGATCCGGATTTGCTCAAGTAGGGAGCGAAAGACTTTTGGGCCCCCCTTTGGTTGTTGGGCCCCCTGTAACTTAGAAGGGCCCCCTTCAAAATTAGTGAATTTCTACAATATTTTGAGTAAAAATGGCTCTTTTGGAGCCAAGAAAGGCCCCTGGGGACAAAATGGGCCCATTTTTTCGAAGCCCAAGGGACCATTTTTCGGAGCCCAAGGTCCCCTTTTTCAGGGCCCAAGGGAGGGGACATGGTCCCATGGCCCCCCTTCTGGATCCACCACTGGTTAACAGACGCTAAAACACACCTGCCCTTGGGCGCGGCGGCGCGGCTCGAGCCGCCGCCTGGTGTTAGTGTGCGCGTAACTAACGAGGAGACTTCAACGCCGGGCGTCACTGTAAGGGGTCAAACTTGCCACGCTCGGCGCAGGCTGGGTTTTTTATCCAGATTTTTTTAAATTACATTTTCTGGCTCCAGACATGACAGGGACCAATAATATCATAGTAACACATCGAGTTTTTCCGGATGATACACCCTACTGTGCACTGTGCAGATGTCTCCCATTACACACGTGCACTGTGCAGATGTCTCCCATTACACACGTGCACTGCGCAGATGGCTCCCATTACACACGTGCACTGCGCAGATGTCTCCCATTGCACACGTACACTGTGCACTGTGCAGATGTCTCCCATTACACACGTGCACTGTGCAGATGGCTCCCATTACACACGTGCACTGCGCAGATGGCTTCCATTACACACGTGCACTGCGCAGATGTCTCCCATTGCACACGTGCACTGTGCACTGTGCAGATGTCTCCGACTGACACCCGCCTGGCGGCCGGACAGCGACTGTGGCGGCGCACCGGACACCCTGTCCAGTATGCAAATTCAGCACCGGGTGCCAGTCGTCGAATGCCAGACGTCGTGTCCAGTGTCTCCCAGCGTCGGGCAATATCGGCCCAAAGTCTGACGTTCGAACACGAACACAATGGTGACGGATCTGCAGGGGGCGGGGGGGGGGGTGGTGGCCATAAACCACCCGTCCATCCCGTATCCGGCTGTCGTGGTTTGTATTGTTGGTGAGAGGACGTTCCGACAGGCAGTGCCGAAAACGCAACCACGCGGTCGAAATAGTGAGCCGTTTCCCTCGGGGTTCTGTTTTGTTGGTTAGGAACCACATCGGGTTCAGGTGGTTCGGTTCAGGGATCAATCTGAGCTCTAGGACCTCACTTGAACATACGTTGAGCCTGGCTCCCTTGGATCCGCTCCACACATCCACCAATGTGGTACGTTCAGAGAGCGATATTTATTTTCGGCCTAGATGTTCGATAATCTGGCAGCGCTGATGGAATTGCTGCCAAGAATGTCAGTCGTCCATTGGATCACCGTGTTTGGTACGTCGACATTTACGAGGAAACCATATGCCGACGTGGTTCGGTATTGCGTCTCACATTTCTCATGCACATGCACCGCCCAACGAACCATTGTCTTGGTGCAGACCAGGTCAGCCGGCAATGGCTACAATGTGACCCGAACAAGCATTGTCACTTCACGAGGACGTGATAGCAATGCGCCCGACGCAGGGGCGCAGCCAAGGGGCCGCCAGTTTGCAAACCAAAATGCACTAGACGAAAGAAGAAACTTGAGGTTTTCACAACTGAAAACCAAAAATTGTCGACGTGCGAAGCTCGCCCGAAATGCGTTCCATTTCACGACACAGTTTTCTTCGCGTCCCGCTTCCCCCAATTCTGGCCGCGCCACTGAACCTATGTCTCTCGGTGCGACGTCAAAGACCGTCCGCACAGCAAAATCCACCCCAGTGACTTCCACCACTAATGGTGGATGTAGAATGTTAGCGATGCAAACGGCACTGCCGGCATTAGCTGACCTGGCTTGCACAGTATGTGCCTCTTGAAGTCAAAGCATTAACTTGATGGCGACGTGCAGTGTGTCATTGACTAGGTGGTGGCGTGCAGTGTGCCATTGACTAGGTGGCGTGCAGTGTGTCATTGACTAGGTGGTGGGTCATTGACTAGGTGGTGATGTACAGTGTGTCATTGACTAGGTGGTGTCGTGTAGTGTGGCATTGACTAGGTGGTAACGTGCAGTGTGTCATTGACTAGGTGGCGTGCAGTGTGTCATTGACTAGGTGGTGGGTCATTGACTAGGTGGTGTCGTGTAGTGTGGCATTGACTAGGTGGTAACGTGCAGTGTGTCATTGACAAGGTGGCGTGCAGTGTGTCATTGACTAGGTGGCGTGCAGTGTGTCATTGACTAGGTGGCGTGCAGTGTGTCATTGACTAGGTGGCGTGCAGTGTGTCATTGACTAGGTGGCGTGCAGTGTGGCATTGACTAAGTGGTGTGCAGTGTGTCATTGACAAGGTGGTGGTGTGCAGTGTGCCATTGACTATGTGGCGTGCAGTGTGGCATTGACTAGGTGGCGTGCAGTGTGTCATTGACTAGGTGGCGTGCAGTGTGGCATTGACTAAGTGGTGTGCAGTGTGTCATTGACAAGGTGGTGGTCTACATTGTGTCATTGACAAGGTGGTGGTGTGCAGTGTGCCATTGACTAGGTGGCGTGCAGTGTGCCATTGACTAGGTGGTGGGTCATTGACTAGGTGGTGATGTACAGTGTGTCATTGACTAGGTGGTGTCGTGTAGTGTGGCATTGACTAAGTGGTGTGCAGTGTGGCATTGACAAGGTGGTGTCGTGCAGTGTCATTGACTAGGTGGTGGTCTACATTGTGTCATTGACAAGGTGCTGGTGTGCAGTGTGTAATTGACTAGGTGGTGTTTTGCAATGTGTCATTGACTAGGTGGTGGTTTACAGTGTCTCATTGTCTAGGTGTTGCGTACAGTGCGTCATTGACTAGGTGGTGGTGGTGTACAGTGTGTCATTGACAAGGTGGTGGTGTACAGTGCGTCATTGACAAGGTGGTGGTTTACAGTGTGTCATTGTCTAGGTTTTAGCATACAGTGTGTCATTGACTAGGTGATGGCGTGCAGTGTGTTATTACACGGCGCCTGTGCCGATCACGTGACACGACAGCATACCGCTAGCACGGTCGGCACGACGGAGTCCCCCCCCTCCGCGACACAGCGTAGCACAGCGCAGCACAACTCCCCGCTGAAAATGTCGGTACCAATTGAAAGACTGGCACCGTCGGATGAATTAATCAACTAGGAAATTGGACGTCGGAAATTCAATCAGCAATGCGGCGTTATTAAAATTATGATCACAGGAATGAAGCATGCTAGGCTGTGCTCAGAGACGGAATGGAGGTCAACCACCCCATCTGGCTCGGAATGTTGTACAAAGTCAGAAATACAGCCAGACGTTTCAAACACACATGATGAGAAGATGACTATTCATCAAGCCTACGTTTGACATCTTCATCGCCCGCCACGGACGAAATACTTGGACGAAATTTTCCAAACAATATTAATTTCCCAAAAGTAATTTCACTTCGTAGTTCGCAAAATAAATCCTACTCCTATCAAAGGGAAGCAGCATTTCTCTGCGTAAGCTCAGGTACTGGCCGGGTCGCGAATCAAAGCTGGGTCATACAAACCCATTATCGAGTAAAGTGGTGCCTCTTCAGTCAGACTCAAATATAATTCAACTCGGTACATCCTACTTAGACCTTCTTAGACTACTCATCCTACTTAGATTTAGACCTTCGGTACACAGCTTCCACAGAAGAGCTGACAACCTGGTTGGATGGTGCCTTTGCTGACATATATATTCATTTGCGCAGATGGAGACTTCCCAAAATTGTTGGTGCCGCGAAACCACGAGTGTGTCCATTGCTCCCATACATCATCCTCGGCCAATCACTAAATTGGCAAATGATTGGTGTCGCATCAGCAACACCAAGAGCACACACGGTTCCACCCTGACCCTTTGTCAGTTAGAGGAGGCAAGGCGACGCCGAGCTTTCTTCTTGTGTAGCTCGCTGTGAAGGATAATGGATGCGCACCCCGTGGTCGTGCACACTGTGTCGCCGCCCCAAGCCATCTCAGACAATATCGAGCCATCCCACGCCATTCCAGGCCATCTGGAGCCATCCCAGGCCATTCCAGGCCATCTCGAGCCATCCCAGGCCATTCCAGGCCACCTCGAGCCATCCCAGGAGTCGCAGGTTGGACTGTCGTCACGTGCTCCCAGAAAACCGGATGCGTGAGATACGTCATACCGGGAGTGCTGCCAACATCCAGCGGCGGCGCCACGGTCGCCACGTGCTGACTCAGACCTGCCCGTCACGGGCGGGGCCAGACTGTTGTGTCGACCACGGCCATCATTCTCGCAGCAGTCAAGGCCGTTATCGCAGTAGCTGCAGTCGACCCCATTCACCCTACAGCGACCACGGTCATTCTCACGGCAGCCCAGACCACTATCGCAGTATCTTGAGTCAACCCAATTCACCCCGTAGAGGCCACAGTCATTCTCACAGCAGCTAGGACCATCATCGAAGCAGCGACAGCCAACCCCATTCACCCTACAGCGGCCACAGTCATTCTCACAGCAGTCCAAGCCACTCTCGCAGCAGTTGCTGTCAGTCCCAGTCAACCCTACGGTAGCTGCAGGGTCAATGACCGCTGTAGGCCATGCTCTCTCCGCTGATTGTAGGTAAACAGCGCGCGAGACGGCACGCAATGCCGAGGGTTTTCCCATGATATCTGCCGATTGAATACGGCCACCGGTGGCTCCAGTTGTGGCAATATATCCGCATGCGGCATGTCATGATCGGTGCCGAAACAACGGGCATCAAACATTCAAATTTTGAACCGACTCGAGTGAATACCAAGGCTACGAAGAGTGTATGTCCATATATGTTCAATGCATGTATAATGCATGTCGAATGTATAAATAAGCAAACATGAAATTAGGAAATTATCATAAACATCATAAATTATGCATACCAAAATAATACCGAATAAAGCAACACAAACTTCTAAATGCATGCCAAATAAGACCATGGACAATATAGTGGTTCACCAGTTCGTCATAAAAGTAGGCTCGATCTGTGCTCAGCACAAACAAGTATTTGCCCATTGGGCGTTGGCGGTATGTTCATAATGCACTCCCAGCAGCCGGTGAACCGCCAGTGTAGGCCCAGTGTGTGCCCAATACACCAGCAGTCCATGCCCACTTACCAATGTATGGCCATTGCAGGGCGGTGTATGACCGGCCACCAGTGTATGGCCATTGTATGACAGTGTATAGCCATTATATGGAGTATTTCGACATTATATTAAAGGGTGTGCCAAGTCACCAGTGCATGACTACTGTATGGCTGTGCATGTCCGGTCACCAGTGAATAACCATTGTATGGCTGTGCATGCACGGTGTCCCGCCAGGATGTGATTGCAACGCTGAGAGTCAACATTGAGTCACGTGGTCTGCAGTCAGCGACGTTTTTGCCGCACGGTTCGCCGTGGCACGACTGTAAATACGGACGCCGCCATCACGGCGCCCACACGGCCGACAACAACGCCACGCTGACCTCAAACTGACGTCAGGCTGACGCCAAACTGACGTCACGTCAGCACCAATCCGACGTCACTCCTATCTTAAACCGACGACGCTAAAACTGACGCCAAACCGACGTCACACCGACCTCAAACTGATGTCACGCTGACCTCAAACTGACCACATGCTGACGACGCACTGGCCTCAAACTGACGCCAAACTGACGCCAAGATGACGCCAAACTGACACCAGGCTGGCCTCCAAGTGACGCCAAACTGACGCCAAAATGACGCCAAACTGACGCCAGGCTGGCCTCAAAATGATGCAACGTCGACGCCAAACTGGTGCTAGCCTGATGCCAAACCGACGGTAGGCTGTAGAAAACCTGATTCCAACTCAACGCCAAATCGATCCCAAAGAAAGGCCAGACTGACGCTAAAATGACGCCAAACCGACGCCAAACTAACACCGACCTGACACCAAACCAACTCCGAATTGACGTCAAACGTTCGCCCAACCGGCGCCCGACAGACATCAAACACAAATCAACCACACGCCAGCTTCATAACTGTATACAACAATGCACAAGAAAACCTACTTAGTTTTTTTGTGTATTCTGTAATTAGTTTGTTGCTTCACTTTCCACGAAATAATTATATTTTCATGTGGGGGAAAATAGTCCAGATATGGATCGAACGCCTCGATAATACTGTGTTTCATATGACTGATAGGCATAACACTGTTATATATTTACTTCACTAGTGTTTTAAATTACATCATTGGCCTGAATTGCATGGGTAGGTATTTGACGTTCCCTAGGACATCAGTTGTGAGGGATCATCAGATTCGATGTGCATGACATGTAGACAAAAAAGAGTAATTTAAAATTGCAATCCATAGGCGTCAAAGTAGGTTTTCCAGACAAAACAACTCGCTCCGAAAGCTAGGCCTCAATACAACCCTGGCCACTGGCCTCGATTGGCAGCATGCGCATATTTGTAATCCTGAACGATTTTCCTTCACAAACCGCACCCCGCCCCTCCTCCGTCCACTCCTCACAGTCCCTCTATCCCAGGCACCGTCCGGCGTAGATCCGCGGCTGTGCTACCTCTGCCGTCAGACCCCCGCCAGACCGGTGCTTCCTCTCCTGTCCCCCCCCTTGACCGTCGTTCCGTCCCACCGGCGGCCATTTCCCCCCGACGACCAGCCAAACTCCTGTCCCTACGTCCTCGGTGCCGCACCGCAACCATCCCCTTCCCACACCACCTCGGGGACGAGTAGCCTAGGGGTAAGTTGCTCGTCTCACAATCGAAAGGTTTCAGGTTCGAGTCTCACCTGTCGCTACTCTTCGCCCGCGACCAATCGGCGTGAGAGATTGGCGACGCTACATGACTCAACGGTCGATGTGTCGTAAAACTAACAACTAACTAACTCCCACACCGCCTCATCCCATGCCCGGTCTCCTCCCCCGCCGGCAGCACCGTACTTCTCTGCAAGCTCCTATCACCCGCAGAGCCTGGTCGTATCTCGTTGTCACCCCTTCATCTCCCACGACCGCGACCACTTCGTCATCCTGACGCTTTCCGAGCGCATCCTGCCCGGGACCCTCGCCCCCTGTCGCACTACCTCCCCCCCCCCTCCCCGGCCTAAACCGTGTGCGAGTGGACGAATTTTGACAGCCTACCACCGTGCGGTGATGTCGGCTGGGCACCCGCCCAGGTGACCCAGGGTGACCGCACTCGCTCAGAAGCCGTCGAGCGTCGTCACACACAGAGTCGTCACGCGCATGCGCACAGCTTCCGCGGCTTGTCACGTCGACCCTCCCACGGCCCGCACCTCACACCCCACACTCCACGTTGTCCGTCACCCTACCACACACATTTTTTTTTATTTAATAAATTTAATCCGAGTTGTTGTTGGGGTGGCTTGAGGAGCCAGGGTTCTATTGCTAAGCAGAGCTTGTTGCGTGAACCCTGGGCCCACCACCCGATCCATGAACTCCAGCTCAACGGCAGAATTTAGACCGAAAGTTTAACGTGCCGCCAATGCACCGACACGGCCGCCTGGTTGTTCGTCCCCGGCCTTATCGGACCAGCTGCCAACTGACACTCCCGACCGGGGGCTGAATGCGAGCGCGCGAAGCGACTCGAACCCTGTGTTGCCAGTACAGGGGAGACCAGTGCAGGCCAGCGCTCTAACCAACTGAGCTACCGGGGCGGCTTATGCTCGCCTCCAACTCCCACTGCTCTGGGTCCCTGGTCACGTGGAGATACCGGGCAACGAGCAGGCGGCTGAACTCGCTCGTCGAGCGATCGACCTCCCACCCGCCTCCAAACTCCCGGTGCCCTCCGGTGACATTTTGTCCCTCACAAACCAATTATTTATACAATAGCTCCAGGCATGCTGGAACCACAACACCACACGCTTACATTACATTAAGTGTGCGTTCTTTGTCTCCTTCATTCCACCGGATCCGTGGATTGTGACGTTGGATATTTCGTAGACTGCAGCCACGGAACGTTCTGTGAAATTTCGCGCCGGATTACTTATGTGGGCCATTTGTGTCGCTATTTGCAAACGTTCCTACTAATTTTTATGATTAGCATTCATTGCATGCTGTTACATTAAAGCAGTGTGGTTGTTAATACTAGTAATTCTGCAAAGCTCCCACCTACGATCTTATTGTTACTGGCCACTGATGCCTAATTTAATGTTCACGGAGGCAAAAATAAAAATAATCATAATGCGAAACCATTCTCAGATGGCTAGGTAGATGAATGTCAGACATGTTCAAGAGAGGCTCTGACCAGCATGCCAAGGGCAGGGAGGAAATATACATTGGTCATTGCCGAGATGTCGAGCTCGCCCCGACACATGCGGACAGCGGGCCGACATCGGCATGTTTACTGGGTGGAGATGCAAATAATCAGAAAAGTACATTTCTGAAGGTATTGTCTAGCTTACTGCTATTTTACATCACCAGTTAAAAATTTGACAAGGCTGCAACGGAAAATCCTCACCGGTGGGAACATGACATTCATTTGTGATATATTCACGCAATCTAGCCCAATCGTATCCTCTCGACAACATTATTTGCGAATTTGCATTGCCCGGCCCCGAATCGAACACACAAAACTCACTCACGTTTTCCTCCTCCGCCAACTTCGCCTCGCTCCGCCTTGCCAAATGCATTGCATGCATAACTCTGCTGAGCATGTTTTGCTTATCTGTCCTGCATACCAATTACAACGTTGCCCCCTTCCTTCTTACATTGCCCAACATCGACTTCCACTTTCGCTGGGTAGCCTTCTCGGTGACAAGCACCCGGAGCTCCTTGAACTATTATTTACCTTTCTGCACAGCACCAACCTAGAGAAAGTAATTTGAAGCTAAAAGCTGTCATCCTCTCCGTCATTGTAAAACACATGCATATAGATGATTTCATACCAGGTAGGCAGGGACCAATCCAATTTGGGCGAAACGGACGGCTTTCCTTATAGATTGCGCTTGGTTTTTACCTACGGGTTTTCCAAGAAGCTTGGCTTTCCTCTTCTCATGTTAAAGCTTTTTCCTAGCTTTAACTTAAGCATGTACCTACACATACAAAGTTTGGTCTGACGCCCACCACTTGCCCAGCCTTCGCCTCGTTTCAGATCTCTGGTGGGCAGTAGAGCCTGTTCGTAGGCTACGAAGCTGCCTACCATCCAAATGTCCTTCTTATTGTCATGCATGCATGTATGCATGTCTGTACATGAGCTTGTATGCTATCCTATCGGCCTTTTACGTCACGTTCTTTGTTTGCCGGTGTCTCATCTTTCCTCCCCTGCTTATTCGATACAAACGGATGCCACATAAGCCGGCTTAACGTGACCCAGCACATCTCTAGAGGATGGTACTCTGTCACTGCTAAAGACAAAAAAATATATACCAGCCAGACGCCCGCACAAGTCTCATCCGATGCCTCCACCCAGGTAGACATCGCGTTTGCTTGATCTGCGGATCCCTCCCGTCGACCCGTTGTCCTCACTTCCAACGCCCGTGTCACTGGAGCCCGACAGCCAGTTCTGTCGCACTTGACATACAACCCTCGCAGTGTCCAAACATATCTGATCTTCCCTCTCCCTCTCCTCTTTCACATGGAAGCAGCCGACACGCCTGCCAATGGGACTCCGTCGAACGGAACGGCGGCAACGACCCGTCCACATTCGTGGAGATCAAGTCGGAAATTCCACGACAGAAACCACCACCAAGCGTGCTCCCAGAAACACACTTTGAGGATCCAGCCTCAGGTGGCAACATCATCTCAGATTATCCTTGGCACGTCGACAACCTCAACGCACCAATTCGAAAATATGGCGTGGAGCGCTCCAAACGAACAGCGGCGCAGCCACCACACCACACTTGAGGTCAATCAAAACAATCCGGCACAGCGATGTTCCCGGTCTCGCAGATGCGTCAAAAGCAGAATTTGGCGGAAACTCATCCCATTTAACATCCAAATTGCCACGGCTCTTCCAGATTTGGACCTCGCCATGTCAGCCACAGCACTACGACCGGCCACTGGGCCGTTCTGGCCGCGCAGTCAGATCTCAACCTCACCATGGCAACCAATGCAGCACGGCCGCCCACCGGGCCGTTCTGGCCGCGCAGTCAGATCTCAACCTCACCACGTCAGCCGATGCAGTATGATGGTAAACCAGGCCCCTCTGGCCCCACAGTCAACCGACGCTACGGCGCTTGATCTCGGATCGGAAGTCAGACGTCACGTCGGCTGACAGTCTTTGCACGTTCACCCGAGTGCGCCGTCCTCATTGCTCACAAAATGCTCACGTTCACGGATGGGTCAACACACGATGGAATGGTAGGCTTCGGTGGCACCGGGCATAGGCCTCACGCGCTCCAAGTGTCTACCAGACGACATTTCAACGTGCACGGCTCAAGCAGTGGCCATGCTGGCCAGCATCTTCTAACGAGGTACAAACCGACTACCGTAGTAATATGTTCATACTCCAAATATGTCTTCCAGTCCATTAGCAACACCCACGACTGCCCCACGCAGTCATTGATCAAATTCAACCAGCAATGGCCCGTAACATAAGCAATATTCCTTTGCTCTGGGTTCTGGGTCACGTAAATATTCCAGGAAATGAGCCAGCAGATGGGCGTGCAAAGCGAGCCCTGGTATCGACCACTTATTCTAACATGGACTAGCATCGCTGATATGGACATGGACATAACATGGACTAGCATCGGTTGATAACTACAAAGCAATCCTACAGCGCCACATTTGCAAGGATCACCAGGACACGTGAACATTGCACAATTCCACACCTCACCACTCAAACCACACATACAGCATCAACCCAGCATTAGGTGCATGGACCACGTCAAGTCAATGATTTACTTTTTATCAAAAGGAAATCATCTGCACTAGACTTACTAGTCACACAAAACTGACACAGCCCAAAATATGGGACAACAAGTCTGCAGCACCGCACTGCCATACCTGCAACATCACATTAAGCATAAGTCACATCAGAGATGTAGCTAAGGGAGACGCCTCCCCCTTAGCAACCAAAACTTCACCAGATCAAACACGAAATTGATGTTTTCATCACGCAAATCCGAAAAGTTTTCGCGTGCTTCGTGCGCCGAAAGCGTTCTCCATCTCATGATTTTTCGTTGTCCTCCCACCCATATAAAATCCTGGCTGCGCCATTGGGTCATATCCTGTTAGACTGTAGTGGCAGCGATGCTCAAAGACGACCAACTAAGGTCTTCTGCCAAAGTGCATCGCCCCTTCGCACACCACGCTGCTTGGTGACAAGCAGCCAGATCTCCTCCATTCACTGGTTGGCTATCAAACCAAACTATCAATCGCCACCAAACTAACGGGGCGCAGACACCATTCGGCTGACGTAACTGGCATATAGAGGCGGATCCAGGAGCCTGTCTTGGGGGTGGGGCAATACAAGCATAGTATTTAGAAAATACTGATGCGACTGGAAACAACATTCGTCAGGCCCGTTTGAGACAATATTTATAGGATAAAGTGTTCCGAAGTTTCGAGAACACGTCATTTTGAAGCAAAGAAATCGGCAAGAATCGGCCCTTTGGGGCCATGGCCCTTTGCCCACTCCCCAAGTGGCACGCACTGCATGCCCGAGCAACCACTCGTCATGGTCATGGCAACATAATAGCTATCCACGGATGGCATCGGATGTAGATGAACCGATTTGTCTTGAAACTTGAAATGAATGGCTGTCGAGTGGTGTCGCCCGACGTGGATGAGCTGACTCGTGATGCGCTAGGATGTAGCGTAAACGGTCGCCTGGTGGCACAATCGAACGAAGACTTGCGAACGCCAGACTAACCTTGCGCACAGTCCTGCATACTTCCCGCATATCCACACAGAATGCATGCGGTAGGTTGCTGCAGAGGCGGTGTGGGAAATTATATCCGTGACCGTACTGTTGGGATCTCTCGGTACTTTTCAAAAGGAGTAGGTACCGGTGCCGTATGTGCCGGTACGACATGTGCCGATGCCCTGGCAAATCCAACATAGTTTTATTAGGCCCCTCCCCCCCTCAAAAAAGATTGCGCAGGAATAAAGCAAACTAGTCGGTATTACGACCGTCAGAACACCTGGGATACCTTCCCACCAACACCCTGACGCACATGCGCCCTATGATGTAATACTCCGCCTAATGTAAATGTGTACTTGCTCTGACGTCACTTGCAAAACACACTGGATTTAAAGGAGGAGGAGGCACAAATGGCCTTACTGGTGAGCCACGTCTCTAAGCATACTGGCACTCACTCTGATCACGCGTATTCAACGATGGGTGAAGAGTGTTATGTTTCTTTATGTGTATTTCAATGAACAATTGCCGCTCATTTGTTCATTTCTCCCCAACGGATTTCATGTGGGTGTGAGATCCTATTCGATTGGCCCCTCGAATGTTGGGGGCCTCGTGGGTAATACATGCATCGCCCCCACCGGGGCTTGTATTGCCCCATCGATTTCATAACACTACGCTCATGGCAGAGCTTGAAAAACTCAGACGTCATAAATTGACCAAATTACACCGCTAAAAGCATTCAACAGGCATTCTCCGACAGCGGATTCCAATACGTAGGCTACGAATTACAATCCTGACGCAATAACGACTGAGCTAGTGAGCTGGTCGGATTACCGACCGCCAGCTGCTGGTGAAAATACATGGCGATGTGTATGGGCGCGGCAAGTGCCATCACAAACCATCTTTCGACACAGATTGAGACTGTTTCAGTGGAGAAGTGTGACGAAAGCCGCTATAGATGAGAAGCTAAAGGTCGTGTTTCGTACCGGGTGAACAAAGCAGGACTTCAAACACG
Organism: Imbricaverruca yamaguchii; assembly: GCA_034440575.1. Classification (NCBI taxonomy): domain Eukaryota; kingdom Metazoa; phylum Arthropoda; class Thecostraca; family Neoverrucidae; genus Imbricaverruca; species Imbricaverruca yamaguchii. Next base: position 1,622,794 of record JAOTOL010001631.1, on the reverse strand, counting down.
CTGTACGGCCTCCATGGCGCCGCGGCCGAGCCAGGTCAGATGAGGTCAGGTGGTGTCAGGCGGGGTCGGGTTGAGTCTAGTCGCTGTACACAACATCTTGCGTACAAACATGGCAGTAAACATGTTCGGGCTTCGACGTCGTTTATAGTTACGGGGATCATGTGTCCAGTTCCTGAATGCATTCGACTCCGAGCTCGTCGCGCAGACAAGACAGAACGATCGTACGCTCGCATAAAGAGACGGCGGCACGGAAGCGGTGGCCCAATCGCTCTTCTCGTGACGCCCCCACTCGCCGCGAGGAGCCAACTGGTGGCGACCACCTCCTTGTCCGACTCCCGATAGCTCGTCAGTCGCAAACGACGAGTTCTGCCCGCGCGCCGGTACGGGTGTCGAGTCCCGCCGTGAGGGCGGGGCCGGACCGTGAGGGCGGGTCGGACCGTGAGGGCGGGTCGGACCGTGAGGGCGGGGTAGGACCGTGAGGGCGGGGTCGGACCGTGAGGGCGGGGTCGGGCCGTGAGGGCGGGTCGGGCCGTGAGGGCGGGGCCGGACCGTGAGGGCGGGTCGGACCGTGAGGGCGGGGCCGGACCGTGAGGGCGGGGGCGGACCGTGAGGGCGGGGTCGGACCGTGAGGGCGGGTCGGCCCGTGAGGGCGGGGCCGGACCGTGAGGGTGGGGGCGGGCCGTGAGGGCGGGACCGGACCGTGAGGGCGGGGTCGGGCCGTGAGGACGGGTCGGACCGTGAGGGCGGGTCGGACAGTGAGGGCGGGTCGGACCGTGAGGGCGGGTCGGACCGTGAGGGCGGGTCGGACTGTGAGGGCGGGTCGGACCGTGAGGGCGGGTCGGACCGTGAGGGCGGGGTCGGACCGGAAGGGCGGTGCCGGCGCAGAGGCGGACCGGAAGGCGGTGCGATGTGCCGGCGGATATCGACCGCCGCGGCGCGCCAAACACGACCGCGCGCCTTGTCGGGATGAGGTGTCACGACGGCCCGCCGCCGGTGCGAACTGTCAAACTGGCCGACACGCTCGCGTCGATCGTGCCCGCTATTTACGCCGAGTTTGGGCGGCGAGTGCTGTCGACCGGGCGGCCGAGCCTTGACGCTCGGTCGCCGCTCCGGACGCTATCGCGCCCGGGCCGACGTCGACGCTCGCCGACTGTCGGCCGTCGCCGCGTCTCACTGGGAGCGGAGTCACGGAGCGGGTCGGTGAATGGGCGAGATGACAGCACGGGTCGGTAAGCGGGTCAGTGAGCAGGTCGGTAAGCGGGTCAGTGAGCGGGTCGGCGAGCGGGTGAGGTGACGGGGCGGGTCGATGAGCGCGTAAATGATAGGCTGACCAAAATTGGGTCAGCACCAAAATTGCGCAGCGGCGCAGACTGTTTCGATGAGGCGTACACGCGCAGTATTCAGCTTTGCGTTGTTCAGGCTCTGCCTTGCAGCGTCAAATTACATCAAACACGACAGTGTCTGGTGAGTAGGAACCCCTGGTACCGCTTCCAGCTCCTGAAGGCTTCCATCGTGGCAGTCAGTGAGTTGGGAGATCGAATGAGTTGACCGGTGAGCTAGCGGTTGGTTCGCCCCCCCCCCCCCCTCCTGCATTGGTGTCCGCTCCCTTGGGAGAGTGCGCCGGGACGTGGGTTCAGCTGATCACGATCGTCGAGGTGGGCTCACTTGGAAGGAGAGCTCCATGTCGTCGTCTCCATCCGAGTGGACTCACCTGGAGTGGAACTCCATGACGTCGTTGTCTCCATCATCTTCGCCTGCAGGTGGACAAAGACACGAGTTAGAGGCTGCCAGCCCTAAGTGTGGTGACCAGTTTTTAGTCATGCGCTATTTTTCGGTCAGAGGAAATCCGCGCTCTCGTAAAAAAAACTGTGTTTGGGCACAAACAGAAGCTTGCGACAAAAAGCACTTTGCGAATATCGCCAGTTGGCATCATAAAACGTCCACTGATTCTCGCTCTAGTGGGTAGAAAATATATAATAATTTGGTCTCAAACTCAGGCAGTACTTTTTAATCAAGTTAGGAGATGTTCTTGATATTTAGCATGGTAGATTATTAGCATGATATATGATTACCTTTTTTGGATTCCCCTGACCACATTATGGTAATGACATTACCAAAGCTCAGGTTGAAATTTGCATAATTCTAGCCTCTTTAAAATGGAATTTATTTTACCCGTATATTTTACCAGTATCTTTAACACAAATGCACCCATACCCGTCAAACCAAAATGTGCTGACAACACGTCTGTCAGTAATCTCATGCACTTGGCTTTAGAAGATCATATAAACTAAGCCAAACCCACCAACGGAACAATTCCCTCTATTAACGATCGGTCTTGTCCGGCCCTCGCCAGATTGCCATCTGAATCGCGCGCAAAAAAGGGGCGCCAACGGAGCATTTTCAATTCCGCATCCGCAAAGCATGTGGACATAATTTGGAAAGTTTCAGCCATGTATGGACAAGTGAGCGGAGCTTAGCAGGTCCATATTCTTGCAACATAGCGAACGCAAGAAAACATAGCGCATTATCGTGGGCAAAACATGAAATATATGCGAAATTGCATGTAGCGCCGGATAGTGCGAGCTGCCTTCCGATTGATCGATTCTGTGCATTTCAAGGTCATGCATTTTGTATGAGCGGAAGTCAGAATAAGGCGTCAAAAGCTGCTAGCGTCATAATGCATAGCTGTTTCTCATCGATTTTAAACATTGGCACTCATTGGCACTCATGGCACTGCGTTAGTACGATGAAAAGCCGCCACGAGCCCCGAGCGTGGCATAGCCGCCACGAGAAAACATCGCAGCGCAACCGCCGCGAGGAGAAACGTTGGTGGCGTAGTTGCCGCGAGGAGAGGAGAGGAGGGTGTGTGGCAGGTTCGCCCGGAACTTAAAACTAGTGCTGGTTAAATCCAATGTGCTTGATTTAAAGATTTTTTCCGCTGTATGATACGGGAACAAAAGATCACGCCGAGAACCATAAAACGGCACAATGAGAGATATAGAAGCATTTGTGAACGCTGACCTGCCCCATCTCAGTTTTTTCCAAAATTTTTGTCACGACCCTCCCCAAAGTTCTTTTTTCCCATGAAAGGGAAAAACGGTGGCACACAGCGACGCGAAATTGTCGGTACCCTTTCCTTCATCTTTTTTTCCGTCTGATGTGACGGTTTCAACCTCAGGTCATGCAAGGTTATTGACCTGGCTATGTCAAAGTAGAACATATATTAAACAAATCAATATCGATAACACATCTATATGAAGACATATTAAATGACACTTGCTACGTAAGTGCAACTGGGTAATGCCTAGAAACGTGCATCTCGAATTTATGTTTAAGGTTGTGTCACTGGTCTGAGGTTTCGATTAATTGTGCACCAACTCACACATGTGTGTACATGTATGTTCTTGTAGCAGTATTCTTCCAGTGGTATGCATGCAGAAATATGAAGAGAATTTCTTATCCAATTTTATTACAATTTTATTCGAGTGGACTATTTCGAGCTGACGCGTCTGCTCGAAGCAATCGAAACTCGAAATCGAAATTCGAAACCGTCGCGACTGTACTGCCGATGCTCTCAGCGGATGATGGGGCTCCTTAGAACAACAGAGGCCCATGAAACAAAGAAGACGGTCCCTGAGCGAATTAAAAAGTCAGCTAACCCATGGAGAATGTTCGGCGGCTGTGGAGAAGACGCCTAGATATTGTCATGTTTAATGGGACTCTAGGCGCGCCTATGGACCCTCTGGGCGGACTACATCTGAAAAACGAACGTGGTGACTCCCGCGCAATGAATTCGTTCAGCTATTGCCAGCATAGTTTTGAAATCACTGGCATATTACAGATATTCTGATTATGGGGGAATGGTTGATTATGTTCATTAATAGTCTCCATCAAGATTTATATTCTTAGAAAGGGCTTAGTCAAAATGAAGTATTGCACCCTAGCCTGTTCAGTTTCAGCAAGGTAACCGAAAATAACCTCACGGTATGTAGACATTAACAGCATTAGATTGCGTCGGCCCACCCTTACAGATGTTGGACCATGTCGGCCCACACGGCTGGATAGTAGATCGCATATGCCTACATCTACTGATAAATTATTGTGATGGCCTACACGTACAGCCAATTGACTATGCAAGCCTGCACCTATGGATAATTATCGTTAACTGGCCGTACTTATGAATAACTGACCACAACACCAGGAATGCCTACAAGTTTTAAATCAGCCATCCCCTCCAATAAAATGCTTTGCAGAATTTCACGACACGCCTACAATGTTCCATGTAAAGACTAAACCCAAAACCCTTGTCCCTCATCCATAATGCATGGCAGTTAAAACTGATATATCTCTTCAAGTGTTCATTTGTCAGCCTCCCCTTTATGCATAATCAATTGGCATATATTAGCCACTTCCCAATTTGTGAGTGCTTGTGCTCATCATCAAGCTCTCTGCCATACACTGGAGACTGAGCTCCGAACTCCTTCTCTGCACTCAGTACTACGTAAATCGTGGACAGCCCATGCTGTCCAATTGAAAATTATAGACATCACATCATACATATCTACTGTATTGAGACACGGTACCAAAATTGAGGGCATCCATCCGCCACAGTGGTGAGGTCTGCTGGATTTTGCTCCCATGATTTGCTATAGCGCACCACATCGACAACTTTTGGCTGATTATCATCCATTCAGCATAGCGCTATGTAACATTTTGATACACTGGTTGGAAGGTTTGGACTCCGCATGAAAATCTTATTATGGACTCAGTAAGATTTGCAGATTTACAGTAAGATTGGTTGGTTATTTGGGCATTCGGGCGCATCGACTGCGTTGGTCATACAGCGCCCATTTACAGGGCGCTGTACGTGTATCTTAAAAAACCATACAAATCTTACAGTAAGATTTGTATGGTTTTTATCACAATATGGGCTTTCGATATAACTGTTTCTTTTTACCTGTTTAACTTATATAAATGGGTGGAGACGCTGTAGGTCGGCGTTCAGGACTCTCCCTGGGTGATCAATGGAACTTCCCTGGTCCTCACTAGAAAATGTACTTTGCAAGGAAAAAATTAAATGCGATCAATGACCGGGGTTGTGAAAACTCCAAAACCTAATGTCCGTTTTATTCTGGGCTTAATTGTCTGCCTCCAAAGTGGCACTTCTTGCTGCTGAACCCCCAGGGACATCGATAGATATCCACCTATTTCCATATCCCATGTTATCCACGATACATGAAATATGTAACTCCTAGTCATATGAAGAGAAAAAGCGCATTACACACATCAACCAAGAACATATAACTTCCTTTTGAACGCTGTATTTAGGGTCCTTATCCTACTTAAAAAGTTTGTAAGCAAGTTTCACAAGCTTATCCACCAGGTAGTAATAATTAATAAAAAGGAAAATCCGTACCCTTCATCGGTAGCTGGTCCAGGGGGCCATGCAAACATCCCCTGGGTCATTCGAGGTTCAAGGGGGCTGTTGAACACGCAGTGTTGAACACTCTGATGCTACACTCAACATAGGTCGTGACGAAGTACATGATGACTGTCACTATAGGGGACATTCGAGCGATCGGAGAGGGCCCCAGTTCCGACAATGAAATGTCCCCCAGGACGACGTGAAGGGTCGCTGGCTGATAGCGTAAGGCGTCATGAGCGGACATAATACTGGTGGCGCCGCTCTGGTGGTGGGTTTGTGAATGAATACCACCAGAGTGGGCTGACTGTGATTAATGCTATATACCGGTTTCTAGAGAAGTTTGAAGTGATTTCCTATGGCCAAATTTAAACTTCATTGATATAATCTATCTAATAATGTGTAGTTCGTTTTATTATCTAATTATTTCACCCTGTCACCTTGCCTTTATAATGAAATACGAGCAGTTGGACATTCAACATATTGTGATAAAAACGCGTCACAATCCTCTGTGTGATGTACTGACAATTTCCAACGTTCTGAACTAAACGAAAATCGAACGTGCTACATTTTTATAGCGCATCGAATAACTTCTACGAAGATATAGCTCTGTAACTTTTCCACTCAATTCAAGAAGTTGTGTCCCAAAATTTCGCATTGTATTCTTTTAAATTGTATATCGGAAGTTTTACATCACCGAATTAATTTCCAATGGTCTCAAATAAATTGGCACCAAGTCAGCTGCCTTCTGATGCTACACTCAACTACTTTTATGCATATCTAACCTTGTCATTTTTGCACTCAATTACAGGATTTGTGTCTCGAATTATCACATTATATTCCTTTAAATTGTGTATCACGTGTTCAGCATTAGGGTACTAATTTCCAATGGCCTCACGTAAACTGACATAAAATCAGTTGCCTTATGATGTCATCCTCAACTACTTTTATGCACATATAATCCTGCAATTTGTGCACTCAACTCCAGGATTTAACTCTAATTATCACATTATATTGCTTATATTTGTGTATCAGATGTTCTACATTAGCGCATTAATTTTTAATGGTCTGAAGTAAACCGGCATAAAATTAGCTGCCTTCTGATACCACATTCGACTACTTTTGTACATATCTAACCCTGCCATCTTTTTACCTTTTTGACATGAAGCTCTCCGGCATTATTCAGGTTCTGTCATGGCTCAATGCATGTCAAGCGCCGACGGTTGCTGCCCAGAGGACACATAGGGCCACCGAGCGGTGGCATGACAAAAAGTAAAGTCCCACCCTTTAACGATACTAAGTAACATCGGCTATGCCACGCCAAAATGGTGTAGGAGAAATTCACGATTGCAGATGCATTCTTTTCATTCGATGCCCATAAGCTTAATGTTCCTAAACAATATCGAGACAACCTGTCGGCCTCAGCTGCAATGGTGGCGGAACTCATGCCAGGCACATCACCTATCGTTTCAAATCCGAAAATATGCCTGTAACTTTGGTGTTGAGGCCCATTAACATTCAGGAAATGATCCGAGTCCCACCATATGAATGGCGGTGCGCGGTCGGGGACGGGCCGGGGGCCGCCGGCATCCGGCCGTCCATGGTGAAAAATAGTTTTAGAATGCAATGCGCAAAGTAACAATATGCGCAATATATCACTGTAAGTGGCAATGAAATTGACGTCTGAAGGCAAGCTAACTTTCATAAATGCACTTCGCATCATATTTTATGGAGGCCGGGTCTCATAAATTGCAACTATATTCTTCGAGCACTAGTGAGCATCCGGGCGCGCTTGTCGCGAGCGCATTTTCAGCGTTCTTGAATGGCACCAGGAACCTACCTGTTTTCTTTCATTACTGGAGATCTCACTGATGTCCGCATTAGCATTGCGTCTGACATCCAACGGATATTACCCAGAGTCGATGAAGAAGCCCCAGGAATTGACGGAGAACTCCCACGGGTAGACACTGTGGGTCCCTAAGCCTACCGAGGGCCCTCGGGTCGTTGGAATGGCCCAGGCTGACAGTGAGTGCCCGACCAGTAAAGAGTGCCCCTGAGCCAATAAAGAGGGCCCTTGAGTCGGCGCAGATGGTCACTGGGCTGATGGAGAGGGTCCCGTCTGGCCGGAGAGCGCCCCGAGGCGATGTAAAGGGCCCCTGGTCCCGGAGGCGCACACAGAATTCCTCCTTCCTTCCTCCCACATTTTCCTCCAGGAAAATATATGCGCATCAGTGCGCACACATTTTTATAAATAGTCTCTGGGCCCCCTTCAAATGGTATGGCTCCTTGAATGCTCAGGATTCAATGCCTCGCCATTGGCTCAGGGACCCTCTTCAACTTGTAGTGGCCCTCCCCGTCAGGCCGAGGGCCCTTCCAATAGCTCGAGGCATCATCCGTCAGCTCAGATGCTTTCATACCTGCTTGGACCCTCTACAATAGCTCTGGTTCCTCTCTGTTGCTCATGAACCCTTCCGGTCGGTACAGGAATTCTTCGTTGGCTCAACGATACATCCTCCATCGTTTGAGTTCATGCGTACTATCCAGAAACAGAACTGAGGAATATATGCATCACATTCACTTCACGTTCTTCCTTCATCCTCCCATGGACATTTTCAAGACTGGGTCAAATGTGACGCGGTCACAAGTTGGGAAAGAAACAAATATATACATATAGGAGGCACAGCATTCTGTGTTCAAATTTTCAGTCATTACAAAGATAAAGTGAAAACAAAGGCAAGAACAAACGTCATCGGTGCATCGCACGCCCTACCGCCTGGTGGTGAGTGGTGGGCCACCAGGGTAGCAACTGTGTCTATGCTCATTCAACAATACGTAGACAATGATCTATACTCCCGAGATATACGAATATAATATATGCATATATATATATATATATATATATATATATATATATATATATATATATATATATATATATATATATATATATATATATATATATATATATATATATATATATATATATATATATATATATATATATATATATGTATATATATATATGTTTATATATATGTATATATATATATTATATATATATATATATATATATATATATATATATGTGTGTATATTACTCGTGGCAATACACTGCAGTAGGCCCGAGGCCCGGCTGAAACCAGTTCTGATGCAACCCAGCTGATGAGACTGCCTGACGGTACTCGATGCTATCCGTGAAGAACAATGAGCATTGCACAATGAATAGCAAAGAATGGGCAGGAACATCGACCTGTGGACCGGCGACAACAGAAATGGTAGTTGTTCGATTATCCTAACTCACTAACTCTCTCTCCCTCTCTTCCTTTCCCTCTCTCTCTCTCTCTCTCTCTCTCTCTCTCTCTCTCTCTCTCTCTCTCTCTCTCTCTCTCTCTCTCTCTCTCTCTCTCTCTCTCTCTCTCTCCCTCTCTCTCTCTCTTTCTATTTCTCTCTCCCCCCCTCTCTCTCTCTTCTATTTCTCTCTATTTCTCTCTCTCTCCATCTTTCTCCTTATCTCTCTTTCTCTAAATTACGTATGTCCCTCTCGCTTTTTCACCTCCCATTATTCACCTATGCTGCCTCACGAGCAGCCAGCGATAATGGCAGACCGACAACTCATCCCAGTTGGAACACAGGCCGGATGACGAATGCTTGCTTAGTTACACATATGGTTCCACGCGGCCTGGGATGCTTAGTGACAGCACCAGGGGTCAAATTGACCCCGCCTCCCTGCTGCCAGGCTGGCTACTTCATCGGAGCAGGCACATCTCGTAAATTACTGAGTAGAACACTATCATTATACCCTATTATAGTCATTTTCCAAATTTTTTTTTGACGTTTTACCCTTTGTCTTTTTGCGAACTTTTGCTACATTTCGATGCCTCAGCATACACGAATTCGTGTATTGAACTCATACAAGTCTGTTCGGTCCCGTGCAAATATCTTGCGAACTTCTTAAAACAGCTTGATGCGATCTAAAAATTGGAAAGAATAGTCAATAAGATTGTAAGGATACTGTGTAATTATGCACACAAGGAAGACACAGAAAACGACATTCTTAACAGTTAATGAGTGCCGCATCATAAGATGCACACTTCCTTAAATGATGTGTAAAAATTGTGTTTGACTGAAAGACGACCAGAAAACCCTAACCTGACACCCAACAGCGATAAATTTCATTTCGCACGCACCACTATCTTTGAGATAGTAGCCCATGCAGCTGGTTAGTTAGTTATTAGGGCTTTAGGGCACATCGACTACATTGGTCATGTAGCGCCCACCCATGCAGCTGGAAGCCTGCACCATCCAACAGGCAGCGGTGATGTAAAGGGCGCGGACACGTCGCAATGTGCAGCCGAAGGAGGTTCTCTCCGTGCATCGCCAATCGCACTTTCTAGCAAACGGCATGTCCACATTCTATTGCTCATGCGAAAACAAAAACGTCATGCATTTATGCATCTTCTTTCCGCACAACACGGTGTATTGCGACATACGCTTACATAGCAATTTCGATGTGAAAGGGCGTAGTAGATTGGGTCTTTGGGATACAGGCTCTCTACCTGCTGGGTAGTGGGTATGCGGGCTCTCGACCCACTGGATAGTGCGTGCTCGGGCTCTCTATCTACCTCCTGGGCAGATATCTGTCCTATCTGTCCGGGCCATCCACCTTCTAGGCAGTGCGTGCTCGGGTTCTACCTCCTGGACAGAGGATGCCCGGACCATCCACGTACGGGCCAGTGCGTGCTCGGGTTCTACCTCCTGGACAGAGGATGCCCGGACCATCCACCTTCTGGGCAGTGCGTGCTCGGGTTCTACCTCCTGGACAGAGGATGCCCGGACCATCCACCTTCTGGGCAGTGCGTGCTCGGGTTCTACCTCCTGGACAGAGGATGCCCGGACCATCCACCTTCTGGGCAGTGCGTGCTCGGGTTCTACCTCCTGGACAGAGGATGCCTGGACCATCCACGTACAGGCCAGTGCGTGCTAGAGCTCTCTACCTCCTGGACAGAGGATGCCTGGACCATCCACGTACGGGCCAGTGCGTGCTCGGGTTCTACCTCCTGGACAGAGGATGCCTGGACCATCCACGTACGGGCCAGTGCGTGCTCAGGTTCTACCTCCTGGACAGAGGATGCCCGAACCATCCACGTACGGGCCAGTGCGTGCTCGGGTTCTACCTCCTGGACAGAGGATGCCCGGACCATCCACGTACGGGCCAGTGCGTGCTAGAGCTCTCTACCTCCTGGGCAGAGAATGCCCGAACCGTTCACCTAGTGGGCAGTGATTGTCCGGGCTCCTACCCAATACATGAGAGGTGCCCAGATCATCCACGTACTGGGCAGTGAGTGGCTGGGCTCTCCACATTTGGTAAGTAATGGTGCAGGTCTTCCATCCCTCAGGCTGCGCGATGGGGCTATGACAATTTCCCCGGTGTGGTGGTGGTGGGTGGGGGGGGGCTCGAGTCCTACACCACAATGATTCTCACCCGTAACCTTTAGGACTATGCCACATTGCTTGGACGTGCATCAAGTCAAATCAAGTTTGGAAAGTGAACTACCTGGCCTAATAATGCTGGATAACTTCGGTCCCACCCTCTGGAAGCGTCGGGACGTCGCATCCCCTTGAAATTAAACGCTCTGGCTCTGAATCTTGTTGGAACCAATTGGTGGGCTCTTCAACGCATCACAAGAACATGGTCGGGGCGTCGCCTCCAGACGAGCGACCGGGCTCTTCACCTCTCTCAGCTGGTGGTCGGCTTCTCCAACTCGAAGAAGTAAGCTATTCGGCTGCCTACCTCTTGGGGTCGAGTCCAAAGGTTTAGTCCGACTTCTCTGCCTTTCAAGGGCGGTCCGGTCAGTGCCTGAGCTCCCTACCGCTCGGAAGCGAGCCCAGTGGATGGTCGGTCTCAGTGTCTCTGGACGGCAAGCCCATTGGGCGGCTGCGCTCACTACTTTCGTCAGGGGCGAGTTCCCAGTGGATGAACTGACTGGTCTCCTCTCAGAGGTGAGCCCAGTGGGTGGTCGAGATTCGCACCTCTCGAGACCGGACCCAGTTGGTGTCAGGGCTCCCGGGCCGAGCCGAGTAAGTAGCTGGGCTCGGCACCTTCCGACTGCGAGCCAAGTGGGTGGGCTCAACACCTTCCGACAGCGAGCCCAGTGGGTGGGCTCAACACCTTCCGACAGCGAGCCCAGTGGGTGGCTGGGCTCAGCACCTTCCGACGGCGAATCCAGTGTGTGGTTGGGCTCAGCACCTTTCGACAGTGAGCCCAGTGGGTGGTTGGGCGCAGCACCTTCCGACAGCGAGCCCAGTGGCTGGGCTCAACACCTTCCGACAGTGAGCCCAGTGGGTGGCTGGGCTCAGCACCTTCCAATAGCGAACCCAGTGGGTGGTTGGGCTCAGCACCTTCCGACAGCGGCCCCAGTGGGTGGTTGGGCGCAGCACCTTTCGACAGTGAGCCCAGTGGGTGGGCTCGACACCTTCCGACAGCGAGCCCAGTAGGTGGCTGGGCTCAGCACCTTCCGACAGCGAGCCCAGTGGGTGGCCTCAACACCTTCCGACAGCCAACCCAGTGGGTGGCCTGGCTTCCCACCCTTCGGAAGCGAGCCCGGCGAGTGAACGGGCTCACCCGCCCAGTGGGTGGCCGAGCTCGGCGCGCCTGGTACCGTCCCACTCGCGTTGCCAACCCTCTTATTTGAAATGTAAACAGCAGAGCTCCGAACGGCCTGCGCTAACAAATACGATAGAATAATACACAGGTCGGGCCATTATCGCCCACAGTTTTCCAGCCCGACACAAAGAACGGTTTCTCGCCGCCCGAAATATAAATAAATAGGCCCTAAATAAACACCTCGTGTGGGAGCGCGCTGCGGAAGACGGGCCTGGCAGATGTCGACGGTCCCGCAGATGGGATCAGGCAGAACTGGCAACGAGAAAAACACAGACTGCCGAGAGAAAAAGCGGCAACCGTTAGATACCGGTACCTGCCTCATCTCGTCCCAGTTATGAGCAATCGCTGCACAGGGATGGCCACAAAAAGCCGCTGGTGTGCCTCGGGCACGTACATTCCCGTCCGTGCATATATAGATGATATATGCACGGACGGGAATGTAGATGATACAGATGATTTTACACTGAAAACATACTGAAGTTATACAAAGACCAGCTGAAAGCTCACCAATAAAATCATACCGCTGAAGAGTCTTGACAAGCCATAGTTTCGCTTCGAATTGTCCAAAATACAAGTGTCTTCCAGACAGTTGTAGAAGTGACGAAGAACTTACCTGGAACATTTCAGTCATTTATTTTTAAACTAAGAAAAACATCAATCGTCCAAATGACGGCGCTACACCATATACTTGCGATCCTTTGTATAACCCCGTATCATCGTGACGCCTCCGCCTAAAAAACGAACAAGCAATGCGACACGCCGTGCTTTCGTGCCATGTTCAGAGGGGATTTAGAGCGCATCGAGTGCATTGGTCATGTAGCGGTGCCATGCTCGTTCTTCGTACGGTGATACACGATTTCATATGCCGACACCACCGACGTCATTTACCCAGTAACTGCCTGCTACGACCGAGTTGCATCGGTATCACACCAGTCCGTGGCCGGACAAGGGCTGTTTCGAAAGAGTTCCGCCTCGTGAATGAAAGCTATCTTGGTCTAAATGCATAGCGTTCTGGTGGGTACCGGAATACTACGTTCGAGATTAGTATCAAGCGCATCAAAATGTAAGGTTTTTATATTTTTGGTCGCTGTATCCCTCTCTGACTATCGATATTCATTCGTTTCAACATATTTTTTTGCATAATGGCCCGATCATATTAATTGCTTAGGTTATACAGAAACAACGAAGACGAGTTTGCTTCCCTTTAAGGTTTATCGTTGGGTTGCGTTCATGCAATGTCGCAGTCGACGTCAGTCCACGTTGCCAACTGAAGGAGAGGACTCGCTGGTGGGACGTTAGAAGACACCCGCCTGCCTCCACGGCGACTGGCAGCTTCTTAGAAGACGTCGGTTATGCTGTTCTGCCGTAAAGTTTGCATGACTGGGTGCATGACTGGGCACCTCGAAGTAAACCGCAGAAGTCGGCCGAATACCCGGCTGCTTGATCTCCTAACAATGCTCCTGTTGCCACTCCGTACACGGCCATGTGAGCTCCTGATGCTACTCCTGTCTTCACTCCATACCGAGACGTTTGAGCTCCTGGTGACGCTCCTGTTTCCGCCCAATGCCGGTAACTTGATGTAACTTGATGCTGAACCTATCGAACGAAACACAGCGGTATCTTTGAAGCGTTTCCATGAATACCCGCATCAACACCGAAGCCAAGAGCGCTAGCAGCGTTCTTAGACGTAGTCTTGTTAGTTGCACCGCCAATTTCAGATCAAGTGCCAAAACGACAGGCTGCAAAGCATCAGAGAGGATGCCGGCGTATTTATACGGTTGTGAGGCATGTCCGCCATGGAAAATGGCAAACATATGTTGAGTGCTTGCAGTACATAAAAGCTTAATGCTTAATACTAGGCACAGAGCCCATTGCGCTAAACGAACAAAGGGAAGATAAAAGCATTATGCAAGACATAGAAGGGTCGGGGCAATACTAAAACCAGTGGACCCATCCTGGGAGAAGATACTGCATCTCCGAAATCGTCGAAATTGTGTTCTTCTGCATCGCCGAAATTATATTATTCACAGCTCTTGAACAAATTCTTAAAAATAACACTTTTTAAACCGGTGATCTGACTGCACTTTTGTAGGTCAGTGGACCTGGGAACCTCGACAAATTCGAACACCAAAGCACAACTATTAAATGTTCGGAAGATGCGCCAAATTGCGATCGCGCCGGGCGTTCCGCGGCTATACTGGAAATATTGAGTTAGGGAAGGGGGCAATTTCCCCCAACCAGCGACAGCTTTATGGTTAGATATATTTTCACAAAAGATAGCGATAGCACATCGCGGCCCGGTCTCCATCTCATCCTCCGGCCGACGTCAAACGTGAACATCAAATAGCTGTGTTGATTTATCGTGTCCATCCAGCCGAGGAATCATCAGAGATATTGACGTACAGGAGGCCCCAGCTGCCGGCTCCGTACCGCCACATTGACGTGCAGGAGGCCCCAGCTGCCGGCTCCGTACCGCCATATTGGCGTGCAGGAGGCCCCAGCTGCCGGCTCCGTACCGCCACATTGGCGTGCAGGAGGCTCCAGCTGCCGGCTCCGTACCGCCATATTGGCGTGCAGAAGGCTCAGCTGCCGGCTCCGTACCGCCACACGTTTCATCACACTTGTCGATGCTAATGTTCAAAACATACTTATTTCCTAATAGGGTAGCATTCCTTAAGCCAGCATGCACTCAGACATGCATGCATGTATGCATACATCCAAACATGTATGCATACATCCAAACATGTATGCATGTATCCAAACATGTATCCATACATGCAAACATATATGCAAATATGTATGCACACATGCATGCAATCATACATATATGTATGACATACACACATGCATGCGTATGCACATTCATGCATGCATACATTAATGCATATATACATAATACATATATGCATGCATGCATGCATATAGACATGCATACATGCATACATACATGTGCGCATGCATACAGACGCCACTGCGTAAACCACTTAGCCGTTGGCGCATGACACAGCGGGTATTTTCGTGCGCGCGAATGGCAGGAATACGCTTGCTTTCAGGAAACATTATTGTCATGTTCCTTACTTATCAGACAAAAAACTTCAGATGCATATTTCACGTTAATATTTTACTTCCATGCCATGAGTATGTCAGATCTACCTGTGAGCAGAGCAGACCTTGGCGTTTTCAGCCTATACCTCGTGCACAATATTTCGTAGGGACCATCATGATGGCCAAACCAGCGCGGTTGGAGGCCAGACATGGGGCTTCCGTGCCGATTAGGCGTTATGTCGTTGTGGATAGAGAGCTTGTGATCCGCCCGCGGCTGCCGTCTCTTTGAAACACGTGGATGCACAAAATCCTAGTAAGTGTGGAGGTCACAGAGGCGGTGAAGTGCCGGCAGTACTGACCCAACCACAGAACCTCGCTCTATGAGGAATGCCAGTAACATGGTTGATTGATTGATTATTGGGGTTGCCAGTAACATGGACAAACTATTGAGATGCAAGTTGCTCTGAAACAAATCTGAATTATGCAGAGCACGTCCAACGCGGGTTGAACAAAGCGAAGCATGAAATGCATTCACAAACACGCTAGTGAAGCGTGACGATCTGGGTGAGTACCGGGTGTTCAGGTACCTGATATGACTGATCCTTGTTAGCATATACAGGACCTGCTCGGGTTCGGGCTATTAGCCTTCGCCAATATTTGCATTTGTTATCCTTCTGCCGTGAGGCTTTGTACTGTGGTGATCGTATGGTGCGCAGGAGATTTCTATACTTGTTTGGGGAAGCTTCAAATTACAGTGGAAGTTGGAAAGCTATGGCACACCCCAGTCATGTTGTTAGGGTCGGCTTTCACGTTGTTCGTGTTAGTACGACGTTTCACCTCAGCTTCAGGTTCTATATTGATGAACATATTCGACAAACCGCGAGTGTGGGCGCAAAATTCCTACACGGTGTAACAATCGGGATCTCACTTAACCCCGACCCCTGCACACGCAGGCGCGTCGTGAAACGACTCCACTTGCACGGGGCAACGTACAGCATGACACATCGAAAAACCGGCAACAAAGAATGGGCCGGATCCGCCGAGCGCTTTCACCAAAGCTGGGCGAGCATCCTCCTTCGCCCAGTACAGCCGAGGTGCAGGAAAATATCCGTCTGGTTATTACCTATACCATTTCAGCCTGGCAGCCGGGACGGCCGGCGCGCCGACCAACAACACATTTCTTTCGATTGTTCGTTGCCGGTCGAGACATAATGTAATAACAGTTTGTGCGTCAAGGCCGCCGGCAACACGACCACCTAATGCATGTAATCATCCGCCGCCTGTCTGATCTAATGCTCGCCACATCTGCTCATAAAATAATTCATGTATTTCTGGAACTCATTAAGCGGCCGGCCTATTTGGAGAGGCTGTAAAGAAGGAGAGGCCGAGTATTTCGCGGAACGGGCCGCCATTATAGTTGTACATATATAACTAACCATTCAGCCAGTCGCAGCACAATCAATCAGGCAGGAATGGCACACACGCGGCGGCAGCGCCGCGCCATTCCTTCCGCTGGTGCTGGTGCGCCGCAGTGTGGTGAGCTGGTGCAGTGTGGGGTGGTGGTGCGCCGCAGTGTAGTGAGCTGGTGCCGTGTGGGGTGGTGCTGGTGCGCCGCAGTGTGGTGAGCTGGTGCCGTGTGGGGTGGTGCTGGTGCGCCGCAGTGTGGTGAACTGGTGCCGTGTGGGGTGGTGCTGGTGCGCCGCAGTGTGGTGAGCTGGTGCCGTGTGGGGTGGTGGTGCGCCGCAGTGTGGTGAGTTGGTGCCGTGTGGCGCGGTGGTGGTGTGCTGCAATGTGGTGAGCTGATGCCAGTGGCGCTGCAGTGGTGCGCCGCAGTGTGGTGAGCTGGTGCCGTGTGGGGTGGTGGTGGTGCACCGTAGTGTGGTGAGTTGGTGCCGTGCGCTGCGGTGGTGCGCCGCAGTGTGGTGAGCTGGTGCCAGTGGCGCGGTGGTGCGCCGCAGTGTGGTGACCTGGTGCCAGTGGCGCGGTGGTGCGCCGCAGTGTGGTTAGCTGGTGCCGTGTGGGGTGGTGGTGGTGCGCCGCAGTGTGGTGAGCTGGTGCCGTGTGGGGTGGTGGTGGTGCGCCGCAGTGTGGTGAGCTGGTGCCGTGTGGGGTGGTGGTGGTGCGCCGCAGTGTGGTGAGCTGGTGCCGTGTGGGGTGGTGGTGGTGCGCCGCAGTGTGGTGAACTGGTGCCGTGTGGGGTGGTGGTGCGCCGCAGTGTGGTGAGCTGGTGCCAGTGGCGCAGTGGTGAGCTGGTGCCAGTGGCGCCGCAGTGTGGTGAGCTGGTGCCAGTGGCGCGGTGGTGGTGCGCCGCAGTGTGGTGAGCTGGTGCCAGTGGCGCGGTGGTGGTGCGCCGCAGTGTGGTGAGCTGGTGCCAGTGGCGCAGTGGTGAGCTGGTGCCAGTGGCGCCGCAGTGTGGTGAGTTGGTGCCGTGTGGGGCGGTGGTGGTGCGCCGCAGTGTGGTGAGCTGGTGCCAGTGGCGCGATGGTGGTGCGCCGCAGTGTGGTGAGCTGGTGCCAGTGGCGCGATGGTGGTGCGCCGCAGTGTGGTGATCTGGTGCAGTGTGGCGCGGTGGTGGTGCGCCGCAGTGTGGTGAGCTGGTGCCGTGCGGCGCTGCGGTGGTGCTCCGGGCCAGTGTCGTGTGGCGATGAGGCTCGTGTGGTGCCGCGGCAGCATTGTAGCTCAGTGTGGCACCGTGGTGCGGTGTTAGTGTGGTGTCGGTGGTGTGGTGAGGTGCTGTGGCACCGTGACGCATTGCGGCTCATTGTGGTGCCTGTGGTGCATCATTGCGGTGTTAGTGTAGTCCAGTGGTGTGGTGAGGCACCGTCGTACCATCCCACATTGCGGCAATGGGGCACTGTGGGGCTAGGCTCAGTGTGGCCGCCGGGAAGATGGTGCCGTGCTAGACAGAGCCGGTGGGGTACGGATCAGCAAGGCTCTGAGCAAGACACTGAGCCCGTGGCTCAGCGTGCTACTGCGGCGTCTGCGTCCAGAGTGACACTCAAGTACCGAGTGCCACGACATCATCACAGACCAGTGATACTGTGATGCCGCGGTGCTACAGGGCGCAATGCACGAGGTCGAGGCCGCCGTACCCAGCAGCCCTCAGCGGGGCGCTTTTCAATAATAGCGGTTGCAGTTACGGCAGGGGCGCATTGACAATGCGCCCCTGTTGTGCAGAAGTTAGCCGCATCATCACTGCGATGTCGGTTCCAGCGCTGAGCACGGTGTCCGTGTCGCATCCTTCGGTGCGATTCGCTCAGTTGCCAAACATGTTGCCGAAATGTGTGCAAGTTGCCCTAAAGTTATGCACGAAACAGTGAACACTCGTTACGCCTTCGTTCCTGTCGTGGATAGCTTGAGAGCCTGTTCACTACTTAGGAGTGTCCGCCTCGCCGCCCCGGAAAGTTTGAGGGTCTGACTGTCTGCTTATGTGCTGGTGGGCTGCTTTGGCGTTCGATGCCGGTGACATTCAGGCTAC
Source organism: Imbricaverruca yamaguchii (assembly GCA_034440575.1). Taxonomy (NCBI): domain Eukaryota; kingdom Metazoa; phylum Arthropoda; class Thecostraca; family Neoverrucidae; genus Imbricaverruca; species Imbricaverruca yamaguchii. The sequence continues at coordinate 1,604,185 of JAOTOL010001631.1, read as the reverse complement.
TATCCTTAGTCAAGTGTGCCTGATAGAACACACCGTTAGCTTTATTGTGCTGGTATGGTATGTATAGCACGCATGGCGAGGTAGCAGCTTGGCGAGCCAGCCACGTTGTCCTGGAGACCCTGCCACATTGTTCTGGAGAGCCCACGACGTTGTCCTGGAGACCCTGCCACATTCTTCTGGAAGGCCCGCGATGCTGTCCTGGAGAGCCTGCCACATTCTTCTGGAAGGCCCGCGATGCTGTCCTGGAGAGCCTGACACCCGCCCTGGAGAGCCTGCCACATTGTTATGGAGAGCCCGCGATGCTGTTCCAGAGAGCCGGTGACGTTGTCCTGGAGAGCCCGCCACCCTGTCCTGGAGAGCTTGTCCCGCTGTCACGGAGGCACTGGGCTGGCCGTTGCACCGTCATCGGTGCAACAGCCAGCGTTGCCCGGCGCACCATCGCGCAAATAATGTGATTCAGCGTGGCGGCCAAGATGGCCGACAATCACGGATTACCCGGCGGCGGAACAAATAGTTCCATTGACAACCGAGGGACTGGTGGCCGCCGCCGACCAACTTGTAATAATATGGTGGCCGCCGGGCCATTCGGGCCCCACAGTCGGTGTGGAATGCCGCCTTATAAAATAAACAACCGGCCATGTATTATTTGAAAGGGTCGGTCGGATTGCCGGCACAAAGGAAAATGTGAGAGAATCTGACAGTGAAATAACACGTGGAAGAAAAACAGGAGGTAGCCGACCGGATGCAAAACAAACCCCACAATGTTGGCAGAGCGAATACCAATGACGCGGCGGAGACCGAGAGAGAGAGAGGGGGACGGAGAGAGACGGGGAGGGAGAGAAAAAGAAGGGGAGGGGAGGAGGGAGAGAGAGAGGGAGAGAGAAAGTGAGATAGACAGGCAGATGCAGAGGCGGGTGCACAGGTAGAGAAAGGGGTGGAGGAAGAGGAAGATGTAGCGGAAGAGGAAACGAAAGAGGAAGAGGAAGAGAAAACTGAAGTTGAAGGGGAATATGCAGAGGCATGGGAAGAGCAATAGGCAGAGCCAGATACAAAAACCGAGAGAGGGGCAGAGTCAGAGACAGAGACAGTCATGGACAGAGACAGTCATGGACAGAGACAGAAACAGAGACAGAGACAGAGACAGAGACAGAGACAGAGACAGAGACAGAGACAGTGACAGTGACAGTGACAGTGACAGTGACAGTGACAGTGACAGTCAGGGACAGCCAAGGACAGTCAGGGACAGAGACAGAGACAGAGACAGAGACAGAGACAGAGACAGAGACAGAGACAGAGACAGAGACAGTGACAGTGACAGTGATAGTGACAGTGTCAGTGACAGTGACAGTGACAGCGGCAGTGACAGAGACAGAGACAGAGTGACAGAGAGACAGAGAGACAGAGAAGCAGAGAGACATGAGACAGAGATAGAGACAGAGACAGAAACAGAGACAGAGACAGAAACGATGATCTCTTCGCTTGCGTGAAGTTACTCTGAAGGACCTCTTGGTTGACTGTTTTTTTATGTGCAGACATTCCAGCACTACATTTGCTTCGTAGCTAATTACGGGGTACACCCAGTCAATCAGATCCGACCTAAGCAGGCCTACTCCAGATGGCCGCCATACGGATATTTCGAATGACGTCACGATTCATCGGGCGTTGACCTGGAGATTACCTTCCTGATCCTATTGTACCCGGTAAACGAATAACCTCCGCCAACGTGCAATGAAGAACCGGAAAGACAATGATTACGATGAGATAAAAGTTGTTCAGCGCATGGAAGGGCTTAACACCGGATGAGTGCCGCAGTTGAATTTTCAATCAATGTACAATCAATCAGGGCGAATCCAGGAATTGTGATCGGGGGCGCTCAGCTGGATGGGCGCCATTTATCCGGAGTGGCGCCACTGATTGCAAACATGTCAACGGGTACATTCGAATGTCCCTGTTGGGGTGCTTTCTACTCAGAGGGCGCGTCGCCTGAAAAAAAATAGAACAAGGGATGGAGATGGGTTGGAGCGTTCTTGGAGGGGTACATTTTTCAGTGAGATGGGCGCCACCTTTCTTTGGAGAGTCACATACTCCATGCAACGAATTAGTGTGTACATCCTCTTGGACCTCCCCCTCCCCCTCTCCTGCGTAAAAAGTATGTTGGGATGGCTTAGCATAATTCTTGAGCAGACTATATTGCTAGACCCCGGACCCACCATCCGCTGCACGAACAATTTTGTCATGAATGCAAGCAACGTACCATGCTATCATCTTCACAACCTGGCGTGCATCATTTCACACTGACAGCGGACTCTGAGCGGATATTCACAGAATTGATTGGCGCCTAATATACATATCGACCGGAAATCCCCAGAAGATTGGGCGAGCGAGGGTCGTGGCGATTGCAAAGGGGAGGGCTGATGTTATACAACCGAAGTTGTTTGGTGAGCCCATCGGGAAAATATCGGCGGAACCGTGGAGAACATGGCCGTCCAACACTTCATTCCTGTTGCTGGCCATGTCCAAAATCAACGGGGTGAGACACACCGCCAGATAAGCAACGACCAAGCTCTGTTTTGCGAGCTGGCAAGGGGCATGCGGGGCAGTAACGGACTTCTCAAGGTTGCCAGCGAGGAAATTGAGTCACTCAATCACGCACGCCGGCTCTCGCTCACCTGCAAGATGTTGTGTTTTTGTATACCTCACCCGCGCTGGCATCCGAAGAGCTCCGTCTGCTCCTCCAGCTTGTTGTCGGTCATTACGTGGCCGTGTGGTTTTATATCACGAAAACTGGACGTGCCAGCTCTTCGCCAAAAATCGAAATTGCCACTTCGTCATTGATAGCGCCGAGTGTGACTATCAATGACGGGCATGGGTGGAACCCGCGGTGCAGCGGAACACCCACTGGGCTCATCCAGAGCTCTTACTGGGCTTCTGGCCGTATTCGGACTGGCCTTCTGGCTTGGCCTCTGGCCGTGCTGGTGGACATCATTCTGGCCGTCCTTCTGGCCGTCCTTCTGGCCGGCTGTGCTGGGACGTCCTTCTAGCCGTCCTTCTGGCCGTCCTTCGACCGTGCTGGTGGACGTCCCTCTGACCGTGCTGGTGGACGTCCTCCTGCCGTCCTTCTGACCGTACTGGTGGACGTCCTTCAGGTCGTCCTTCTGGCCGTGCTGGTGGACATCATTCTGGCCGTCCTTCTGGCCGTCCTTCTGGTCGTCCTTCTGGGGCCGTGCTGGTGGACGAAAGCGCAGTAGTACCCCAGAGAGCAGCATCTGTCGTGCTGCGATGTGTGCAGTGACCACCGGCGGCGGGCCACGTGCACGCGCTCCGCCTGCCTGCTGTGCAGCGGAAGGACTACGCCGGTTCAGTCGGTGGAGGGTGCGAGGCGATCACGGATCAACCACTCATCCCGCCAACGGCAGGCGAGACCCCGGCGAAGATTCGGCACGTGTCGCCCGTTGCCAGCGCGCATCCCGCGCCCACGAAAGCTGTGGAAGTCACTGTTCGGCTGACTACCGCCAGACGTGATGGCTGTTCACTGTTCACTGTTCACTGTTCAGCTGACTACCACCAGGCGTGATGGCTGTTCACTGTTCACTGTTCGGCTGACTACCACCAGGCGTGATGGCTGTTCACTGTTCACTGTTCGGCTGACTACCGCCAGGCGTGGTGGCTGTTCACTGTTCGGCTGACTACCGCCAGGCGTGGTGGCTGTTCACTGTTCGGCTGACTACCGCCAGGCGTGATGGCTGTTCACTGTTCGGCTGGCTACCGCCAGGCGTGGTGGCTGTTCGCTGTTCAGCTGACTACCGCCAGGCGTGGTGGCTGTTCGCTGTTCTGCTCGCTACCGCCAGCCGTGGTCCGTGTGCTGTTCGCTGTTCGGCTGACTACCGCCAGGCGTGGTGCTGTTCGCTGTTCGGCTGACTACCGCCAGGCGTGGTGGCTGTTCACTGTTCGGCTGACTACCGCCAGGCGTGATGGCTGTTCACTGTTCAGCTGGCTACCGCCAGGCGTGGTGGCTGTTCGCTGTTCAGCTGACTACCGCCAGGCGTGGTGGCTGTTCGCTGTTCAGCTCGACTACCGCCAGCCGTGGTGGCTGTTCACTGTTCGGCTGACTACCGCCAGGCGTGGTGGCTGTTCACTGTTCACTGTTCACTGTTCGGCTGACTACCGCCAGGCGTGGTGGCTGTTCACTGTTCACTGTTCACTGTTCGGCTGACTACCGCCAGGCGTGGTGGCTGTTCACTGTTCAGCTGACTACCACCGGGTGTGGCCGGCACTGCTACTCGAGACGGCTGTGCGAGCGCAACTCTGAGTCACCGGCGAGAGTACCCAGAGCCCTTCCGGGAACCAAATCACACACACATTTGATCAGGGGAGTACAATTGTTGCATGCTTGTTTATGCCAAGCCAGCTGCTATAGCATGCATGCAACACTTGTTTGAACGAGCGCCAATGCACCTGGCTTGGGAAGATTGGGGCGTTGCTGAAATATTGGAATACGTAAGCACGCGACTCATTACCTGCCCGAGTATCTCACATCGGCCCTTACCAAAGCTCAGTTATTTTCGTATGTGCCTGGACATCGCCAATAAAACCTGTCACTACGGCACCCTCTAACAAGTACGAGTGACTACCTCCCCTTCTACAATTAAAGGTATTCCGGTGAACCAATCCAGAACAAATAAAGAACATCGTTTGACCAGGGCACCAGGGGCGAACATGGTGGATATGCCACCCGGCATGCATCACAAGCCGCAAATGTTTCATCATCACGAGCAATGCATATTCTTCAACTGTTATTTATATCTACGATTACACAAATAAATACGAATGTTATGTATTTGTCAATCTCTACTGATGGGTACGAATTACTTTACAACTAGTGTCAAAATATAAATTAGCATACTACTCGTGAGACTTTGGCCCCTTCCATGTTGACTTCCCCCATCCCACCCTCCACCCCGCTAAAAATGTGATTTTCAAAACATTGGACATTACGGGTGCCCCTTCCCCATCCTCATTCCATGTGAACCGGGCCATTTCCTCGTTTATTCTCAGAATTAAATGCCCTGGAAAATAATGGAATGTCACAAAATGACGGGCTGTATTACGAACACCACAACTTCGTATGGTGACCTGCATGAAATAGGTGTGTGAAATTTGCGCTAGATTAGCTTTAGGCTGGCTTAGGAGTGGTATGACGTCTGCTTCAAGGATACCTAATATTAATTCAACATTGAAACGCAACATTCAACGCAGTGAACTGTTCCTCACGGCAGTATACAGTGCAAGGTGGGATTGGGTGTTGTCTGTGTTCACAGTCTCACCACTGCTTTCTTGTTTCTTGGCTTCCTGGTGTGTGGATTTCTGTGTTCTGACAGGCCAGCAAAAAGAAACACCACTTACGATTCATTTTCCCGTCACTGTTTCCATCAGCCGGGACATCCACGTCGTTCTCCATTTTACCCCGCCCACACCGGCGCCGAATTGCGGTTCAGCAAATATTTCAGCCGCTGCAAAATCGCCGCAGCCGGCGTCCGTTTCTCGGTCCCGTGACATTGAGAGCATACTTTGAGCCTAATACTTCCTTTAAGTAAAATTTCAGAAGAACAATGCATGTCTTTAATGAAAATAGCACATTTTCGTTCCTGGGTTGGGGATGGCCGAGTGGTTACGGTGATGGGCTCTGGGTACCAAAGGTCCCTGGTTCGACACTAGAGCCGCTCAGGACATTTCCCAATCCCGCAGCCCACCGGCGAAGAAGTGTGGCTGGCGCCATTAGCCGTGAATGTGCGTAAAGTGCGTCGTGAACCACCCAATAAATAAACGTTCCTGGCAGGCACAGAATATCGGGAAATCCGTGGCCTGGAACCAACCCTATGCACTATCCCCATGTAGGTACCGCGGCCAGTTTCGCCCCACGCTGCACGAAACTGTTCGGTCTTCCTCGCGCGAAAAATGAATTCCGGGACACTGCACCGATGTTCCCCAGCCGCCGGCAGTGCCCTGCTCCGGTGGAGCCCTGAGCCATCCAGCACGAACGAGGAAAGCAGAGGAGGAAACCTGATCCGCTGAACAGCGCCTGGGGCAATGAGACGCCGGCCCGGAGTCGTCTGTCGGCACGGGAAGCCGCCGGTCCGCAGTGCACAGGTTCCTCAGACTGCAGTTGGAACACCCCAGCCCGGAGTGGTCTGTCGGCACCGGAAGCCGCCGGTCCGCAGTGCACCGGTTCCTCAGACTGCAGTTGGAACACCCCAGCCCGGAGTGGTCTGTCGGCACCGGAAGCCGCCGGTCCGCAGTGCACCGGTTCCTCAGACTGCAGTTGGAACACCCCAGCCCGGAGTGGTCTGTCGGTACCGGAAGCCGCCGGTCCGCAGTGCACCGGTTCCTCAGACTGCAGTTGGAACACCCCAGCCCGGAGTGGTCTGTCGGCACGGGAAGCCGCCGGTCCGCAGTGCACAGGTTCCTCAGACTGCAGTTGGAACACCCCAGCCCGGAGTGGTCTGTCGGCACGGGAAGCCGCCGGTCCGCAGTGCACCGGTTTCTCAGACTGCAGTTGGAACCGTGCCCAATTGTTTAATTAAGCCCTGCTCGACTCATTCTCGTCCCCTCGTACTCATGAAGCACGAGCTCTGTCTGGAGTCGTCACTCTTGCTCAGGATTCAGTTCGCACCCAGCCCGACCGAGTCACGGCATGTAAGACATTTATGACACTCTCAGGGTACCATGGGCCAGTTTGCCCGGTACTGTAAGCTATCGTATATGTCAAATACGCAAGAACGCAAGTGGGTGGCAAAAACGCAAGAATTTCGAACTAAGCACAAATGCAGATAAGCACTGTTGGCAAGTTACCTCCGGAGAAAGCTTAAATTACAATGTGATCCAAAGCCAGCGCACTAATGACTGAAGGTATATTGGGTGCTTTTCCGAAGAATTGCCCTAACCTGACCAATATTTGTGTGAGGTTATTAGCCAGGATTTTTACTGGGGAGGACCGGACAGAAAAAAATAATCATGAAACGGAGAACGCCTTCAGCGTGTGTCACGTCGGAAACTGACGGTTTCTCATTGCAGCAAAATATCAGATTTCATATTTGATCTAGTATATTTTTGGTCCCCTGTTGGGGCGGCCCCCTTTTGGCTGTGCCTCTGTTTATATGCCACCCCCTCCCCCCCCCCGCCTCTTGGCTCTGCTTCTGGCTATGTCAGCATTAAATGGAATAAATAATGGTGGCGAATCGCATTTGTCGACTTGCTTTCCAATCTTGAATGCATGGCACCACATGATCAGACATCGCACACATGTAAAGCTGTGCCACAAAGAGTGCCAACAACGAGAGTCGAGTGTCGAGCATGACCGGAATGGTTCGAGCCTTGCCCCGGACCGGCCGGAGGGTCCCCGTCACCACGGCGTGGCGCAGTTCGGACGTGCGACTGCAGGCGGGGCGGGGGGGGGGCGATCAGACGATGAGATGGGCACTTGACAGTCAGCTCCTCCAGCACGCAACTTTCCACACACACCAGCTGCCAAACTGTATCCGGCATCTGTGATGGAAATCAGGTGGTGAGAAACTGCCGGGAGGAAAATGCCGGGTGTCTTCCCCGCAACGTGCGAAGGCCTGTGCGGTGCGGTCCCTGTGGCCACAGGGACTGCGCCCGCGCTGCGGTTTGGCGGATAACTCCGAAATGTCGTCGGTATAGATATTTCCACGCACAGTTTATGCAGAAACATTGTTCTGTGTGAGGCACATTTCCAAAACAAAAATGTCCTGAACATGGATAGGAAGGACCATGTACTCTCAACTAAACGCTGTATGGAGAAACACTCGTCTACAGATCTCATCCAGACGCCCTGCACGGTCCACAGCCTGCCGGTGGCCCAAGTGAGCGCGCACTGAGAAGAATAGCGACATCAAGCAGTGTAAGCAGAGCTAAATGATGCCCTACAGGTGCTCAGCAGAGCGGATCCAGGTACATGCACGCTTATCGCGGATGCCTGGTGAGCTGCACGGCCGCAATGATAACCCATTCGATAGTGGTGGGTATCAACAACCAGCATATAGACTGGACTCTTCTTACTCCTTTGCAATTTCCTTTCGCTCGTGGACATCTCATCCCCAGTTGGCAGCCACGTTGGGTGTGACCTAAGTGTCATACGACAATACGTGCGATCCATGAGCGCTACGTGACACCTGTGCAGGACCAAATGCGCCGATTATGATTGCCGGTATGCAGCGCGCATGCGCCAACAGAAGTGACGGGTGGCGTCTTGGCGTCGCCATTGTTCCCGAGAACACAGATGGTAGGACAACAGGCGAGTGAAATCGTCATAGCTGATAGCGATGTGCTTTGTTCCTCACATATTATGTACGAAGAGATGCAGAGGAGCGGAATTTCACAGTAGGTGACTTGCATATATCTAGCTAGGTGCAATGACAATGCAGCTCGTCGCCACTTATATCCTTCAGTATGACGAGCCAAGGTAATACTTGTTGCGTTTTTTGGTAATCAAAAATCGTGGCTCGCAAAAGTAACTTAACCTGGTACATACCACATCCTTTGTCACAGGGGTGTTGCTGTCTATGCTTTCTGGAGGCCACTTACGCTCCCCTCCCCCATGGTGGCTTTGCCCTCCAATAATTTCAACTTTTAACATAGACCCCATATGATATGACCCCACCCCTCCAATCCATTTAGGCCTGCACATTGCTTTCGTGTATTGTGCCTTCCCAATATTTTTCCTTTTAAACCTACACCTAGCCTTTGTTATGGGCCAGGATCATAATAAAGGGCAATAAGCAAGTTACGAAGTTACTGAATTTAGACATTGATATCGAGGTACATACTTCTGATGGGCTATATACCTGTATCTGGTGTGTACATCTTCAATCAGAAGTATGTACCAGGAGTATGTACCTCGCCAATAATTTCAACACTTCACGCCAGACCCGCGGGGCAGCACTTGAAGGCAGCATCTCAGTCCCCCACAAAAACTTGTCCTTCACTTTTTAATAGAGTGCTCAAGGAAAAAGTCTACCCTCTGATCGAATCTGGCCATAGGAACACAGGACTATAGAACTTGCATGCCACTAATTCGTAGCGCATTTCAGAAGCGTGTTGAAAGCGACCGACGTTTTCATCGGTTGATGGTTCTATCGGTGTCTGGGTTCATACGTTAAGCTGCGTGCTTACATTCATCTGTTAGGTTCAATCAAGCTGAAAGATGAGACGTAGATATTTTCAAGTGTTGCCAGCGTGCCCGGACAACAATATTCGTCTTTTCAACGTTGAAGAGTGATGCGCATTTCCGACGCAAGGTTCTTTTGCGTGCCTAGCCAGCAGCCTATCGTGCAAGTTCTATGTGCATGTTTGTGTTTTAATGCCGAAAATGACGAAAGAAAGTACTACATCAAAGGCACCCATGGCTTCTGGTGAAGTACATTCGATGGTGTATGGTTACTTTTCGTTCCGGAATGGTGTTAGTTTTAGCTTTCCGGGAGCCGTGAGCCGGTGGTGTGGCATAACTACCAAAACATGTGCCAATGAACACACTTAGCGAAGTATCAATGAACCTATGTCATAACGTCATGTGAGCTACGAGAGCTGAATAGGTTAAAAACACCCATTTTTAAACAGCTAAAATGATAAATTTACACCCATTATTCTACTTATCTAACCCTCTATAAGGGTGCTATATTGCCGCCATAACTTTGCGCAATATCGATTATCGGTTTAAGTATTTTTCTCAGTGCTTGCATTAGAGGTGCAAGCTCCTTCGATCTCCTCTGGTGGTGCAGTGCGGGACAGTGTCCAAATGCGACCAGGGCCTGAAGCCCTGACTCACACCAAGGCACCACAGCCCGGAGCCCACGGCCGGGGGCCACAGCCCGGAGCCCACGGCCGGGGCCACAGCCCGGAGCCCACGGCCGGGGGCCCATGACCGGGGGCCCACGGCCGGGAGCCCACAGCTGGGGGCCCACGGCTGGGGCCCACAGCTGGGACCCGTGGCCAGAGCCCAGCCAAGGCCCGGCGCGCCATGCCGCGGCTGTCTGCCTCGGGCACAATTCCAAAGGATTAGTCGCCGCCATTGTTCGCCGCGAGGCGCATTCAAATCCGCCGGCACAATAACAAATATGCTGTTTCCTGGCACACCGGATGAGACCGTTTTATAAACTAATGCCGCCGGCCGGGGGCGTTGCGGCGTTCCTCGTGACAGCGACGGTGACGTGTCCGTGGCCGACTTCCACAAAGCCGCACGGTGAAATTATTCCGGCCCGTCCCCGCCCGTGAAAATCGAAACGCGACGCCACATCTGGCCGTCCGTTGACTTACAGCGCGGTGTGATTTGCGTTGTCCGGTTTGACATGTGCTCCAGATTTCTGTCTGTCCTCCACAGCCAGGTTCAAGCGGACAGTTTAGCTTTCCTGGCCGCACCCGCCCGGCATTAAGCCGTCGCCGACTGCATCCTCCTCCCTGGCTATATCTTCTTCCCGGGCCACACCGTCCTTGTGAGCACACACTCCTCCCTGACCGGTTCTCCATGATCCCACCCTCCTCCCTGACTACGTCATCCTCTCTGACTGCGCGCTCTTCCCTGGCTGCTAATCCTCCTTGGCCACAGCATTTTCAAAACGGGCAGGAAGCTAGTCGAGGTTGGGCCTACTCAGTATTTTCGTCATGTGAAGCATTTTGTTAGGCGTGGAATGGGAACGATGGTCTCATAAAATTGCTCCTCGCCTGCATGACAAGAAGCATGCAATAGCTGGTGTTCGCGTTCGTAAGTTTTGTGGTGTGGAGACTGTTCACAGTGCATATTTCAGGATCAATGCAACCGTTGAAGTACGATAGTGTGGGGTTGATGCAGAATTTATAGCACGGATCAATGAAAGGGGACGAGAGGACGCTTTGCGCCGACGGTATTTTGCAACCAATCGACGGCTTCGTTGATTCAAACACCAATTGCAAGCTCAGTACTCTATTTAAGAAAAAATATGTTATTGACCCAGACGTTACTGATGACGTTAAAGGGCTCCTCAAGTTCCGCACTTCGATATCGGAGCCGTCGGTGATAATTGCAGTCATTCGTGGGTGCTTGTGCACATGGGCGACGATGGAGGAGCAGGCACTGAACTCGTCCCCCCTCAAATTCGTGAAATTTAACATTTATCAAACCTAGCAAACTCAACGAGTCTCCCAAGCATGAGGAAGCTTGACTTATTGCATTTTAAAAATACATAGCTGCATGTAAGCTCGACAAGTGAACATGATGACTCATGCATGTGTTTTAGGTTAGACAACACGCTTAGTGTAAACTAGATCAAAACTGTGGTAATTATGTACCCGTTGTGGCACTATTAAGTAGCACACAAATCACAGCTTTATGCAGCGTCTGGCAAAATTAACGACCTTGGTTGGCTGCTCCGTTGGGAAGGGGTGGGTGATTTACACCTGTGTTTGTTCTTGGGGGTGCATTATTTACATTTCAGTTGGCTGGAGAACATGTAGCCCGTGGTGTTTCCTTCCGGTCACATTTCATTTTGAATCGTTGTCTTCTAACGGTATGATATTGAACGCCACAGCACATTGGACGTAAAACATGGCCGCTATTGTTTGGAATGGTGCGTAGGAGTGAATTTCTTGGCTTGTAGGTAAATCATAGTTCTTTTTCCAATCAAGTTTGCATTCAGCATGCACGTGGAAGTCTTAAAAGGATGGGAGAACAAGCAATGGCTGGTCTGTAAAACATGAAACAAGCATGAATGGGGCGGCCAGGTCCATTGCAATCCAATCAAAAACGAGTGGGGATGAGGGTACCCCTATTGGGAACAGCTGGCTGAGAATGTCCTTCGTCGTTCCATTTTTTAAGTATAAGGCGCTGTTTGAATAATTATAGACATTTCTATCAAGCAAACTTGTTCAGAGCCACTTTCTCCCCCACGTTCCTCGAGCAGGTGGTGTTGTCTCGCCCATCCATCTATCAGGCACGTCAGAGGCGATCATGGTTTGCAGTCCAGGTCAGAATCTCAGCTTTCGTGGAGTAGTTCTCCTCCCCATTGGATAAAAAAACATAATATGCTGGAGGGTGGGAGAGTATAAAATGATCAAGTTGCATTCGAATCCTTGTCATGACACTAACTACTTTAGATTTGGTGAGTTCATGTACAATAATTTAGACGGATAATGTATATAGTTATAGGATAAAATACCCCGTGAACGGCCAGTATCTCATGTGCACCAACATCACATCATATATTTTTTATATATTATTGCGGCTCTTCTACTTAGACCACACAATCACAAAACTGATGATTGACTATAAACTTGTGCTCACATTTGGAAGCTCATGCCTGACATGCTACAACTGACTTGAAGAACAGGTTTGCTATTGCTACCACCAGCACTAAAAAACCCAATATGTGCCTTTATCTTCTACTTGCATGCAGCATATGCAGGTTCTCTTGATCATTGGGCCCCGGATGCACTGGGTTCGTTTGGCGTCGTCAATTCAGATGTTGGCACTTTGATGAAAGCGCCCTGCATTTAGATCCAACTATAACAGATGGGTCGAAAGCGACTGCTCATGCGCATAGGAATCTATGCATATGTCCTCCTGCCTGTCGATAAGGTCGCGCGCGCGTGCCATGTGGAGCACTTCCTCCCTGAATAGGTGTAACAGCCATGTGGAGCACCTCCTCCCTGACTAGGTGTACCAGCCACGTGGAGCACCTCGTCCCTGACTGGGAGCACCAGCCATGTGGAGCACCTCCTCCCTGACTAGGTGTACCAGCCACGTGGAGCACCTCGTCCCTGACTGGGAGCACCAGTCATGTGGAGCACCTCGTCCCTGACTAGGTGTACCAGCCACGTGGAGCACCTCGTCCCTGACTGGGAGCACCAGTCATGTGGAGCACCTCCTCCCTGACTAGGTGTACCAGCCATGTGGAGCACCTCGTCCCTGACTGGGAGCACCAGCCATGTGGAGCACCTCCTCCCTGACTAGGTGTACCAGCCACGTGGAGCACCTCCTCCCTGACTGGGAGCACCAGCCACGTGGAGCCGTCCTCTGCCGGTCATGTCTGACCACCAGACAGCACCCCCGTCCGCCTGACCACCAGCCAGTACCACCACCCGTCTGACCACCAGACAGCACCCCCGCCCGCCTGACCACCAGCCAGAGCCAGCACCCCCGTCCGCCTGACCACCAGCCAGCACCACCGCCCGCCTGACCACCAGCCAGTACCCCCGCCCGCCTGACCACCAGCCAGTACCACCACCTGCCTGACCACCAGCCAGTACCCTCGTCCGTCTGACCACCAGCCAGCACCCCCGTCCGCCTGACCACCAGCCAGTACCCCCGCCCGCCTGACCACCAGCCAGCACCCCCGTCCGCCTGACCACCAGCCAGTACCCCCGCCCGCCTGACCACCAGCCAGCACCCCCGTCCGCCTGACCACCAGCCAGCACCCCCGCCCGCCTGACCACCAGCCAGTACCCCCACCCGCCTGACCACCAGCCAGCACCCCCGCCCGCCTGACCACCAGCCAGCACCCCCGCCCGCCTGACCACCAGCCAGTACCACCACCAGCCTGACCACCAGACAGAACCCCCACCCGCCTGACCACCAGCCAGCACCCCCGCCCGCCTGACCACCAGCCAGTACCACCACCAGCCTGACCGGCCGTGCCAGCACCACCACCCGCCTGACTGGCCGTGCCAGTGAGCGGCCGCCACCGCAGCGGCGCCATGGCCGTCGGCCCTGCGCGGCCCCGGCTGCGCCGTCGACCGAATATATTTTATTGAGCGCCGCCGCCCGGACACAGCCATCATGATTAGGTTATATAAATGTAAATTACAAATCAATACATAGTAAAATAAATGGGTCTAACAGGCATGGCGGCCGCCCGGCAAGGTCCGCGCGTCCTAGTGGCGCCACTGCACGGACCACACGGAGCACACGGAGCACATGGAGCACACGGAGCACGCAGAGCACACGGAACACGCAGAGCACACAACACGCGTACGTAACAGTTGGAGCTCACAGAACAAAGAGAACACGAAATGCACGGACATCACCAGCAAAACATCGCAGGTTACACACATCACACAAACCTAAGATCACACCAGAAACACTTAGGGCACAGGACGCACACATAACCCAGGGAGAACACATACCAATCAGAAAATCACAAAGCATACAGATGGGGGCGGATTCCGCCCCCCTAAGATCTCGGTCCTATGAAGGCTAGAGCAACGAAATTCGCAGGGTGGATGGGCACGATAATGAACTCTATTGTGTGTGAAGCTCATGACCTTAGGTCAATATCTTCAAGGTAAAATGAGGTCAATATAGCAAAATTTTCTGGTTTTGCGTGGCTTAGCTTGTCATTTTTATGGATCGCTGTGATTGTGTTTATATGCTCCAAAATTGGCATTAATGATGTTTTGGACATTACTAATGATGCAATACAGATGCCAGATCCGCCACTTGACCCCAGGTCACCTATATAGGAGCACTTTGTTAGGTCATTACCTGCTCCAGTTACCAGAACCGGGCTCCCAACCCGACTGCTCCGTTGGGCGGCTCGGCACAATCGGCTTCGCAAAGAAAGGAGGGAAATACATGAATAAAGTATGGAAACGCTTAGGCACACAACGACAAATAGTAGATTGCGGGATGTGTAGGGAGTAACATGTAAAGTGGCATCAATCGCATGACAGTCATTTGCATTTATGACACATTCCAGTTGACCAAGTTTGGTTCCATTAGCCTGTCATGAACATGACCTGACTTGATCTCGGCGACCTAACATGACTTTTTAATTAGATAGCATAACAATATGCATAAAATAAGTCGCTAGTGTTGTCAAGAACATTTCCCTTTTGCCAATATACGGAAAGCGCATCAGCGCCGATTTTTTTAGTCTGGCGCTGCGAATTGTTTTTAATTTGACGGCCCCTAACATGAAAGCATTTCGGCCGATTTTCATTTTTCTTACCTTAAGCAATGCGCCGGTCATTTCTAAGCAGGTACGCAAAAAATCAGCATATATGTTCCGGTACAATATTGAGTTATGTACGAAAAATCGGAGGGGATGGCGGATTTCACTATCCCCCTCCAGGGCGTGTGTTAATCTGTAATGAACTTGACCTGACTTGACCTTGGTGACTTGAGATGATTTTGAGACAATGTAGCATGACAATGTACATCAAATAAGTCGCTATTTTTGTCAGGAACATAATTTTTTTTTACTTTAGCGACCGCTAACACCAAAAAATTTCAGTCGATTTTCATTTTTCGTACTTTAAACAACACGCCGATTATTTATTAGCAGGTACACAAACAATGGCGTATATCGACCGGCAAAATTTGGGGTTATCTGCGAAAAACCGGAGGGGTGGGCGGATTTCGCCCCCTCCCCCTCCCCCTCTTCCAGGGCGCGTGTTAACTTCCAAGATAACCCGGATAGGTAACGTTCATATTTTCCAAAGTTCACAATTTCCGAATTACGAGCCACTTTCCAAAATTTGGAAGTTAGCCGCCAAATTAGAAGCAAACTTCCAAAAATTGTAAGTCAACTTCCAAAAGTAGGAAGGTTAGATTAGCTTAGGTTAGGGTAGGCTAGGTTAGGTTCGGGCTATTTTATAAGTTCAGCTAAATATGTTGGAAGCTAACGTCCAATTTCGAAATTACGAAATTTGTAAAATATGAACGCCTCCTATCTAGGCGGAAGGTAACTTTCTGTGTGTTGTTTTTAATAAATTAACATCCAGTTCGGAATTTATGAATGTTGGAGGTTATGAACTTATGAAAATATGATACGCCGCCTATAAAACACACAGAATACCACTGAGCACGTAGCACATCACATAGCGCGTAAAGCACGCAGACCATCACTGAATACACAGCACACCAAATAGGGCATAAAACACATAGAGCATCATGCGTTTTACACATTACAGCGTAACACAACAGCCCATACAGGCTCCACTACAACACAACTGCCTGTACATGATGCATCAAAACTCAACGGCTTATTCAGGGTTCACTATAACACAACAGCATATACAGAGTGCACCATAACACAACAGCTTATATGGCGTGCACCATAACACAACGGCCTATTCAGGGTGCACCATAACACAACGGCCTATTCAGGATTCACCATGCACAACAGCCTATACACGGTGCATCATAACACGACAGCCTATACAGGGTGCACCATAACACAATAGTACATACAGAGTGCACCATAACACAACAGCATATACAGGGTGCACCATAGCATAACAGCCTATATGGGGCGTACCATAATACAGCGGCCTATTCAGAGTCCATCATAACACAATAGCCTATACAGGGTGCACCATAACACAACCTATAAAGGGTGACGAAAAACAATGGCAACATTTGTCTTCTTCACCATGAAAAAACACATGAGCAAATCGCGCGATATTATTACTCGAACGTGCACCACTAAGCATGAATTTAGGTGACATTCATTTCATGAGTGGCAGCAATGTTTCTGTAAAATACTGAGGAGAAAGTTGAGATGGTTAAATTTTTTCGGTCAACAAAATATGTGGTGATAACGCCAAAAAAAGTGTATGCTGATTTTAGAAGGAGAAAGGCACCATCGTGTTATTATATTCTGAGAATGACTCAGCAATGTGTGCGCGTGGGGTACCTACGCAACCTTAGCGCTGAGGTTAGCGATCGAAAAAGGACAGCACGGACACCAGAGAACATCAGCAGGGTGGAGAACTCGGTCCATGAAAATACAACAAAATTATCTGGACGTCTGGCGTAAGAAAACGCCACCAGTAGAATATCGCTGCGACTGATCTTAAAGAAGGACTTGAGGAAGAGGTCTGTTAAAATAGCAACCAAGCCAAGCTATCAGTCAAGAATAAAGCCAATAGCCGCACACATCGCAGAGTGGTTTTCGACCGAGCGGCTGGATCGCCAGCTGCGTCCTCCCCCCCCCCCCCCACACAAAAAAATCGGATGAAGCAGATCTTCACCTCGATGGCACCTTAAATTCACAGAACAGCACGTGTTTGGTCCACCGAGAAGCCCGACATAGTCCCCGAAAAGCCTCTGCACAGTAGCGAAGTCATCGCCTGGTGCGCACCATACGGCCGGACAATTATCGGGTCTCTGCGGTTCTAGGACGGCGACGGCAGACTGGCGACACCCAGCCAGCAGGGCCACCAGGCGGCGCCTGGCTAGCTCTGCAAGCGAGCCAGCGACAAGCACGGCAACCGTCTGCAATTGCCGTGGTTTCAGCAAGACCTTCACACATAGCCAAGAGCGGTTCCTGAAGTGGATCCAAGTCCATTTTGAAGATCGCCTAATCTCCCGTGGAAGCAAGTTTGCCTGGCCGGCCAACTCGTCAGATCTCACCCCATGGATTTCTTCCTATGGGGTTGTCCCATACGCCAGATATACCGGCGGAATCCCAGGAGCCTCTGTGAACGCAGGAAGGCGATCACCGCGGCTGTGCGGCTGCTGTGCGGCTGCTGTGCGGCTGCTGTGCCGCTGCTGTGCGGCTGCTGTGCGGCCGCTGTGCGGCTGATGTGTGGCTGCCGTGTGGCTGCTGTGCGGCCGCTGTGCGGCTGCTGTGTGGCTGCCGTGTGGCTGCTGTGCCGACGGACATGTGCCCCGAGCTTTCGAGCCAGCCAGCGCGCGGGCCAAACTGTGTGTCTCCCCCGTAATGGTGCCCACTTGGAAAGTGCGCTGTAAGCAGCCATCCGGATGTGCAGCATTCTGATTTCGGCATAATTTCCATTTGCAGGAAAATTCCTATGCAACTTGCTGTTTGATTATGCCCCTGCGAATTGCCTGCTTGTAATACTGCATGCTTTATTTCAAATTCAAATTGCTGCCATTCTTTTTCTCCAAGCCTGTGGAAGTACGTCACATAGAGCCCACGGATCAGAGCAAGGTATATCGAGTCATGTTGGACGGTAGCGTCAGCTGCTGTGGTATCGCTTAGCTACATATATGACGCATATAATCGATATCCGTTTTTTTCCTTTGCGAGCGCCAATTTAGCCAATTACAATGCAGCATTTTTGTGACACCAGCAAAATCGCTTTCCACGCGGCGGCTTCGAAATCCATCGATCGAGCGTCCGGTTTGCTTCAGCCAAATTCACCGGTTGAAAATGATATAGGAGCACGTACTGTCACGGGATAAGACATAGTGCAGTCTTGGCGAACATAGTCATGGCCAGTTAGACATAGTAATCACTGGCGTCGTCACCGCGGTAGACGAGACGGGGACGGGTTCGCCCAAACTTGGCGAAACTTGTTGAGATTACGCCTAGGGTGTTGCACAGAAATAATCGAACAAAATATTTTCCGGCCTCCTTGCCAAGACCCGTGGCGACGCCCACTAGCGCAACGTTGCACACAACACCATAACAGATAACAGACCGAGCAAACGTGTAGCGAAAGCCAGCACCAAGGGCGTGTTCCGTGTAGAAAAAGAGGAGCGCGCATTGCCACGAGCTCAACCCCGCTGTTCATCACCCACGAATGTTTTATGCAAATTAGATGCAGCTTGCATCCATTGGAATAGCGGTTAATCTCATGTTTTTGTTTCAGAAGTTCACTCCACTGACGGTCAGACTGGTACAAGCACTAGAGGATCGATGGGGAAATACGGTCATGCCCCCTTGCCTTCGGAAAGAGTAGTCATCCGGCCCCTTTGGGGAGGAGGAATATCCTCACTGCATATCGCCACCACGTTTCTTGCCTTCCCAACTAACATGAAATATTTTCAATACATACAGCCAACCAACCAACCAACCAACCAACCAACCAACCAACCAACCAACCAACCAACCAACCAACCAACCAACCAACCAACCAACCAACCAACCAACCAACCAACCAACCAACCAACCTCCTCCATCTCCTATTCCTCACTCAACCTCTGTTCAAATAAACCTACCAGGATTTCGTGGCTTGTCAAAGTTTGCCAGAATTATACCGATTGTCCGCTTCTGCCATCCCCCCCCCCCCCGCCCCATTTGAGAGTCTGCTGCATCTGCGAACAAGTACAAGAAAGCACACCGTAACGTGCACAATGGATTCGCCGGAGCATGTAAGTCCAGCAAACAGTTCAGGAAGTAGCCGAATGGCAATGCAGCCCAAAGGGGAACTGAGGTTCTTCCCCACCGACACAGAACACCATCCCAGATCAGTGCCACAGAGTACTGCCAGAAAACACCCATGAACTGAACTGGAGAAGGATTTAGGTGTTATTCTAAACACAAAGCTGGGAGCATCAGAACAGACCAAGGAAGCCAGGAAGAAGGCACTGAGAATGCTCGGGGCAATAAATAGGAATGTATCATACAGAAGTGAGGAAGTGATCAGGAAGCTTTACTGTGCATACGTCAGGCCACATTTGGAATACTGCATCCAAGCTTGGTCTCCTAGCTATGAAAAAGATTGTTGGCTTTTGGAGAGAGTACAAAAGAGGGCTACAAAAATGGTTAATGGCATAAGCAACCTGGCATATGAGGAAAGATTGAAGAAATTGAATATGTTTTCACTTAGATATAGAAGGCTGAGAGGAGATCTCATCGAGGTCTTTAAATTTGTCAATGGTCTGGAGAGTGGATACCTTGGGAAAATGTTTGAATTTAACAGAAATGATGCAATTAGAGGTCATAAATTCAAAATTAAAGTTAACCACAGCAGAACAAGGTTAAGGCAAACTTTCTTCACCAACAGGGTAGTGGAACACTGGAACCAGCTGCCAGAAAACATCGTCAGTAGCAGCACATTGAACATCTTTAAAAACAGCATAGACAATCATTATAAGAATATAGGGCTTGCTTTTCAGTATTACAGGGAGGGCTGATTAACAGTTTTGGTGTGCAACTGGTTCAGTGTACAGAGTGCAACCAAGAAGGGCCCTTGTGGCTCATAGTTGCACTAATCTTTTATGTCTTTATGTCTTTATGTCTAAAACACCCGACACAGAGCACCACCCTAGGACACTGCCAGAAAACACCCGACACAGAGCACCACCCTAGGACACTGCCAGAAAACATTCGGCAAAGAGCACCACCCTAGAGCACCGCCGCAGAATACGCACACGGATCACCAATACGAGCAGCGGCATAGAGCACCATAGCGCACCAATGAGCACCACGCCGCTCGGCGGAGCACCGCGAGCACGAGTGGTGACGGGTGGGGGTGGTGGTGGGAGGGTGGGGGGGTTCAGACGCTGCCGCTGGTTGTTGCGTCACCACACCACGGCGCTACGTCCGGCATCTCATTTGTCACGGACATAAAAGGAGATTGTCCGACTTTCCCCTTTCCGTTCTGATTATATGCATTCAGCTACGCTCGCAATGGCCTCCTTCAATAGAGGATAAAAACAGCAGAGAAATAAACCATGAAATACCACAACATAAAACCCGGTAATGACGCACTGGAGCAAAAAGTAGATAATATTATATCTGGGCCCGGCGTATTTATGGCAACAAGAAAGCCGTAATGGCGGCCGCCAGAGCAAACAGACGGCGCCATATTGCTGCACCATATGTCGGTGAATATAGGTGGGCTGCCGGCGGCGCGTTGCTGGTCAGGTACACGTGCCACAGCACGCCATTGTGTGGTGCAGGCCAGTGCATGGGGAAGCCCGGGGAAACACGGCCTGCCATATGGGGCGGTATCCGGGGCAGCCCGGAAACATTACACTGCCATACGCTCATGCAGGTCACAGCATTCGGGGCTGCGCGGAAACGCCGCGTGTGGAGCACAGATTAGTGATGCTCTACATTCACATTCAACTATCGGTATTTTATGGTTTCAGACTACCTATTGTTGTTTCTCTTTTGTTTGTGCCCCTCTCTCACTCTCTCCCTTCCTTCTCTGTGCTGTCCCAACCAATTTATCTTCCTTCTTCCCTGTACCACTCCGTCTCCGTCTCCGTCTCTGTCTCTGTCTCTTTCGTGTCTCTGTCCTCGTCTGTATCTATCTCTGTTCTTCTATCTCCCCCTCTCTCCCTCTCCCTCTCATCTCCTCTCCTCTCCTCTCCTCTCCTCTCCTCTCCTCTCCTCTCCTCTCCTCTCCTCTCCTCTCCTCTCCTCTCCTCTCCTCTCCCTCTCCCTCTCTCTCTCTCCATCTCTCTATCTCTCCCTCTCCCTGTCTCTCTCTCTCTCTCTCTCTCTCTCTCTCTCTCTCTCTCTCTCTCTCTCTCTCTCTCTCTCTCTCTCTCTCTCTCTCTCTCTCTCTCTCTCTCTCTCTCTCTCCCTCTCTCTCTCTCCCGCGCGCTCTCTCTCTCCCTCTCCCTGCCTCTCTCCCAGCCGCGCTGTGAGCTCAGCACCGACTGTTTGGATTATATCTATAAATATACCGCTGCCGTTTTTGCCCCGTAAATTACCTTCTGCTGGAGAATAACAGCCTGGCCTGTCGGGCGCGCCAGGTTTAATATTTAAAACGTGACATAGCTTGTATTGAATAAGCAGACTTTAGCGTTCGCCATCGACCGGGCGCACCACGCTCGGGATTAATTATAAAATAAAAACAGCCCTTTATATAGTAGAGGCAGAGCGCAGCGAACAAAAAGCTCGGCCGGCTGTGAAAGGATAATCTATATGGGCGCCCCTGATCACCCGACAGGGGGCGCGGCGTGGGGAGGCGAGGGGAGCGCTCTGGTCAACTGTTTTCAGCACTGAAACGGGACTAAGTCGGGCTGTCGGGCTCGACTCTGGCTGGGCGCCGTCGGCATGAGCACGGTCGCGACAGAGGGGTCGGTGCCGATGGCAAGATCGATGGCCTGCTGGCGGCCGGGGGCCGCAAGACACCCCCGCATTAGACGCTGCCTGTCCACAGTGCTCACTGAATGCCCGGCTGAGAAGTCGGCGACTGTTGGTGTGCAGCCAGCCGGGTGCAAACCGCCGGCCATGAGTGACAACGCCTGTTGTTCCACTAACGTTGTACTAATATTGTACAACCGTCGTACTAATATTGTACAACTGTCGTACTAATATTGTACTAAGATTGTACTAATATTGTACCAACATGGTACTAATATGGTACTAATAGTGGATTAATATCGTGCTAATGTCGCACTGACGTTGAACTAATATTGTACTGATAGTATATTAATGTGGCACTTATAATGTACTACAAGTATAGTAATATGGCACTAATATTGTAATAATATTACGCTAATATAGTACTAATATTCTTCTAAGATTATTATAGAGACATGGACCATTTTTTGCAATGGAGTTAATGTTGATGAGATGCTCTCTGGACCAGCTTAATGACACCAGTGTTACTGAGACTTGCTTAAGTGTAAGTCTCAAGATGTCAAAGTTCAAATTTCACAGCAAAGGGGATGTCAGTTCGCTATTCAACTCACATTGAAACTATACTATAAGAAGCATCCAATGCATAGTTCAGCCATACAGAACGTCAAATTTTTACCAAAATTAGGCGCCCATGGCGACCATTTCCCTCGGAAGCGAGCGCTCCGGAAACCGGAATGTGGAGCATGCTCATCGTCAGACCGTCGGCAAAATACAGCAAATACTCACCGGTCTAATTCACGTTGTGCTGGGTGTAACGTACAGCGGCACACCCGCCATAGGTGAGGGCCAAATGCCGCTTTGAATGGACACAATGCCCCCATCAATAAAGTCAGAGTTAATCACGGTGAAATGCTTTTTGCTTTTGTTTGTTTGCTTTTCGTGCCTGCACGGTGTTGCTTGCTTATATGGTACTTGTTTACTGCTGACACGGTGCAATTCTTTTTGCAATGCTTTCTATGTCACGGACTGTAAAACTTCTGGCCAACGATCGATGGCATAGCCTTCTGTGTGGAGCTCGGCAAACAACACATTCTGCAACTTATCTCCGATGACGCATAGCTGGTCGGACAGCTATGTGGAATGAGGGCCAATGCAGCATTTATGTTAAACAAAAGATACCACATAATTTGTTGCTGTTGAAATTAATTGGATTTCCACAGGGACTGCAAGTAGAATGTGAATTAAACACAAACGAATTATTGTCTCCGCGTATGTATTTCACAGAAATTCAGTTCAAAATTGGCTGTTTCCCGTCGATATCAAGTTATGCATCATAAATTCGTGGGCTATGGTTACAAACTTAATAATGTTCTTTCAGCTAAACCCGTTTGTGAAGGAAGCATTAACCAGTGGCTGGCAGGCTTGGTATTTTACGTTCACTTATTGATCAGTGTGTTAATATTTACATCGGCTTAACTACGTCGTTTGTTACTGTCATTGCTATTTAATTTAGTTTATTATTGCTTAGCAACGCCTTATTCTTTATCAAATCCTACACCACTGACTGGGGTGTAAAAATGGTCCTCTCAAATATCTCTGGAACCAATGGGTGGTCTCCGGGAATTCAAAAACCAATATATGGGCAATGTTACAGGGGGTATTGCGCGCTTATAGACCAGATGTGCTCGCGGTCAAGCTTCTTATAATGCTTTCCAAGCCACTCTTGCATCAGCACAGCCGAGGTCGTCCAAAGAGCCGGCGAAATATCCGACGGGGTGGCCGTGGCCGGAGCGCACTGTAAAAGCTGATGCACCGATGCACAAAGTCGGTCACTACACTGGAATAAATACGAAGTGCACGGCATTAACACGGTGCGGTATAATTCCATGTTGAGCAATTGAAGCTGCAAGACTACCGGGACCCTGGATGGCAACCGCTGTGCTGCGGGAACGGACGGGGAAATGCAACGGAGATTAGCTGACAGGAAGTGTGCTCACATTTTCAGAAATCGTCACTTGGTTTTCCAAAGTGAACTAAAATCCACCGAAATACGCGCTATGAAGCCTGCATTAAATTTGTCATTTGGTTACATCATTGTGTTTCGCGTTTCGACCCAGTTCATTCCGTCAGAGAAATACAGCTACAAGACACGATCAAAATGAAACCGTTTATTAGACGCCAGAGAACTTCCAAACAGCTTGTTACATGCCTTTTAAATCCAGTCCTGCAAGAACGAGCATATGTTGTCTCCCGCCAAGCTTTCAGTAGGTTTTGAGTGCAAAAACGTCTTGGTAGAATTGCCTGCCAAAGATCCATTGGCAGGCAGGATGAACCCCTGTACGCCGGGAAACTTCTGCAATCAATGAGGGGAACACAGCACAGCTGACTAGACGTTCTTCACAGTAAATTCAGCTCCGTCCAGAGATCACCGCAGCCTGTCATAAGAGTCTCAGCAATTGACATGACATCAGTTTCAACAGGATGCCAGAGGGCATCAGCCAAGCCGAAACGTCCCCTAAAGCAACAAGGAATTCCACAGCTCCTAAGGAGGAGCACCATGCGTCAAAGTAGGTCACGACAGACCGATGGGAAATCCTCAAAGCCGACCTGCTGCACGCGCAAGACTTCGATTTTTTTCCGTGCGGGATCTTCCAAGCTGAGGAGGCCAAGCTAGCCTAATTTGCTGCCTGTACAGACCGTGACGAGAAATGCTGGGTCAACAGTGGGTCCCTGTGGCAGTCTGCCGCGATCAGTACGGTGAACGACGGCCTCAATCGCAGCAGCAGCAAAACATTCCGCACCGTGAATGCGCACCTGCCGGCCAAGCTGTGTCGGAACGACCCCACTACACGGGCGCCAAGAGTCCATTTCTCGAATAGTCTGCAAGCTGGTGCAATACGTGAGTGCAAGGCAATGCAATGTGGCGCAGGGCACACAACCCTGCGCCAGTGGCGGACCCATTTTTTATTCAGGTGGTGTGGTACTTGTCAAAGAAGCCGCCACTTGCTGGAGGGGCGTCACCCATTGGGGGAAAAAAAAACAGGCTGAATGGATGCCATCGGCCCTCTCCAAGTGGTGCCACTTTGTGTCCGACTAAAATCGACATTTTTTTGCGACGAGGTGCAGTCACCCGAAGGCGCCTTCCGCTAAGAAAAAGCATAGCAACCGGGGGCACAGCTGTGCTCTGCAGACGGTCGCTGTTGTCCAGCCGGAGTACGGGCACAGTGTCCGCCCGTCCTGGACCTGTCAACGTCCCGCAGCACGCCGGCGGGCCGCGGAGCCGGAGCCGAGATTCTCCGCCGACCTGGCACCTCGCCGTCGGCCTCCCGTGTCACACGTCGGCCACGTCACCGCCCCGACGGCGACGTCATCGGTGACGTCACCGATAATCGGCCGATGGGCCGGCGACGCCGAGTCGCCGCCCGACATTGTCCGGCCCCGGTATTAGTGCTGACGGCAGCGTCGGCCGCGGCGCGGCAACGACTGACGGCGGCGTCCGTCCCGACCTGGCCGTGGCGCGTGTGCCGTGTCGACCGGCCGCCGACACGTGTGGGTCCTGACACCCTGTCCGCACACCTGCTCCTGATGCACACTCCTGATGTACAGCCCGGATACACAGTCATGGTGTACAACCCGGATACACAGTCCTGATATACAGCCCGGATACACAGTCCTGGTGTACAGCCCGGATACACACTCCTGGTGTACAGCCCGGATACACAGTCCTGATGTACAGCCCGGATACACAGTCCTTATATACAGCCCGGATACACAGTCCTGATATGCAGCCCGGATACACAGTCCTTATATACAGCCCGGATACACACTCCTGATATACAGCCCGGATACACAGTCCTGGTATACAGCCCGGATACACGGTCCTGATATACAGCCCGGATACACACTCCTGATATGCAGCCCGGATACGCACTCCTGGTATACAACCCGGATACACACTCCTGGTATTCAGCCCGGATACACAGTTGTGATATACAGCCCGGATACGCACTCCTGGTATGCAGCCCGGATACGCACTCCTGGTATACAGCCCGGATACACACTCCTGGTATACAGCCCGGATACACAGTTCTGATATACAGCCCGGATACACAGTCCTGATATGCAGCCCGGATACACAGTTCTGATACGCAGCCCGGATACACAGTTCTGATACGCAGCCCGGATACACGGTCCTGATATACAGCCCGAATACACAGTCCTGATATACAGCCCGAATACACAGTCCTGATATACAGCCCGGATACACAGTCCTGATATACATCCCGGATACACAGTTCTGATACGCAGCCCGGATACACAGTTCTGATATACGGCCCGAATACACGGTCCTGATTTACAGCCCGAATACACAGTCCTGATATACAGCCCGAATACACAGTCCTGATACACAGCCCGAATACACAGTCCTGATATACAGCCCGAATACACAGTCCTGATATACAGCCCGAATACACAGTCCTGATATACAGCCGGATACACACTCCTGATATACAGCCCAGATACACAGTTCTGATATACAGCCCGAATACACAGTCCTGATATACAGCCAGAATACACGGTCCTGATATACAGCCCGAATACACAGTCCTGATATACGGCCCGAATACACAGTCCTGATATACAGCCGGATACACACTCCTGATATACAGCCCGGATACACAGTTCTGATATACAGCCCGAATACACAGTCCTGATATACAGCCCGAATACACAGTCCTGATATACAGCCCGAATACACAGTCCTGATATACAGCCCGAATACACACTCCTGATATACAGCCCGAATACACGGTCCTGATATACAGCCCGGATACCCAGTTCTGATATGCAGCCCGGATACACAGTCCTGATATACAGCCGGATACACACTCCTGATATACAGCCCGGATACACAGTTCTGATATACAGCCCGAATACACAGTCCTGATATACAGCCAGAATACACGGTCCTGATATACAGCCCGAATACACAGTCCTGATATACAACCCGAATACACAGTCCTGATATACAGCCGGATACACACTCCTGATATACAGCCCGGATACACAGTTCTGATATACAGCCCGAATACACAGTCCTGATATACAGCCCGAATACACAGTCCTGATATACAGCCCGAATACACAGTCCTGATATACAGCCCGAATACACAGTCCTGATATACAGCCAGAATACACGGTCCTGATATACA
Organism: Imbricaverruca yamaguchii; assembly: GCA_034440575.1. Classification (NCBI taxonomy): domain Eukaryota; kingdom Metazoa; phylum Arthropoda; class Thecostraca; family Neoverrucidae; genus Imbricaverruca; species Imbricaverruca yamaguchii. The sequence continues at coordinate 1,577,193 of JAOTOL010001631.1, read as the reverse complement.
GCCCGGATACACAGTTCTGATATGCAGCCCGGATACACAGTCCTGATATGCAGCCCGAATACACAGTCCTGATATACAGCCGGATACACACTCCTGATATACAGCCCGGATACACAGTTCTGATATACAGCCCGAATACACAGTCCTGATATACAGCCGGATACACACTCCTGATATACAGCCCGAATACACAGTCCTGATATACAGCCAGAATACACGGTCCTGATATACAGCCCGAATACACAGTCCTGATATACAGCCCGAATACACAGTTCTGATATACAGCCCGAATACACAGTCCTGATATACAGCCAGAATACACGGTCCTGATATACAGCCCGAATACACAGTCCTGATATACAGCCCGAATATACAGTCCTGATATACAGCCCGGATACACAGTTCTGATATGCAGCCCGGATACACAGTCCTGATATACAGCCCGAGTACACAGTCCTGATATACAGCCCGGATACACGACCCTGCCACTCGGTCCTGACACATACTCCTGGTGCACGGTCCTGGCACGCGGTTCTGACACCTGTTCCTGATACGCAGGCGCATGTGTCCATATGACGGAACATGTGTTGACTAATCATACCAAGTCACGCGACACACGACCTGGTTCACTCCTGGTGCGCACTACCAACGCAAATTCTTGACACACTGTCCTGATACAAGTCGTTGATAAACAGTCCTGACACATGGTACTGACACCAGTTCTGACACATGATCCTGACACTTGGTATTGACATTCTGGCCTGATGCACAGACATGGCAGTCATGCAGCGGTCCCAGAATCATGCCCACCCTGCCCTGCATGGCTGACGAATCATACCCACCCTGCCCTGTATGGCTGACGAATCATATCCACCCTGACCTGCATGGCTGACGAATCATACCCACCCTGCCCTGCATGGCTGACGAATCATTCCCACCCTGCCCTGCATGGCTGACGAATCATACTCACCATGTCCTGCATAGCTGACGAAACATCTTCCATCCAAAAGCAGGCACCAGTGCCTAGATAAGATCCAGTGACTTTGAATTGAAAGCGCCATCACCTAAATATATGTTAAACCTTCACGTTCAAACGCAAAGCATTTGTGCACAGCCAGTAAAGGAGTAACGAGTGAGATATTCCATTCATTTACCGATCAGATCCTGTACCATACTTACTTTGCAAACCATACTTTGCAAACCAACTGATCATTATTTACTTTAATAATCAGAAGTTGCATTGTAAACTGATATAGGTGAGTATGAAATTACTCGGGGACTAGTAGTCTAGGGGTAGGTTGCCCGTTCCACAATTGAAAGATTGTGGGTTCGAGTCTCACCTGTCGCTACTCTGCGCCCACAACCAATCGGCGTGAGAGATTGGCGACGCTACATGACTCAACGGCGACGTATCGTAAAATCAGTAGTTACCGAGCATGAAATTCTTCCCGAGCATTTGTATTTTCCCTATAAAAAAACGGCTACATCTCCTCATGTTACATTAGTCTGTGTAGACAAAGGTATTCAATCCATTGGATAAAAAAAACTTTCATAAGCACCCTTCACTCCCTTTCTCCAAGACCAGTTCCTTGTGCAAAATGCTGAGATGAAGCACACGTTCCCAAGGTCAAATGCCAATAGCAGTGTTCACTTATCGCCATCTTAAACAGCCACCATCCAGCGCATTGCATGTATGCATTATTTCGTACCTCATATCATCATACATGACAGTCACGTAGCATTTATGCGCCGGATGGACCAGCCAGATTTCGAAACAGCATACATTAACATATGAATTCGTCGCTGAAATTGACGAAGTGGCCGGGGGAACGTTGGCATTTGAACAGCTTGATGGCGCCATTATACTCGTATGTTCTAAAGGAAGGCCACAAAACGAAATGAAAGCTTCAGGGATCCGCTGTAATACCACGCCAACAGTAAACGTAATGAGAGCTCTGGGGATCCGCTGTGGCATCACGCCAAGTGCACACGCAACGAGAGCTTCGGGAATCCGCCGTGACACCAAACGCCACGCCAACCGGGTATGCTGTTTCAATTCACACCGCCAAAATTGCAATTGAGCAGCCGAACCCAAAACGTAATCTTCCAGTGAAACATTGTCGCTCACAACATCGGGCTCCCGTGAGCAGGATGTGAGTACACATTTGTGGTCGACATGGCACTGCGCTCGTGAGCGATAAATCCGCACGCCAGAACGGTGTACGGCTCACAACGGGTGTCCTGCTGCGTCATACGCGTCATAGTTAGCGGTGTCCATGTCGCGAGCTCGTAGCAACACCTCTCGGGCACTACCTGCCACTGCACTGCCCCGGGGAAAAAACGGCGAGACAGTGTCGACCTGACGTCAAGCTATAATCCATATAGCGGCTTTCTGAGCAAATCTTCCGCAGCGCATTTATTGCAGAACAAATCGCACATCGCGTTGTCGGAATGAATGACATCGAAGTATTTACATTGGCGTGGTGTTCAATGGATCCCAGATCCCCCCCCCCCAAAAAAAAAAAAAAAAATATCATCGAGACGGCTTCACGGGGAGTTAATTTCAAGAAAAATGACCCATTGTTAGTAGCATGCACTTTTTCATCGTGAGACGGTCTTGGTTACTTCGCCAGAGCAGCAGGATCGAAGACGATCTTGGCAATTTCGTCAGGGTAGCAGGGTTACATGCCATTTGGGCTACTTCGACAGAACAGCAGGATTGAAGACTATCTTGGCTACTTTGCCAGAGTAGCCGGATTGAAGGCTACCTTGACTACTTCGCCTAAGAAGCAGGACTGAATCAATCTCCGACAAGGGCTGTTCTCTTCAGACTGGTCTCTTGGCTATTTGGTCGGCTGTCTCGGGTCACGCCACAGCCGAAATAAATATCACCTCTCCCTGCGAACCGGGACCCGTGTCGGGGCGGCGACGGCGAACGGCACTTATGCAGCATTGGCAGCCAGGGAGAAAGATAGAGATCTGTGCCTTTCTCGTGTGTGTTCTGCGATCCCGTCGGCAAGCAGGGATCACGTTTGAATCGTTGGCTTTCCAGGCGCTCTGAGGAAGGCCGCCGTCGGCAAGAACTGCAGACAGTAAGCAGACAAAACAGTGGGCTGACCGAAACAGACGGGAACATGGCAGAAGCCCGAGGAGGTTGTATCACGGCCTCAGCGTGTTTTCGTGGATAAACAAAAACAGAAATGATCTGTCAAGATGCCAACTGGTGGCGAATTTCGACGTGTGACTAGCTTTTGATCTGCACCTATTCAATGTTTGGGGGAATAGGCTGTGCCAACCGACCGGCTGGTGTATGGCCGTGCTCAGCCTCGTTTGTCATGTCGCTGTGATAACAAGGGAATTTGTTAATGCACTGTCAATTTCTCTTTAAAATACACTATGCTTTCTGATCCGACTCTTCATTATTGTCATTAGCCGTGGAATGTTAGTTGCTCCGGCTTCAGAGCGCAACAAATGCCATGACTATGCAGCCTCCATTAACACAATGCCAGTCTTCGTTATCGTGAGGTCGACAACATGTCGAGAGAAAAAAACTTGTTCTTTACTGACATCACATTATCAGCCACTATGCAACAAAACAAGTTGTGCTGAGAACAAAAATGTTTTCATTTGGACCTACCCACTATAAATATACCATACATAGTGAATATAATCCTCGCTACACATAAATTCAAGGATGAAATGCAGTTGTCCAATAATGGGTATCTTCCCCGTTTGTGACACCTCTTCATGAAGGCGTAAGTGCTTCTTTCACCTGGACACAGCCCGCACTGAAAAGGGCAATAACGTGAGGGCTGACCTGTCCTGCGATAGTTCACCCTTTCCGGTCGGCGAAACCTATTCTCAGGAGTTGAGTAAATGCTCCTCAAGCCTGGCAAGACATGCTTCCAAATTCTGGGCATCAGAAAAAGCACCGAATTTTTTTTTCTTCAGTAGTTCTGGGACATTATCGCGCATCGTAGAATGTTGCACCTTTTGCCATATATTTCTTTATCACCAAACGTTCGGATGAGCTGTTTGTGGTATGCATTTTATCAGCGAAGGATTCCAGCTCAGTTTGGAGAACCCTTTTCAACTGTCGGCGCATCACTATTGGGCGGCTCTCGTACCCTATAAAAATGCCCCCAAACACCACCGACACCCTCAGTCTCACCCAAACAGCACAATTATTATCCTATTAAACTATATATATATATATATATATATATATATATATATATATATATATATATATATATATATATATATATATTTATATATATATATATATATATATTTGTATATATATATATATATATATATATGTATATAACACAAATGAAGAAGAAAACATATGTATGCATCTGTATATGTATATGTATGTGTAAGACTGTGAAAATTGTATGGACTTGTGCAAAGACCATGCGAAAGTTAGGTATGAAACCCCTAGTATGTTGCCAGTTTAAAGCGTCCTTTGGATACGTTCTTTGTCACATACCGTCTGCGAATTCCACAGACTTTGAAATCACATATCCTCTGTCCATTCCTCACGAGATCCGAACCGAGGTTCCGTGGAATCCGCGAGGAACGCGCAGATTGTAATCTTGCCATGCGCTGACCTGTACGGTTTCAAGCAAGATGACTGAAATATGCTGTCATGCACATGCCCTGTCCTGTGCGTCTTCGAGCAAGATGTCTGCAATAAGCTGTCCTGCACATGCCAGTCCTGTGTGACTTCGAGCAAGATGGTGACGCTCATGGGAGATGGTCATCAGACCGCGATGAATGTGCACAGTTCGTAGATGATTTTGGAAGCAATGCAATTGAACTGAGCTGCGCAAACATGCTTCACTGGGTGCAATACACCAACAGTTAGGTCCTTCTAAGCTAAGCTCGAAAATGTGCAACAACGACCCAAATGACCCAAAATGAATGCACGACGTGATATTTGCCCGACCTCTTGGCGGCTGGAACCTGCGGAATATGCAACGTCACGCGCACAACGGAATTCGCGGAATATGCAACGTCACACTCACAGCGGAATCCGCGGAACAATTGCGACAAAAAGCACACCCTAAAATCGCTGGGGGAGCGCGCGCAAGAGACTGGCTGCCGTACATTGGTGCTGCAGGCGCAGGATCGGGCACCATACCGTCCTCACGGTCCTCCACACGGTCGTGGTCAGGACCGTGTGGACCGAGTACAACTGTCCTCTTGTCTATTCGTGAGGACATAAACGCGGAGTCACTGTAGGTAGTGCGTGACGCCCTTACGAACGTAGAAAATTCCGCAAAAGAATATTTCCCTTCAACAGATATTGCAAGTGCTCCGGAGGAAACACTGCTGCAGAAAGGGGAACATCACACATTCAGGGTTTAGTTCCGCTCTGAACGCAGAAGGCAACGGCTGAAGCGCGTCATACCAAAAGGTCATTCATGTCCCAACAGAGGCAGGGCCGCGCTGCGTCGCTCCCCGTCCTCGACTCGCACGCAGTGGATGGAGGTTTCGCGCGCGCCGGCAATCGCCACGGCGGCAGCGCCGCGACTACCCGGAGACACGTGTGCCGGCTGAAGGCACACGTGTCGGGCTGATCCCGACACGAGACACGACACACACGACTCGGACGCGCGCCGGCGGCCCGGACCGCGCGCGGGACCCCCGCGGGACCCGCGTGGGACCCGCGCGGTGCCGCCGATCCGCCGCAGCCGTGCGAAGACGACGCGACGCCGTCTCGGCAGAAGAACGCAACCCCAGGCGCGCACTGACCCCGCCCCGGCAGCCAGACACCGTGCTGACATTGCAGAGTCAGTTCGGAGGAGGGGAGGGGGCGTCGGCGGGACGCCGAGACGCTGCCGTCGTCGCAGGGTCGACTCAGGCCCGAGCGTCGACCGGCGGACACGGTCGCGGGGGACGCGCTCTTGTGGTCCACTGGGGGGGGGGGGACGCGCTCTTGTGGTCCACTGGGCAACAAGTGCCGCACGACAGCCAGGTGTGACACAGGGTCACGACCCACCAGCTGTCGGAGAAGGCCGGCTCGAGCCATATCCTGTGTGCGGTGATATGTCAGCGATGGTGTGTCAGAGAGCTTGAGATGAGGAAGGTGGGGTTGAATGTGGTCGTTGATGGTGCATGCGTTCACGAATCGTCATCTAACGACAACGATCTGACATCGGGGACAGTTCATTTGAGCCGAGCGATTCCCGTGCTCATCGAACTTGTTGCATGGGTCAGAGAGCCTGCCAGGAGTGATAGTGCAAAACAGCTTTGAAATACATCCGTGCCTTTTGAGGCTCAGTGAAAGAGTGGAAGAGGGCGACAAAGGCCGTCCACAGGGTGACCAGGTTCAACGGAAGCGAACGTTTTGTATTTAGTTTTTTTTATAATCCCTGGGGATGTCGGGTAAAATAATGTCAGTCAATAGTGAAGACATGGAACACAAATAAGAACCAGGGCGAAAAACGCTTTGATGCATTTGCATGTGTTTGGTGCTCACTTTGAGCACATTGTCCTTCATCACGACGCCACAAGTCCGTTTGGTGGGAAATTGGATTTTCGGGCGCTTTGAAGCCTCAATTTGGCCGGTTCAAACTGCTTTCGAGGTAAGGATTGGAAATTCGTGATTGACGATGGTCTGCATGCAAGACTATATATGTATTCACGTAAACTTGCTTCAAAACAAACGTGCATCCCTTCAAGTAATTCTCCGCGGGCCACCCACCTGCATTTAAGTACAAGGCGCAGGTCGATGCAGCTGAGAGGAAGCATCGACGGAGACACGCGAAGTCAGTACAAGATTTGTTCGTTGGCGTCTCCTTTCTACAATCTATGGTTGCGAATTTGAACCAATTCCATTTTCTCCACTCATGTTCTGACGGCAAACTGGGTAATAAATGCTTCAAGTCCGATGCAACTTATGCATGCAGAAAAGATAAACGAACATAAAGAAAATCAAGATCCACTGCGAAGCCATTCTATGGCAGCAGGCTGAGCTTTGCAAACAGCTCGTGCATTTTTAATGCACTCAAGCTAGACATGCCATCCGGATACTGGGGATTCATCCAGATACAACATTTGTATCTGGACAGTATCTATGGAGACCACAGATCCCTAGGCTACTAAATCTCACCGGTCTCGTGGTGTCTCAAGGTTGCACATCCGACATTCACTAATCACTGCCAAAAACAGCTGAGGGCACGAGTCATTTCTACACCAGAAAAACGCAAAGCCCAAGGTTAATTTTGCTTACAGTTTAAGCTTGGTCACGTGCTGCATCATCCAGTGTGATGGGAAGCCACTCTGCCTATCCCGCCGATCTGACTTGTGATCAATTTATGGTCAGCTGCGCTGGGTATAACACCAGGGCAAGCTCAGCGAGGGGTGGATTATTCCACGCCACCGCAGCTGGTCGGTAACACTCCACCGCGTCAGATTTAATTTCCCTATTGAAAGACATATATTTGATATCAATCAATAGTAGGCATACCTTAGCACCTTTTTCAAGACAACCTTGAATGCATTAGAGTCTATGAAGTTTTATGTTGAGACCCGGCGTGGAGCCGCAAATTATAGTTTCTCCCCTCCCCCTACCCTGAGCAAAAACAGGGTGGGATCAGAATACCATCGTTAAGAGGTGCACTCTATTGTAGAATTCCTAACTTATCTGCCAAAAACGCTTCAGAGGTGGACTGAACTACGCGAGCCTAGAACAAATACTCCCAACGAGCTCTCACCAGATTAACAGAAATCACCAGCATCACGTGCCATTTGCTTAGCCTCCGAGCATCACTCTGACGTGCAGATGCGAGTGCATGCCGGCTGTAGGCCAGGTTTGACGAGAAGTTCCGGGATTAAACATGTAATCGTATTGCCCGCAGCCAAAAGGATTCCGATCATAACGGTAACTACCGACTCAACGTTATACATATCTAAATGAAGCTTATCTGTTGAATTCGGCGACTTTCACATGGATTGATGTGATTCATATTTTTCACCGTTGGCAGGCGGGGAAATGAAGGCGTCTGCATCGCCAACACCAAATCCGGACGGATTTTCCTAGTCTCAGTGGCGAATGTTTCGGGCACTGCCACACGTTGAAAGATGATGTGGCTAGATCGGGGATATGGCTATGGCTAGATCACGGAATTCCATGATGCTTTGCAAAAAGGGCGAGTGGAATTTTGACGTGTGCATCACTTGCGGTGGCGGTCATCTTATCATATCATAGAAGGCAGTCATCGTCCTGTCCAATGAGGAGAATCGTGAGTGCGTGAGCGTTCAAATAGTGGTACGGCAGACCCACCATGTCAACAAGTACGACTCAAAAATGGTTGTTGAGCAGGGGAAGGGATTGGTCAAATTAAAAAAGAAATTGTATCCATCAATAATAATGTAACTGCGCTTCATTCCAGACCATCGGGCGTCATATTTGACATTATCATATGTACATCACTGTAGTAGTCGTCCTGGAATAGAGAGGACCGTCACGTCGTTCTGCTTCATTTTAATTCGTAAGGGCATTCATTCTTGGGCTATTTTCTCATATTTTCCATCGGAATCATTGGGAAAAGTGTGTGTGTGTGTTTGCGGCGGGGGAGGAGGAAGAGTGGCCGTTTTTATCCCGCCTGCCAACAAAACTCCTGGTTGCATCGTGTTTGCGAAGGCAAAACATCCTGGCCTTTGAATGAGGCACAAAGCGACAAGTGTTTTGATCGGCACCAGCCACTGCACGTTTTGTATGGTACACGCCAGACCACCTGGCGAATATCTGCCGCGTAGAAGAGCACGTAATTTGGTCGGCGCAGGTGTCAAGAGGCAGCTGGTGCAGGTGGGCGTGGTCGCGTGGTGCCCATGCGCGGGCAGCCCCTGAACGGTGGCGACCTCGCAGCGATGGTGACACCAGGTCAATGGTTGGTTCGCGTCAGCGCTCAGTCACGTGGCGCGCCGGAAAATCAGAGTCGAGAGCACGACCGACGATGGTAGAAGCTGCTGTTGCTGGTTAGCCGAAACTAATCAGATGATGTCACACGACATATAGCTCCCCACAAGGCAGAAACTATGTGGGTCTAACTAACAGAGCTATGTGGGTCACGCTTCCCGAGGTTGCATTACAGTGGCATATGTGAGAAATGCAATCCAATCACCGGATACTGCATGCAGTAGGCCGAGCAGGTGCACTGCCAAATGTTATCTTCCTGGAAACAAGTGACGCCTCACTAAAAAGAATGCCACGTCACCGGGTCAGCAGGTGCGTTTCCTGTGGTGGGCGTCCTTTTTACCGTCACCTATCTCTTACAAATGATGCCCTCCATTGCAAAGGGTGGTCGTTTATGTGAAGCTGATTATCGTGGGCAAATGAGTGGCCTTATCGTTAATTGGTCGCCTGATCCGAGAAAAGATTTCAGGATGGGTTGTCCCATAGCCAAATAGTAGGCAGCTCGGTGGATTAAAGGGTGACTCCAACTGAACTATGAGGTGCCCCTCTCTCATCCTGAGACTGGTTCCTCTGGATGCAGGGTCACCATTTAAAGTGCACCCATTATGTGAAAAGCCGTTTCCTCGCCGTGGAGAGCAACCTTTACTGAAAATGGTACTGACGGCTTTTACCGCCTGATTTGGGCAAGTCCTATCGGGTACAGCGAAACAACCTCCGGGCACCAGGACATCTCATGTTTGTCTCTTAGTTAGGAGCACCCATGAAATTGAAGCACCCTATGCTTAAGAAGCCGATTATAATGAGCGTTCTTTTTAAAGTCTGCTTAGTGTTAATGTTGACCGGTCTTCAGGTATAGTTCGAAAGCCTCTTCCCCGGTGTATTCGGCAAGGATAGCAACCACCCATGCTTGTCACGTCTCGTCCAGAAGGACACCCTTGCTGCTTTGCTCGTCCAACGGACGCATCTCATGACCCTCTGGTCCAAAGGGCACTCACGGAGCCCTATTGCTAAGCTTTTCAGAGCCCGAAAGCTTTTCAACTGGTGACGGCTGATCTGAAATACTAAACACCTGAGGCGACACATGTCAGTTATGTGCGTCAGACAGACGGCGTGCGGTGCCCCGCCAGATGCCAGCCCCGTCATCCCACAGCAACACCACCAGAGAGGAGTGGCCTTCCAGTGGCGTTCAGAATCTGTTGGAAGACGCTCGAGGACAGCTGTAGCAGGCTCGGAGATTGCTGTAGCACGCTCGGAGACCGCTGCAGCACGCTCGGAGACCGCCAAGTGGGCGTGGCCGAACAGACACCTCGAAGAGTCGCCAGAAAGTGCGGGTTCGCTAGAGTGCCGTGTCGTCGGCGCTGGTCGCGAGCTGGAAGCCGCGCGTTTCCGAGACTGAACTTGCGCATCCGATCGTCACCCACTGACACCACCCCGGACACCACCCCTGCCACAACCAGATCCGACCGTCACCCGCTGACACCACCCCGGACACCACCCCGGCATACCACGTCCGACCGTCACCCCCAGACACAGAGTGGGGCCGAGCGTGCGGCCAGATCACTCACCCTCTCCTCCTCCTTGATCATCTCGGCGATGGCCGGTCGGATGTCGGCGTCGTCGGCAGCCAGCGGCGCGGCCAGCGGCGCGGCCGGGGGCGCGGCCGGGCCGCGGCTCTGCCAGCCGGCGGCCGCGTGCTGGTGCGCCTGCGGGCTGGCGGCCGACGGCGGCGGCGGCGGCGGCGGCGGCGGAGGCGGCTCGGTGCGCGTCACCGTCACCTTCCCGCTCGTCTCCAGCACGTCCGGGCTGCCGACGGCCGAGCGCGGCGTCGGCGACGGCGGCGGCGCGACGGCGACGGGCGGCTGCCGCCGCTGCTGGCGGCCGTCGTCGCCGTCGGGCACGTCGGCCAGCCCGCGGATCTGCAGCATCTCGGCGACGCGCAGCAGGCTGGGCAGCTGCTGCTCGGCCACGTGGATCTCGCCGCGGTACATGAACTGCACCACCGCCTGCATGTCGGCGAACGCCACCTCGTCGATGATGACGGTCGGGTGGCGGCACGGGCTGTCGTGCAGAAGCGCGCGGAAATAGGGCGAGCTGGCCGACAGCATCACCTTGTGCGCCTTGAGCGAGCGGCCGGCCACGGCCAGCGTCACGTCCACCAGCGACTCGCTCTGCAGCAGCTGGTCGAACACGGACGTCAGGTTCGACTGGTAGTTGTTCCAGCGCAGGCAGTAGTGCTGCGCGCCGCCCGCCGCCGCCGCCATGGTGGCGGGCAGCATCGCAGCCAGTCGCGCTCCGCACGCGCCCCGACCTCTGCGCCGGCTAGTCGCGCACACACGAACGTGCGTCACCGGCCGCGACGGCGCCCGCTGCTGCGTGCCACCCCCAACGCTCTCCGCACGCCGTCACCTCACCCGCTCAGTGCCGACACTGCACTGGCGCCGCGATCGGCCGGCAATTACCAGCTGCCAGATCGGCCGGCGCCAGTCTGGTTCTATACCAAAGCTATATTCCAGAATTATACCAAGTTCTGATACAAACTAGTATGCCGACGCGCACGGGGCGAAGTCTGTCCAGTCATGCGACAGGACGCATCGAGCTCGAAGTTCACTCTCACAGCCGACAGCTGATCAACTGCATGTCATCAACCATCTCCAGTGTGCGACCACATCTACCAGCTCTTCTACCGCCCTTCAGCTGGATTGTACCAGCGCACCACGTCCCCCTTGTGATTGGACCGGCTTCCGTCTGCTGACAATAATGAAGATGATATATAATAATATGCGCCGAGGCGGCGGCGCAGCGGTGCGGCGTCGCCGCGCGCGCGCAGCGCACCATCGATCCCAGCCGGCCGGCGCGCATGCAACTATATACTATTTGCGCCGACAGATATTGACGCCTGGATTACGGCGCTCCGAACTTTCTCTATAAATTATGATTATTATCGGTGCGGTGCTTTAATGCGGTTCATTAAGGGCGGCCGTTATGCGTGGCCAGGGCGATGCACTCGCATTAGAAGACCGACGAATTCTATAGGAACACGGGAAATAATTTACATGTTTATTGGCTGAATCATAAAACATTCATGCCCACGTGCATTTGATGGGAAATTATTCATGGCTTTCAGTCGGACATGGCGAAGATTCACCCCGCGCCCTTTCAATGCATTAATATCAAATCAATTGCGGACGAATTATACATAGGTTGGCCTTCATTATTCCGGCTCCCGCTGATGTAATTCTTAACTGACAGCGGCCGCCAGATGCGCAGTTGCGCTCAGGTGAAACATGTGTATGTGTCTGCAATATGGCGTAGAGCTGTCAGGTCGCAAGGAAGGACTAGTCGATAGACGAGAACATTTTGTCACCCCCACCATACGGAAGAAGTGTTGCACACCCATCGTCTTTCCACTCGTAATTGAGATTCGCGGGAAAAAAAGCAGCGCGTTTCCCGCCACTACAGGATACAATCGTGTCACCTTGATTTACGCTCGTTGAACCAGTGATCTTTTACGGAAAGTCAGTGCAGTGCTGTAGCCATAGGACGAAGGGAGCGATCCCCGCCCGGAGGGGGCCCCCAGGCGACCGCCTTGAGGGTCTCACAAGGGCTCCTCAAGGCGTCGGGGTACATGGGGCCCACAAGACGTAAACGGCCCGGACTGACGGGAAGGGTTCCGGGCCAACGAAGAGGATCCGAGTCAACGGAGTGCCCCTGGGAAGATGTCAGAGCCTTTAACTAGGTTAACTTCGATGGTTTCTAGATCGACGGTAGGGCTCAGATCGCTGGAAGGGCTCGAGGCTGACGGAGAGGGCTCGGCCCAACATGAAGGGACCCTGGAATGACAGCGAGGTCAAGCCGAAGAAAGGGCTCCTGACCTGATGGAGAGAGCCCATGCGCCTGAAAAGAGGCCTGAGGCTTGCCGGAAAAGGCTTTGGCTCGTCAAAGATGGCCCCATGAAAGGGTGGAGCATGCTCGGTGGCGCATCAAGGATATTTCTAAAGGGGTGTCCCACCAAAAAAAGTGACGGAAGGAAGAAAGCTGCCAGGGCGCGAAGCGCGCCGAAAATTTACCATTTGGGTGGAAAATATAAAAATGTCTCTTATGTCTAATGTATTTTTGTGCACTGAGACGGGGAGGGGCAGCCCCCGGCCTACTTTGCTGCACCTCTGAACATATACCTAGGAATGACGACATGACGTGACATGATATAAACTGAAAACTTCTTGTCAGAATATCCAGCAATTATCTGGCACCAGCTATGTGAAACGGCGACACGGCGGCGGTCACTATTTTCCGGAGCTCGTGACAACCGTTTGGGAGTCCCGGCGAAGACATGTTCGAAGACTACCCGTCGAGCAGCGAATTGGAGCAGAACACATGTTAACTTGGCAATACGTACAGGAAGGGTCTGGAGACAAAATGGGTTTGGGAGGAAGTGGCACAGTTTATATATATATATATATATATATATATATATATATATATATATATATATATATATATATATATATTGTGTGTGTGTGTAGGCACATATCATACATGGGTAAACCCAAAACCTAGGTCAGGATTGAACGGATCTGGGTGCACAAATGTTACTTCATCAAACTGCGAAACCAGTTTCCGTCGGAAGAAGTGCGGAATAAATGTGGTGACGGATCCAACACACGCCGTAATAAAATGTGAAAAATTCGATCGCAATTTGATCACGAGGCGACAACGAAAGACAGGAGTGCAGCTAGGTTGGTTCAGGGGGATTTCCAGCACACTAATATTATACAATATGGGAGGTTCGAAGACGAGGTTCAAGGAAGGCAAAGAACACGAGACATGGGAGGGAGCAAAAGGGCAGACAACCAGACGGGGTGCATTAATGCAAGCTGAACATTAATATATATTCAGCTTCAGCAACCCCCCCCGCCGTACACACGCTCCACACATGTATTGTGGGCAGACAGAAGACTGCGTACAACTCCCACGCAATGCTACAGTTCCGATCATAGTGTCGATCATAGTGTCACTCTATGAAGTTGGTTGGGGTGGGGAGGGCCAAGTGCCTGTTTAGATCGCCAACGCTTCCCCGAAACCATTCGTATTTTGTGCGTGCTCAAAAGCCCAAGGGTTAGGCGTCAACCTGATTGAGGGCCAAATCAATGATTGAGGTGGCCAGAAAGTGACACCCCTGGTTCTTATAGATGCGGTTTGGAAACGACTTCTTTCCTCAGGGAGTTTCGCGAGGTGGGAGGGATCGGTATAGGCTTGTTAATCGGGTATTCCATATCAGTGACTGGTACCGATTGATCCTTTGCCCCACGATGCAAGCATTAAGTATATTGATGAAATGTATTCGGTCTTCATCTGGACTGCATGCATAATGTTATGTTGAGTAATATTATCAACATATGCATGCTATGCAAGGATTCCATTACGAAATTCACGTTGCATGTGGCTTTCTGGTGGTTAAGCTAGAACACGAAGGCGCGCGTCCGTTTCTGTTTGCTAGGTCCAAGAAAGACTATTCTGTGGCTCCAAGGAAGGAAAACTACCCCTTAACACATTAAAGCCCAAAACAGCTGCGGTATACTTTTTTGTGCATCAGTTCTGAACTTCGGGGTTACTCCAGAGAAGGTGGATGAGGTTCTACTAACCTTAAGGCCACAGGCCGCTTATGGTTATTGGTTCAAGACGCGTTGGGAACTTTGGTTATATATACCCAACCGACATCACATATAGCGTCGCCAGTCTTACGCCAATTGGTTGCGGCGGAAGATTTCCATAGGCGCAGCCAAGTGGTGCGGGGGGTCGCCCCCTCCTCATTAGCAACCAAAAATACACTAGAAGCAAGACATTATTAAACTTTCGCCACTGAAAACAAAGAACCCTCGGTGCGCTGAAAGCATTCACCATTTCATGACACTTTTTGGTCGAACCCTCACCCCCTAAAGAAAATCCCGGCTGTGCCACTGAACATCTCACAATCTTCAATACACTAATGCGAGCCTCAGTCATATCATATGGGTTTATGCTACGCTGATTAACGCTGTAATGAAAACAGAATCTTTTCACCTTTCGGCATATGTTTCCTGTTTTGCACCATTCCTTTTGCTCGCCCAAAAGCAGTCTCTCCATTTCTTGACAAGAGCATAATTTGCTACACTATGGTATGCATACGGCATACTCACACGATGCAGTGTCACGTCTCAACACCGCCACTATAAATGCAAAGTTTAACTCGCGCCGTCTTTCCGGTCAAATCCTCACACCCCGTCTCCGTGGGGGGGGGGGGGGCGGTTGAAGACCCCTCTAAAATCAAAACTAACCATCGCACGAAGACGAAAGAGTTGTCATCGGAAAGCGCTCGACGAGCGGGGTCCTGGTCTACCCTCCAAAATAATTTTTCCCCCAAAAGTGACGTCACTAAGGGGCTAGATTTTCACGACTTTTCACGACTTACATTATGTTATTGACTCTGGGGAGTTCATTTTTGGGGATATATGACAAAACAAAATTTATTTGGAATGAAAAAGGACAGCGAAATCGACCAGGGCTATATTTTTTGTCCTCCCACACCCCACAATTTTTTTTGGACATTTCAAAATTTTGAGTTTTCAAGTTTTATTTAATTTTCCTCTTCCAGTGGGTAGAGCAGACTGAGAAACGTTGTTGGAAGTCAACTTGCCCAAATAACAAATGCTTACTTTAGCCAGAATCCTGTATTTCAACTGCAATTTGGCAAATGCGCAATATTTATATGTAGTCAAAAACGAAAAAAAATCGAAAATTCCACTTGTAAGTTTTGTTGCATCCGTAAAGTTTAAGCAACCGCTGAAAGTTGCATTGAAATATCTGTATTCGTTAAAGCGTGTCGACTGGTTTAACGTTTTTGGAGGTGACCTCACTTCACCTTGACTAACTCGTTGATCCTAGATGACCTAGCCTACAAATTTTGAATCAGCATGTCAAATTGATGTGGGAAAAGGTATGCCAAATTTGGGCGCGCTGCGGCGCGCTGTTCGTCCGCTGTCCGCAAAAAAAAACCTGAGGGGGCGGTTGAAGTCCCCCGAGACGGG
Source organism: Imbricaverruca yamaguchii (assembly GCA_034440575.1). NCBI lineage: Eukaryota > Metazoa > Arthropoda > Thecostraca > Neoverrucidae > Imbricaverruca > Imbricaverruca yamaguchii. The sequence continues at coordinate 1,561,200 of JAOTOL010001631.1, read as the reverse complement.
ACGGGTTAATAAAGGCCACAAGGGGCCACCTGGGTTAAGTCTATAAAGATAGATAGATAGATACAATGATATTGAAACGTCATGACCAATGCTACCTGATGGGTTTTGAAGAAACTATCGACCCCATTGTGGTACCATGGCCTATATCTGGAGAATCGCGTGCCTGGAAGCCGGTGATGACTCCACCACCAGGTACATCTGCTGCCAACATGATTCCTCACTTATGAGAACGATCTAAGGCATAAAACATCCAAGGGGATATTTTATGCCTGTCCACGCTTCCGGTCGGTGAAGTAAAATGCGTCGGCGGGCCTATACTTAAAACAAATAACGACTCGGTGTGGATAAAACGTTCCAGTAGTCCTCCAAGGACATTAGTCGCGTTACGGCCCCATGATGTGTGATGACAGTTAAAATCCCAAAGAAGTAAGACCGGCGGAGGGAGCTGTAACATCAAAAATCAAAACTACAGAGGGAAGAGAAAGCCCAGGTGGCGGGTACAATGAACATATGGTTACTGGGCGATCGCTAAAGATTACACGGGCAATAACTGCCTGAAGCGATATGCGTGGTGTAACCTGATGCGCGGGTACACTATGGTGCATCGCCAGCATGGTTCCACCATGTGCCACTGTGACAGCCAGTATGCCCTTGCGCAAGACTGAATAGCCATATAGTGAGCTGTACGCTCTATGTGATGGTTTGGTTTCCTGTAGATAAACAACGGCGGGATTTCGCTGTGGCAAAACGGGCTGAATGGCTAGTTGGTTGGTTGGTTGTTGGTTCTTACGACACATCGACCGTTGAGTCATGCAGCGTCGCCAAGCTCCCACGCCGATTGGCTGCGGGCGAAGAGTAGCGACAGGTGAGACCCAAATCCACAACCTTTCGATTGTGAGACGGGCAACTTACCCCTGAACTACTCGTCCCATCGGTGGTTGACTATGGCTGTCTATATTTGTATGCATGTGTGTCTGTGTATGAGATCAGCGTCAATGACTGACGTCTACGTTCTGTTTCGGGTGGTCTCACGGATGTCCTCGGGCGTGACCGCGGTGTATCCCGTCAGGGGGTGGCGCCGTCCAGGGGGCAGCACGCGCTCCTCGGTGCGCGCTAGTTCGCCAGCCTTGGCGAAATAGCGCTGGACCAAGGCGGCGGTGGCGCACCAACGACGGTCGGTCTGAGTGGCGGACCCATCTCAGACCGATCTCGTGGTGCCCTGACTCGTCCACGGACCCTCGACTCGTCTACAGGGAGAGGGTGCGGCAAGCGGCGACGGCGGAGGTGCCACCGCTGGGCGCCGGCCGCCGGACTTCGGGCCCGAGGGTACCTACTCAAAACGGCCCCCGAGTCCGGAGCTCCTGGGAGCACTCCGACGCCTCGGATGCCCGACAAAGGTTGGAGATGGGGGTGGCATTTCCTCCGCTGTGTCTCCCGTCACGTTTCCCCCTCCCGTCCGATGGACAATGTGGTGTGTGAAGGAGCACTCAGCGCCGCCGTTTCGACTGGGGTGGTGGCAGTGTTAAAATATTTGTCTCGTTGTGTGCGATGTCGAAACGAGCACAGCAGGATGTAGAAATTTGTCGTGAAATTAGTATCATTCCAAGTGCCTTTGATGTTTTTTCAGACCTAACTTTGAGCCAATGTGTGTACATTCATCATTTGTTTTGGTATTCAAATGTTATGAAGAGCTATATTTGGGATAGCGATATTTCAAAATATATATATATATACTGGTGATGTATGTCATGTCGCATAAATTGCATCCATTTACCTGAAATTGCATTGCGGAATATTCGTGTACCACAACCCTTTATCAAGAGCATGATCATGCTACTTAACAAACGAGGTAATGTTAGAAAGGACACTTCATAAGCACGCATCAAGAAGCAGGATGTCTATACTTCTTGGAGCGGGATGTCGATGGAGTGTTCAGAAAGTGGTAAATTCCACCATATTTTGCCAATAATTTATCGCTGGGTGGTGGAGACCTGCTCCTTCTGTGGGCCGAATACTTCGGGCGACGGTGATGGGATGTCATCTGTTTCAGTGGGCTTTGCTGGCGAGGGGACAGGCCCACCATAGTTTAGAAGTAGAATGCCGAGCTGCTCGATGAAGTCACTCGTGTTTCTGCTGTCATTGTGCTGTGGAGCCAGTGAAGTTTTTTTACTTTCGGTACATACGAGACAATGGGGTGCGACATTTCATAGATTTATCTAGCCTCTCGAAACGCGATCTCCTGGGTGTGCTTTATGGATATTATCTCCTTTTCCTTCATGTAGCTTGGGCAGGTTCGATCAAACGAAGTGTGGGGATTTTGTCTCCTGCCGCAGTTCGTGCAGGCCATCAAATCAAATGAATAATTTCCCACCAAATGCACGTGGGCATGAATGTTTTATGATTCAGCCAACAAACATGCAAATTATTTCCCGTGTTCCTATAGAATTCATCGGTCTTCTGATGCAAGTGCATTGCCCTGGCATTGGCCACGCATAACGGCCACCGTTAATGAACCTCATTATAGAACCGCACCGATAATAATAATAATTGATGTGGTCTTCTAATTCCCGTATATGGTCTTCTAATTACGGTTTTCTCGGAGTTAAAAGTTTCACTGGTATAATCATAGGGAGCACATCTATCATATAAGAAGATTTCGACAGGACTAGTAGGCATGACCAAACCTTTAACATTTAAACCACCTCGTTAGATTTGGGAGAAAAGCGAGTACCTGGATACGGAGGTAACCTGCCCGAACTTCTGTTAGATGATCCGTAGTATTGAATGTTAGGATGACATTGTTGGCTGAGATCGTCTGCACCTCTCCTTGCCTTCATCTTCCTTGCCCCGGTTACCGTATACTCGGACAGTTCGTCCACGATATCTTCTTCCGGCACATCCACCAGGTAGAAATAGTTGATCACGCCTCGTGTGACATTTTGTTTTGTGTGGTTCTATGCTGATTGGTATTGTCTCGTCGACACTTCCGTCACCTTTTCTAACTGTTCAAACATTGTACTCGGAGACCTGCAATACAATCTCCGCCTTTCCTGCCAGTGCGAATGCCACTTCCAAGGAACCATCCTTCAACTTCTCACATCGCAAAACCCCACACATTTGATCACACCCATCGCGTCGCTGAACGGGTGGCGAGACGAGGGACTTAGGCTGTCCTCTGAAAATAAGAATACGGAGGACAGAACTGTTGGTCTGGCCCATACGGGAGGGCCAGTTTTTTTTCTTAGTGGATGTCATGCAATGTGTCGTTTCAGCTCCTCGGGTGTCCCACCACATAGGGGCCCAACTTGGGCACGCCTGAATCCCGCGAACGGGAGGATGCCAGGCGCCCGAGAAACAGGCGGCGCCTTCGCACGGCCGGGAGAGACTCATAACCCCGACCGCATTTACAGCGCCGCCCACCCCTTGATCCTAGCTGGCCAGACCGACAGCCACCAGGGGACCTCAACCTCCAGGACTCCGTCAACCTCGGGGTCGGGCAGAGGGGGCGCGGCTACCCCGAAAAAAAACAGAGCGGAAGGGTAGACCAGAGGAAGTTGGCTGAACTGCTCGTGACAATGGAGGGGGTTGGTGTTGCAAGGTTGGATGAAGACATACGAAAGGTCGCTGGCACGGGATGGATACTAGAACTTGAAGAGATGGACTAAGGAGACTACGTGAGTCCCCGGAAACACCTCCGTGCTTCCCCACCCTTTATCGGGGCGGCTGTTACCCAAGGGAATGGCAATTCCCTAGTCAGCCGAGCAACGAGGCTGACCCCACTGCAGGGGCCCTTTGTAGAGCAAAATTGGAGTTTAGCTGCGCTACACAAGGCTAAGATATCCAGCAAAACGAAGCGGGGACCGGATTTAAAGAATTGAATATAAAAAAATTACCAATTGGCATTAGCAGGTTACCAAACCAGAGGCGTTCCACCTGGGACCCATAGCAATGTTCCTAAACCTTCACTTGCATAATTGTACAACACTTTCAAACACCCCTGCCCTTGTATTACAAGACCAATATCAATGATTCATAACATTCCAACTGCCCGGTCTGTAGTTGAGTTGCCGTGCTCTTCTATTTCGGGTCCTTTTATATTAGCACTCCTAAGTATATCCTCCACAACTCGCAACCAGTCCACTATAAGTGTTCAAGGGCGGATACGGAATTGCTGCAGGGCCTGTGGTGACCTGCGCCCGGTCCACCTGGCGACCGAGCTCGGGGCTCGATGCTTCACACCGGTGCCGACAGATGGCTCTGGCCCGCCGCCGGGCGGTGAGACCCAGAGCTGCCGCAGTAGGCTCGAAAGGATAACTTCCACAGCCAACAGCGGACAGATCTGCTCTCGGTCAGCAGCCCGTAACGGCTGAAAACCTTGCGTTGAGCATGTTCCGAACACACATGCAACGCCCAGGAATGCCTACTGTTGCACCAGCCCAGGTTAAGTGGGCGATATGTAGGGCAACCAGTTAAGTAGACAGCATCTATAATTTGTGGATCCTTGTGGCATAGCAAGACTGGTGGACGCTTTTTAACTGTTCAGGGCGTCGACATCATTCATTCATTTAATCATTTAGCGTCCTCAACCGGTAGTAATAGTAATGTTTTACCGATTAAATGTCTGGACCTTCTCACCTTCTGAGGACTCTTGGTCGTATACACCCAAGTCACACAATTAGCACACAATGATAGAGAAAAAAACTTAATGTTACAAGACATACTGTATGGAATATCACCGCCCAGTGCTACCGAGCCTTGGAGGCCATAAAGGAAATGGTACTATGTTCCGGAGTGAAGGAATCATAGCGAAGTGGCTGATACTGAGCATATGATACAAGTATTCATCCCCTGCAAAATAATAGCGGATTTTAAGACTTTTCGCGAAACGACTGTTGAAAGCGGCTCTTTCATGTGAAGATACCTTGCCACCCCCATTCTCGTCTAGTGCACAGCTACATTTTCTGACCCTTATTCTGGCCTATATGGCCAGAATAAGGTATCTTCATGATATCTTCTCAGGGCAATCATTTCATGCTCAATTCAGCCGGCCTGGAGAATCTATCCTGAAACAATACCCATTGCAGAAATGAGATTCTCTTCACACTTCACACAAATATAACAGCAAGTAGCCGCTCCATCACAAACGTACGTGACCCACCTCAATGACGTGCACGTCTACTTCATACACACAATGGCATTGGTAGCATTTTTAGGCGTGCTCTTCGAGTGAGACTATAGCGTTCCGATAAGACGGCTTTCTAATAGCCGCATAGTTTCAGTCAGGGCTATGCTGTTGTCGACATTGAACATGGAGGGGAAAATGATTGGACAACATGTAAATACCAGGAGGCCAAGATGAGACACTCACTTTTGGATCGAACGATATGTAGCTGAAAGTGTACGATACTTCAGCTGCCTCGGCTACATCGAGTCCATTGCACCTAAAACGTTAAATCCGGCGGCTTTACGACAAATTGAAAAATTGGATTTCACCAGTAAAGCCAGCAGGTGGCTGAAATTAGCACTACTCAGCCGGATACGACTCTGGCTTAACAGTCAAAACCACTCGGTCGCGTATGCCTCCAACTCTTGACGGTGGCGCACGGAACTGAAGCGATACCCCGTCACCGGAGAGCAGCCCCTCGCCACCTCTCCTCCAAACAAGCGGCAATGGTTGCTAACATTAAGCGCACGGGCATTCGGGAGTGGCGCTCCGAGGCCGCTTTTGCCCTCGCATTCAGATCAGCCCCGCTGTTCCTCTGGCGTTCACGTCAGCCCCCGCTGTTGTCCTCTTCTCCAGGTCAGACTCTATTCTGAAATCCTGGCGATACCACTGTAAAAAAACTGATGTCCAAATCGAGCTTGTGATACCAGCTAGGTGATGCATACCACCTTAAAAAAAGGAAAAAAAGAAACAATGCGTGTAGACCAAACAATGCAACCGAACATATCTGCTTAGTTCTTTAACGGATTGTAAAATGTGCGTACTTTTCATAACTTGGCCTTCAATTCGTCTACCTTAATTGCAATATACTTTATATATTATACTTATTGAAGTATAATATACTTCATACTTCGATTCGTCTACTTTAGGCCGAGACGCTTTGCAAAGCAATCCCGAAGAGGCCACCTTACCATCAAACACTAAATGAAACACGCGACTGGCTTTTATTCACCTGTATATATTACGTCCTCCATGGTAAAGTATCCATTAAACGTACTGAATGGAAACGCGCACAAAAAGGACCAAAAAAATGGTGCGGGCACCGGACAAAGTATGAATGAAGAAACTTGTCTGAAAATGAAGACTCAACATGCCCAGATTTACTTCTGACAGATGATATCCCGGCGGCGGCGCCTGTGGGTTTGAGCGTGTCTGCGACTCTGACACCATACTACGCTCATTCACTACTAACCCAGGATCACTCTCGGCTCGAGTGGCCAACGACACGAACGAGTTTCCGGCGGACGACCGCCGTTTTCGACTACGTCTCGCGCGCAGCGCACGGACGCGTGGCTCGCAGAGCCCACCACACAACGTGCACAATCGAATGGTATGGGAGAGAGACAGAGACGGAGAGCGAGAACGAGCTGTGGAGATGCCGCTGCGATGACGCGCGAGCCGGGCGGCGGCCCGCTCAGAAGTCGCGCCGGTGGTAGCGGTCCGGGTCGACGTACGACGTGACCACCACCCGGCTGGCGAACTTGCGGCCCGTCAGCTGCTGCTGCGCCTTCTGACAGTCCATCACCGAGTTGAACTCGACGAACACCTTGCCCAGGCCGGGCACCTCGACGCCCTCGATGGGACGCGGAAGCTCGATGCTCTTGACGACGCCGTACTTGTTGCACTCGACCTTGATGTCGTCGACGATGTCCTCGTACTCCTCGTCGTCGCGCAGCTCCTCGGCGGTGACCATGTTGAGCAGACAGAGCACCTCGGTGGCCGGCCCGGCGCCCTGCAGCTGCAGGCCCGGAACCTGGATCTGCACCGGCTGCGCCATCATGCCGGCGCCCTTGCTGCCGACGTTGGCGCGCTGCACGATCAGCTTCTTGTCGCCCAGCTGCATGCCGTTCAGGCCCTGGATCGCCTGTTCCGTCAGCGACGTGTCCACGTACTCGCAAAACGCGAAGCCCTTGCTCAGCCCGGTGGCCGAGTCCTTGACCAGGTTGAAGGCGCGCAGCTGGCCGAACGACATGAGCAGCTCCTTGACCTGGTCCTCGGTCAGGTAGGTGGGCAGGCCGCCGACGAAGATCTTGTTGGGCGAGTCGGGCACCACGGTGGAGACGACGCCCACCACGCCCGGGATGGACGAGGCGGGCCCGTCGGTGATGCCCGGCATCGGCTGGTAGTCGTGCGGCCGGCGGATCTTCAGACTCTGGCCCTTCAGGTTGATGCCGTCGAACGCCACCGCCTGCGTGCACTCGTCGATGGAGCGGAACTCGAGGAAGGCGAAGTTCTTGTCCAGGTTGATCTGACAGGCGAGCACCGGGCTGCCGGCCGCCTGCGCCAGCCCGCTGAGGTGCATCTGCTGGTTGAAAAACTCCATCATCTCGTCCTCGGTGACGCCGAACGGGATGTTGCCGACGTAGAGGCGGCGCGCCTGGCGCGTGATGGCCGAGCCCACGACGGCGGTCTGGCCGGGCAGGCCGGCGTCCGGCACCGGGTTGGTGGGGATCTGGCCGGCCGCCTGCATCGCCTTGTACTGCAGCGGCGTGATGTGCTCGAAGCCGGGCGGCGGCACGTCCCAGTACTTGCTCGGCTTCTTCCGCGTCAGCTTGGTCACGCCGCCGCGCGAGTCGCGGTCGCGAGACCGGTCGTGCTTGCGGTCGCGCGAGCGCGACCGGTGGCGCCGGTCGCGGTCGCGCGAGCGGCTGCGCTTGCGCCGGTCGCGGTCCCGATCCCGATCTCGGTCGCGGTCCTCGCCCATGTTCGCTCAGCTACAACTGACCTGTCACTTGAGCCGCAACCGCTGCGCTGAAACGCCTGTGGACGCTGGATCGCCTGCCACCGCCGCCTGTGCCTGTGCTGAAACGCCTGTGGACCCTCCGACACTGCTGCTGCTACACCTACAGGAGAAATCAGGACCGACTTTGCAAACACTTCCAACACTGAAACGGCACAGCACAGGTGTGACGCACAAAACACGGTCGGTCGGGTGGGATCCGTAGACTTGCCTAAGGGCGATGCAGCCTCTCCTAGGCACCTGGATCTGCTCCACATACACGCATGCGCGGGCACACTGAGAAACGAGAGAAGCCATTGCGTCGAGCGACGGTCGACGGGCGTTTAAGCTGAGATGGAGTCGGCTCTTGTCGGGTGCTGTCATTGCACGGTTTAAGCACAGGCAAAGGCAAGTTTTTTTTCGAGAACAAACTGCAGCCGAAAGCGGTCTTCTCACATCGGTCTCCACCACCGAGCGTCGGTCTGCCCCCAGCACTGGGATGGCGACATCGCTAAAGCACCAACGTTCCCAAATGATATCCCACAGCTGCAGAGAGATGTGTTGCTAGTGCTTAATCCACATTCGGCTGATTCATGTGGCTGCCTATCAGACATGGTTAGGGCGCCCGGTGCCTGTGTAGTGCTACCCGCGGAGACGATACTAAATAGAAACGTCGGTGCACTGACCGAAACGAGAAACGCAAACTGTGTTTTCAACACGAAGTAAAACGTGCTGACGCGTTGTATAACTGGCTCAATGTGGTGCTCAATATGCAAAAGGTACATGTTCTTAAACACAAACTGCCTTCATTTGGAACTGAAATTCCAACACTGTGCACAACTCTAGCACAGAGTTAGTTATTAGGGCTTAAGGGCGCATCGACTACATTGGTCATGTAGCGCCCAAACTCTAGCACAGAATAGGCGTCGACAGCTCAGTGACTAAGCTGAGCATCCCATAAACTAGAGTTATGGGGTTCGATTCCCCATGGAGTCCGCCCTTCATGCCAGGGTGAGAGACAGGTGACGCTATATAGCCCTGACTAATGAGTGCGTCGTAAAGCTGCACAAACCAAACCACCGAACGAGAAAAAGACTGAAGATAAACGTGATGTGGTGAGGTTGGGTTTCCTTCATTTAATTTCCAGCCTTACTACGATGTATTTTTGGTGAGGAAGGCAATCGAAGCCATCACAGATTTTAGAGACGACAGGAAGGGCAGTGTGATGTGGAACATATTTGCATTAGTTCACATGAAAAATGTATTTCACATTGTAACATGGGTGGTGCATGGGTGGCACAAGCACTAAAAAGAGTTTGATGCATTTTTGATGACATTGACCTAAGGGCAAGATCACCACATTGAAAAGCCCCAAGTATATCGACAGCGGCACATTGATAGGTAAAAGTTTCATGAAATTCGGTTCAGTATCTTCCGAGCATGGACGTCACAACCCTTAAAATGAGTTTTGAGCATTTTTGATGACCTTGACTTAAGGCCACCATCTTGAAAAATATAAAGTGCAAAATGCACAAAACGCGAGAAAATTCATTTTTTTCATGCATTTGTCTTGCACAACATGCAGGAAAACTAATTGTTTTTCATGTAAAAATGATGCAAGGCTAGGTTTTCCAAATGTCATTTTTGTTTATATTTTTTAAAGACTTATTTTAAAAAGGTATTCCTTGGTGGGCTAGGTTTTTCAAATGTCGTTTTTTTAGCAATGTATCGATATTTTTTAACGAAGTATTTGTTTTCAGTAAATAATTATATTTAAAGGGTATTTATGTAGAAGTTCCTACATGCAAATCAGTAAGACATGGACCAGGCATGGTGAAGTCTATTTATCAACTTCTTCATTTACTGTAGCATGATCACATGCCAGCAGATAGGAAATTACATGCAAACAAGATATTCGTTATTTAAAGCCATGCCACTTAGCACTTACAGCACAGCCGGTGCAGACTCCCTTGGTGCTACAATGAAATTAAGCAATCCAACATGAGCTTAGCTAAGGTGAAGGGTATGTTCAGTTAGGTTAAATTAGGTAAGGCAAAGTGGGTTAACATGCACCCTGGAGGGCCTCTGAAAACTATGCACACTGGATGGGGTGGATACCCCCACTCTCAAGATTTCAATTATTATTAAAGCTGGAGTAACGAAATTCGCACAGTGGATGGGTATCGTAATGAACTATATTGTATGCAAATTTCACGACCTCACATCAATATGTTCATGGTAATAGGTCACATATGCCAAAATTTGCTTCTTATGTGTGCCTTGGCTTGTCATGGAATGCTGTGATTGTGTTTAAATACTCCAAAATGGGCATCAATGATGTTTTGAACATTACTAATGATGCAATAAAGATGCTAGACCTGTCATTTGAACTCAGGTCACCTATGTAGCAGCACTATATCAGGTCATTACCTGCTCTAGTTGCTGGAACAGGGCCGCCCGCCAGACTGCTCCAACGCACAGCTCGGTGAAGAAAGGAGTGAAGTACATGAATAAAGTATGGAAATGCTTAGGTACACAATGACAAACAGTAGTTTTCAGGATGTGTAGTGGGTAGCATGCAGTGACATTAATCACATGACAGTCATTTGCATTTATGACAACATTCCACTTGACCAAGTTTGATTTCATTACCCTGTCATGAACTTGATCTGACTTGACGTCGGTGGCCTAACATGACCTCAGAAATATATAGCATAATAATAAACATCAAACAAGTGACTAGGTTTGCCAGGAACACTTCCTTTTTGCCAACATATGGGAAGCGCATCAGCGCCGATTTTTGTGGTCTGGCACTACAATTTTGTTTAGCTTTAATGGCCCGAACTAGAATGTCTTACCCGATTTCCGTTTTTCTTGATTTAAACAACCTGCCCATCATTTCTGAGTAGGTATGCAAAAAAATATGTATATCAACCAGTAAAATCTGGAATTATGTATGCAAAACCAGAGTGGTAGGCAGATTTCGTCCCCCCCCCCCCTGGGGCATGTGTCAACATATCACTATGCATTAACCCATACAAAGCCTATATTTCCATGCCCCTTCATACTTTTGTTAGTGAGATAAGATGTACCTACATCATCAAAAACATACTTCCCAGTATTTTTTTTAAACATACTATCTCAGTATCTGCATCATTTATTAGCAAAATGACTCATCATTGTGATAAAAGTATTTCAATAGCTAATGTAAAAAAACTTTCATTTCCAAAAGAAATATATATCAAAAGACATCAAAATCACACCAGATAATCAAATTTTGACCACAAGCTGGCCTATAAGTTCCTATATACTTACCAAAATGGGGGTTGGCTTGGCTAAATTATGTTAGATATGTATTATATTAATTCTCATATTTGTTCACACTCAAGGTGCCATATTTGGAAGTACTTTGCTTGAAAAGTTGAAATAAGCATTCATGACAGAAATGAGTGGTCACAGTGTCTTAATGTATGTATTCAACAATACAACAAAGCTCTCTTCAACACCATAACATAGAATTTACTCTTTGGCTATTATTTAAGTTTAAGGTAACCAACACATGTTTTACACACATTTTACATCCATGAAGCATACAAAGTAGTCACATATAGCTAAGAAAGGTTATGTTAGACTTTTGTTGTCAGTTAGAAAAGTGTTTTTAAAGAAATATATTCCCCTGGAAACCAACTCAGGCCAGATTAGGTTAGGTTAGGCATATATTTGAACATCTTAGACAACATTGCTTTGAAATTTTCCTTTAAAAATTGCATATTGCATAGGTTAGGCTAGATTGGGTTAGGTTGTGACGTTTTTGTTGCTTATTTTGATCATTACTTTTATGCTACATTACATAACTCCAAGCACCCTTTTGGGTGTTGCTTTGTATCCCAACTGAAAGGTATACATCTGCAGAGGAAATTAGTGGTCAGATGTTAATCACATTCATAAACATTGCATCAGAAAAAAGAAACTAAGAAATAAAAATCACTAAGAAACTAAGAAAAGCCTTCAACTGCAAAAACCATTTTCCTTTACACTGGCAAAAATTATGCAAAATGTATGTTGTGAAGAGCTTAAACTGCAATAGTTAGTTATTATGGTTATGGGTGCATGAACTGCATTGATCACACAGTGCCCATTTAAGCTGCAATAATAGCATATCTTCCTGGCTGACTGAAATAGTACTCATTTGTGCCAGGAATGAGTGATCACACAGCCTTTCTTATATAAATGTGGTATTTTTGTGTATGATTGTGTTTTAAGGTGGGGACAAGACAACTTTTTACACACATTTGTCACATTTACCTTCTAATTTTTTCACATTTTTCTCTAAAGGGAGGTTTGGTTATGTTACATTTTACTTTTTTTATTACTTTTATTTGTATGTTGTTACCTAGCTCAAAACTCTCTTTGGTCTACCTTGCTCACAACCTGAAAGGCATTTGCACAAAAAATAAGTGGTACAATCATCTTATTCACAATCATAATCATTGCATTTGCATTATAAATTGAAACAATTAATAAAACACCTTAAAGCATAAATGTACCCTATTCAAGCATTTCTGTCTCAAAATCCAATTAATTAACTAAAATGTATGTTCATCAAATCACATAACTGAAAATTACTTGATTTTGTTTTTAATTGCACCAGTTAGGATTATTTGAATTGTGTCGAGCTGAACCCTGTTTCAAGTTCCTACAAATAAATAAGATAGAAAGCTTAATGGACCAATTAGTGTTGGAAAAACTGATGTTTGTTGGTATCATGCATACCAATACACTATATACTCCAGGATTGTGACTAGACTAAATGAAATATTTTGTACTCCAGAAGGGAAAACAAAGAACATTGTTTGGTCATGTGTAACCACTTAAAATCTGTACCTGAAAACAACTAGCACTTTCACCAATCCCTGCATGCCAAACATTCAATGACAAAATACCACTTTGAAAGGCAGTACAAACTGTACTGCACGTTTTTGTGTGTTGCACTAAAAACGTCTGAGTGACTGCCAGCATGTGAGAAGTTAGTTATTAGGGCTTTAGGGCGCATCGACTACATTGGTCATGTAGCACCCACCAGCATGTGAGAAGATGCTATATTTGTGTCAATATAGTCAATAATTAATTAAATGTTTAATCAATATTTATTCAACATTTATCAGTATCTATTCTAATGTATTATATATTTAGATTAATCAATATTTATTCAATATTTATTTGCAGATATTTGTGATGGAATATTCACCAAGAAGTACCAGAAAGTTGGCACTAGTTGGCAACTCTGGGGGTACTTGGTATCACCAGAGTAAATACTTGAAGCCTTGTTTGGCCATTAAGGTGCTTTGAATGCACAATCAAAGGTCATTTTGTTTGACAATATTTTTTAGACACAATGAGCACATTCAATGCAAAAAAAAATCACTTCAAATTTCCTAAAATCAGCCCCTGAGTAAGCAAGTCCTCTGAGGAAATTAGTCTGCAGTGAGCAGCAGTGTAGGATTTTCATATGTTTTCTTGGTAGTGGAGTACAAATTTTTTTTAGGGTGGAGTACAAAAAAACAGGTATGCACTAACTGACAACTGACCTTGTTTTAGTGGGCCTGAAAACCAATGTCACCATTTTTGTATGCATGAACATCTTGCCAAACTAAGCCATGCCCAAAATTTTGCTGCACTAAAAAATTAGTTGTCCATAACCAGGTGGCATTGCTTTAATGGAATTAAAAATAATGTCAGCATTTCATGCTGTATGTACCATACAAGCATTATATATGTACATATAGCTAACTTCTAAGTCAGCAATATGTCAGCAAGCTGAGTTGTGAATATGTGCAATTGTGTCGAAGAATGCATCTAGTGGGAAATGCCCTCAGTAGCCAAAGTACTCCCCAAAATATACCCATGATATATGGAAATGGGATAGATGTTGCCTGAGTGTAGGTGCGTGAAGCAATTCCAGAGTTCACAAACAAATATTTATGATGAATGGGCTTGATGTGATATGAATGCACAAATAACATCTTTGTTGGCAGAGCTCAGGATGACTCGCACTCACTCACATTGGGAGGACCACACAACCAGGATCATCCTTCAACAAACACTTCTCTGAGGGACTGGTCCCACGACTAATGGGCCGAGTTCACCCGCAATTCATTGGAATTATTGCTAACTTCAGTTGTCTTTAGACGGATTGGTGGCCAAGATTTTGAACGCTCCCCAAATGCGTTTCATGGCCCCAGTGGGTCCCGTCGCGATGAGCCGGTTTTACAGCGGAAGTTTCGTCATAGGTCATGTGGTCTCAGGAACAAGATAGAGGTAGAATACCCAGCATAATGATGTGCATAAGTTAAAAGCGACCATAAAATAAAATTATTACATCAGTTTTAATAACGAAATATGTCTTACTATTCATGCTGTTGCAATAAGGAGAGTTAATCTTACCACATCAGCAAATTTTAACATGTTTCTGATTTGCGTGGAGACTGCACACAGCTCTATGGAATATGAGAGCCTACAAACAACTGCCATATATATAATTTGTGCTGTTGTTAAATTAGTGAAGGATGAGGTTATAAGCCAATTTCAGGCACAATGGTAGAGAAAATAATAACAAAAGCATACTTAATCCAGGTTAACCAAGTCTATAAATATGGGTTTCGGAATATATAATGGTTTAATGAAAATCATACTAAAACAGTCCGTCTAAAATAGTTTTATTCTCACCACCAAGGTTATTTTGCATGAAAAAGCTGAGATAAAGAATTCAAATCCATTCTTATTAATATTAAAAGTTCCTTCGTGTACTTGTTTAGTTCATGTCTGGAATGTTTAGTTGAAGCAAGGATCGAGTTAGAAGTATCTAGAGCTGCTAGACGGGAGTACAAATTGTCGCTGTAAAACCGCTGGTGGGCAGTTTTATTTTTCTTCTTAGATAGAGCTGGTCAGATTCGCTACCTCAGCCCTAGAAGTACAACTGATCATGGGGTGGGGAAACAGGGAATGGGTCGGAGTAAATTTCGGAACATGTATTACGGACCCTTCACTGACACTGATGAACCCAAAATGTGGTTATATTTCAAGGCGCATGTTTATCTTCGCACACATTTACAAAAAATATGTGACAGTCATGCAAAAGTGCACAAATGGCACTTTTGCCATTTGGTCACAAATGGTCAGCGGTTTTACAGCGACAATTTGTACTCCCGTCTAGCAGCTCTAGATACTCCTAACTCGATCCTTGGTTCAACTAAACATTCCAGACATGAACTAAACAAATACATGAAGGAACTTTTAATATTAATAAGAATGGATTTGAATTCCTTATCTCAGCTTTTTCATGCAAAATAACCTTCTTGGTGGTGAGAATAAAACTATTTTAGATGGACTGTTTTAGTATGATTTTCATTAAACCATTATATATTCCAAAACCCATATTTATAGACTTGGTTAACAAGGATTAAGTATGCTTTTGTTATTATTTTCTCTACCATTGCACCTGAAGTTGGCTTATAACCTCATCCTTCGCTAATTTAACAACAGCACAAATTATATATATGGCAGTTGTTCATAGGCTCTCATATTCCATAGAGCTGTGTGCAGTCTCCACGCAAATCAGAAACATGTTAAAATTTGCTGGTTTCTTGGTGTAATCGCCTCAGAGAACTTGCTTGCTCCGGGGTGGATTTTAGGAAATTTGAAGTGATTTTCTTGCATTGAACGGGCTCATTGTGTCTAAAAAAGTTGTCCCTTTAACAAAAAGACCTTTGATTGTGCATTCAAAGCATTTACTGGCATAACCAGGCTTCAAATTTATACTCCTGTATCACCAAGTACTCCCAAATTTGCCAACTAGATTTCTGTTGCTTCTTGGTGAGTACTCCAGCACAAGGCTATAGAACACCTCTAGGCTCTGACGACCATGCTTTGTAGGCGCCACACTCTGTACACTTTGTACTGCCTTTCAAGGATGTGTAGTGACGTTGGCTGGTCAGCACGCTGGGGTCATGGAAACTGCTAGTTGTTCTCAGGTATGGACTTTGAGTGGTAGCACTCGACCAAGCAATGTTGTTCTTCATTTTCCCTTCTGGAGTACAAAATATTTCATTTAGTCTAGTCACAATCCTGGAGTACAAAATGTATTGGTATGCATGACACCAACAAACTCCAGTTTTTCCAACACTGGTGAGCAGCCTCCATGTAGATCAGAAAGCATATTACAATTTGCTGATATTATAAATTGAATTATACTTATATTCAGCAGCATCAATAGCAAACCCAATTTGGTTATTAAAATTGATGAGATAATTGCATTCTGTGGTAACCTTTAATTTGTACAGATCATCATGCTGAGTCTTCTCTCTTTATCTTCTTCCTTATACCACAGACCTGGGAGGAACTTTCCACTGTAAAACCGACCATTGCCGCATATCCAGCCATACTCAAACCTGGCACCTGGGCCTCGACTATTTCTGGTATCCACAGTAAACTTTTCACCGTGCAGAGAGGTCAAACCAGCTTCACTTAAATTCCAGATATTCGATAGGCAACTACCTTCCAATATTGATTTTGGTACTTATCCGCGATTAATGTACAAATTGGAACATTACAAAGAAGGCAAAACTTGCGCATCCGGCATGCAAAATCGCAGAAAATGCACGATTAAGGGCATCACATGTGCGCATTGATATTTGCATTTCTAACGTTCCACCCGGCTAGGAATATTCAGCATTCTCTTAATTGCCCACCAATTTTCAATACTCACGTGATATCCGGGTTGTGAACCGGCTCGCTCCCAACGGCAAATCTCGGAACAAGGCCCAACACAAGATTAGTGTGAAAAAACGGCTAAAGCCATGCGGACAAAAATCGCGTAGATCTGTCGTGACGTCATACATTCCTACCAAACTACTTTATCCCATACATTTCACATGTATTTGGGATAAGTGTCTGCGAAAATCTTGCTTCAAGAGTTCTCAAGTGAGTATTTCCGCAAGTTTCTATGCTTAGACTAGTCCGCATATAACCGTCAACCGGAACTGGATACAGGAACGGACTCACTCAACCGGTTTTGGGACGATTGTTGAGGGCCGAGATGCAAAATTGTTCCCCAACGTTAAAAAGCGGATCGCAATTGCTTAGCCTAAGACTTCAGCTGGAAATTAAAATAATATTCTTCGGAGACCCGTAGCATCGCCATGTTTTCCAGGGATCGATGTCGAGGCCTGCATATTACACAAATATCGTCTGGTGACGTCCCCAGTGAACATACCGAGAGAGGCCCGACATCCGCACGATGATTGGTCCTTCGTCGGGACGCTAGCGGCCCACTGTCGGCTGGGGAGCGGGATGTACGCCCATGCCGACATGCGGCCAATGCTCAGCCGACATGTAGCCGACGTGGAGATGATGTGTTGCTGTCGGGGCACCAGCGGCCCGCTGTTGGCTGGGGAGTGGAATGTCTGCCTATGCCGCCATGTAGCCGACGTTTCCACGCTATGCGGCCGATGGTCGCCTCTATTTTGCCAAATGCACCTGATCGCAACATCCGATTCTCAGAACAACTGTATTTTATCACGAGATGGCAGAGCAATTGTATTTTGTTATCAATCAAATGAGAGCCAGCCGTCCCCCACAGATACCTTCACACAGCCCAGCTCGTACAGCTCGGGGGAATTCTGAAGCCATTTTCATATAAGGTTCTCCGTTCCGCTGTTCGTTCTCCGTTAATATCAGCTTATCTCCGTTCCGTTGCGAGTCAAGCGCGGACATTAGCCGCCGGCCGTCGGGCGGCGAAATTAGCGCCGCCCATCGGCCAGCGGGGAGCTATAGGCAGAGCGGCCTGACATTGTCATAAATTCAGCAATACCAAGACGTCATGCAATACATGTTTTTATGTCCCAGCACTGCGTTGTAATGCCATGAATTCGGCGATCGTTGTGCTGAGTTGGGATAATTTTGTTCAAAAATTAGCTTCGAGATTTGGACCCCCAAAATATTGACGTCATTGATCCATTCACGAACTTTTAATGGGTTGCCGCGATACCAAGGGAAAAGGTTACGAATGTTTTTTTTTAATCGCAGCACTCCCATATAATATCATGAATTCGGCGACCATTAAGCTCCGTTGCGGTCATTATGTTGAAAAATTCGGTTCGGGATTTAGACCCTCAAAACAATGTCGTTATTGATCAGTCCATGAATTTATCCTTGACTTCCACAATATCAGGGAAACGGGCAACGAATCTTAAAAAATCGAAGCACTGCGTTATAATGTCTTGAATTATGCGAACGTTAAGCTTAGTTGCAATCATCCTGTTGAAAAATTCCCTTCGGGAATTGAACCTCCAAAATAATTATGTCATTGATCCATCGACGCATTTGTAACTGTTCACAGCGATATCAAGTAAGCGGGCCACGAATCTAAAAAAGTCGCAGCACTCCCTTATATTATAATGTATTCGGTCAGGTGCGAACATTACACTCAGTTGCGTTCAGGTTGTTCGTTATTTATTCGTTAAATTCGGTTCGTTATTTGGACCGCCAAAACGATGCCGTCATTCATGCGATCTGCAACATCAGTAGATTGATGACGCGCTACATTCAACCCAAAAAATTCCGACACCAATATTGGCGCAAGGACATCTGGAATTCGATACGCGAAAAGAAAAACATCTGTAGTTGATTACCTCAGTATGGCACTTTTACAAAAACGTATCAATTTGCTCTTATATTCGATAACTTGCGACCGAAGTGACGGTCCTAGTCGTGGGTTCCGCACCTACGCCTTCGTAATTGTTTGCCTCAATATAAGATAAAGGGGCAAGGAATTTTACAAAGTCGCAGCACTGTATTATAATTCCATGAATTCGTCAAACGATAAGCTCAGCTACGAGCATGAAATATTGTGTTCAGGATTTGGACCTCCTCCCCCCCCCCCAAAAAAAAAAGGCTGTCAGTGATCTGTGCACGAATTTTGAATTGTTTGCCACATTATCAAAACGACAGACAATGTCCACAATGTCCACAAATCGAAGAACTACGCTGTAATGCAACTTTGGCGTTAGAGACCAGTAGCATTCAGGGTGTGGTTCCGTACCCCGCCAGATCATGAATGGGGGGGGGGGCGGTCGGGGACGAGCCGCGGACCGCGGCCATTGCCGCCACGCGTATTGTACTGGAAGCAAAGATGATGAGGGTTAACAGCTTGCAATACATTGAGAGTTTCAGATAGTACATACATTTATAGAAAGTTGTTTGGACAAACTCTGGGAACGTTATAGGAGTTATTTAGCGCACTGGTGAGGAACATTTCATTTCATCAACATCATACGACGACCTTTCCTCGATGAATAGACAATACAGCCAAAAGTTACCTTGCTCTTGGTGTACATTCCGGTACAAGCCTTCGTCAAGCCAGAAATAAATATTGAATTCCATCTATCAGTCGAATTAGCATTGCCATACTGTATTATCTATGTCATGCCGTGCCTTGCTGAGTATAGGCTATTGATTCCGGAGACGCCTTAAATGATGCTACGTACAAGACATACATTTATACACCTTTGCTTACATTCGTCACACACGGCGGTACATACTGCAACATTATTTATCGGAAGCACTGAAGTGAACTAAAGTAAACTAATCATTTCAGGGGGTTTCATTCATGCCTTTCGCATCTCTCTGCTTTTCCTCGTAATGTAACTCTGCATTGCTACAAAGAACGAAAGAAAAAACACAATCCGGAAGCTACTGTTCGTCGCAATCTGTATACGCACATATCGTTCACGGAACATAACATATGATGATGATGAATTGGGGTTTAGGGGCCCGTCGACTGCCATGGTCATTTTGCGCCGATAACTGTGTTTACAGGCAATCTACTATGCACATACAGTAAACAGTAAGACATAATATTCAGGACGGCGATAAATAGCATGAAAACTTGCTTGTTGAAGGAAGGTAAAAATATTCCCAGACGACACGACCAGTCATCCTTTAGCAGCATACGCAGTGTCCCTGTTTCGTCCTAAAATATGTTGTCGTAGAGGTTCCAAGGATAAGCGCCTATTAAAACATGATAAACGGTAAGCTGGTCAGAACACCGTGGGCACAAAGGTCGGTCATCTCCGGTCAGTATATAGTTGTGTGTCGCGAAGGCATGCCCTATACTCAATCGACAGAGCGTTACTTCCTCTCGTCGCGAGGTCTGAAGTGAGGACTGTCATATTCCTAGTTCTGGTTTTATAACTCTCAGTTTACAACTTTGGGCTTGGGGTTCCAGGCACGTTGCCATCCAGATCATATATATGATAAAATGGAGGGATACATATCTCTTGGCGGAACAGGTAGGCGAATTTCACGGCCATTGCTGGTAGCGTGCTTGGCGGCCATATCGGCAGCTTCCTTTCCAGCCAGTCCAACGTGACTAGGGATCCAGCAGAATATGATATTTTTGTCGGGACCAATTAGTGATTTGACGATGCGAAGAATCATTTGGACAAGCCTGTTATCCGGGTTGAAATACTCCATTGTCAAAAGACAAGGAGAAGTCAATAAAAACCATGTAACTTGTGGACTGGTTATCCTGTATATAGTAAAGAGGTTGTTCAGCAGTAAAAGTCGACGCCTGCTTCGGTAAGCGGATATATCCCATACCGCGTCGACCGACGCACGCGCATCCCACTCCCGACGATGACTTGGAACCGTCTGTGTATATGCGAGAGAATTCACGGTACTGGTGTATTTTCTCCAACGCCAACATGTGAAATTCTTCGGAGTTGACACCCCCCTTCTTTGAGGAGGACAGAGCGAAGTCTGTCTGGACTGGGACAACATGCCAATGGGGGAGGCTCGGAGTGACAGCGTGTGCCACAGAACCTGGTTTGATATTGCAGTTACGAAATGTTGGGGCCATGCGTCCAGAAAAGGGTATGACACGCTGATTACTGAGTGGCGGCGATGGCCTTGCAAATATCCATTCATATGCTGGGTGCTTTCGGTTCTGTGGGACCTCACATGCGTATCTCGCTCCCAATAGTGTGCGGCGTAACGCAAGAGGAAGTTCATCAGTTTCAGCCATTAAGCTACCGACTGGTGAAGTACGGAAAGCTCCAGTGGCAATGTGAAGGGCTGTATTGTGGATTACATCCAGACGGCGTTTCGTTGTAGCACGCACCCCATCATATATAAAACATCCATAGTCGATTTTTGAGAGTGCGAGCGGTCGGTAGCTGGTTGGTTATCTGGGCTTACGGGCGTATCGACTGCGTTGGTCATGTAGCGCCCATGAGATCAGTACATAAGAGGCAATATAAATATGTATGCGCCATACGAGCCCATGGAGACAGTACTCATCACCTGCAGTCTCTTGGTGCATTTCTGCGAAGTTCTTTGATGTTGGTGCTGTACGTTGGTCGACGGTCCATCCATATACCTAGGAACTTGACAGCAGGTTTGAACGGAATATGGCACCCGTTGAGCATAATAATGGGGTCGGTGCAAGAGCGCCTGCGGCAGAAGTGCACAGCGATTGTTTTCGACGTGGACATGAAGCCTGTTTTATCACACCAAACCCGAACCTTCCGAACAGCCAGCTGGATTTGTCTCTCCACCGTGAGAACACAGCGCGAAGAACACCATACGGCGAAATCATCTACAAATAGCGCTTTGCCTCCAGAAATCAGTAGTGATGTAGCCACATCATTGATAGCACCGCAAACAATGCTACCCTTAATACGCTTCCCTGCGGGACTTCGTTAACCCGTCCCGTCTCGGGGGTCTTCAACCCCCCTCTTTAGGTTTTTCGCGGATAGCGGACGAACGGCGCACGGCAGCGCACCCAAATTTGGCATACCTTTTCCCACATCAATTTGACACGCTGATTCTAAATTTTTGGGTCAGGTCATCTAGGGTCAACAAGTTAGTCAAGATCAAGTGAGGTCACCCCCAAAAAAGTTCAACCAGTCGTCACGCTTTAACGGATACAGATATTTTAATGAAACTTTCAGCGTTTGCTTATCTTTACGGATGCAATAACACGTACCAGTTGAAATTTTCTTTTTTTTTCTCGTTTTTGACTACCTACAAATTTTGCGTATTTGTCAAATTGCAGTTAAAATACAGGATTCTGGCTAAGGTAAGCATTTTTTATTAGGGCAAGTTGACTTCGAACAACGTTCTCGGTCTGCTCAACCCATTGGAAAAGGAAAATTAAAGAAAACTTGAAAACTCAAAATTCTGAAATTACAAAAAAACAATTGTAAAACATTGGTTGGGAGGGAAAAAAAATTATGGCCCTGGTCCACTTCGCTGTCCTTTTCTCATTCAAAATATTTTTTTCACTTATCCCCAAAATGAACCCCCCAGAGTCAAAAACATAATGTAAGTCGTGAAAAGTCGTGAAAATCTAGCTCCCCTGGTGACGTCACTTTTGGGGAAAGTGTTTTGGAGGGTGTACGCGGACCCTGCTCGTTGGGTGCTTTCCGGTGACACCTCTTTCGTTTTCGTGCTATGCTTAGTTTGGATTTTAGAGGGGGTCTTGAACCGCCCCCACCCCACCCTCCCGAGACGGGTGGGAGGATTTGATCGGAAAGACGGCGCGGGTTAAGTTGTGGAAAAGTGCCAGAGACTGCGCGGCCTACTCTAACACGAAACGTTCTGGAAGCTAAAAAGTTGGTCAAGAAGAACCCCATGGAGCCTCTATGCAACTTCATCAGTACAACTTAACGCGATGTCGTGTCATATGCGCCATCAGTGTCGAAAAATATTGCAGCTGTATGTTCTCGCTTCATGGACCGAGAGTGTGCGATCAAGTCAAGTGTTTAATAGATGTTAAAATAGTTGTTAAACTATGACCATACTTGCTAAAGCATGGTCAATTGTGCTGCGGTGTCTTCGGAAGCCACTCTGTATCATAGTAAGCAAATTATAATGTTCTAAAAACCACATCAATCACAACGATGCAGGTATGTGAGATGGGCCGGTAGTGCAGTGGATCCTTCTCAGATTCATTTGGTTTCCATACAGGCACGACAATTGCCTCCCGCCACGAATATGGAAATGTGACTGATGCCCATATTTCATTAATGGCTTCCAAGAGTATTTCTCTAGCAGTCGCTGGTATATGCTTCATTATATAATTATACAGTGTGTCCGCGCCTTCTGCCACACTCTTCAGTGTGCTAATAGCTGCAGTTAATTCACAGACCGAAAATGGTACGTTGTAGTCGAGGATGTCTGAAGTGGAAAAGTCAAGGGGGCGCTCTTCACACCGAGCCTTATGTCGTAGAAATCGATCGTTACTAGTATTTTTTCGAACGCGCGGACAAAGCACATCCTATTTTGTCGGCCACTTCTTCTGGGTCAATGATATTTTGTCCGGCCATGTGTAAGACGGGAAGAGGAACTGGGGCGTGTTTTCTAGAGAAGCGCTTAATTCGAGAGCATACAGTTGACAAAGATGTGGAGCGATTTGATGTATTGACGTACGCCTTCCATGAGTTTCGTTTCGCCTCAGCGATGGTTCGTCTGGCGAGCGCTCGTGCTTTGTGAAAAGCTATTAGATTGTACGTGCAACTATTTGTATTAAATGTACGAAACGCCCTCTTCCTAGCACGGACTGCCTCTCGACACTTATCAAATCTATATGGGACTGGTACTCTAATTGACGTTCCCGATGATCGTAAGATGTGCCACCGAGCACTCTCCAGAGTCGCCGCAGTGAATTCCTCCAAAGGCATAATTGATTCAACCGAGTTGTCGCTGAGTGTCCTTTCAAGATTCGATTGGAAGCCCTTCCAGTCGGCTCGGTGAAGTAGCCACCTTGAGGGTCGTCCGCCTACTGAAACATATCTAATGAAATGGGCGTAAACAGGGAAATGGTCACTGTTGTGTGGATCATCGTCTGCAGACCATTCTAAGAAAGGTGCAATTTCTGGACTGCAGAGGGTGAAATCGAGTACTGAGGTTTGTCCAGTCGGTAATGTAGAAAGTGTTGGTGTTTCCGGGTTAAGAATGCAGAGAGGAAAATCGCTTATGAACCTCTTCATTGCACCCTCGGCTAGAAATCATGGTTGAGCCCCAAAGAGAGTGGTGAGCATTGAAATCGTCACACCATTGCCGGTGTCGTAAGTTGAGCCACAGTTTCAGAAAGATCAGAAAGTGGAAACAGTCTACCCGGTGGTAGGTATATGCTGCATATAGAAACGGCGCGGTGGTTTATTACTATACGAACAGCAATGCACTGAATATTTGAAGAGAGAGATGCATGTATGAATGGGACAGAGTTGTGCGCAGCAATAAGCACACTGCCATGTGACACAGTGCTAGACGGTTCATCTTTTCGTAAAACGGAAGGAACAAAGGGCCATAAAAAATGTTCACTGAATGATTGAAAGGTCTAGACTGGGATGCTCAAGGAGTTGGGAAGGGGTCCCTATGAAAAGAACACGGCTCGCTGATATCCAAAGAGAGTTCCTCAGGAATAGTGACGAGGATAAATACTGAGAGGTAGTCTTAGAGGTAGACTGCCCCTGCTCGCCAAAAATATTGCTGAGGACAGGGGAGGTCTCCTGAGAGCTAGAGCAGACCTGATTGTGTTTACCATGAGGTTTGGGAGGAACAATGAGTGATGAACTGAGCCATCTAAGAGTCCAGAACAGTTCAGAGAGCTGGCGATGATTGCTATCGCAAACATTGTGAGGCCTATTTCGGAGCTGCGTGATTCTCTTCAAGGCTAAACAGATTTGTCGACGAATGGGGATGGCCCATGCAAGTTGAAAAGAGCTCCTTACATATGAATAGGTTCCCTGAGAGCCAGAGAGGACTTCGATGGAGGATTGGACTTCGATGTTACTGAAATTTAGGATGGGCAGCTGAGGGATCAGGGCCTCCAGAGTGTCAATAGGGGCTTTGAGAATTGGCCATGGGTGCGAAGAATACTGAGGGCCGGCCTCAGACATGAGATATCCTTGAGAGCCATAAGTGCTGTTAAGAACTGGGAAGATCACCCACGGCCATCTCAGAGGTGGTAGCTGCCCTTGTGGACAGTCGTCTTGGTGGTGACGACCGCCCAAGCGGGCACAGCTGTCCCAGTGGCCTTAGTGGCCACAGCTCCCACAGCAGCTACTGTCGCTCCAGCTATGGCGAAACAGGCATCCCAACGACAGTTATTATCACGGCCGCTCTAGTGATGGTATTTGCTTTCCCTTGTAATCTGGTGACAGTTATGTGGAGAGAAAAAACTTCCAGGATGCTGTGTGTTGGGCATTGTTGGTCATGAATGTTGCGAGTCGTTGCCCGTCTCCAAATCTTGTTCTTATTTCTCCACCGGTATTCACCGGTCTTCATTTTGAGGGAGCATATCGCTGTTGAAAAGGCGCGACAATGTGGGCCCATCCCTATCATGACCCCCCCCCCCCATTAAATTATGTCCGAACGTCGCGGGTAACAGAAAGAAACAATTGTGTCTACGAAGATGATCACTCGTATTTTACTCGAGCCGATTACATAAATGCCTTCATTAAATGGGTGTTAATGTTTCTTGATTTTGTCGTAATAGGTTTCATTTTCTTGGTTATTGTCGGCAATGAAACGTGTTTTTTCTTCTAACCTGTCTCTATCGGACTGTTGTACCTCGAGGTACAGGTGTCGCATTAGCGTCACGTGTGCCCTGGCCAGTAAGATGTGAAAGCTTGCTAAGCGTGTGTTGCGTGATTGTGTCAAAAGCGGTGTTGCTGAATCCATTATTGATTAACATTTGACGAACCCTTTGTGATTCAAGTTGCACACGCGACCAAGTAGAACAGTGGATTAAAGCTCGTTGGACATATCACGTAATTACGCTAGGTTTGTAACCAGCATTACAGTCTCCGGCGCCATTCATGCATCGACCTAAGTTTGTTGACTTCACATAAACATCGGTCAGAAACGAACCGCCATTACCGTCGACGAGGAAGTCAAGGAATGGAAGCCTGTTGCTGACAACAGGCTCCGTGTTGAATTTGAGCCCTGACTCAGCTTCCAACATAACATTCTAGGTTGATGTATGAATGGCGCCGGAGACTGTATGGATGGTTACAAACATAGGGTAATTTGGTCATACGTCCGACGAGCTACAACCCACTGTTGTACTTGGTCGCGCATGAATCCTGAGTTACAAAGGAAGTGTCAAATGCCGGTAAAAACTGAATACCGGATCACCGTTTTCGACACAATCACGAAAAACATTGCTTAGCAAGCTTTCACATCTTACTGGCCATGGCACACGTGACACTGCTAATGTCATCATCATCTTCTATAAAGAACACATCACACCCCCTTGTAGGAAAGATGAGAAGGCCATTCGCGATATAGTCATGAAGAACACCATACCTGCACAACCAGGCCACAACATTTGTCTCTTCGTCTACCACAAAACATCTAAAACGTCATCTCTTATCATGCGCAAAGACAGTTTCAAACCTACAACACTGAAACAGACCGATGTAGTATACCGCTTCAGATGTACCACCAGGGGCCGTATAACCCGTAATGCCTGCTACATTGGTCATACAGCCACTACACTCAGCCGCCGCCTCACCATGCATCTCCAGGATGGTGGCCCCAATAACCACCTCCGAGAACACGAGTGCGGCTCACCAGAGCCATGCTGACAGATGATACTTCCGTCATTTTACACTGTCATGACAAAGGGCGGCTGGTGGCGGCTGAGACAATCTACATCAGAGACACCACACCCATTATCAACGCACAAAACAAGACATGCACACACCTGGGTCTGTATGACAAATCTTTAACCCTATAATGGTGCGTCAAAAGTGTGCTCGAAGTCCTATCAATTTCGGAATCTTAACCCATGAAGTGCCGAGAGACATAATATTTGTGAAACGTGTGATAATTCTTCATCGTGTATCTGCTTTAGGCTGTCTGCGTGACCAGTGATTTGCTTAATTAATTATTGAAGATGATCAATGTTCACTGAAACGTCGAAAATACAAACATAATGCAACGAATCACATATTATGTCGGCCTATGAGTGAATTTGTAATATTTTCCTCCTCTTCACAATTGCTTTCTTCGATAGCCTTTTGCACATCTCCAACGAACAGCGAAAATTCATCCGAAAACTAGAAGATATGCATACAAAGAAGATAAACGCAGACACCGGTGTCGTCTTTAACAATGTATGGATGCGTCAAATTTGAAAACCTGCTTCCGAAATATTCCGATGGATATATATATATATATATATATACATATATGCATACATATATGCATACATATATGCATATATATATATATATATATATATATATATATATATATATATATATATATATATATATATATATATACATACATATATGTATAATGCATGCAAGGGATCTTCGAAAATAAGGTCACCGAAATTCGATAGATTTCGGAAAAAGTTGAGGGAAGAGAGCCCAGATGGTACAGGGTCCCTTTGCAGATGTTCGCCCAATCCCCACTCCGTGGACCAAGTGCTACACAATGCTCGCTACACCAGCAACAAACACCAATTGCTTCTAAATTCATGTCATGGAGTAAGTTTATATGCGTAGTTAAGTACTCATAAGTGAGTTGTTTTAATTATCTTATCATGCATAGCTACACAAATCTGCTGCATAATATTGATTTAGTTGGTGTGATTGCTTCTTATTGGAGCCATCTGTTGGATCCAACTGCAGGAACCGTCAGCTGTGGAAGGATCGCTGTTTTAGAACGTTGTTTCTGACTGAATATGATGCGATTCGTCCAAAGTCCTTTATTCAACATTAAATTCAGCATAATACGATTCGCTTCTTGCTACGACCTTCGTCGGGGATCGTGTGAGTGGCACCACCCTCCAATCTGGAGTGGCTGACACGGTGAACGTCTGCTTACTCAGCGGGCGTTGGGCACCTCTGGAAGCTCCAAGTTAGCTCGCAAATTTGCAGAAGTTGAATGACTTTAACATTGGGAGAATGTGGAGAACCATGGTGATTTTACGACTGCAATTCGACTTCAAATTTACCCATCCACTGGTCCCGTATAAAAGTACAATTACAACGCCTTTTTCTTGTCCTCAATGACATTTGCTTCACATCCATACTCCAAAATTCATAGGTACTTCGAACAAGGTGCTTAGTATGGCGTAGAAAACAGGCAAAAAGGTGGGAAAGGGGACAAAGCCTATTTTGACGTCAATTCTAACAACGTGAGTTTCAAAGGTTCAGTCAGGACTTATGAAGGGCGACCAACTTAAAGATGATGAAACAGAGATAGCTTTTCTGGTGTTGGATGTTGAACATCTCAAAATATCTTGTTTGATCTATTGTATTTGCGATTACTCAGGTGGATGGGGTCAGGCCTTCTTGGCTGCGCCTGTGACTGAAGCAATGGCTCAGGGCAGATAAATATAACAAGTGTCATTAATAAGCATGAGAAAAGTGCAGGGGATATGAACCCCTAATATCTCAACGCCCTCCCGCTTGTTTCTACGCTTATGGTGTTCAGCTCAGAATCCGAAAGCTCGCTCCCTTCATCCTTCTTCAAACTCTTCAATCGGTCTTAAGATGGTGAATTCCGAACTGTCGACCGTAAGGCTGAAATATCCTCCAATGATGTCAATATGGAATCAATATTTGGCAGCAATTATCTTTCTTGCGGTGCTCTGTTGAGTTGACACATTGGGGTGTTTTTGGGAACCTTGGAATTAGGTCAGCGTTGGTTTGTAGCGGTTCTTGTTTTGTGGGTTTGTTTTCGTGTGGTGGTTTGCTGGTTTGATGTGGAAATGAGAGAGTTGATAGGTCGAAGATGTTGATATTAATGCTGCGTAGCGTCTTGTCGACACGTGCCGGATTCTTCTGTGACGTATGTGTGTTCTTTCGGTAAGGAGTTATGTTAAACGTTGCGCAAATCCCCATGGTCTCGATTGCGTCAGGGAAGAGGGACCAGTGGAATTTGAAGTTCCTTTCACATGCTAGCATTGTACGATTACATTTGGGTTATTAGGTTATTTTTTTCATCTAGGTAATGGTTTGGGTAATTGCTCAATGACATTTGTGGATACTTGTAAATTCAGTAAATTCTTGACCCGCCTACAATGTTTGGTAAATTTTCAGTTGATTTTAATTTTGAATGTCCTGGAGCATGTTTTTGAATGCATTGTTTATGAATGTGTTGAGCATGATGTGACCACTAATTTCCTCTGCAAGAGCAAATTTTCAGTCGGGAGGAAAAATATTACCTTACAAGGTGCATGGGCTCAGGTAATATAGCATAAAAGGTAATGTTTAAAATAATAAATAAAGATATAACATATCTAAGCTTAGCCTAACCTTTTATGCAAGAAAGAAAATTCTTTTTTTAATTGAAAATTTCTTAGCAATCTTGTTCTTGAACATTTTCGAATGAAAAACCTGCCATTACCTAACATGACCAAAGCTAGGTGGAACTGTTTTTGAAGGTAAAATCATGATAAAAAATTATTATTTTGTTTCTGCCTCGCAAGAAGCATAGGCTAACCTAAAATAACCAAGCATAACCCCAAATAGGTAAAATATGTGTAAAATGTCTCATGGGTACCTTAAACTGAAATAATACCCAAAGTTCATTAACATGATTAAGATGATATGATCACTCATTTCCCATGCAAATGCTTACTTTTCCATTGCCAAGCAACTAACATCAAAAGTGGCTTGGAGGTGGGTAATGGCATACATTTTTTTTAATGTAGCATTACCTTGTATATAACATTACAAATGTGAAGTAATTCTGTCTATCATCCATTTTAAGCTCCAAAAAGTTTCAAAACATATTTGGAATTTTTAAAAACAATTGTATATGTTTTGATTTCTTTAAATATAAAGGCTTAGTCCAGCCTGACAGCCTGTGGACCAAAAATGTCTTGCATTTGCATTGCACTTTCAGGTGGTTTTTATTTCTGGCAATTTAATTGTTCAATGCAGTGTTTATTAATGTGATTAGTATGTGGCTCTGCCACTCCATAACTATACATCTCTGCAAGTGCATGTTTTGCAGTTGGCAGGCAAAAGATGAGAGTTCTTTAACTTGAGGTTCCTGAATTATTTACACTAGAAAAGATGCCTGGTGTTTGTTAACATAGCATGAAAATCAAGTTGGAAAAACCTTTAGCATAAGGTTGCATAACCAATCTAAGCCTAACCTTCCATGTGATAATATTATTATAACAAGAAAATTTTGAAACCAGGATCATTTGAATAAAAATGAAACAAATTAATAGCAAAATTGTGAAAATAAAAGACATAAAGACATAAAGACATAAAAGATTAGTGCAACTCTGAGCCACAAGGGCCCTTCTTGGTTGCACTCTGTACACTGAACCAGTTACACTGAACCAAAATGTTTCTAACTTAAGCAGAAAGCCTGGCCTAGCCAAACCTAACCATTGTTTGCTTCATGGGGATAAAATATGTGCAAAACATGTTTTGTGGATACCTTGAAGTACAGTATTGCCCCAATAAAACAGTTTCAACATTTGTTTTGAAATTTTGTAATGTAATATAATAAGAACTTAAAAGCCAAACCTAACTCCTTCACCTGCCTTTTTAATGTAAAATATGTGCAACACTTCTTGATACGTCTTGAGTGTATTTGATATTAATTTCTTCTGGAAATTGCAACATTACAAGATACAAGAACAATCAATAAATAACCAGTTCATCCAAAAATATCAATTGAATTGATCAAGTTTAATTTGAATTCAATTCAATTTAATCAAATCAAATTCATTGAAATTGCTCCAAAAAAAAAGGAAAAACATTTTCCCATATAGAAGTGTTATTTCCTTCCTCCATAACAAAATATTGCAAGTGTGTGGTGCAATATGTGGTTTGGGTTAGGCTTCAGCAATATTCTGCATATAATGTAAAATCATGCAAAATTGCAAAATAGCATGACTGTGATAATTTATGTCACTAAAGGAGTTGGGTTCATCAACTGTGTTGATGCTAATTTGTTCTGGTGTCTAGCAGCTCATAATTGCTAACTGACTTATGTAAGCAAATATGGTTGAGAACCTGGTTAGTGGTTGCCATGTAGAGATAATGATGCTGAGGTGCATGCAAGTTACAAAGTCAGTTGAGTATCTTCAACAACAAACTGGTACCCATCTTTTGCTTATGATCAAAATTGGTTGAAGCTTCCTAAAGCCCAAATAACTAGTACCTATCTTTGGAACAAATTTGTTGATAAAATAGAGCCACAATAATCTGTGTAGGAGAATTACATGGAATGGAATAATTTATGTTCTATGTCTACTTTCTATTATTTTTGGTTGTAATGCAGTGGTATAATTGTAGCATCCATTGCAATGTAATGTAAGCCAGTGCATGTATGGAAGAAGCACCTAGACCAACTTTTGGTTAGCAACATATTTTTTTTTGCTGGTGTGGTTTGGATGTGATTTGAATGAATCTGATATTTGTTTTTGGGAAATAATAATCTCATAGATATAAGCAATTTAAGCTGAAGTACTTATGAGTAGTCATTTCTTTATGAAAAACAAAAATTACTCAAATATATCTGAATATCTATATGCATGACAAATGCAGTTGATGCACCCAAGATCCCCCTTAATAAAATAGACATTTCTGTAATGCTCATGCATGTTATCCCCCTGAATAAAATTGGGAAATGAAAATGGGTTTTGGGTGGGGTACTATATGATGATGAATAATGTAGAGTTGCAAAAAATCAAGGATAACTTAATGTAACCTACTGGTATTGGCTCAGTGTATCCATGTTAATTTTTGCTTGGGCATCAGATATAAATAAAAAGCCTCTAATTTAGCCATCAAAGATGTAACTGAAAGTGAATGCTACATATCCATCTTGTATGGTACTGTATGGTACAGTTATGGACCTGTGCACTTCTGACTAAGAAGACAATGTATTGTTTCTTGATACTTTCCACATAAATTGCCAAAATTTGGCACACTATTGAATCAACTAAAACCCAATGATTTTTTATTTCCTATTATCATTAAATCACCAAATTTGCCAGCATTTTCTGCTGTGTTGATGTTGATTGGAGTGATTTTAAATAGTGAATATCATGCTTAAATATAATTTCCCAAATACAATTGAGAGGAATAATTGCTAGGTAAGTTTCAACAAGTGAAGTCCATACATGCTTTTCCTGATTTATACTCAGGAGCTTCTATATAAATACTACTTTTTCTGTACAGGTACCCATGAAACATGGTTTTGTGAAGAGTAGTAAATGTGAAGAACACTGCATTGAATTTGTTATATGAAGTAAATATTCTACAGAAAAATGAACAACTCAAGTAACAACAAGTATTGAAATTGCTGTTTAGGTTTCTGTGCCACCAATACCAAGAAAGGATGTAAATGTACCTGCTTTTTTGCATGTAATGTGAGAAAACGTTAATGTGGGCAAGAAATGTAATATCCAGCTAAGGTTATATATGGTAAGGCATGAATGGCATAACCCACATACCTACATAGCTTTTCTTCCCCTTAGGATTTTGGGTTGTGACAATGGTAAAGCAATGCATGTGTGGGGATTATGTGCTGTTCTTCCCTTGTAGCCTTGATGGAGAACACTGAAGTTTCATTTCCTTTATCAGGCAGAGCAAATTGTGAGTGTTCCAGAGGCATGATAATCATATCCAATATTTCTTTGTCAACATTACTTTTCCAATATGATCATAAAGCATATGTACCACATATGCCTTTCCTCCCTTGCAATGTGCACTTGCTCATGGAAACTGACAAATGCTGGCACATAACTTTTTTGGCATGCTTGTTTTCAAAATTACAGCACCACAGGATATAATGTGTTAGACTTGAGCAAAGTGAATACCAGTGTCCCTTAGGCATTGTTTTCGTGGAAAGGCAAGCAACAACATTATAGTAACACCCAGTTCATTGGTGATTTTTGGTATAGGAATACTGACAAAAACATTTGGGAGGACATGTTGGCTGCTGTTCCATTTCAATTTGATTGTAAGTATTTCCATGTTCAGACATGCATAGGTAATATTTATTTCAAAAATAGTATAGGGATATTCTGAAAAGATTCCTCCTTTTTATCTCAGATATTCTGGTACTTTGATCTGAGTTGTCTAACTGATGATGATGGTAAAACAACGTATGTGAGATTCCGTTTTGCCCTCATTGGACACCATGCCAAGGAAAAACACACATGTTTATGTGCTTTAATAACTGACTTTTTCATGTATTTCACAAGTACAAAATCGCGCACGTGCCACATTTGCACTGTCACCTTCAATGTAAATACACACGTCTTTTTGCCTTGCCCAAATAGCATGCTCTCCATGACTACTGGAAGGGTGAAAACCTTTCTGAATATGTCACGAATTATCTCATACTTGTCTATGAAGCCCAGATAAGTTCACTCATAACAAACCTTCAAACGAGATGAACAAACGCGCGAGGCTATGTTGCAACCAAGCAGCAAACATTGATGGGGGAAGAGCAAACACAGTTCTCCTCGTTGTTTGTTTCTTTATTGGGTGGTTCACGACTCACCTTATGCACATTCACGGCTGATGGCGCCTCCCACACTGCTTTGCCGGTGGACCGCGGGATTGGGAAATGTCCCGAGCGGCGCTAGTGTCGAACCCCGGACCTTTGGTACCCAGAGCCCGGCACCTTAACCACACGGCCACCACCGCGCCCACAGCTCCGCTGGCGACGCGTGACGCGACACTGACCCGTCTGTGCGTCTCCGTGCGGCAGCGCCGGCTGACGGGCGATGCTGACGACGCAGCCGGCCGACATGCTGGACACGACGCGCGACCACCTGGTGTGGCCGGGCACGGCCGTCGGCGCCACCGACGTGCGGCCGCTCTTCATCAAAAACACGTCGGACACCGAGTCGATGAGCCTGGCGCTCGACATCGCCGACGGCTCCTTCTTCAAGGTAATGGGCGCAAAGTGGCCGACGCAGGGGACGAGTAGTCTGGGGGAAGTTGCCCGTCTCACAATCGAAAGGTTGTAGGCTCGAGTCTCACCTGTCGCTACTCTTCGCCCGCGACCAATCGGCGTGAGCGATTGGCAACGCTACATGACTCAACGGTCGATGTGTCTTAAAACCAATAACCAACCAAAGTGACCAACGTGGTCGACGCACCCTGAAACACGACTCCAACACTGCTGCCTTCTCCCAGGTGTATGTCATGCGAGCTATAAGCCATCCAGGGCTAATTTGTAGATTGATTCAGGGTGCGTTTGTTCTCGGCCCAGTCTCGTTGTTGGGTTATCCTTGTCTTTTTATTTGCATTTTGCGTGCCCTAAGCCCGCGGTGGCCAAGCAGCATATGGTCCAACTGTATGACCTCGCCCCACGACTTTTGTGGTGATCATACAATTCACTTATCCCCAATGCCCTCTGCACCGCTAACCGGTATCGACCGACACAATGTCAGTCTGTCACTGGTATCAACTAACATGTTTGTCTGCCACTGGTATCAACTAACATGTTTGTCTGTCACTGGTATCAACTAACATGTTTGTCTGCCACTGGTATCAACTAACAGTGTCAGTCCATCACTGGCATTGACTAACCATGTCAGTCTGCCACCAGTATCGACGAACAATGTCAGTCTGCCACCAGTATGAACTAGCAATGTCAGTCTGCCACTGGTATTGACTAACAATCTCAGTCCATCACTGGAATCAACTAACAATGTTAGTCTGTCACTGGTCGGCGTGACACCCACAAACGCACGTGACCCACTATTTTTGCCACTGTGTTGGCAGGTTGCAGGTGCTCGGTTTTTATCAGGTAGTTTATGCCATTCAATTGGTGTTCCATGTTTCACAGGATTTTTAAATGCCACGCTTTCTTGGAAATGGCCCACTTGTTTTGTAGAAGTCTGACGGAGATAAGCCCTAGGCGGACTTTCTCGTTTAGCATTGCCCTGAATTTTTTTTAAAGTGGATGGCGTGAGAGTGATGTTGAAAGGCCAACTGATAGTGTTAGCATGCAAATGTATATGGATATTTCCCATTCATGAGTTACTTCCTATGACTGTTGTTTGTTTTACGATTGTGGCAATGGTGTCAGTTGTGCACCAGCGGCCTTCATAATTTCGGTTCACTGCATTCTAGCGCATATCGTCGCTCCCAGAAATACTCTTGGAAATCCTTGAAATATTGGAAATTGATAAATATGCACTCTCAAAATATGTTCCCTCCTGTATTTCTTCAAGGCATTGTCATCAGCCATTGTTGTGTAGAAGTGTGTATCTGTTATCATCCCCCTCACTGTATGTACTTTCCCCACCATTGATCAGCCCGTACACAGCAGTGTGGCTATCTTGGGTTCCGTGGCAGGCACATGTCGGCGCTGACTCTCGGTGGTGTTGATAGCCACGTGTTCCGCTGTGTCCGCGGCTCGTCGCGACTCGGCCAGGTGGCGAGCAAACCGTGACAACCCGCCTCCCCTCCCTCCCCCGGCCAGCGCAGGCCGACGTGCTGGTCAGGAACTCACCCCCCCCGCCCACCCCCTCCTGCAACCAAGGGTGACGTGCCGATCATGGGATATCCCACCATCCGGCGCCCCCAACAAAGCCCAACGTGCTGCAGTGTCCTGAAGTTCAGATGTTATGTGGAAAACTACACCTTTCAGGAAGTTGTTCTGGCATCCAGGGGATAGAGTCTTTACTTCCAGAATTGATTTGCATTGAACTTCACAGCATGCAGCTGTATGAAATGTTACTGTTTTCACTGTACCCAACCCCTGCCGTCTGTGGAAGCATAATCGAGCCAGCAGATGCGTGTTCATCTTTCAATATCATCCTCGGTCCACACTTCTTCCTATCTTATTGCCCAACTGTTTCGACGTCATCAGCAGCTTTCGTGTATTCGCCTGGCACCCTCCACTCTACAAAAAGCACATTCCTGGACAATGACTTGCTGACCAGATGTTATCCCGCCACTCAACAGTTTCCCCCTCCCCCTCCCCCGCCGAGGTTGATGTGTTGATCGATGGCTGACTTCTAGGTGACGTGTGTGGGTGTGTGTGCTGCTGTGTCGAGTTGCCCCGGGGGGAGTGTGATTTGTCCCTGGTGAGTATTGCCGCAAAACTCTTGCCGACCGTCGAGCTCATCTCCACAACAGCCACCCGGGCCAGCGCTGGTGCAATGCCGTGGCAGTGATACATTATTCGTGAAATAGGGTGGAATATACCACATCCTGAACACTGAAGAGACATCCTTCCCAATGCAGTATCGATATCGTGGTTCTTGATGGGTGTATATGAAGGTGATACATAAACATCTCGTACCTAACGCAATTTTAGGTTAAAGAGATTATCCATGATATGGTCTACTGTGGTGATTGTTTTACGACACGTCGACCGTTGAGTTGCAAATCCCTCACGCCGATTGGTCGCGGGGGAAGTGTAGCGTCAAGTGAAACTCGAACCCACAGTCTCGATTGTGAGGCGAGCAACATACCCCTAGACTACTTGTCCCCTGGTCTATTGTTCAATATAATTTGCTGATAGTATTGCATTCTTATCGTTGTCATCAGTTGATGACACTTATGTTCACATAAGTGTCACTATATTAGGTGTTTCACAAGATAAACGAAATAGATCCATATATGAGCACAATATGGGCTCAGAACTGAGTTTGAACGACTTAATTGATATTCTAAACGACACCGTTTCGATTGGGAAGGTCGGCATTTTACTGGAATCGTTTCAACATCCTACACCTAACGAAAAGTCGTCATTTAACCCCGTGCCGCGGTGCCGTCCCGCGTGCCAACTACCTGTGCGACGCCTGCCAGCTGCCATCCGCCAATGCGACCGGTGGGCGTGTTCCAGTTTGAGACGGTGCCGAAGCCGACCTCGTCGTTCGAGATCCAGATGCCGCCGCGCACCGAGCGCAACGTCAACGTGCTGTTCTCGCCCACCGAGCCGCTGTCGTACGCCGACTCGGTGGTGATCCGGCCCACCACGCAGCGCCGCGTGCTCAACAGCGCCGTGGTGAGGCGGCCGCTGTCCGGCGCTCCGGTCTGTTGTCCTGTCTGTTCGGTCTGTTGTCCGGTCGGCCGTCCTGTCGGCCGTACGGTCGGCCGTACGGTCTGTTGTGCGGTCTGTTGTCCGGTCTGTTGTCCTGTCGGCCGTACGGTCTGTTGTCCGGTCTGTTGTCCGGTCGGCCGTACGGTCTGTTGTCCGGTCGGTCGTACGGTCTGTTGTCCGGTCGGCCGTACGGTCTGTTGTCCGGTCGGCCGTAGGGTCTGTTGTTCGGTCCGCCGTACGGTCTGTTGTGCGGTCTGTTGTCCGGTTTTCCGTACGATCTATTGTTCGGTCGGCCGTACGGTCTGTTGTGTGCACATTTCCCGACACACTGTCCATTTCTGACTGTGTAGCCAGCTGTCTGGTTGGCCGTCCGCTCGTTTGTTTGTACCTTGTACACTGTATGGGCCCGATTGTGTGGCCTGGTGTCTGGACCCGTCTCCGCCCTGCTGCCCGGTCCGTTGTCTGGGTCGTTGTCCGGCACACTGCCCGGTCCGTTGTCTGGGTCGTTGTCCGGCACACTGCCCGGTCCGTTGTCTGGGCCGTTGTCCGCCACACTGCCCGGTCCGTTGTCTGGGTCGTTGTCCGCCACACTGCCCGGTCCGTTGTCTGGGTCGTTGTCCGGCACACTGCCCGGTCCGTTGTCTGGGTCGTTGTCCGCCACACCGCCCAGTCCGTTGTCTGGGTCGTTGTCCGCCACGCTGCCCGGTCCGTTGTCTGGGTCATTGTCCGCCACACTGCCCGGTCCGTTGTCTGGGTCGTTGTCCGCCACGCTGCCCGGTCCGTTGTCTGGGTCGTTGTCCGCCACACTGCCCGGTCCGTTGTCTGGGTCGTTGTCCGCCACACTGCCCAGTCCGTTGTCTGGGTCATTGTCCGCCACACTGCCCGGTCCGTTGTCTGGGTCGTTGTCCGCCACGCTGCCCGGTCCGTTGTCTGGGTCGTTGTCCGCCACACTGCCCAGTCCGTTGTCTGGGTCGTTGTCCGCCACACTGCCCAGTCCGTTGTCTGGGCCGTTATCCGGTACACTGCCAATTTATCATACCATGTTGTCTACTGTCCATACTGTCCAGGTCGCTGGTCAGCTTTCGTCCGATGCTCTTGCCCGAGCGGTGGTTGGTGGTCTGTGGACTATTGGGTTCCGCTTCAGGTCCATCGCCAGACACCGCGTGCTCAGCGGTCCCCCGTCCTCTGTCGTGACGTGGCTGCCGGCAATTGCACCGTTAATCGTGCTGGCATGGCATCGTGATTTTTCCAAATTCTCATCCAAACATGCTCCCGTACAGCTTTTGCAATGTTTGTTTTATAACTGGTTTTGTCGCTGCACTTGTCATGCTTCACACCTTGTGTACTTGGCCGGCCGTCGGTCAGATGGTGACTTCACCGCGTGACCTGTGTGTCCTGGGGACAGATCTCATGCTTCACACCTTGTGTACTTGGCGACCGTCGGTCACGTGGTGACTTCACCACGTGACCTGTGTGTCCCAGGGACAGGTCTCATGCTTCACACCTTGTGGATTTTGCCGACTGTCCACCTGGCGAGAGACAGCCGGTCGATCAGAAACTATATTTATATGGAAGTGGCATTAATGATGAAAAATTGCCTTGGGCATTTTGCCCTCAGCCGCGGCAACTGCTGAAGTTATAGGTCAGTCATGAATTGAGTTAAAACTGCATTGTGTTCTCCAGACCAGATGAAATTGTGACATGATAGTAACGGGTGATTATTTGAAAT
Organism: Imbricaverruca yamaguchii; assembly: GCA_034440575.1. Taxonomy (NCBI): domain Eukaryota; kingdom Metazoa; phylum Arthropoda; class Thecostraca; family Neoverrucidae; genus Imbricaverruca; species Imbricaverruca yamaguchii. Next base: position 1,522,461 of record JAOTOL010001631.1, on the reverse strand, counting down.
CCTGGATTAAATGTGTATACTTCAAGCCAGAATATGGATGGGATGAATAATCCTGCATAAGGTGATAGGCAATTTAACCGTCCGTGCCCCTGTCTATTTTGGCTATGTTGGGGTATAGTTAATTCCACTGTGCAATATTGCGACGCTCGCATGTGTAGAAGTTCGCGAGCGTGTTCTGCATGCACGTGATAGCGATTGATGGGAAGTTATACCGGAGAAAGTCTGTCAGGATAGCTTTATCTCTGTTTTTGGCTCCTAAGTACTTCGATAAAGACTTTGTTCCGTGAACCAACCTTGCCACAGCTAAACTCTTCGAGGAGTTAAAAAAATCAGCTACGTGAACATGTCAGACAGCTCAGGCAAGCGTCCTCAGATCCGGTCAGTAGAGGACATGTGCGGTATTCTGACGCAACCGGTGTGCAAGGGCGACTGGCAGGCCAACCGATCTGCGCTCCAAATGATCTCGCAGATACTGATCATAAGATCTCCGGACATGGGGGTGCAGGCGACCTGGTGCAGCCTTGCTAACACTAACGCATATCCAACCAACCGGCCCGGTGTGACCCTGGTGTGACCTGATGTAGCGGTGCGAACATCAACGCAGATACAGCCAGCCGACCTGGTGCAGTCATGCTAACACTAAGGCAGATCCAGCCAGCTGACCTGGAGCGGTCCCACTGACCCTGCGGGGCGGGGTCGGCCAGTCCACCTGGTGTATCCCTGGTCGACTCCTCCTCCGCGGTCCCACTGACCCTGCGGGGCGGGGTCGGCCAGTCCACCTGGTGTATCCCTGGCCGACTCCTCCGCAGCAGCAGGTCCCGCCCCGACTGACCGTGTGTGTCGTCTCAAACGACTCGTCGTGTGTCGCCTCAAATGATGTAGTCGTGTGTAGTCTCAAATGATGTAGTCGTGTGTAGTTTCAAATGATGTCGTGTGTAGTCTCAAACGATGTCGTTGTGTGTAGTCTCAAACGATGTCGTTGTGTGTAGTCTCAAATGATGTCGTTGTGTGTAGTCTCAAATTACTCGTCGTGTGTAGTCTCAAATGATGTAGTCGTGTGTAGTCTCAAATGATGTAGTCGTGTGTCGTCTCAAATGATGTAGTCGTGTGTAGTCTCAAATTACTCGTCGTGTGTAGTCTCAAACGACTCGTCGTGTGTCGTCTCAAACGACTCGTGTGTCGTCTCAAATGACTAGTCGTGTGTAGTCTCAAACGACTCGTGTGTCGTCTCAAATTACTCGTCGTGTGTAGTCTCAAACGACTCGTCGTGTGTCGTCTCAAACGACTCGTGTGTCGTCTCAAATGACTAGTCGTGTGTCGTCTCAAACGACTCGTGTGTCGTCTCAAATGACTAGTCGTGTGTAGTCTCAAATTACTCGTCGTGTGTCGTCTCAAACGACTCGTGTGTCGTCTCAAATGACTAGTCGTGTGTAGTCTCAAATGATGTCGTCGTGTGTATTCTCAAATGATGTAGTCGTGTGTAGTCTCAAATGGTGTCGTCGTGTGTCATCTCAAATGATGTAGTCGTGTGTAGTCTCAAATGATGTCGTCGTGTGTAGTCTCAAATGATGTAGTCGTGTGTAGTCTCAAATGATGTAGTCGTGTGTAGTCTCAAATTACTCGTCGTGTGTAGTCTCAAACGACTCGTCGTGTGTCGTCTCAAATGATGTAGTCGTGTGTAGTCTCAAATGATGTCGTGTGTAGTCTCAAATGATGTCGTCGTGTGTCGTCTCAAATTACTCGTCGTGTGTCGTCTCAAATGATGTAGTCGTATGTAGTTTCAAACGACTCGTCGCGTGTCGTCTCAAACGACTCGTGTGTTGTCTCAAATGATGTAGTCGTGTGTCGTCTCAAACGACTCGTCGTTTGTCGTCTCAAATGACTCGTCGTGTGTCGTCTCAAGCGACTCGTCGTGTGTAGTCTCAAATGATGTAGTCGTGTGTCGTCTCAAATGATGTAGTCGTGTGTCGTCTCAAATGATGTAGTCGTGTGTAGTCTCAAGTGATGTAGTCGTGTGTAGTCTCAAACGATGTAGTCGTGTGTCGTCTCAAATGATGTAGTCGTGTGTAGTCTCAAATGATGCCGTCGGCCGGCCAGGTGCCGCTGAGCGGCTACGGCGGCTCGTCGGACGTGCAGATCCACGTGAACGCGCGCGACGGCACCGGCCGGCCGTGCCTGAGTCTGAGCGTGACCGGCGCCGACGGCTCGCGGCTGGCCGCCTTCTCCGTCGCCAACCGGGGCCGGCGCACCGCCTACGTCAAGCTGATGCTCTTCCAAGGTGGGTGCGCGTCGGACGGCGAGCGGCGCAGGCTGACGGCTGACGGGTGTGCGCCACTGCGTGGCGTGGCCTGCCGGATGGAAGCGAGCCAAACTAAGACTGCCTCTCAGCTAGATAATGCCAGTGGTATCTTGATCGCCAAAATGGGCGAACACTTTAGTATCGTTGAGGTCTACTTGGTCGTGAAGTAGGCGTAGGGATTGGGCATGAGCGCTGCGGCTGAGTATGGGGCTTATGGCTGCCAGTAGACAAAGCATCACCTGGAGAGGGCCTCTTTAACAGCACTGCATTGCAGTTATATCGCCGCAAATGCACACGTGCCACGAGCGCGGCAGCGGCACGGGCGCGCGCCGTCCCAGGCCGAGTGGCGTGGCGCGACACGGCCGTGTCGGTGTCGGCCAGTGTCGGGCAGTGTCGGCCGGCGTCGGGCAGGTGACCGGCGCCGGCCGCGCTGTGGCTGGGAGTTGTGTGTCGATAGCCGGATACCTGTGAGCTCGAGCTCGAGGCTCAGGCGGGTGTGGAGAGGAACCGTCACGACAGTCTGGCGTCGTCATGGTGTCGCTCGTGCCTGGCTCGTCTGGCTGTGTCTGGCTCGTGGCCGCCGCCGCCGTGCGGACGTCTGCACCTGGGCGCAACGTAGCCAGTGGCAGTTGATGCGCCCGTCAGCCTAAGTAGTCGGTCAATCAGCCAGACATCTGTACCGGCATCCACCAGCACGGACGATATCACCGCGCCGGTGACAGGCTGGCCAAACTCACCCAACAGCACGCCCTCGGAACCCCTGATGTATTGCCATGCAGTCGACGCCGAGGCGGCCGGTGCTATCATAGTGTGGTTGGTTAGTTATTTGCGCGATAAAGCACAAATAACTAACTAACCACAGCCAGTTAACCAACTAATCAGACAGCTGAATGTGGTCACCGTCTTCCGTTTGACAGCCCAGTAGTATAGTCACGCACTTGTTTAGGGTTGGGGCACTTCGGTGCAGGAAAAAATGTACATTTAGTCCTGAATTAAAAGGTCACGAAGCACCTGGCGCTGGGGTACTTTTGTCCAAGATTTTAGAATCCTGAACATGCGTTTGCTATTCCTCGTGGGACGGACCACGGACCGGGTTACGTCTCTGTGTGGGGCGGACTGAGATGAGCTGTCACTCCGTATGGAACAGACTGTCGCCCCATGTGGGGCCGACTGTCGCCCCATGTGGGACAGACTGTCGCCTCATGCGGGACCAACTATGTAGCCAACTGCATGGGACCGAGTGTCCCCCGCGTGGGGCCAACTGTGTGGGGCAGGCCATTCGGACCACACGGGGCGGATGTCATACGTGGGACCGAATGTCGCCCCACGTGGGATCGACCATCGACCGTCCAGTCGTTTTGAGGCCGCGATGATCGCCAGTCAAGGAGATCTTTGTGGCGGATGCCCGCCCATCGTTTGCTCGGCTCTAGGCGGCCCACCGCGCTGAGTCCGTGAACAATACTCCATTGGTCGACTCACTCCTGTTGTGATATTTAACCGGGTCATGTTACCTTGCTGAGGATGGCACCGGAAGCCGAAGTGATCCGGCCACCAATGCGGTGGTAGTCAACGCGTTTTCGTAGCCCAGGTTCTGGGTTCGAACCGAAGTTTGGAGTTCGTTTTTGTTTTTGAAGTTAGGAGTTTGTTCGTGAGAGTTCGAGGTTTGTCCCTTCCATCCACTTGCCTGTCATCAATTCGAAGTTCATTATCTCCACTTCGGACGATTGGACACGCTTTGTCCATGTGGAACGGGTTGTTTGCGAGCACCACTGCATTCCTTGCTTTCTTCCTCGCTAGTTCTCGTGACAGTGACAGGTCGGTAGCTCAATGATTAAGCTGAGGGTCTGGCACGCCAGAGATACGGGGTTCGATTCCCCGCGATCACCGCCCTTCCTGCCAGGATGAGAAGCAGGCGACACCATATGGCCTCAGCTGCTGAGTGCGTCGCGAAGCTACACTCCAGTAGTGATTAAATCCTTCGGAAGGCATCCCATCATTTACGGGACGGAGCCCGGAGCCTAATAAGCCCCTAGTGAGCCTTGGTTTGGTTCCCAGAAATGGCTGACGACCACAACGGTTTCGTTGGACTGGTGTGGCGTGAGCAGCATCTGTCGAGAGATGGCTGTCCGATGTTGTGCACACCGACGGTCCTCACCGCCGCGCGTGTCGCTCCATCAGGGGCGTTCCACCATCGCGAGCTTAGCTTGTGTGGGCAACAGCAAGGCGCCTGTTCACTTCATCTGTCGTCGTGTTGTCGGGCCTGGGGCGGCCGATCGGCGGCGGGCGGCGGCGACGGGACTGGAGTGGGCGCGAACGATCAAGTCGGGTCGAAGCGCCGTATAGAGCCCAAATGACCGACCGGCGCGACTGGGGCTTGTCACGTGAGCTGCGGGCGCACGGCGCCCGCAGTTGGGCAGATACGCGCTGCAGACGTGCCGTGCGGGCGCGGCGACGACGGCAGCTGTTACGGACCGTAACAGCCGCAGTGACGGTGTTGCGGTCCGAACTGGACGTGCTCGGGCTGGATGCGACCGTGAGTTGTGCCGCAACGTCGCCCGCTGAGATGACTGAAGTGAGGTGGTGGCGTGACAAGAGCCGACTGCCTGGCAATCGGCGATGGATCTGCGTGGGCGGCAGCAGTTATGTGTGGTGTTTCGGTGCTTTGTCGATTGTTGTCAGACATACTTCGCGTGACGGTCGTGTGAGAGATCCGTGCTGCTGACTGACCTCGATCTCATGTGGCCTATCATCGTTGTCTTCAACCCATAATCTGGGGGGTAGGTTGAGTGAGCGCCTGGTGTTAAATAATTCGGTATGCAGCGTTGCATGCAGCTTTAACAACATTTGGAAATCGTGACTTCATGTGTGCAATTGTTTGCGCTAATGCGTCGTTGTGAATTTGTATGATGCAGGGCTCGGGGTTATGATATCCGTGTTCACCTCTGGCACAAATGGTTGGGCGCTGTATGACCGAAGCAGTCGATGCGCCCCTAAGCCCAAATAACCAACCAACCTCTGGCACAAATAGTATTATCCGATATTTGTTGGTATTTGTGGACGGTGAAAATCGACCGATGGTGTCGATTTTGAACGCTGAAGTTAAATGAATGCTAAGCGCCCACTGATGGTCCATGCTCCCTATAACCAACCGTATGGTTCAAATAACCAACCAAGACTTCAATCATTCGTGGGTATCTTCGTCGCGAGTGCGAGCGTCCGCCGTGGCACTCTGCGTCGTCACACCCTCTGTGTGGGAGGCTGAGGCAGCATGGGAAGTTGATATGTGAAGAAACCCCAAGGGCGTGATGCGATGCCAGTGTAGAAGATTGGCTCGGTCGTGTCGCGACACAACCGAACCTTGGCGTGGTGCTTCGGACAGGTGGTTTTCCGATTCGGAAAATTGTCCGCAGACACGTGCTTCACGTGAGGTGCGGTTTGATGCTGTGGATCAGCGTGAGAGGGGCAGTGTCAGTGCGTCAGGATATCCACATCTGCGCCCCACAAATATGAGTGAAAGCTCAGGACAACCTCCGCCGACAGGAGACGACAAACTGTTAGACCTGTGGACGAACACTTGCCTCAAAGCTTCTGGGCGCTGTATAACCACTGCAGTTGATGCGCCCTAAACCCCTAATAACTAACTACCTCACAGCTTCTGGGAGGTGCTCTCCAACGGAGCCAATTTTGCATTGTCACGCAAACTCAGCCGAACCGTTATACAACAGGTTGAAGTACCGCTAGAGCGAGTCGCATTCACGTTGTGATGATTAAAGCCGACAGCTGACAAGAAAACACCGGCCCTGAACGATGTTTTTGCTGGCTGCAGCTCTCCGGATGTAGCAAGCACTCCCACCAATAGCCGGCACCACGCCGTCGCAGAGCAGCGTTGCCCAATTGAGCTGAGTTGAACGGCGCCGTTGCTTGCATGGATCCACTGTCGATGCTCGACATTGAACTTCGACCGAAAACACTGCGTCAAAAAGTAATGGAGGTGGTCAAAGCTATCGGCTGGAGCCGATGTCAGATCATAGTGACTGTGACCGTCATGCATTTAATAATCTGAGTGATTATGCAAACGTTATAAGCCAGAGACCGGCGAAAATGTCAGGGGTTTGAGTTCCGAAACATGAATAGATGCATCCAGAAAGTAGGCCGTTATGCAGGATTTCGATTCGGTTGCAGAAAAAAAGAACGATTAAGTTGAAAGCTTCGGCAAAGGTGTTCATGAAAGAACCATTGATCGTAAAATTGGCAGGTAGCACGTTCAGCCAGCGGAGATCTCTCCCGAAGCCGGGGAGGTCCAACACATTACCTTCGTGGTATATTTTCAAATTCCATAGTGAGAACGACATTAACAGGGTGACAACCTAGGGGGTCCGGGTCCCTCGACCCACCCCCGGGATCTCTAGACATGTCCAGAGCACTTCTACCTTCGGTGTCACGCACAGCTGAGCCGTAAGGCCTAAGCAACAAACCCGGCGTACCCCTGAGGCTTCCAGGGTCGGTGAGCAGCGCTCCACTTGACAAGCGCAGTGGTTTAAATCGAGCCTACTCCTCAGCCTTTAGCATTTGTCCCAGACCATTCACCAAGCACTTCTCAATACCTAGAGAAAGTCCGCACCCAACTTCCCCGGGGTCACATCAGTGGACTGTGACGCAGCCTACTTGATCTGCCACGCCCTGCTGGCGGACGGGGATAGTGACACTGACGTGTACAGCTGGGCGGGCCGACAAGGACAATTCACAAAGTGGGTGACATTTCGTGCGGCATGATGCAAATATCATGTTTTCATATATTTAAAGTCATTTCTGACGACCGCTCCAAGTTCATACAGGCAGCGAACTCCTGCCGGCCGGCCGGTCGGCATGTGTTCTCAGATAGCGCAGACGATTGCAACAGCAAAACTGGTTCACCGTGGCTAAATCATAACAGCTAACCCAAGTTTCAAATTTCCGCTGGATTTCAACAAGAGGGCATTTTTTCCGTCGCATGGAAAACCCTGCGGCAGCCCGTGCTTGCCGCCCGTCCTACCCGCCGTCTCAGTTAGCAAGGTCGAGGTCGAGGTCAATGTCGTGGTCGGCAGCAATCAGCTGCGCCCGGCGTCAAGTTCAAGGCAAAAGTCAAGGTCGTGGTCGTATGTGATCGGCTGCGCCTGGCGTCAAGTTCAAGGTCAAAGTCAAAGTCAAGGTCGTGGTCGTCTGTGATCGGCTGCGCCCGGCGTCAATGTCAAGGTCATAGTCGTTTGTGATCGGCTGCGGTCGGCGTCAAGTTCAAGGTCGAGTTCGTGGTCGTCTGTGATCCGCGGCGCCTAGCGGTGCCTAGCGATGCTCGGCAGGCCACATAATGCAGAGCCGGACGGCATGGTGAAACCCTCGGCTTTGTTGTCTTCGAATTCGAACGGATTCGTTTAAGATTCTAGAGATTAATTATACTAATTCTTCAACCTTACTAATTTATTCTAGAATTAATTAATTAGAATTTATTCTAGAGATTACTTTGTGTAAGATTTCGAACGGATTCTATACTTCAGTCATAGGTCGCATAGAAAGTGCGCAGAATAAAATATGTTGAAACAAAGGTCACCAATGCACTATTGGGGAGGCTTGCTGTCGAAGAAACTGAAGTCTTTGTTCGATGTGGAGATAGACCTGGCCTGACAGCGTCCCACCCGAGCGCAGATACGTCCTTCACGTTCTTTACGACCCACTGCCGCTGTAGCGGGCCGTGTCCTACTCTGCACCGCACGCTCCACGGCTTGCGTGTCACCGGGGTAAAATGGCACGTGGAGCGCGGCGCTCGACATCCCCGCGCCTCGGCCTCGGCGACGGCTAACGGCGCCGGCGGTTTAGCGGCGGGTCCGGCCAACCGGTTATGGGCTCCGAGCAGCCATCGGTGTTGATGCTGATCTTGGGGAGCTGGAACCGTCCTGGGGGACATCCCCCTCTGTGTTCTGCGATCCAACGTCCTCCGCGCGGCTTGTTGCCGATGTGTAGAGCTATGGGCGCAAAATGACCCTAGATGTCGACGCGCCGCTAAACTTCAATCCACCACCACCACCACCGGTGGGTGTACAGTCGATCTTGCCAGAATTACGAGCAGAATCGTCTCCTGGTGTCTCCGATACTCATTTGTCTTCGAGACTGGGTTGTATTGGTACGGCCGTTCCACCGGCCTCGGTAGTAGTCTGAGCAGTTCTACGGAGCGCTACAGGTCTTTCGATCCATTGGTGCACATCAGGCACCACGTGGACACGTGGTGATCGATTAGAAAACCGGCGACAGTATGGATCGGCTTATTTGTTTGTTTTTTTAACCGACACCTCCAACCGCAAGACTCGCGTGACAAACTTCAGCCGCCTACCAATCTTCGAAGGGCCGATTCTCGCTTGGGCAGCACGCTTCGGAGTTTTTCCGACCAGCACTGCTTTGGCCATTCGATGGAGGTTGTTTGGTCCGGACCCAAGTTCTGCGAAATGCTTACAGTATCCTTCGCCTGGCTGGATACGGCCCGAAACGCTACCAGTAGTTTGAGCTGCTAATCTTCCGTCAACCCTCGCTTACCCATCCATGAAATATTTTGGGCCAGAAGTCGCATAGTCGAATTTAGAGCGCATTTTACTCGTTTATCTCGTTTGAATGTGGCTGACATATGCATTAGCGAGCCACCTTGCCATCGAATAGTTCACACCATCGTATCACGCCACATTTCTTCCTGCGGTGGCAGCTGTTTCGTCGGCCCATATGACAGTTGTGCCACCAAGCTGAGATGGCACCAACTCCTGGTGAGATGCAACTCCTTATAATTGCCGTTTATTTTATCGGAAGGCGACGTAAAGTGGCGGAGGTATTCCCCGAACCAGTTCAATAACACCGACGGCTTTCTCCTGGTACGTGCATCCACCAGTTGTTTCTGGACCGGCTTCATCCAGCCGCTTATGTAATATAACACGTGAACGGTCTTTTCGTTCGTCAAAACTCACGGCCGTTAGCGAAGACTGGGAAACAGCGGGCTCCTTTTTCCCTGCTTCTGACCTCCCAGCTGCTCGCACCTCGAACATGCAGTTGTTTCGGTATATTACGGTCAATCACAAACACGGTACTGTGTCGAGTTGTTCCGCCGATATCAGGTTAAAGGCCATTCACAATAGCTGCCACTGTGCGGATTGAAACACCGTGACCATCACCAGCCAATGCCTAGGGACAAGTAGCCTAGGGGTAGGTTGCCCGTCTCACGATCGAAAGGTTGCGGGTTCGAGTCTCACCTGTCGCTACTGTTCGCCCGCGACCAATCGGCGTGAGAGATTGGCGACGCACATGACTCAACGGTCGATGTGTCGTAAAACCAATAGCCAACCAACCAGCCACCGGCCGATGCCGTGTTTGTCGAGCTCTCCAGCTTCCTGTCGCGGGCCACCGTCTTGTCGTCCTGGTGGAGGCTCTCTGCCGTAGTCATGCCCTTGAGCGTTGGTGCACATGATGAGCGCCCGGCCTCCGGTGATGATTCTCGCGGACCGGCAGCCGGTGGGGAAGACTGGTGGGCCCGCTGTAGAGTTGCCTGTCGGTCGTTGCGCTCCGTGGTGGTGGCGGGACCATGCGGCAACTGCACCCGCGCCGATCAGCTGGGCCTGCAGCAGCTGCCGGAGCGGCAGCTACAAGCCCAGCTGGGCACCCGGCATAGCGCTTCCGTGTGTCGTAAGATACCCTGACGCAAGTCCTGGAGGAGCTTTGCAGGGTGAACAGGATTTCGTCGTGCATTTAGCATTGATGTGTGCATCTTCTTCCGATACTAATAACCAAGAACAGGGCGGCGTCGGGCAATCTGTGTAGTGCATGCTCGGGTGAGATGCGTTTAATGCGTGCCTTAAGCACGCATAAAACGTATCTGAGCAAAGGGAAGTCCGAAGGGGAGAAAACTGAGTGAAGTTTTGCTAAAACTGTAACTGTGGCTAAGTTCGCTTTACTTAACACACTCAGAATCGTGACATGTATTCAGATGCTGTCTTGACTTACAATCCCGTTAAGCGACCTGCGTAGACTGCGTGCGATGTTAGGTACCCACTTGGGTACCGTGCTAATGCGCATGGAGACATCAACGCCGCTCACATTCAAGAATTGCTGTCTCGGTAAATGGGGAACGGGTATTACACACTGTTTTCAAATTGTCGCCAAAAAGTACAGCAGACATTTCACGCGATGTCACATTGCATTGCCACTATTGCTTGTCAATTTAAATGTAAAAGTAAAGCTTTGCGGTGGTTCGCCCTAGTGCACATCAGCCCACGTGATCTGAAGCTCGCTCCTGGTGGTGCGCCACGTTCTGGCGTCGACACACTGCTGCAGGTGTCAGGCATTCGAACCCTGTCACACGCTGGCAGCGCCAGGTGAAGCGCGCCCAGTCATGCGGCTAAAAAAAATGGGCCTGCAGCGCCGGCCTTATCTTTGCGGTTATCGAGTTTTCAAAACCAGTTGTCCACCAGTTCGCTGAGCCGTACCAACTCCCTGGTGAAATGCAGGCGCCACCGTCGGATTCATCTCGCTCGTGTGCTTAACCGTGCTCGCTTTTTGTGTGCGCTGCAAGCATCTGTTGTGGTGTCGATATCGTATCCCGAGGCTATGTACAGGCCGATCTGAATGTCAGCGTGCCCGCAGTTTCAGACGTGCTCACAATGGGAGTCGGCCGATCGGCCGGAGTTCCAGAGCCCAGTGATCGGTCGGCACGCTCCCAAGCCACGTGCTCGCTTCTTTTGACACTCGTCGAAGATCGGCTGCAATGTGGCGGCTTCCCGTTATGGCGAGTGTTGCTCCTTCCTCTCGTTGTTCCCGAGTGGCTGCCACCATGACGCTCCGCCGGTCACGGTCATGGTCACGGTGTCACTTGCCTGCCCTGCACCGGTGACCGTGCACGGTCTTGGCGCCGCAGTAGGCAGCCGCTGTCGCAGACCCGACGTGCAGCCGCTGTCGCAGACCTGACGTGCAGCCGCTGTCGCAGACCCGACGTGCAGCCGCTGTCGCAGACCTGACGTGCAGCCGCTGTCGCAGACCACTGACAAACAGCTTTTGCCGACCTGACGTACAGCAGCTGTCGCAGACCACGTCGCTGTCGCAACCTGACGTACAGCCGCTGTCCGGACCCGACGTACAGTCGCTGTCGCAGACCTGACGTACAGCCGCTGTCGCAGACCTGACGTACAACCGCTGTCGCAGACCTGACGTGCAGCCTCCGTTACAGACCTGACGTACAGCCGCTGTCGCAGACCTGACGTACAGCCGCTGTCGCAGACCTGACGTGCAGCCTCCGTTACAGACCTGACGTACAGCCGCTGTCGCAGACCTGACGTATAGCCGCTGTCGCAGACCCGACGTGCAGCCGCTGTAGCAGACCTGACGTACAGCCGCTGTCGCGGACCCGACGTACAGCCGCTGTCGCAGACCTGACGTACAGCCGCTGTCGCAGACCTGACGTACAGCCGCTGTCGCAGACCTGACGTGCAGCCTCCGTTACAGACCTGACGTACAGCCGCTGTTACAGACCTGACGTGCAGCCGCCAGCTGCCGGCGCACGTGGCGGCCGTGCTGCCGGGCCAGCTGATCCTGCGGCCGGGCGAGACGCGCCAGGTGACGGCGGCCGTGCCGGCGGCAGGCGCGGCCGGCCCGCACGTGGCCACCGTGCTGGTGCTGAGCGGCGACGAGCTGCTGCGGCGCGAGCTGCGCCGCGCCGGCGCCGCCGCCACGCCGACCCGCCACTGCGCCGCCAACCTGCGCGGCGTGCTGTTCCAGGTGCGTTGGTCGGCCGGCCGCGCTGCTGCCGTCCAGCGGTGGTGGTGCTGGTCAGGTGTGCTGAGGGTGGTGGTCAGGTGTGCTGGTGGGGTGGTGGTCAGGTGTGCTGCTGCTGCTGCTGGTGGGGGTGATGATCAGGTGTGCTGAGGGTGGTGGTCAGATGTGCTGGTGGGGTGGTGGTGGTCAGGTGTGCTGCTGCTGCTGCTGGTGGGGGTGATGGTCAGGTGTGCTGAGGGTGGTGGTCAGATGTGCTGGTGGGGTGGTGGTGGTCAGGTGTGCTGCTGCTGCTGCTGGTGGGGGTGATGGTCAGGTGTGCTGAGGGTGGTGGTCAGATGTGCTGGTCGGGTGGTGGTGGTCAGGTGTGCTGCTGCTGCTGCTGGTGGTGGTGCTCGTTGGTGTTGTGGGTGGTGGCCGAGCCTGTGAGTAGGCGGGCTGCCGACTGACCGGTAAGTGCCGGGGCGGGTGTCGGGGTCGCGACCATTTGTTGCGTCAATTTGAAGCATGTTTAAAGGGGACATGGTCGTGAAAAGAGGTGCATGTTTCAGTCGCTAACTCTGGTCGGGATTGTCGTGAACTATCCGATACTATGTCAATTGTCTACTGTTCGTTGGGTATCTGACCGGAGAAAATGTTTCAAATGGTAGTGGGCTGCGGTTAATCCACTACAGACTAATGCCACTAATGCCTGACACAGTCATTCATCTTTGTAGGCACAACATTGCTTTTTACGAGCACTCCTGAATTGTCTTGCGTACATGTGGCAAATGCTCACCGTTTTGGGACCGAAGCCCGGGCCCAGCCAGCCTGATGTTACAAAGCCCAGCTGGGGCCAGTCAGAATAAACTAAAGTCCAGCCAAAAAGTCGGCTTGTGTAATACATGTTTTTGTGCATATTAAATTGTACCAATGGTTTTTTGCCTGTTTAATTAACGTCATATAGGCAATTCTCTGACTGTCCATAATAGCCACTGCACGCGGAGGGCATGCATCGTGAAATAAATAAATAAATGAACAATTCACACCACCTAAAATATGTTCTCTTCCATAACATGAATAGAACATGAATATTTTATGAAGATCTTCCTTTTATATTGGCAGGTATTGATAACAGTAACATGACGGTTACAAAACAATTCCTAACACGCAGACTAATGCCAATGAATTACCGAAGCCAGTATACTGGGCTGTCGACATTTATCATGAAAAATGATAGCACTAAACCTGACCTTGACTAAGTGTTTTTTTTTTTTTGAAATAGATTATGCCTAAATCATTTGCATGAAAGCGGTTTGCAACCCGAGCAAGTCACCGCAGTGGTGCCTTTATAAACATAATTTTTAACACATTGCGTACTTATATTGGATCCTTTTAAATTTTTCTGACATGCATAATTTGTGGATTTATATGTCAACGATAACCGTAAGCAAGGTGCTGTTAGAAATGGGGCATGCAGACTTCATGCACATATCAAGATGCACGATGACGAGCTTATTTGGAAAGGATGTGGATTGTGTTTTTAGGAAGTAGTATATTCCACCCTATTTCACGGATATTTATCACTGACTAACACACCACTCACCCACCACAAGAAAGGCATGCCCATTATTAAACAAAGATGGCTGAAAAAGAATGCAGCATAGCAGCAGGCGCAACATTGCTACGATTAACTGGTAAATATTGCAATATAAATGGCGAGTCATGCTGACGGTTTTGTGTGGGCGCTACATGACCGATGTATTCGATGCGCCCCAAAGCCCCAATAACTAACTAACTGACGGTTTTGCTGTGGGTTGCGGTAGTTCGAGTATAAATTGATATTATTCAGGTATAGTTTGAGTTCTATCTATGTTTTACGATCATAATTCGGTAAGCTACGTTCAATGTTATGGAATTATCTTTCCTAGCCCATCACTTCGGGACGTGACGTGCTAATTAACATCACATTCAAGGGTGGAAGCTTGGGATGTTTGTTTCCTTATTTTCCGTAAGTAAGGAGAAGCAAGTTTGGCATGCGGTTATTGCTCGTTTGGTCATTAGTGGCGCACTAATTGCAGGTCGCGGAATAGTTTGCTGTTAGGCTTTCTGTGAGATGCGCACTGGCCCGTACATTAGTCGTTTCCGATCAATGAAGCTTTTATAAATGCCACATCTACAGAGTGATGAGTTTGAGACGCACTTTCCCCCAACAATATTGTGTAATTACAGCCAGCACGATTGGAGTTTCTCAGCTTTGTTAGCTTGTCGATGACATCATTTACAAAGTGTCACAGCACAGAAAGCGGAAGACATCGACTGAATATTTGTACCTGTTTTCCAGGCACCCAAACCTATATCCAAACCGTGACTGATGGCAGGATAAATGAAAGGAACGGCTTCGCGAATGATCAAAACTGGTCGAAGCTCCCTAGAGTCCCCCCCCCCCTGAAAGGGACGGCTTAGTTGTGACAGCGAGGGTTGTGTTGGCATTCGTTCCTTCGATGCATGGTGTTGCCCAAGGTAGTTTTGGCCTTGACTGCACTCATGAAGTACTTGAATACTACGCTCGGTGAACATCAAATCCTCTTAATATCACAGAGTGAAGTATGAAGACACAGCCAGCGCTTGTGGGACAGACAATCTGGCTCGTGGAGGGCGTAATATGTAGTTTGAACGCTGAATAATATTGAATCTTGAATTGTGAGTCTAATAGTAGAGTGATAGAAATATTGGCTGTGAAGCATACAGTAACATCAACTTCATTATGCAGTGCGTTGCATATCAGTCAAAAACAAAGGTGTGAACCCTTTATTGCATTTTTTTTTTTAAATTGTAGTTGCAAGTCTTGTTTTTAAAAGCTGCATATTATGAATATATGTGAGCTATTTGCCAAGTTATTTGCTGATCTGCCGTTTTCAAGAATTATCATGCCAAGAATTATCATGGGAATATGTCAGGATTGATCATCGTATTGCTGAATGCGTATACTAGACTTGCTGACTGGAATATTGACATGGGCAGAGAAAGTCGCGTGATGATTATGATCATCAGATATGTTGATATTGTTTTTTAACAGTTAACTCACAGGTCGGTTAAAAGGCCAGTATCCACCCCAGGCATCCGACGCTGTATGACCAACGCAGTCGTTGTGACAGTGAGCTCAAACAACCAACATCCAAGAAATCTGTGAAGAAGCTCAAGGTCCTAACCGGTATTTCTGACCGGGCGTTCGGCATTCCATTTGCCTCCTCTTGTCCGGCGGCTGGCTCGTGTTCGCATGCTCGAAGAACCGCATCAATGCCCGTGTTTTTTTGTTTGTTTGTATTTTTAATAAATAAATTTAATCCGAGTTGTTCCTGGGGTGGCTTGAGGAGCCAGGGTTCTATTGCTAAGCAGAGCTTGTTGCGTGAACCCTGGACCCACCACCCGGTCCATGAACTCCAGTTCAACGGCAGAATTTAGACCGAAAGTTTTACGTGCCGCCATTGTACCGACACGGCCGCCCGGTAGCTCGTCCCCGGCCTTATCGGTCCAGCTGCCAACTGACACTCCCGGCCGGGGGCTAAATGCGAGCGCGCGAGGCGACTCGAACCCTGTGTTGCCAGTACAGGGGATACCAGTGCAGGCCAGCGCTCTAACCAACTGAGCTACCGGGGCGGCGGTTCTCCAAATGGAGCTCTACTGGTACGGAGCTCGCTCGCCCGGCCGGGGTGCCTGCTCGTGTCGGGCGCGGATCCAGTGGCGGCTGTCGTGGTGCCGCACACCACACGTTCGCTGGGTGGACGGCGGGTGCGTGGGTGACGGGGACGCCGTGCGGTGCGGTACCAGTGCAGTGATGTGTCGGCGCGGTGACAGTTACCGCGCCCGCCGACACAGCTGAGGTTCCACTCCCTCCCTCCCTTCCTCTGGTGCGGCACCAGTGCAGTGATGTGCCGGCGCGGTGACAGTTACCGCGCCCGCCGACACAGCTGAGGTTCCACTCCCTCCCTCCCTCTGTGGTGCGGCACCAGAGCAGTGATGTCCCGGCGCGGTGACAGTTACCGCGCCCGCCGACACAGCTGAGGTTCCACCCCCCTGTGCTTGCGATTCGCACACTGTGTCGTGGTGCTGTGGCCAGTGGCTCTCAACTTCCTGCCGCTCGGCGGGGGATTTTGTTTTTGGGCTGCCTCTTGTGTCGTCGGTGGTTCGCCGTCCGCCAGCCGTTTGTGTATGTGTGTGTTCGTGTTTGACGAGTGCTCATGTGTCCCGCAGGCGGTGTACGAAGGCGAGCAGCCCGAGGGCGCGGAGGGCATTCCGCTGGGCATCCCAGCGGCCAAAGTCGAGGAGATGTTCTTCACAAATATGAAGCAGACCAAGCTGTCGCTCAAGTGTGAGTGCCGCTGAACGTTTCGGCGCGCCATCGGAAGTCGCAGATTAATAGTCCATTTCGATTTTTCGTTTTGTATCGGACTGTGTGACTCGCCTGGGTGCCATGCTTTTGGAATGGGACGAGTAGCCTAGGGGTAAGTTGCTCGTCTCACAATTGAAAAGTTGTGGGTTCGAGTCTCACCTCTCGCTACTCTTCGTCCGCGACCAATCGGCGTGAGAGATTGGCGACACTGCATGACTCAACGGTCAATATGTAGTAAAAACTAATAACCAACCAATCATGCTTTTGGAAGGCAGTGTTGCTATCTGGAGACGAAGGCACTGCCACGCCGGTGTCGTGTCGTTCGAGCGGCCGTCGGTGATGCAGGCCTTCGTGTGTCGCAGGCGTTGAGATGCAGGCCCCGACAGCAGTGCCGGCGCCGCCGGCGTTCGCGACGCTCTCACCACAGCAGCACTTCGACTATCTGGCTCCGGGGCAGCAGCAGCCGTCCAGGTGCGTCGCACTGGCTGCTCCCGAGCGCCGCTGGGCACGCGTCGGGCCCGATACTGGGCACACAGTGTCCCACCCGTCATAGCACAGTGTTCCCACCCGTCATCACACGGTGTCCCCACCCATCACCACACAGCCCATCATCACACAGTGTCCCCCCCATCATCAAGTGTCCCCACCCACATCCACAGTGTCCCCACCCGTCATCGCACAGTGTCCCCACCCATCATCACAGTGTCCCCACCCATCATCACACAGTGTCCCCACCCCATCACACAGTGTCCCCACCCCATCATCACACAGTGTCCCCACCAACATCTCACAGTGTCCCCACCCATCATCACACAGTGTCACCATCCCCACCCATCATCACACAGTGTCCCCACCCATCATCATACAGTGTCCCCACCCATCATCACAGTGTTCCCACCCGTCATCACACGGTGTCCCCACCCGTCATCGCATAGTGTCACTAGCTTGACCATGCCACCAGACCAAGCCCATAGTGTTTTCCATCGTCATACACTGTCACCAGCCTGGCAGTAGTACCAGATCCAGCCCACAGTGTCCCCATCGTCAGACACTCTAACCAGCTCGGCTGTAGCCGGCATATGAGGCGGCTGTCGTGCTAATTCCATGCGCTATCGTATGTGCTGACCACACGGGCGCTGATGCAGCCGATGCGCCCTAGATGCTTAGCTAACTAACTAGCTGTGTGTGCTAATAGCTGACCAATGTGATTGGTGTGTTCTCAGGAATGGCGCGTTCACTGCCCAGGGTCAGGCCATCGTCCAGGAGAATGTGCCGCGGCAGACGGTGAGTAGCCGTCGCCGGGAGCTCGGGTCGGCCTAGGTCGAACTGCGTGGCTCTGTGGGTTATGCGGTCTCTGCACTCTCCGCTGGCTCGTTGGGACCTGTAGATCCATGGGCTCTGAGGGCTCCGTGGGCTCTGCAGTCTCTGTTGGCCTTGCGATATCTGCGGTCTCCATCGGCTTTGTGAGCTCTGTGCAATTGGCGGCGCCCCGTGTGTCTCGGGTCTTTTCACTTCAATAGGTTTGTCTTGTACGCTATTCCATGTCATAGTCGTTTTCATCGAGTGATGGGCCGTGGTTCCGGTTCGTTCACCGGCAGAATTTGAGCACAATTCGAGCCTTCCCTTTGCAGCCTTGAATCAATTAAACTAGTTCAGGAACTTTCCTTTTAAAAGGTACATGCGCATGTAACTGGCTAGTGAAAAGAATAAATTCGTCAAATAAAAAAAATACATGAGCGAGATGGAAGAGATATTTTGTGGGGTGTGACTGTTGGGACGAGACGGTGACCAGTGTAGCTGTTAGGGACGAGACGGTGATCGGTGTGACTGTTAGGGATGAGTCGGGGACCAGTGTGACTGTTAGGGATGAGTCGGGGACCGGTGTGACTGTTAGGGATGAGTCGGGGGCCAGTGTGACTGTTAGGGATGAGTCGGGGACCAGTGTGACTGTTAGGGACGAGACGAGGACCGGTGTGACGGTCGGTGACGAGACGGTGACCAGTGTGGCTGCTAGGGGGCGAGACGGTGACCAGTGTGACTGTTAGGGACAAGACGGCCGGTGACGAGGCGGGGTCAGTGCGCCGGTCAGGCAGGAGACAGGCCGGTCCGTGATGGGCTGGCAGACCAGACGTGTCTCGCGCTCACCGTGTGTCCGGTGGCGGCAGGCGCCGCTGGAGCTGACGAAGCGGACGCCGACGCCGGCCAACGGCGGCGCGGCCGGCCTGGCGTCGCCGCCGGCGCCGCGCACGCCGGCGCCGCCGCCCGACCCGGGCTGGTGGCCGCAGCCGCCCGGCGTGGAGCAGCTGGTCACCGACAACGGACAGGTGCGGCCGGCGGCCTTCCAGCGGCGGCTCTCCAGAGGGTAGCGAGACTGGCGTCACTAGTGGACACCCAGCCGGAACTAGATCACAAGGGGACGGGATCTGGGTCACCACTGGGCAATGAGGCCGGAGTAATTGGGAGGCAGTGGAACCTGGTCACGGGCGCATCCGGGCCTGGGTCACCAGGAGACAATGGGTCATGCATCACTAGCATGACAGTGGCACCTATGTAGGGTTGTACTGTTAGCCTTGTCGGAATTTTCCATTATCCTCCCCAGAAAATTGTCCCCTTTTTCCTGAATATTGAAGGGTGTTCTAAGTCGCTGGGGCTGCTCTTGCTGCTCTTGGATAGAAATGTTAAAAACTCATTGGGAGGCACAATAAATAGTTTTCAGGTCAGGAACAAAAACAGTGTCTGAATTCGAGGGCTCAAAAGCTTTCTTCTTGAAGTTGAGCATTCAAAAGCATATATATAATCCTAGAAGTGGATAGCTATGCCGACAGCGGAACTAGGTTTATTGGGGTATCATTGAGGCCTGTGTGATTAGCGTGTCGAAATTTGTGCTTTAGGCGTCGAGGGAAAGATGTAGGTACAATTTCGAATGATGAACATGATGAATATTGTCCAGAAAGTCGTAGTTTGGACCTATTTTGAGGCAAGTAATGACATGGATGCGACTATTTACATTCGCTGTCAGAATTTCTCCGGGAAGAGTTCATTATGTCTGCATCCTGACTGATAGCTGATCGAAGTTGGGCACACTGGATCACCATGGCGGCGGTAGAGCCTGGGTCACGACGCCGTCCCGTCAGCCAGCCCACTTGTGGTTGTCGACAGGCCAAGCTGCGCCTCTCCACCAACCACCTGATGTTCGCGCGCACCCAGCTGGGCGTGCCGCGTGCGCTGACGCTCCAGCTGACCAACCTGGGCCCCGACGTGCTCAAGTGGAACATCTTCGGCTACAGCGTACCCTACCTGGTCACGGTGAGGTGTTCGGGTCGCCGCGCCAGACTTGCTGTGTGTTGGTTGGGTCTGGAGCACAGCGTGAGCTGGAGTTTTTCAAGTCTGTTTTGCATTCCGTGTCCGCATCAGCCAACCCAGTTCAGTCCCATGTCCGTAAGAGATGGATTCTTCCATTCGTTATCCAATCCGATTCCAGAAAGGTGACAGGTCAAAGATGTTTGGTTGCAGTGAAATAGCAATTGGAGCATTATGAATATGAAATATTTAAACTAACAACAAGGTAAGACAAAACAAGTGAAGATAGCAGCACCGTAGATTGATTACGATTTAGTTATGGGCGCAAAATGACCCTAGATGTCGACGCGCCCCTAAACTTCAATCCAATCCAAACACAAGTGAACATTTTCAGCAACATGAACGTTTTTATTAGAAGCAAGATCCTTTACAGTGTCATGTATTTTCATTTCAGTTGCCGTGTGCAGTTGCCAAACTATGCTAGTTTGATGGCAATAAACAACACACAAACACACATTTCTAGGAAATTATGAAACACGACTATTATTTTCAGCTTCACGATATAATAGAGAAAAAGTGCATGGAGTGAAGATGCGAACACATTGTTTAAGGACATTGATATAGATAATTACCTATTAGACAGGCTGGCCAGGTATCCAGTGTTCACCTACCGTCGCTGTAGGCACTACAATGCATTTTCATTTGCCATGTGAGACCAACATCCGTTGGACATTTTTTTTACAAGTACATCAGATTCAGCCAACTACATCAAACCAGAATTGGTTGTTCATTTTGGTTTATTGTTTCTGAACTGCGTCGATCGTGCAGAGCTGATCAATTGGCACCCACCTGGGCAGTATAATGCCTCAGTGAAGGGTATCTAGAGTAGGTGTGTGTCAGAGTTCGGGTTTTTACAGAAAAAAACTAGGTTTTGTCAGGACAATCAGTTTTTACCTGCAAAAAGAAAAACAAGAAAGAAATTGGTGCCATGCTTGCACTTCCTATTACATTTTCAGCTCCAATTTTGCATGTATCTATGTATTATGTGCGTTGTGTGATATGTGGCACTCTATTGGACATGCAAGCAGCATGGCATATGTATTAAAAAGATTAAAGCGAAGTATTTTCATGGTCCATACTGATGAAAACAAATTTTGGCGTCGTTTTTTTTTTGTCACTTGGGAAAGCAGTAAAAAAAAGTTTGGTGATAACTGCCTTCCCCGATGCGTATTCCACTTCATACCAGGTAATG
The DNA here is from genome assembly GCA_034440575.1 of Imbricaverruca yamaguchii. NCBI lineage: Eukaryota > Metazoa > Arthropoda > Thecostraca > Neoverrucidae > Imbricaverruca > Imbricaverruca yamaguchii. The sequence goes on along the minus strand of JAOTOL010001631.1, from coordinate 1,501,467 downwards.
CAATGTGCGTATCGTATCCTTCCAGACGGCATCTCATGGCACTGCCTGTGATGCGCGTTAACCTGATTTCTTCTGTCTGCCGAATTCATATTTAGTTTCAACTTAAGAGTGCAGGTACCATTTGTAAGCAGTGTTTCTGCATGGGCCAAACGGAATTGCTTGCCCACCTCCAACTTGTGGATCGTCTTCTGCTGTAGCAAGTTTGACTACGCTGGTGCTTGTCAGAGATGGCAGCGTATTTTGTTTCCCGATTTGCTTTCGAAACCGAGAAATCAGTAGCCAAACACTAGGATAAATGAAAACGTGTATCGGGGAAGTCGACCCATTCGAAATCGCAGGTAGGTAGGTAGGTAGGTAAGTCTACAGGCCGATAGTTCTTTTTCAGCCACCTGAATATTGAAAAATGTTAACCTGTCCTATTTTGGCAATATATTTTTGCACAGACTTCCAAGCAGTAATGCTGCCAAGCTTATTCGCGGTAGTTGTTCATTGTTTTACTGTATGCTGCTGCATATGTGTTTAAGCATGCAGATATATTGCTCTAGGTAAGAATACCTTATAATTATTTACACTGAGTTGTATTATGGCCATTGTGTTTGATTGCAGTAAACGTCACTATGGTAAGGTTTTCGAACATAGCCAAAAGACACAGGACCTGCATTTGTTTACAGACCATCAGCATCACATCACCTCAACATTCTGTTGTGGGAGCTTGTTTTAAAACAGAAATGATGGAAATCTTCTGTATATATTGCATTTTTATGACAACATTTGTCAAAATTTTTTTTTTAATTTTATAATAAAAATTAAAAAAAAAAAAAATTTATTTAATTTAAAAAATTTAATTTTTTTTTTTTTTTTTTTTTTTTTTTTTTTTTTTTTTTTTTTTTTTTTTTAATCTCCCCCCCCAAATTTTAAAAAAAAAACCAAAAAAAAGAAAAACCAATTTCTTTTAATTTTAATTTCAGGTTATTAGTTATTTTTTTTACCCTACATTTACATGCCAATCTATATTCAATCGCATTGGTCTATTTTGTCCAAACTGCATACAATTCGCTCCGTCATTCACACCAAGCGGGCTTTCGTGCCGATGTCCTATCTCTGTATTTTGGTAGTTTATTTTTTGGCAGTCTTGAACGTCCCAGTGGGCCGTATTTGACTCCGGTACCATGCCGACGGTGTGTCTCGGCTGATGTCATCCTCTGCCGCCGGACAGGGCGTCAACGCCATGGTCAAGTGCGGCTACGACGTGTTCAAGATGCGGCCGCAGGACGGCACCATCAAGCCCGGCCAGACGCTCAACCTGCACGTGACCTTCAGTCCGCCGTACCCGGGCCAGCTGACGCAGCTGTTTCAGATGCTCTGCAAGCCAGCCAAGGAGTTGGCGTAAGTTTTGGGTGGCCGACGTGTGCCGCGACACCGGTGCTGATGTGCCACGAACAGTGCTGGAGCGTCATGGGCGCTACATGACCAATGTAGTCGATGCGCCCTAAAGCCCTAATAACTGACCAGTGCTGGAGCGTCGGTAGCTCCTGGAGCGTTAAGCTGAGCGTCTGACATGTCAGAGGTGCGGGGTTCGATTCTCCACAGTGCCCGTCATTTCTGACAGGGTGAGAGGCAGGCGACGTCGTACGGTCTCAGCCGCTGAGTGCGTCGTGAAGCCCCAACCGCCATCAACAACAACCATGAAAATATCCTAGGAGTGCCTAAGCGATGCTGATGTCTCCCCCAGGTACCATAGTTAGCCATCGTCCTCGTAATTACCTATCATTATTGTTCTGCCTTTGCGGGGTCTCACCTGACATGAACTATAGCATCTGCGTCACTACTGGTGGACAGCCACTGGTGGTGTACACCCGACCGATGAGGTGTGTGACTTCTGTATGACACCTGTACTGTGGACTCCTGACCTTGTTATAGGAGACAGCCACTGGTGGTGTACACCAGACCGATCGGGGCGTGCGACTCCTGTATGGCAACGGTACTGTGCTGTACTAACTGTATGACCCTATTTCAAAGGGCAACCGACAGTGACATGTACTCTCGGTGGGGGTGTGTGACTCCCTTATCATCCAGTTACAGAGGACAGCTGACAGTGGTATGCACGCTATCGGTGGGTGGGTGACCCCTGAATGGCACCTGTGTGGTCCCCGCCGCAGTGAACGTCCACCAGTGGTGTGCACCTGTTGGCGCAGGCGCGTGACCCCGCCGTGACTCAGGGGACGTTGCAGGGGACAGCCGATGGTGGTGTACACGCTGCCGGTGCAGGTGTCTGGCCGCGGCAGCGTGCTGGACGAGGGCGAGGACGAGGCCGACCTGCTGACGTCGCCGCTGCACGTGTCCGAGGAGAGCCTCTTCTTCCGCCACTGGTCCATCTGCCACAAGCTCGAGGTCACCAACAAGATACGCGAGGATCTGAACGTGAGTGGGCCGTCGGCGCCGGCGGTCGGCACGTGCGTGCACGCTGCGCCCCGGCGCTCAGTACGGTCTCGGGCACTGGTGTGGGCTTGGCTAGCCCTGAATATCCGTGATTTGGTCACCCCGGTGGCGCGTCTGGAATACGTCCAAGGGTCGCAGGAGTCCCTCGCGCCATGCTGCGTGTGAGTTGCTGGGGGAAGGGGTAGAGGGGGCTGGCAAGCTGGTGACGGAGATTGTAAATAATATTTAGGCAAGCATTGTACCGTATGGTGATATGAACGCTTTTGCTTCTAGTACAATCTATATATCTACAGTCTGGTCAATCCTTGCAATTAATTCTTTCCGAGATTAAAGTATCTGGCGACACAAGCCTATTTGGCGATTAAAAACATGTCATTTTTGCAGTGAATATTATTTGTTAAATCCATCGCACTGAACACTTCACAACCTATATGCTTAAAACAAGTGTCAGATAAATACTCTAATCACTTAGACTTATATGCTGAGTCTGTATTTCAGACCACATGTATGATTGTTCGGCGTATTCAGAAATAAACTGAGGTCTGTTAGTGTTAATATTAATTGTATTTTTTCCACCAGCCTCTTAGATATTGGCTTGGTAGCATGCCTAAACCCCTTCCATGCCCACGGAAGCGCAAGGCCCAGTAGGTTTAGGTCACCGTTTGCATTGTGGAGTGGAATATAGTGATTTAAGTTGGGAAACATCAGCAACACGAGTGACTAAGCACATTTCAACGTATTGCCACATGACCCGAGATGGCTTTCTGTTGATCATTGGTGTGGGACGGAGAGGGGTACGTTTCGACATTGTTCCATGCGGCTGAGGACAAAACCGCTGCCGAGCTGCGACGGATGCGACGGATGCCGGCCTCCACCTGGAGACCACCCGGTCTCCAGGTGGAGGCCGGCGACACGTGACGAAGACAACACACGTGCGCGTCCCGCCGAGCACGTGCTGCTGGCGCGTGCACGTCGGGCGGACTGGCGCCGCGTGACGGGGGTGGCGGCGGCCGTCTGCCGGCAGGTGGAGTACTGCGTGACGGGCCCGTTCAAGGTGGTGGCCGGCCCGAACGAGCACAGCCTGACCGACCTGACCGAGGGCACCCTGCTGGCGCCGTCGCAGCGCTACGTCCAGATGTCCGTCTACTTCTGCCCCGAGCTGGCCGGCGCGTTCAGCGGCCACCTGCGGCTCTGGCTGAAGAACAGCACTTGGCGCCACCTGGTGCAGCTGGAGGGCACGTGCGAGGACGTGGACCAGACGTTCAGCCAGCCGTGCGAGTCGGCCGCGTGACCGGCGTCGGCGCAGCCGGCCGCCGCTGGGCCGTGTCGGTCGGCCGGCCGCTGAGTGGTCGGTGCTCAGAGTGGCCGCCGCCCACGGGCCCGTCACGTGTCCGTGGCGGCCAGGCGACCGCTGAGTGTGGCCGCCACCCCGTGTTCCTCACCGTGTGTCTCAGTGTGTGTGTGTGGGCGTGTGTACATACATGTGTATGTGTGTTTGTGTTGATGTGAGTGTGGGTGTGGGTGTGTGTCCGCGTGTTGATGTGAGTGTGCGTGTGATGGTGGGTTCTCGTCCGCCGGTCGCGCCGCTGGCCCGATACTGAGCGGCAGCGGGCCGGGCCGTCTGCGGTCATCCGCCCGCCAGATGGCAGCAGACGGCATCGGTCGCGCCGCTGGCCCGACACTGTGCGGCAGCGGGCCGGGCCGGCCAGATGGCAGCGGCCCCCGGGCCCGACCGTGTCGGCGGCCCTGGTCGCCGGCGCGGCGACGTGCCGTTCGCCGGCAGTGGTGGCGCTGTGGCAGCACACGCGCCCGGCTCGTCGTCCGTCGGACGTGACGTACTGTCGCCGTCGGCGGGCGCGGGTCACGGTCTGGATGTGTGTTTTTGTATGCTTGTGACGGTTAATTCTTGTTGGACGTTATTTATTGCGAGGGGCGTCGTGACAGCGTGTGCAGGGGTTGTGACAGTCCGTGGTAGGCCAGAGATCAGCTGTTGTATCGGCCTGACCCGGCAGGATTGTCAGTTGGTGTCCGTCGGCTCCCGAAGGCCTCTGAGGCTGTGAGATGTAATCTTGGCGTGGGCCGTTGGGTTACTGTTCGCGATGTGTTCCCCGTATTCCGTCGGGTTGTCGGCGCATCCACGGCCAGTGCTGGCCGTTCTTGGCTGTTGCGCCATTACAGTGTGTGTCATCCACACAGCTCGGTCGTCCGAGACGTGTTATTGTCATGCCCACCACTTTTCGTACACTTCGTACTTATTGAGGTGTAGAAACGACAGTGTTTTGGTCATAGGTCATCACTGTTTTGGCCATAGTTTTCTTCTTCCTCGTTTAATTTGGGACTGCGTCATGCTCTGGGTGTGTGGCGTACAAAATGCCCGGAGTCAGCTCTGATCCCTGTGCATACTGGGTCACTGCTACCCGGGCCACATTCACGCACGGTGCTTTGTCACCCGTCCCGAAGTGCGCCTGGCTTTCATCCGTGGATGTAGCGTTTTCAACTGTGGGATGTGCCTGGTCCGGGCGGGTCTGAGCTGCAGTCGAACGCGAGGGCCCGGGGAGGCGGGTTTTCGCCCTCTGGATATCTCACTACTCTATTTCCGTGGTAATTGTGGACGCTAATTTCGAATTCAATACCATTACCATTACCCTTCAGCTGCGGAAATGGTCCGGGCGGGTCTGAGCTGCAGCCGAACGCGAGGGCCCGGGGAGGCGGGTTTTCGCCCTCTGGATATCTCACAAATAACTTCAGCTACGGAAACACGGTGGAAGGAACCATTGGAATGGTTCCTACAAACATGAGTTAATGGTACACGGTATCATAAATCATAGGTAATCCGCCAAAGGGCGGCACACCTAACCTCAGGTCAGAAATGTGGGCACCGAAGGTCGTAGGTGAAATTTTACAATCATAGCCATTTTGTACTTCTGCGCACTTAATTCATTATACTTGAACTTTGTGCACGCCGGTTTGGTGACAAAACCCTCCGTGTACAAATATAACGTTTGCTTTGGTCAGAGCTCATGATTATCGCGCGACCATTCATATACCAGATGCCTTTCGAAATATAGGCAGCCGGCATCTGGCTCAAAAACCAAGACCGTTCAAGATGAGCTAAATGTGCGTATATCCCGTCTCAGTGGACTGATTTTAGTGAAATGGCTGTTATGATCTGCGATTAAAAATGAATCCACATATTGGTGAAAGCATCCATGTCAGGTCAGGTCAGGCCGTTTAACACGCTGGCAGTATTTGTTTCATGCATCAGTCGGGTGTCTAGGGTAATGAATTCGAAATTAGCGTCGACAATTACCAGGGAAATACAGTAGTGAAACGAACGCCATAGATTATTTGAGGTGATTTCGCCTCACATACCTGTCAATAAGGTTTCAGCCCTTGCGCAGAACATTTCACATCCTTGAATCCTCTTAACACCGTTTCCGCATAAAGCGAAGTGCCATCCCGAGTGTTATGTTCATCCTTGCTATTGCGACCTCTCGCCGACGGGTGCTTGCAGCGCATTTTCGATCACCTGACTATGCCCTGACCCATTTGCAACTTTTTACACTAACACAACTTTATGTGCTTTGCAACACATGCTGTTTTTTCGCAGCTGTGTAGGTGAGACACTGGCGAAACACAATTTTCAGCTGTGCGTGACCTGACTTCGCAACCTGATCTGAGGCGAACTAACTATTGTCTGTGTCTTCTATGGATGTATGTATTTGTATGTAACTGCACCCATGCAATCTTGTTCTATCCGGCTTCATTTGCACAAGATGGAGCATGCAAAATCATCAGTACAAGTCTTCAGATTCTAAAGCGAGGGGTTCATTTCCGACTTTTTATACGACACTGTATTCATGTGTAATTTCCTTTTAACAAATGGCTTATTGTTTTTATCTCGCTTACTTTGTGAGATATAAAAAAAAATCCATCGGAGGGCGTTAACCTCCCCGGGGGCCCGCTCTGTTTCAAAACTTTGAATGCTTTCAAGAAGCACCCACTGAGGTAAGAGATGCTACAAGTGGACAATAATTGTTCTACGCCTGAGCGATGACGTGTAAGAACACCCTCGGTTCAGCTGAGTGTGTTGTTTTCGTGTACCGCTCTAGGTGGTGGGGGCCGCCGTGCCGTCGCCGCCGACGCATCCCACTGACGTCAGGATGACGTAACTGCTTGTCTGGCGGAGATCGCTCGCCACCCGGGTGCCACAGTTTTCAGGCGCCGACACATATCCCACTGACGTCAGGATGATGTAACTGTTGTCTGGCAGAGGTCGCTCGCCACCCGGGTGCCACCGTTTTCAGGCGCCGACACATATCCCACTGACGTCAGGATGACGTAATTGTTGTCTGGCAGAGGTCGCTCGCCGCCCGGTTCGGCACCGTCCTGGGCCGGTAATCCGGCGGCCGACTCGTGTCCGCGGTTGTGACTGTGAGCGATGCGCCTCTGTCGCGCGTAGAAAGACAGCGGCGCCCGTGTCCGCATGTGAGCTGCCCGCGCCTGCACTGCCCCGGACGGGAGTCGCTGGTGGAGCCGGCGTGTGGCTGACCGTCGACTGTGCTGCCGGCGGCACCGCCGCCACCACCCGTCTCTGGTGAAACTGATCAGCGCATCTCTGTTGTGTAGCGCGTCCCAATCGAAATATATTTTTTTTGGAGTGGCCGTTGTTACGCCAGCTGAAAATGGCACGCGTTGTTCCCAAAGGCTGAAATGGCGTGGTTGTAGCACCCAGCCTGGCAAGTAGGGCACAGCAACGACTTTCCCGGGAAGGCAAAGTAAGCACCGACTGTTCGCGGAAACGGTGTCGGCACCCGTGTCTCCGTCCAATTTACGCACTCCTCACTCGTATCGGATGCAGATGATATCGGTGTGTCTAATATGACATACGGTATCCCACCGCAATGCGACGTTTGAGAAACAGATTCAGTGTGTTCCGAAAGTGATATTAAAACATTAGCTTAGCCTACAACTAACATACGAACATACGTTTATACAGCGTACAAGTTGAACTGGAATACGTAGGTAACGTGGTGGTACAAACCCGGCGAGCGTTTGTGACATCAGCATGTGCATCAATACCCACAATATTGCACTTGTATACTTCTTCATCCGCATTATATGCACTCCAACACGAACATGAACCTCTTTGGCGATACACGAACTTATACACAAAGTATGCAACCAACGCCACTCCACAATATGCCGCTCGCTCCGTTGAGCCTCGCTTTAAGTCTGAGCCCAGAACGGCGGGCGGCTAACAAACTTGTTACGCCAGGAGCACGGCCCCGCCCCAGGTCTGGTGGACGCTAGCAAGAGCCGGGGCCACTCGCTGCCTAAACTGCCTCCGGGCCTGCCGTGCTCCCCGCCATGGTCACAGGTCCCGTATCGCCTGCCGTCCTGTACTGTACTGTCCTGTCCTGTCCTGCCTCCCGCCCCGGCCGCTGGCACGCTCGGCTCCCACCAGGCGGGCTCCACGTGCCGAGCGCTGATCTCGTGCTGCTCGCGGCCGAGTCGGGCGGCGTCCAAGACCCACGCCGTGGACCTGAGCGATGCGTCGGTCACCGCCGCTGGTGTGACGCGACACCGGCCGCAGACCAACGCCGCCACGGGCACGGTCTGTCATTGCGACACAGCCTGGACCTCGCACAGTCAGCTGAAGTGTGACCGCCTTCGTGTACGCCTGCTGGACCGGCCGCGCGGCGCCCGTCCCGAGGCGCCCCAGCGCGCCGCACGCCCGGCACGTCTCCGAGCCAGACTCGCAAACCCGACAGTCTGGCCGCCCGACGACGGCCGGACGGCGACTAGAAGCGGTGCTCGGCGCACGGCTCCGGCGCGCCACCCATCGTCGACGGCGGCGGCCGCTCGTCGGCGCCGTCGCCGGCCGGCGCCGACAGCTGGCGCGCCGGCGGCGTGGCCGAGCCGGCGCCGATGCGCGCCGTCAGCGACTGCAGGAAGCTGGGGTCGCGGCTGGCGGCGGCGCGCCGCAGCGTCACCGGGCTGGCCGGCTGGTGGTTCTGCTCGGTCAGCGCGCGCACCGCCTCGGAGACGGTGCCGTCGGCGGCGGCCGGCGCGCCGCGGTCCCGTCGCGCCGGCGGCGGCGGCGGCGGCAGCCGCGTCACCTGGGACTGGGAGCGCCGTAGGCCGGGGTACCGCGCCGACGAGTCTGTCGGTGGCGGGTCAGTCAGACACACAACACCACAGACCCGTATACCACGCCGGTACAGTTGCCGACATTGGGACAACATCGCAGGCCCACGCCGGTACGTCTACCGACATTGGGACACAGCGTCGCAGGCCCACGTTGGTACGTCTGCCGACATTGGGGCACAACGTCGCAGGCCCACGTTGGTACGTCTGCCGACATTGGGACACAACATCGTAGGCCCGCGTTGGTACGTCTGCCGATATTAGGACAACGTCGCAGGCCAGTAAACCACGCCGGTACGTCTGCCGACAATGGGACACAACGTCGCAGGCCCGTAAACCACGCCAGTACAGCTGCCGACATTGGGACACAACGTCGCAGGTCCGCGTACTACGTCTGTACGCCTGCCGACGGCGGGTACGTCAGGTGACACAAAACACGTCGAACCACAACCTACACTGGACCGCAGTGGGGTCACGTGATGATGTCACGACCAACTGCAAGTGTACTGCGTGCTGCCACACAAGGACTTAAACCACCGTGACACATGACGCCAAACCGATCAATTTTCCCTGAAATCTTGCACTAAAATGGCATGTGCTCGAAATCGGAAGACGTTTTATTACATCAATAATATTTTAAAACCCGACGACTATGAGCTGTTGAACTCAGATGAGGTTCTTCGGAATCGGAAAAACATTAAAATTTGGTCTTCAGGCCGGGATTTTCGATCCTCCTCGCGCGTACCGCAATCTATCGGGCGATTATAGATATTTATCGTGGAAAAACTGGCGCAATAGCGACTGATTGCTTGAATGGCAAACAAAAAGAAAATGCAAACATTACAAAGCAGCAGCAGTGCCGTCAGACGTTTATCTACCGCCGTATCTAGGTTGCATCAGCTATTGTTGGGTTTGACCAGCCTGCCACCGTGTTGGTGATATCGGCCGTTGCTGTGTGCTGTGATTAGTGATCTTGTTTGCTGCTTTTGTAGTGCGGTATGTATATTTTTGTCGGACCCGTAAGCTGTGCCGGATAGTGCTCGGATAACAGAATCACATTCCGAGGGTGGAGAGGGAGATGCAGGAGGAGACGAGTGATGTCGGGTGCCGTGTAAGAAGCTTGTGATGGGTGGAATGAGGTAGGTTGGCAAGCCGGTGTTCAATATTGTCAGGGTGTGTTGGTTGGCAAGTGCGATGAGTGAATGTGCTCTGTGGTCGCGGTGTATTGTGTGTTACGGTGGGTTGTCTGAGTTGGAAGCATCATAGAGGACGACTGACGTGATAACTCGGTTAAGCGCTTTATTTAATGTATGTGTATATACTTCAGAAGCATGGGCAATGTTGTGTATGTATAACACATGGGCAATGTTGTGTATGTATATCTATGTCCTTAATGTGTCTGCTGAAGTGTTGGAGTGTATCAGACGGTGTGGAGTTGTGTTCCTAATGTACGCGAACACACCGCCTGATATGTGCCACTTGCGCGAGTCTTGCCTGTGTGGCGTATATTGTGATACGTTAAATTTGTACGGGTCATAGGTTTTAAAGTGTGCTTTATGCATAATGCTGTATGTGTATGGTCTGTCTGGAGTGCGTAGTGCTCGAATTCGTGGCATTGTGCATCAGTTCATGTGTATTCCATTAGAGCATAATGCTTAACGTCTGTAGATGCGAGCGCGAGTGGCGAGATTGCCGTGTCTTGGCGTTTTGTGTCTGTGTGTTACGCTTCGATGGGGCTCGTGAAGGAGAGAAGGCGAAGAGTTAGTGGTAATGTCCCACGTGTGGGTGTTGTTAGTCCCGCTTTGTTGTTCTGGTGTGCTATCCGTGTCCCTGTCTGTTGTGCATGGGCGTTGGTGCGGTGCGCGTGGTGGCCCAGCTGATCGATTGTGTCTGCGGGCGGCCGACCGCCGGTCTGCTTGGCGGTTCGCTCACCTGAGGGCGCTGCTATCGACATGGGCCGTCTGGAGTCCGTGCAGTCTGCGGGCTCGTCGCAAAAGTTGTACAACACAAAATCGGGCGGCGGCGGCAAAGCTGAACCAAGAGACGGCGCCGGTCAGATGCGGAGGCGGGCACGGCGGGGGCGCACACCCACAAGCTGCTGTGCCCTCTATCGGCCAGTACCACAACCAACGTATATTGCGTACCACCGGGCGGACGTGCGAGCAGCTTGACAAAACCCAAGAGACAGACATTCTCTTCCAGCTTGCCCTTTTCGATGAAAAAAAAAACATTACATAATCTTAGGATCGGAGGACTGTCCGGCCCCTCCCCGACACCACCGAAAACGCCACCTTCTAAGGGGTGAAAATACCAGATCAATATTCTTGTAGCAAGTGTGCACAAAGGGAAACCATGTTGTACTCTTGCTTACTTTAGTTTAATTTGGCCTATTGACTGAAAAAAATGAAGCATACAAAATTTAATCAAGTCACAACATGCACCGAAGTCCATACGATATTAGTTCAATGACAAGTCATTTCTTACATTTCAATACACAAACTATTGCCCTACAACTACCTTTGATGTCACAAATTCGACATAAATTTGTCAACACTCCCAAAAAACATCAAACGTAATCCTCGGCAGCCATGCTTGATCTGACCTCGGTCAGTCGTGGCCTGCGAGGGGGAGTAAGTAGCCTGGGGGGAAGTTACCCGTCTCCCAACTGAAAGTCTGCGGGTACGAGGTCTACCGGTCGCTACCCTTCGCTCCTGACCAATCTGCATGAGACTTTAGCGACGTAATACGATGCAGAATAGTCGATCGGCCGCAAAACTACAAACCACCACGAATATCGGCCAGTCGCAATCACCGGTCAAAATCTTCAGATGACAAATTGATACAGAAACAGGCGCGCCACAGGCGTCAGCCCGCTGTGCCGTTTCGTTCGCGACCTGTTCGAGAAAAAGCGAGGGCAACGGCACTCGGGGCGGGTCGTGGCTCGGGCTGAGATTGTAACAGCTGTGGCACTGCTCGCACGTCCTCCACAAACACAACCACAACCACATCAAGCCCGCCCACTCACACCGGACGGCGGGTGTGGCGACGAAGACAAGTCATGCAAGCCCTGGACGGGCACAACAACAGCGCCGACCAACACCTGACAAGCACACTGGTCGCGCTGCCGAGTCGCCTGGCTGAACCGCAGACTGACTCAGCAAACGCATTCCTGCAACATGACTGCACTTATCTGGCCGTGAAGCCGGTGCGAATTTACCCTAATACTCACGAGCGAGCAGAGCAGGAGCAGATTCAGGGGGCAAAGATGTCATACCCCCCTAAGAGGCTGATTCTATGCTGATATTTTGCATTAAAATAACACTTCTTGAAATCCGAGAACACTTCCTAAAATAAATGTCGTCTTAAGCAGACTCGACAAATGTTAGTTGTTCATAGATTAGCTTCTAGAACTCGGGGATTATTTAACTGCCCCCAAGTCTGGCCCCTGGATCCGCCCCTGGAGAAGTTACCGCAGGTCACCATGGCAACAGTTCGGCGCCAAGCCCTGACAACGAATGCACCACAGCAGCCGTCAGCAGCCGGCGTCACAGGGCCGGGCAGCTGAAGCGCAACAGCATGGCCGACAGCGTGTGTACGCATGAATTGCTGACTATGAAAAGCCTTGTGGGAGGAGTCGTGCAGGTCTGCGACCACGAGTCGGACGGTGGAACGCTTACCAAGCACGTCCCCGCATTTCTGAGTATCCGATACTTTCCGCAAATGTAGGCACTGGACTCGACATGCTCAGCAGTTTTAAAAATTTATTATGAATTGGGTGTCTCTGATGTCGGAAAGGGGAGGGTAGAAGAAGGGGATACTGGAGGGGGACCTTCGTACTGACAGGATTTTCCCTGTCCAGCCTGATTCCTGCATTCTACTAATATGCCACTAAGACGTCATCCGATAACCGTCCTTTATCAAGAGCATAAACACGACCGGAACAGCATCCGCGATGCATTGCCATGCTGTTCCACATTAGTGGAAGCCCGAGTTTGTGCGAAATGATAATACATTGATCTCGCTGCTTCGATTCAATGTCATAGACCTGATCCTAGCTCGAAGAAATAAAATAGGGTAATTATTCTGCCATAATTATTTGTACCGGTGAAGCTACCTGACAAACATGTGAATGTCACATGTTTGATCACCAGTTGTTGTCTGGGAGGCCTACCAGAAAATGACTGAACGAAAGTTCATTAGAACATGGCGAATAGGCGTGTCTTGTCCAATAAAGAGAAGCTTGACAAATACGGTTGGAATGCGATTCTCTATCGATTAGCCGGGAATAGTCACGATGATGTTAAGGGTCTCATTTGCGGGCTACCCGTTGAACTTCACAGCTGCCAGCATAGAGGCGGCACTTTTTATTCGATTACCTGAGAAATTGCAACGCCCTACGCTTCTGTTGCCATTTGTACAATCACTGTATCCCTGCGTACTTCTTTTTTTTTAATACGCGGGGGTGGCTAGGTGACGCATTCTGGTACATATGGGAACATCAGACAATGTTCAAAATATTCTTAGTTAATCAACTAGATGCTGAAAGTACACCACAACCCCATTGCTACGTCTCAATTTACATCCATGCGTCATTTCTTCTCGTTAGACGGCAACGACGGGAGTAACCGCCGGGCTGGAAACGTTATTTGTCAGCTGATAGCTGTTGCCTAGCAACGTGGCTGACGCCACCAGAGCAGCCACCGACGCCTGATTTGCCGGATTACTGCAACGGAATGATGTGTATAGGTGAAGCTTGAGCGTGAGATGCGATGCCAGGCCGTGTATTCTTGAACAGGACTAATGTTTATATGTGATAGGGAAGTAATCAGTCATTGTCACCGGTTTCTATCCGAAATCGAATACCTGCGACCGTGAGGTGGGTGGCGCGTGAACGTACGGCACAGTGAGCTTTCGTTGAAACGTTGCAAATAGCCTACGAGAAGCGATGCACGAAAAGGTTCCGCTAGGCGTTGAATCCCATCTAAATTTTAAAATCTGAGGACGGTGCAGGGACAACGCCAGGATGGAACAGCGCATACCCAAACAAAGACGCAGACACAAACGCTTCAGCCCCAACAGAGGCGACAGTTCTTCCACAAGCGCAGCTGCCTGGATCGCAGCCAACGTTTCCGTGCTCAGACTTCAGTCTCTCCGGCCAGCTCGGATTGCGAGGCTGGCACGAACGAAAATTGAGAGGGGCGAGGTGTCAGAGGAATATGGAATGCGATTGGCGGTCGGAGGTAAGTTTGAAGGTTGTTCAGTTGGTTAGAGCGCTGGCCTGCACTGGTCTTCCCTGTCTTGGCAATATATGGTTCGAGTCGCTTCGCGCGCTCGCATTTAGCCCCCGGCCTAGGAGTCAGTTGGCAGCTGGCCCGATGAGGCCGGGGACGAGTTACCGAGCGGCGGTATCTGTGCATTGATGGCACGTTAACATTTCGGTAAACATTATGTCGTTGAACTGGAGTTTATGGATAGGGTAGTGGAGCTGTTATTGTTCACGCAACAAGCAAGTTCCGTTGTTGCTCTTGCAAGCTGTTGTTCACGCAACAAGCTCTGCTCAGCAATAGAGCCCTGGTTCATACAGCCACCCCAGCAATAACTCGGATTAAATGGTTTTTTTTTTCTAGAAGAAAAAGGGTTGATGGTGGATTGGAGTTTAGGGGCGCGTCGACATCTAGGGTCATTTTGCGCCCATGAAGAAAAAATGGTTGCGCTGGACGGGACGACAGTGTGGAGGTGCACGCAGCCCCGGCCAACACCGGGCCGACGGGGATACAAACGCACCGTCGGCGGAGTGGACGTGCGCCGGCACGCGGACGCTGCTGTAGCCGCTGGAGCCGGAGCCGGAGCCGTCACTTTCGCACCGATCGAACTGGAACACAGCGGCAGTTGTGAGATGACGCGGCCACCTCTGCCGACGTCCAACAACAGGCGTCAGACGAGAGAACATCCATACGAATACATCTGCGTTCAATTCTGGTTGGTTGGTTATTAGCTCTACGACCCATCGATCGTTGAGTCATGCAGCGTCGCCAACCTCTCACGCCGATCGGTCGCTGGCGAAGAGTGGCGACAGGTAAGACTCGAACACACAACCTTTCGATTGTGAGACGAGAAACTTGCCCCTAGGCTACTCATCGCCTACGTTCAACACTGAGAATGACTGCATGACTGCATGGATGCGTATGCTACACGATTAATAGCGGCGGTGATCAGTCCGCCGACCGAGGGCGGAGTGAACGAACAGGCGAACGACGACACACCCTGCTGTGTCCGCGCGTAATTACCGTGGCCAGGGAGCAGCCGGCAGCTCCCTCGTGAGATGCCTCCTCCTTCAGGGCAGCCATCTGTCGCAGCTCAGCTGTGTTGGCGTACACCGGCTGTGGCACCACTGAGAAGGCGCCTCACAGTCAGTGCACCACCCAGGAGAAAAGGCGCCACACCGTCTGTGGCACCACTGAGGAGAAGGCGCCTCAGTCAGCACACTTTCACCCAGGAGAAAAGGCGCCACAACGGCTGTGGCACCGACTGAGAAAGGCGCCATGCGCAGTCAGTACACCACCCAGGAGAAGCCACACCTAACCACTCAAAAGGCCCCCCGCCCCACCGTCTGTGGTGCCACTGAGGAGAAGGCGTTACACAGTCAGTGCACCACCCAGGAGAAAAGGCGCCACACCGTCGGTACACCGCTGAGGAGCAGACTTCACACTGGTTGTGGTACCACTGAGGAACAGACGCCACACTGTCAGAACACTAATCATGAGAGCAGGCGCCATACTGTTAGTACACCACTCAGGAGAGCAGACACCACAGCGGGTGTGGAACCACTGAGAAGGCGCCACACCGTCACTGGAACTACTGAGGAACAGGCGCCATACTGTTAGTACACCACTCAGGAGAGCAGGCGCCACAGCGGGTGTGCAACCACTGAGGAGAAGGCGCCGCACCGTCAGTACACCATTGAGGAACAGGCGTCGCACTGCCAGTGCTACACCAATGAAGAAGTACCCAGTCAGCTGTAACACTACCGCGACATCCGGTGACCCAATGCCACAACCCAACCGGAGAAGATGCCAGCGCGCAATGGAAATATTGCATATGTATCGCGCACAACTAGCCATACCGCGGCCAATCTGGCGCGCAGTGCCACACCAATGTCACCAATGTCAGGTTATGAACAGGGATGCAGAGCCGGGAAAATTTTGGACGGCTTTGGCTCCGGCTCCGGCTCCGAGCAAAATGTCGGGGCGAGGTGGCCGAGTGGTTAAAGTGTCGGGCTATGGGTACCAAAGGTCCCGGGTTCGACACTAGCGCCACTCAGGACATTTCCCTATCCCGCGGCCCACGGCGAAACAGTGTGGGCGGCGCCATTAGCCGTGAATGTGCATAAAGTGTGTCGTGAACCACCCAATAAACAAACAAACAAACGAGTAAAATGTCCCGGCGGCTTCGGCTCAGGCTCCGGATCCGGCTCCGCATCCCTGGTTATGAAGCATGTCAACCGGCAACACCGAAATCACTCTCTCGACGACGAACACGCCAACACCGCGGGGAACCACAGGAGATGGCCAAAAAGAAACAATCCGGCCGGACATTTGTCCCTATCTTCTGCGCTGATCGGGAGTGGCCTCCATCCGGAGCTACTCCTATACCGGCCTTCCCCACCGCGTGCTTCATCCGGAATAGGGGCGACGGAGGGGCGGACGCATGTCCCCCTCGAAATTGACGGCATGACACAGCGCTGCTGGTGGTCTTTAACTGCCGCGTTTCTGTGAGCAGACGTTAGGTAATTGAGTAGAAAAACATGGAGGGGGAGAGAGATAGACAGGGAGGGAGGAAGGGAGAGAGGGAGGGAGGGAGGGAGAAATGGAATGAGATGGAGAGGGAGAGGGAAAGGGAAAGGGAGAAGGAGAGGAGAGAGGAGATAGAAGAGAGAGGGGGAGAGATGGAAAGGGAGAGACGAGAGGGGGAGAGGGAAAGGGGGAGAGACAGAGACAGACAGAAAAATAGTGACACATGGTAACGGAAGGAACAAGAAAATGAACGTGTGCACGAGCATGTGTCTGCTCGCATACATATCAGTTGTGCTCGCAGTGCATACACTAGTCAAAACTAAGGCCTACCCCACCCCACCACTCAGCACCCTCCTCTGTGCATGCACGACCACCACCAGCCCAGGTGCGCACGGGCCGCCGACGCACCCATGTGCGGTGTCGCCTGGTTGAAGTCGGGCAGTATGGCGGTCGGACACGCGTAGTGGCCGAGCACCTTCCTCTTGGACTTGCCGCGCGACTTGTCGGGCACCGGCGGTCGGCCGGCCGGCGGCGGTGGCGGCGGTGGCGGCGGTGACGGTGACGGTGGCGGTGGCGGCGGCAGGCCTTTCGGCGGCGGCGGCGGCGGCGGCGGCCCGTGTCGAGGCGCCGTGAACGTGAGGGTGCCCAGGGCGGGCCGCTGCAGCGCCCGGCCGCGCATGTACGCTGCCGGCCGACACGACCAGGTCAAGGCCACCGATCGCATCAACATCAGGTACGAGACGACATATGACGAATTGCTGAAGATGACATGTGACAGTGGATGACACAAACTTAAAAAATAATTCGTAGTAATGTACTTTGATAAAGCACGTTGCAGGGCACAAATTAGTGACCTGTCATGATATTGAGCTAAAAATGGCAACACTATTTGAGGACATGATCTGCAATTATATATATATATATATATATATATATATATATATATATATATATATATATATATATATAAATATATTGGGCTTCTATGGTTATCAATGACTGACTAATATGCTGCTACATTCTTCCATGTCCTTACGTTCCTCAAAAACTTGCAGTCTGTAGCAACTTTGCAGATCTAGTTACCTGCGCTGAGGACCTTTCAGATTGTTTGTATTCTTTGACCCGATTGATTATTTGGGTTTAAGGGACAATAGGGTCATTTCGCGCCCATACATTCGTTGACCATTCGGCTATACACCCAGTAATCCGCGGACCACACCTCACTCGGCTAGTTCACGTCACATTCCATCAACGCACAATCGAAACAGCGTTGGGTGCACGGTGCGGCTTTTTCCCGCCCTAGCTGCGCGGTGTCGGTCGACTCTCACCGCTGGAGACGGTGTGTGGCCGCGGCGGCGGTGGCAGCGGCGGCTCGGTCGGCGACTGCTCCGGCTCGACGTCAGCCACGCCGTCGGCCACGCTGTCGGCGGTCAGCCCGAGCGGCGCCGGGCAGCGCCAGCCGCCGTCGCCGCCATCGCCGCCGTCGCCGTCGCCGCCGTTGTCGTCGTCGGGCGGCGGCGTGGCGGGCCGCACGAACAGCGCGTCCTGCGACGTGAAGCCCGAGTCGTGCGACGACACGCTGGCCACGCGCTGGCCGGGCCCGGCCGAGCCGAGGCCGCCGCCGAGACCGCCGCCCAGCCCGGCGCCGGCCGCCACCGTCTGGCTGAGCGAGCGCGGCCGCGGCCCGGTCACCGCCGCCGCCGTGCCGCCGGAGCTGGACGAGTGCAGGCTGCTGATGGAGCACAGGCTCGACTTGCGCGAGCCGAGCGACGAGTCGCGCGGCGAGCTGGTCGGCGAGCCGGGCCGCCACGAGTCGCCGGCGCCCTTCATGTCGGCTATCAGCTGCCGCAGGGTCACCTCGGGTCAGCTCAGGTCAGCTGGGTCAGGCGCCAGTCGCGCGACAGTGCTTATCTGAATAATATGCCGATCTGATCTGATCATAACTCTCGAAATACAACGTGAAATACACCGGAAGGCATCCGTCATAGACGCAAACATTCGTAGCCTGTGACATCATTGGTCGTGCTTGGAAAACAAATCCCCTGTAACGTCATGACCTACTACTACTAACAGATTGCTAGCGATATTCCAACAGACAGAAACGGCACCCTCATGCACTGGCAGCCCAGAACTGGGTTATCAGCATATATACACACACATGACTTTGTGTGTGTAGTTGGGACTTCTGGACACGCCAGCTGCTTCGGCTATACTGCGCCCGCCAGTTGGCTGACTGACGTCCACAAGCAAACGCACGCGGTGTGTAATGCCAGGGTGGCCGACATTTGGCCATAGTACCATCGAACCAGCGCCAGACGCGGACCCGCATCGCACACAGCAACATTGAAAGAACGCCAGTGAGTGACGAGTGGACATCACTAATCAGAAAAGACATCCGGAAAACGAGCATCGGCGAGTGTTGTCGCTTTCCTGGCGGGTCGTCACCCTGCCGCACCCTCCAGGGCAGCAACTGCACCTCGTCATCACTGTCATCGAACAAATCAGCTGGCAGCCAAGATCGCGTAACGGCTTCACATTCCCGAATAATTCCAGTTGCGATAAATTGCACTGCCCTGTGGCATTTCCCAAGACCGCACTATATATCAAGGGCAGATATCAGGTAGAGCTGTCCCGTTAAAAATGTGGAGACCATGCAAGCCATTGACATGCGACATTCCACAAGCAAAATTTCCAAACAGCTGATTCAAGTAAGTCAAAAGCTCGAAAACCCTATATATATATATTTATATCGTATTTTCCGTCTGCCAGCACGGAAAATACGAACTGCCAGGGTTTGAGCTGGGCACTAATACTGAAGATTAAGCCCTATATATATTTATATCGTATTTTCCGTCTGCCAGCACGGAAAATACTAACTGCCAGGGTTTGAGCTGGGCACTAATACTGAAGATTAAGCCCTATATATATTTATATCGTATTTTCCGTCTGCCAGCACGGAAAATACGAACTGCCAGGGTTTGAGCTGGGCACTAATAAAGATTAATTTGAAAGCATAGCAGCCACGAACCAGAATAGTCGATCGCGCTAGACCGCGCCATTTCTTGACTTAAATAGACAAAAAAACATAACAGTTCCATCAGAGACGTTACATCGAATATGAATTTCCAGCTAATTTTATCAAAATTACTTCCTTGACTCTCTGACGAGCTACTACTACGCAAAAAAATGTCGTTCCATGTTGTGAGATGGGGCTTCCGAGCTTTTGACTCGCCCGAATCAGCCGTTACTCACAGCTCACGAATTAGCAGTGGCAGTGGCTTTGGTGGTCTCCATTTTCGGTTTATACTAAAATACCCGGATGGCATCGCCCCGCTATGTACGAACATCCCGACAGAAAGCACAGCTCGGTTTGTATCATATATTCTCACCCGCGCAGTTGTCGTATATTCTCACCACCAGGTTCGATCACGCGTCATCACCGGCAACGGGAAATCGAGCGCAATGCCAATAGGATTTCCGTGGCATAGTATTTCCTCTGCAATAGCCAACGGGTGATGCCCTCCGTATGTTACACTACACGCGTATTGTAGATGATACCCCGGTTAGTCCTGTCACTGACTTCAGCCGAATTTCCCCCAATTTCTCTTGACAACCGAGACATACTACCCTACACCCAGCCTTGCATGGCTTACGTTCATGTACTATATTTGGAGTGTGAATTTCGAAGGACAAAAATGGAAGCACGAACAATTCGTTGTCGGGCACCGGCGCGGCTGGTATGTTGGACTGACCTGTTCAGAGGCAGGAGGCATGGTGAACGGGTCGGTGGTGTTGCTCTCCAGCTGTTCCATGACTTCTGAGAGCCGACACATCTCCTCGGCCGCGGACACCTCTCCTTGCTGCAGGTGCAGCGGTCGAGTGTCACCGAGGCGCAGCAGGACCAAAACCACACCGCCGGTCCTCACCGGAGCTTACACTACACCGCAGGTCCTTACCGGGGCTCAAACCACGCCACGGGTCCTCACCGGAGCTTACACTACACGCAAGACCTCACCGGGCCTTACACTACACCGCAGGTGCTCACCGGGGCTCAAACCACGCCACAGGTCCTCACCGTGGCTTAAACTACACACAAGATCTCACCAGGCCTTACACTACACCGCAGGTCCTCACCGGGGCTTAAACCACGCCACGGGTCCTCACTGGTGCCACTATCATACCGCAGGTGCTCACCGGGGCTTAAACCACACCACGGGTCCTCACTGGTGCCACTATCATGCCGCAGGTGCTCACCGGGGCCAAAACTACACACGACCCAGCAGACACCAAGGTCACACCACAGGTCACTACACGGGCTGGGACATCGCAGATTCTCACCCGCTCACGCAGACACCAACACCATGCCACACCTCATCGGCGCCAAAACTACACAACAGGTCATCACAGGCGCCAAAACCACACAACAGGTCATCACAGGCGCCAAATCCACCCCATCCCTCAATGGGACCAAAACCATACCAACTACGTCACTCCCGTCCTCGACACAAAAACTACGTCATACTTTTCCGCGACACCAACACCATGTCACTCCTTTCCTCGACATCAACACCACGTCACTACTTTCCCCGACACTAAAACTACATCACTCCTTTCCTCGACACCAACACCTGGCCGCGGCTTTCAACGAACGTTAACGTAATCAAGGAAAATGAAACGACTGTCGGCTCGGCCAGATGCACAGTGCGCGCAGTCAAGGCTGATGCGCTCGCACCGTCAGTCTCGGTGACGAAACACGGCGCGACGGGTGCCAACAGGTGGCGGCATCAGCGTAACCCGTCCAACACCGCTCCACACCTGACACACACCACGCCAGCCTCCCACCATTAATCCACCGACTGACGCACAGCCAGCCCCACGGCCCGCCTCCACCGGCCCGACTGAGATGAGCTTCACACGGAGCGCGTGTCTGGAGCGGTGCCACCTCCAAAGTACCAGGAGGGGCGACTTTTCCTTCCGAGGGACGCCACTGACCGCATGTTGTTATGAGGGTGCACCCGGACAGCCTGGAGAGGCACCTTTTTCCAATAGAAGAAGCGCCACATGCCTACCAGTGGGGACATGGCCAGTTTCCTTCTGGATCTGCCACTGGTATGGTCAGAGGCGGATACAGGGGGCACTGGCGGCGTGTGCCCTCCCCGCAGGGATGAAAGCATCCCTCCGGGAAGACTGAGCTCATCCCAGGGATGAGGGGATCCTCCTATTGTCTCGAATTTTTCAGCCAGAGGAAATTCGGTGGACAGCAAAAGGTGCTGGACATGTTCCTGAGACTTTTTGTTTGCATTTTCATTATTTTATCTGATACTGTACTGGCGACTGAAGCAAGTAGTTTAAAGCATTCCACCACCAGTAGGCAGAGAAATTTCAAATCAATGAAGCCGTGTTAGTCATTAGTTATTGTTTGAGTGCGTACGCAAGCATTTACGAAGCCCATTTCTTATATAGACCCAACTCCTCCTTCATCCTGCGCCTGCATGACTGTGTGCGTGTAGTGAGCACCAAAATGCGTCCCACGCCAACAACGTTCATGAAGCCGGCCCCCGGTCACCGTCACGTCGACACAGCCATCCAGGCGTCTCTTTGTCTGGCCACCCCTGGACAACGCTCGCGCCATGGTGGGATGACGCGCCTCAGGAAACCCTGCACATCGCGCCTCGCGAGCAGCTGTGCTACGCCGCATGGAGACAGCTCGGTCGGTTAGTTATTATGGCTTTTGGGCGCATCGACCTCATTGGTCATGTAGCGCCTGGCAGCTCGGTTTGCATGCGGAGAATAGATCCGTGTGCGAGTTGTTGATGTGCTCTCAATATGTGGTGTTCGTTTGCAAAACGGGGCCTGTCTTGGCCTTTGGAAGTATGTATGCCCACGGAAGTGCTTGACGTAGCATTGCTACGTTTTGTCATTTATCATCCATATGATGCTACCTTACTTGAAGCCCGTCCGGAGCCTTATCTATTGGCAATTCGGCTCGCTATAACGCCAGCTGATAACACGCTACTCTGTGCGATAGCTGCACCGATATCGACACTACTTTGGCTGGTTATTGCAGTTTAGGGGCACATCGCCTGCATAGGTCATACAGCGCCCGTATCGACACTACTTAATGAGCCAGGGACGTTAGTGCTATGAGAAACACACCGCCGTACGCGGCGACCGGCTCTGCTGCGGCAAACCCCAGTCAGTCGACTAGTCTGAGCCACACCCACGCGACATAAGGCGACCCCAGCGTACCCGCAGAGCTGACATGACCAGGGCCCACGCGACATGACGCGACCCGAACACACTCAGAGCTACATCCCCAGAGCCCACGCGACATGGCGCGACCCGAACACACTCACATAGTTGACATGACCAGGGCCCACGCGACATGACGCGACCCGAACGGGCCCACAGAGCTGACATCGCTAGCTCCAGGTCACGCCGCGCGGACCGGGTCGGCTGTACGCAGCAGGGCGATGGGCGGGTGGGGGCGAGGGCAGGGGGTCCTCACGGCTCGCCTTACCACGACAGGCTTGAGCCAGGCGACGAAGCGGCAGTAGCGGCTCCTCTCCTCCACCAGCGCCGCCTCCAGCGAGCCGCGCTCGCACGTCTCCAGCCGCTGAGGAGGGACAGAGAGTCAGCACAGAGCCACGGCTACTGGAGCGGGATAGAGGGTCAGCACAGAGCCACGGCCGCTGAGGAGGACGAGCAAGAGCACGCCTGGACAGAGAGTCAGCACAGAGCCACGGCTGCTGGACCGCGCTGCGGCGGGACAGAGAGTCAGCACAGAGCCAGGCGCTGAGTACAGGACAGAGAGTCAGCACAGAGCCACGGCCGCTGGGGCGGGACAGAGAGTCAGCACAGAGCCACGGCTGCTGGAGCGGGACAGAGAGTCAGCACAGAGCCACGGCCGCTGGGGCGGGACAGAGAGTCAACACAGAGCCACGGCCGCTGAGGAGGGACAGAGTCAGCACAGAGCCACGGCCGCTGAGGCGGGACAGAAAGTCAGCACAGAGCCACGGCCGCTAGGGTGGTGGTGGTGTGTTGGAGTTTAGGGGCGCGTCGACATCTAGGGTCATTTGCGCCCATAACTAGAATGGAATCAATCTACGGTGCTACTATCATAGCTCACTATCCATCTTCACGGATGGGGTATATCACGTCAAAGCGAGCTTGTCGAATGAACATAAAAATATTCCCAGACGCAACGGCCTCAGAGTCGTTCCCTATAAGCATACGTAAAGAAGAGTCGGTGTTGAACCGTCCTAAAATCTGGCGTCGTAGAGGTTCTAGCAGTGTACAGCCAACTAAAACATGGTACACGGTAAGCGGGTTAGAACAGCGCGGACATACGGGACGGTCATTACCGGTCAACATATAAATATGTGTTGCAAAGGTATGGCCTATTCTCAATCGACAGAGTATTACTTCTTCCCGACGTTTGGTTCGGTGAGAGGATAGCCATTTTCCCTAGTGTCGGTTTTAAAACCTTGAGCTTACTACACTTTGAATTCCAGGATCGTTGCCATTCTGAATGTATACTTGACAATATAGTAGGGTATATATCTCTTGGAGGGAGCCGTAGATGGACCACACGGCCATTGCTAATGGCGTGCTTGGCGGTTATGTCAGCAGCTTCGTTTCCGGCGAGTCCAACATGGCTAGGAATCCAGCAAAACACTAAAAATTTTCCCAGGTCATGCAGGGACTTTACTACTTTGATAATCCTCCGAACAAGTCGGTTATCCTGATTAAAGATGTTCAGTGCCTGGAGACTGCTCAGAGAGTCTGTGAAAATCACGTATTTCGTGGACCGGTCTTTCTGTATAAAATAGAGGGCTTGTAGAATGGCATACAGTTCGGCAGTAAAAATCGAGGTTTGCATCGGTAAACAAAAAGATCGAACACTTTGTCGACTTACGTAAGCACACCCGACACCAGAAACTGACTTTGAGCCGTCCGTGTAAAAACGCGAAAAGTCGTTATATTCGTGTATTTTTTCCAATGCTAACGTTCGAAGTTCCTCCGGGTTTACCTGCCCTTTCTTTGAGCAGGTTAGTGTCATGTCGGTTTTCACTGGGAAAACCTGCCAAGGGGGAATGCTAGGCGTGATTACGTGTGCTATGGAACGCGGCCGGATATTACATTCTCGAAGAATCGTGGACATACGAGTGGAAAACGGTAATCCACGCCGGGTAATGTGGCGTGCATTTGATGTCCTCGAGAATATCCACCGATAGGCTGGATGGTTCCGGTTTTGAGCAACATTGCATGCGTATCTCGCGCCCAATAACTTACGGCGTAGTGCAAGAGGTGGCTCGTCTACCTCTACCATTACACTAGCAGCCGGTGAGGTGCGAAAGGCTCCAGTAGCGATGCGATACGGGCCGCTAGGGTTGGACAGAAAGTCAACACAGAGCCATGGCCGCTGAGGCGGGGCAGAGAGTCAACACAGAGCCACGGCCGCTAGGGTGGGACAGAAAGTCAACACAGAGACATGGCCGCTGAGGCGGGACAGAGCCACGGCCGCTTCCGCAGCACCCAACACACGCGTCCTCGAGGAAGTTCGGTCATAGGTGTTCACGGTCTCGCTGACGGGTCTACAGAACTGCACCAGCACTCAGATAATCATGTCCGGAATCATGATCAGATAATCAGATAATCGGAATCAGATACTCATGCCCGGACAGTCGGCGGGTTCTCTGAGAGAATGTTCACGGGGTCTCCAGACAAATAATGGAAATATTTAATTATAGTATTCGCAATCAAGCATGTTAACACGACGTCCAATTGTACGCATAACATTTTAATACAACTTATCTCAAACAATCTTAGTTCCACGAAGTGCTAAGCAAAACTACACACACTTGAAACTGAAGGAACTGATTTTCAGTACACTATTGAAGATATTCATGACGCTTTACGAACCAGCGAGGTGAATACGAACAAAACATTTGCGCATTTGCAAAACATCTCCAAACGTTTGCTGGTGCAATTGATACAATTACAAAGAACATTGATGCAAATGCATTTTACCCTTGTTGCGCTTCCCACCACAATTATCGAGTATACCACACTGCCCGTAGAGCTAGCGAGCACCCGTGAGTCTACCGTGAGTACACCAATTTCCAGTGAGAAATCGCCACCGGGCATTCAGAGCCTGTTCACGTGCGTCGTACCTGAGACCAAATAACTGACGAGATACACAAGATGTCGCCCACATGTCAATTGGATGAAATTAAGTGATGGCACGGATCCGCCAGGATACAGGTCACTGTCGTGGCCGCCAATGTCAACATGCCACAACGAGCGTGACGTTCGACAGGGCGCAAGTGCACGAGTGTGCTGAATAATACAACACCGAACAACGGCGAGCGTCATGAATGTTTCACCAGCACTAGGAGCGCATACAGGCGGACACTGGGGGCATTTCCCCATAGAAGGTGGGTGCTCCTCCGACTGGGAAAACGCGCTCCTCGGGGAAGGCTAGAGCGCCCTCTCAAACTTTTCAGCCAGAGGTAACCCTCTGAGAAGAAAAGCTTAGCATCTCCAGCACCCCTCTGGGAAGGCTAGAGTGCACCCCTCGGATAATAAAGGCAGAAAGTCGCCCCTCTGGAGGGAAATGCACCCGACTTCGAAGGAGTAGCGCACCTCCGGGATGACTTGTGTGCACCCACCCTTTAATTTTTCGGTCATAGGCACTCCTCTGGAGACGAAGGCGCCCCCCAGTACCTTCGCGGTGGCGCCCCCACAAACATGTGCCCACCATGACAATTCCTGGCTGCGCCCCTGGCCAGCAGAACACGCATCAATTGTGCATAGCAGCAGCACCACAAAGGCCATTGTAGATCAATATGTGGCGCACCGCGGGGGCTATCGGCTCGGCGATGGGTGAACACACACACACACACACCGCCATCTATCACGAAAGGCTCCGATGCTGTCACGCGCAGGAGTGTCCCCTCCCCTCGCGCAATACAACTCTGCGTTGGGCAACACAGCGAGATGGTGGGACCCGGGCACTCTTCCGCCCCTGCCTGGTTTGGCGAAACTTGTCTCAGAGATGGCATTTCAGGCGAAAAAGAATACCGCATACAATTGACGCCAAAAACAGTTTGCCATTCGGTCTGGGTGGCGTGCCACTTGACCACCCTGCATAGGTATACCGTGCCGCACCACAGCCGGGTGTTCAGCTCAGAATCAGGCCGTTTCGTGACGCGGTCTCACTCGTCACGACATTCCCAGGCTGGGAGAGCGAGCGATTCCAGACTGGATTTCATACAGGTGGCTCACGAAGTGCGTTGTGCACGTTTTGCCGGCAGCCCGCTGTGAGATCGCCGGTGCAGACGGCGGGGTGGGGAACGCGGCGACACGCCGGCGATGAACGGTAGGGCTCGACCATCCTAGCTAGACATCAGCGAGTCAGCTGGCGGTTTTACCAGCACGGCATGCCATATATCCGCTGTGGCGATAGAGACGATTGTGTTCCAGACCCCCTACCCCTCCAGCTCCCTCAACACTACTTCTAAGCAGAACAGTGTGGCACCTCTGTTGGGGAGAGTAGAGTTGAATATTCAATACCGTAGGATTCATGTGCTTTACTTCGGAGACTCCATTTGCACTAATAGAGGGCTTGGTGTGGAGTCATAAACAAGCACAAGGTAGCAGAGATAGTCCAGTAATCTCGATAGGGGAGGAAGGGGTGGGCAGTCGTCTGGACGGGGTGCCATTTCTCCAGACGGGCGCCGTTGATTGAGACAATTTCAATGGCGAGGGGAGGCGACATTCGAGTCTCTATAACGCCCCACTTCCGCCAGACCGGTTGAAAACCCGGCTCCTGATGCGCCAGTACGCCCCTCCGCGGCCGCCACGCGCCGGTGCCGGAGCCGGTGCCGGTGCCGGAGCCGGTGCCGGAGCCGGAGCCGGTGCCGGTGCCGGTGCCGGAGCCGGAGCCGGTGCCGGAGCCGGTGCCGGAGCCGGAGCCGGAGCCGGAGCCGGTGCCGGAGCCGGAGCCGGAGCCGGAGCCGGAGCCGGAGCCGGACCCGGCCGCCGGCAGCTCTCACGTCCGCGGTGCGCGCCGCCTCAATTCGCGTCCCAACCGTGTGAGCGTCGCCTGACCATGCAGCGGCCACCCGCCGTCACAGCCAACGTGACACCGTGAACGGCGGCAGCTGGCGCGTGACGTCACCACGACGGCGGCCCGGCGATAAAATAATGGTTTGCATCAGGTGTGAGATGTCGAAACGAGTACAGTAGGATGTTGAAATTTGCCATGGGATTAGTGCCATTTAAAATGTTTTTGCTGTCCTTCGGAACCAAATTGAGCCAATGGAATACGCATGACTGTACTGTGCATGATAATGGTACTTATGAGTTAGAAAGGATTCACGACGACTTCATAAGCAGGCATGAATAAGCTCCATGTCAGTACTTCATGGAGGATGATGTCTCTTAGGTATTTAGAAAGCGGTATATTCCACCATATTTCACGAATATTTTATAATTGGTCGGCCCGACCTGCGTCGCGTGGCTCAATACCCCGGCCGGGCCGTCAACAATACGGCACATTCTCACAGCGAGCGCCGAACCGTGCTGAACTCCCATTCCAGGACAAGCAATAACTGCATTCACACGAAGGTCGCTTATCTGCAAGAAGAGCCTTGGGTTCTTTTACGTCGCACGCGACTGTTGGATCATATGGCGTCGCCAGGTTCCCACGCCAATTGGTCGAGTGATTCGAACCCACGATCTTATCATCAAGGGTCGAATGCCCTACCGGCTGAGCTACCGCGTCTCCATCGCGCGTATTAGAATCCAACTCCGAATAAGAGGCAACACCTCTTACCCCGCAGCCCAGCAGGGCAAACGGCTAAATACAGCGTGCGCTTCATGGGGTTATTTCGTAAGTTGCTGGGCTATCCATACTCACCTAGTCAAATCAATTACCCTTCGCAAGACATGCTGAATTGGGACGCCCAATAAATATACAACATTACACAAGATTCACACTATGTGGGCGCTATATGATCTCCGCACTCGAAGCGCCCAAAACCACAATAACTAACCAGCTTCACCCCATAGTTTTTACTTTTACGACAAATATTCGACCATGAATACACATCTAAAATATAAAATACGATCAACATAATAGGCGCACACCAAACCAGAAAAAAGTTCATTAAATTGAAACCAAGCCGCAGGTACGAACTCTTCGCTGCCAGGTGTCCAATTAAAAATAACATAGTGACACCCATGGTTCACAAGGGATGCAGCTCGCCCGCTGGTCATTATTGACCTCAATACGTAACGAAGCGGAACGGCGAGCGGCACCTGTGCCAGTGAGCGGACCTTTGTCGGCACGCAGCACGACCCAGTGTGTGCAGGGCCGGGCGGGGGAATACGATGCCGGACACGCAAGTCAGCCGCCACACCGCTCCCACGGCTCCCACACCAGCATGAGCTGCACAGGTGCCAGTCGATATTTCCCGGGCTCAGAGCAATGCCGGCATGCCGGAGTCGGGCGGGCGAGGGGGGCGAGGGGGGGGAGCGGAGACGGAACTTACTCCGTTCCCAGCACGCCACGCCACGATCGTGCCGCCCGTAATGAAAAGTGCCACCCACGCACAGCCGCCGTCGTCATGCCACCGCCCACAATCGACACTGGATATCGCGGCGCAGATCTCGGTGACACCGCCGCGCCGAGCCGAGCCGCCGTGTCACGTGACCTGCGGCGGCCCTGAACACGCCCAGGTGCCGCCGCCCGCCCACAGCACCACGTGACAGTGACGACCGACAGCGGGGCACTGGCGGGGCCGACAGGACAGAGGGACGACGGGAACGGCAGCACGCGGCGCGACCGCCACCGCGCACCACCAACTCTTCCGATCGCGTGCATGGACATGCGCCCGAGCTGCAGCCCGCTGGGGCGCCCGACCCGCGCGCACCGTGAGAGCCGCCACCGGCCGGTCAGAATCCCACCGATAGCCGGCCACGAACTGGGCAGCGGCAGTGCGGCACGAGGCCAAGGCCGCACGCCCCGGCTAGAAAGGCGCCGGTGGACGTAGCGGGTGACGGATAA
Source organism: Imbricaverruca yamaguchii (assembly GCA_034440575.1). Lineage (NCBI taxonomy): Eukaryota > Metazoa > Arthropoda > Thecostraca > Neoverrucidae > Imbricaverruca > Imbricaverruca yamaguchii. The sequence continues at coordinate 1,472,010 of JAOTOL010001631.1, read as the reverse complement.
CACAGGCGGCCGGGCGCGTGTGTAGCCGTCCGCCCGACTCGCCCACTCCCGCCCGACGTCGGCCGACCGTCGCCCAGTGACGTCACACGGCGGCTGACCTCCGACCTTGGCCACGCGGCCAGTCAGCTGTGGCCCGGCCGACGTCGGCGCAGCGGGCGGCGAGCGTGGGACTGGCCGGCCCGGCATCAACAGTGCAACTGTCACTTGTCAGGGCCGCAGGCGGTTGTCGCTCGCCTAGTGGCTGTGTAGAGGGGCGTACGTCGACACAGGGCAGTGTTAGAATAATCGTTTTTCGTAGAGTGGGAGATGTCGAAACAAGTTCAGTAGGATATCGAAATTCGCCATGGAAGCGATGTTACGTACTTTTTGTATTCGAAACTCAGTTGTCATCCAATTGCGTACTTATTTCCTCACTTTTTTTTGTTATGAAATACCTAATTTATGGATAGCTACGTTAACAATAACGATAAAAAAACGTCCATGATGCATAATGATAATATATAACTAACCATACCGTAGACGATACCCTCACCTGAAGCTTTGCGACGAGATTCTCGTGATCATTGTCCGTAGTGATGAGCATAAGCATGATTCTCGTAAACGAAATACTGTTAGAAATCAGGTGTGAAGACTTTACGAACACTCATCAAAAAGCACATTGTCGATAATTCTTCGGAACGGATGTCTATTCTGTGTTCGGAAAGTGGCACATTCCGCCCTACTTCACGAACAACTTATCCACCGCCACAGGGCACGGTGCCACGAGCGCCGCCACCTCACCACGACACGACCCCCGGCGGCGGCCGCTGTGACACCACCGGGTGACGTCACCAGTGGCCTGTGACGCGGGGCGACACGGCCGCGACGCCGTGACGGGACGCGCCGGACACGTGACGTCACGGCTCTGTCGGGCCGGCCGCCGTCACGTGACAACTCGGACGCCGCCTCACCCGCCGCACCGCTGCACCGCTGCGACCCGGAGCATGCCGGCCACAGACACCCACCCGGCCACACGTCAGCCCGGCGATACAACTATTCGTGAAATCAGGTGAAATATACCACGCTCTGAACGCAATCGACATCCCTCGCAACAAAGTATCGACACGGTGCTTGGTGATGAGTCTTCATGAAGTCTTCATATCTAATTTATAACAGTATAATGGTGTTTAATGTCATGCTTATATGCAATTGGATTACAATTGTGATTGGACAACTTACAAGCTGTGTCAAGCTACACCGTTCTCATGGCGAACTTCCGCATGTCACTGTACTTGTTTCGACATCTCACACCTTGTGAAAACCATTATTTTAACACTGCGTCAGCGTCGACCCCATCCGACCCCATCCCACCCGAACCGTCACACATCGCGCCCAACAACGGTGTAACGTGACGCACACGACAGCAGCACGACACGCTGTTCAGCGATGTGTCTGTGCGCGCGTGCAGTCTCGGCCGAATGGTGTAACCCACAAAGGCGGGGGTGCATCGTTCGGTGTCCGAATATGCCGCGCGTGGTGACGAACTTACACGGCGGCCACACGTGCCAGCCGTTGTGATTCACAACGCGCTCGCGACTGCCACGCCGATCGCGTCACGTCACGTCACGTCACGTCGCGTCACGTCACGTCACGCCACCAGCGGAAGGCCGGCCACCTGTTGTAGCGTGACATTCGGAGGTTCAGCATCCGTGACACACCTGGGTGTCAACCGACATCCCACCGGCGGCCACTTACGGCGCATCCACACCGACACGCGGCGCGCCAGTGCACAAGAGGTCCCGCCAGGAGCGACGCACCAGGCGGACTCGTGACCTCCGACACCGTGCCGCCGCATCTGACAGTATCCGACCAAATGCCGGCGGCTTTCACGGAGCAGTCCTGCCGGCGCCGACGTCTCCAGCCTGCCGCATGTGTACCGGTCCATGCACCGACGACATGCCACCTGCCCCGGCAGTCTCCACCTACCTGGTACCGGTCCTGCACCACACGCCACCTCCCACCGGCAGCCTCCACCTACCTGGTACCGGTCCTGCACCACACGCCACCTCCCACCGGCAGCCTCCACCTACCTGGTACCGGTCCTGCACCACACGCCACCTCCCACCGGCAGTCTCCACCTACCTGGTACCGGTCCTGCACGACATACCACCTGCCACCGGCAGTCTCCACTTACCTGGTACCGGTCCTGCACGACATACCACCTGCCGGCGGCAGTCTCCACCTACCTGGTACCGGTCCTGCACGACATACCACCTGCCATCGGCAGCCTCCACCTACCTGGTACCGGTCCTGCACAACACGCCACCTCCCACCGGCAGCCTCCACCTACCTGGTACCGGTCCTGCACGACATACCACCTGCCGGCGGCAGTCTCCACCTACCTGGTACCGGTCCCACACCACACGCCACCTGCCACCGGCAGTCTCCACCTACCTGGTACCGGTCCTGCACCACACGCCACCTCCCACCGGCAGCCTCCACCTACCTGGTACCGGTCCTGCACCACACGCCACCTGCCGCCGGCAGCCTCCACCTACCTGGTACCGGTCCCGCACCACACGCCACCTGCCGCCGGCAGCCTCCACCTACCTGGTACCGGTCCTGCACCACACGCCACCTGCCACCGGCAGCCTCCACCTACCTGGTACCGGTCCTGCACCACACGCCACCTGCCGCCGGCAGCCTCCACCTACCTGGTACCGGTCCTGCACAACACACCACCTGCCGGCGGCAGCCTCCACCTACCTGGTACCGGTCCTGCACCACACGCCACCTCCCACCGGCAGCCTCCACCTACCTGGTACCGGTCCTGCACCACACGCCACCTCCCACCGGCAGCCTCCACCTACCTGGTACCGGTCCTGCACCACACGCCACCTGCCACCGGCAGCCTCCACCTACCTGGTACCGGTCCTGCACAACACACCACCTGCCGGCGGCAGCCTCCACCTACCTGGTACCGGTCCTGCACAACACACCACCTGCCACCGGCAGCCTCCACCTACCTGGTACCACGACATACCACCTCCCACCGGCAGTCTCCACCTACCTGGTACCGGTCCTGCACGTCGGACAGCTGCAGATCCAGCGACCGCTGTGCCTCGGCAGACTTCAGCTTGCGCGTCTTCTTGTGCTGCTTCAGCGCGTCCGACGAGCGCTTCTTCAGCTCGGTCCGGTGCCGCCGGTACTCTGCAAACGGACGGCCAGACTGAGACGACGGGCGCGGCACAAACCCAGTCCAGCCCAGTCTGTGGACGGCGTAGCCGACCTGACCGGACACACCGCATCACCGGCACTTGTACCCCCCCCCCCCCATCACGTGAGAGCGGCTCAGCCTCGGAGCCGGCCGCCGGCGTTGATCGAACGGCCGGCCACTCGGTGGTAATATGTCGAAACTGGAGCGACTCGGCGCCACAGGAAGCGTTACTGAGTGGCTTCCTGTTGTCGAGACGACGTCGACGTCCGGGGCAGGAGCGGCCAGCCCCCCCCCCGTCCCGTCAGTTGACCTCTGCAGCTCCAGAGAGGTGCGGGCATGCCAGAGGAACTGTTGCCCGTTTTGACCTCGAGCCGGGTTGGTGCGACAATACTGGGCGCTCTGGTCCTCTGTAGACGGGACATGACGGGGAGGAGGTACCGATGGATGCTCTGGCCCGCTGTAGCCAGGACTGGTCGGTACTGATGGGTGTTCTGGCCCGCTGTAGCCGGGACAGGACGGTACTGATGGGTGTTCTGGCCCGCTGTAGCCGGGACAGGACGGTACTGATGGGTGTTCTGGCTCGCTGTAACCGTGACGGCACGGTACTGATGGGTGCTCTGGTTCGCTGTAGCCGGGACAGGACGGTACTGGTGGATGCTCTGGCCCGCTGTAGCCTGGACGGCACGGTACTGACGGGTGCTCTGTCCGCGGCAGATAAATTATTGATTGTGGGTTTTGCGACGAGTCAAGTACAATATACTTGTTCAAGACATCGCTAGAAATAAAATATCTGATCTCAACGACCAGAGCAGTTATTAGTTTTTTTTAAGTTTCATTGCGCATCGACCAGGTTTGATCACTTAGCGCCCAGTAGTAAATGGTAAAGAAAATCACATCAGGGAGAAAGCGGCACTGTCTCTGCTACAACGGCAATCAAGCAGTAAAGCCGTTGCAGCAGTCTGCCTTTAGTTACAATCTCGCTATCTAATATTCTATGGACCTGCCATTCCGGCCTCCCTCGAACCATTGGGTGTGAGAGAGCGCAGGGAATCTCTGGTTCGTCCACCCATCTGCTATCTGCCGACCTACAGTCAGAAACAGAATCAGGAATAGTATAGTCGGGAACAGCGTAGGGGGAGGGGTGCACACGATTCCTGGTTGGAGGATGTATTAATTCCAAAGCATCGAACAGCTGTATTTCGCCACATGTTCCTTGGGAATGTCGTATTGCACGCGGAGTTCAATAAAGGACTGGCAAATGTACAAGAACAGCATCGTTCAACATGAATGCACATTACGTCGACTCCAAGAACTTGGTTGTACGCGCCATTATTTGGCATGCTCGTAGAACAACGAGACAAGTTTCGGCAAACAAGACAAAAAGCATTACACATTGACGAGGACACCACAGCTTGAAGTTATACATGATGACTAGCACTTTGGTGTTGAGGTGCTCATTATTTTAACACAGGAAATAAGAAGCTGATACCATTAAATATATAACCGTTGTTATATGGCACATATGCTTAGAATTATCGTTCTGTTCATCCACGCCGCGCTAAAGAAGTATTGAACATGCCATATGGATGGACGAGGTACAATTGCTCATTTCTGGCAGATGGGGGAGGGGGATGCACATGGCCATCACTCCAAGATCCCAGTCTGCCGGGGGCCATTCGCAAATGTGTGCGCCTTCTTATCAGTGTTCTCAAATTCATTTTGAGTTAGGCGTCAGATGTTAAGAGGACAATATCAGGGATAATGAAAATCAGGGAGAATGGAGGTACTCACTTTCACTTTTAAAAAAATTGGCCAGCGAAACCTTGAATCCCAACTAGAGCTGTTGAATTTGGTTCAAGGAAGGAACTACATCCATGTGTGAATGAAATAAACATAATGGAAAACATTTTTTGGGATGCAAGATCTACAGCTACGAATAACTGGATGTGCCCTGCATAAGCATATCCTCTAACATGCACATAATGGACAATTGACAATTGCCCATCGACACAATTGACAATTGCCAATTGCCACAATTGACAATTTCCTCTTCGTCTACTAAATGGCCCTCTTCGTTAGCTCAGGGCCCTTTTCGCTGGTCGGACCGTCTCCGTCAGCCCGGTGTCCTTTCGACGACCTGGGACCGGTCCCCTCAGCAAACCTAGGGACCCTTCATGTTGGTCCGGGCAGCGGCCCTCAGCGTCTGCCGGTGGGAACTCTCCGTCGACTCGGGGGCCTTGCTCATCGGCTCGGAATCCTCCGCACCAGTCCGGGACCCTTCCGTCGGTCCAGGGGCCCACACCGATCGGCCGAAGGCCTCTGGAGCGCCAAATTTCCTGTGTGCTTGTCCCAGCAAATGCTGAAACACATGTTCAACGAACCCCTTGGCCCCACAGGGGAGAGCATGGCCACCTGGTTCCACCACGGCCTGAATTGACCACTCCTAACGGCAACCATGGCATGCTGGGCATCATTCCATGGTTGTATTTCACGTTGCATGCCAATATGTCGGATGACAGTCCAACTGCATCACATACACTGCCACTGCATCGCTGTCTTTATCAGAGCTGCATATTTCCTACGATGACACCGGATAGCTTGCATGAACTCCCCTTCCTTGCACTTGCATCTCCCCTTCATCCAGCATGTGGCTAGCACTGTCGTGAATTAACTCCAATGACCGGCCTGCTGGGTCACAGACGCATCCGACATTGCGAGTGGGTCCTGCAAACCGATAGAACGATCCGTCGGTGATTCGCGCCAGCTGCGCCGACCCGACGTCCAGTCCATCAAACACGCTTCAAGATGTCTGTCTCACCGGGTCCGAACGTCGGACGCAGACGCACACAACAGAAAACGAGAGCTTCCCATTTGAGAAGGACGATGGGCGCTTTGGGTGGCGCAGTTTGCAGGCAATCTGCCGTCTGCCAGCTCCACGCTGCGTGTTGCTGGTCGAGCGTAGCGTCGGCACCTCCTCACCGAATTAACACAGATGGCCCGAGGGCTGCATCCTGCATCCTGCACCGTCCTGCATCAGCTGCCGCTACTGCTCCAACTACCGGTAACAGTGTACTCTGCCAGGGTCTGGCTTTATCTTGTTTTATTTACTGGGTGTTTCACGACGCACTTTATGCACATTCACGGCTGATGGCGCCGCCTACGCTGCTTCGCCGGTGGGCCGCGGTAATGGGAAATGTCCCGAGCGATGCAAGTGTTGAACCCGGGACTCTTGGTACCCAGAGCTCAACACCTTAACCACTCGGCCATCCCTGTCCCGCCAGGGTTTGTGCAGCACGAGATCGTCCACGGCGCGTCCACGGGCACGTCCACGGGCGCGCTGGCTACTTCCAGCCGATACCGTCCAAATCGGCGCGTAGCGGATGTGCAGTATGGGTGCAGCTGCCGTGCAATACGGCCACATCTCATTTGGCCATTCCGCGCCAGACGTTTAAAAGCACGCAAAGCAGGGGCCGCCCACGGGGCGTGGCGATCAGCGCCGGATGCACGCGCGGCACGGAGTGGATCATACAGTAGGCGTGGCATCGGATGCACTCGATGCAGCACGCGGTACCTATTTGCAACACGAAACGCTTGACGTGATGAACGCATGACCTGCACATTCGCATACACAGCCGTGAGGGAACAATGCAGGTGATACAAAGTGAGGCGACGCTGATGTTTACGTGCACTAGGCTACCACTGCCTACACTAGGAGTGAGCAGTGAAGACGATTCAAAGTAAGGTGACGGTAAGGTCCAGGTACATGCCTACACTAGGAGTGAGCAATACAGGCGATTCGAAGTAAGTTGATGGTGAGGCTTACGTGAATACCTGCACCAGCTTAGGCACTTTGGAGACTCATGCATGCATGCATTCGTGTACATGAGTATGCCTTGTTGCATACTTGCCATAGTCCCAAAACAGATGTGGCAACAAGTTGGCTATCTCTGAGATCAAATTCCATACCAATGTGCCCCTCCGCGTGTATCCCAAATCCCAAATTCAACTTCATCCGTCGGCATGATGTATTTCACATTTTTTGGCAGAGCATGATTAAATAGAACCAAAATGCTGTAGATATATGTTATTTAACAACGGCATGGTTTTTCTAGATATAGCTTTATATGACCGACGTTAATACAATGGATACTTCAACACCAAGTGTTCAAACGTGACTGACTTAAAACAGCAGTGGCTCCATCAACTTTTGGTTCGTTTTGGTTGAAGCCGTTCCCATTGCTCTAGAAACGTACCACATAACGGCAAACCGCCTTTGCGTAACTTGTTTTGCTTGATTGATTTGTAAGTTTAAGGGCGCACCGACCACAGGGTAATTTAGCGTGCATGTGTGACATTTTTAATACAAACAAGTTCGTTATTATGGTCGGTCCGTTGCAAATTGCGCATTGTTTAACAAAGCCGAGGGTTGACACATCTTCGCCGGACCCTGTTCCGTGGACAGACTGTGCATACACGACTACAAACTTGTTTAAGTTAAGTGCAACTGCGCCTGGGCGAAAACGGAGAACAGCAATTATTATCAGCGAATGATGCCACCAGACATTGTTTGGTTGATGAAAACCAGGCCTCGCGCGGAGATCGCGCGCCGCAGTGGACTTGTTATCGACGTACCGCGATCTGTGTATCCACATCCGCTGAGAGCGTGCAACGGCGCGTTTCTCTTCACCGACAGCTGTTGTATTATAACGATGAGCAACCGCCACGCTTCCCGATGATTGTTCTCGGCCTCGGTTGCCCGGCAAATGGGTCTGCCTCCGATTTTAATCCCTTCACAGATGAGAGCCGGTCTGCTAGCCGCTTGAACCTAACTAGCACAGGTTGCCCCGAGTTGGCTAGTGTTCGCCATTGCATAGATAAACCGGCCCAAAAACTGACTGAGATGGACTGATGCAAGCCGGCTTGAACCACGTAGCGGTTTGAACCAGAGTTATCATCGGATGCAGTAATAACTGCTTTGTCGATAAAGTGGTAAGCATTTACGTACATCAGGAGGTCAATGTTCTCCATTCTTTCTTGAACTGCTAAACCATTTCCATCTAAGTTTCACTGAAAAACTTCGAGATAACTAGCGAACTATTCATGTATGGCTACGAAAGAAAACATTGATACCGTCATAAAAAGGCACCTCACAACAGGCCAATTAATACCAGCTTGCTTCCAAAACATAGATACTATTATAAGACACAACATCCTAATTAATACATCAGCCTAATTAATACCAGCTTGTTTCCAAAGCATTAGCACAGTCATTAATATACATTTATACAACAGCCTAATTAATACCAGCTTGTTTTCAAAGCATTATTATTGCCATTAAGCGATATTAATACAGCAGACAAATTAATAACAGGTTGTTTTCAAAACATTAATATCGTCATTAGAAGGCATTAACACAACAGCCTAATTAAAATCGGCTGATTTCCAAGACATTATATTAACATTAATACCGTCATTAATAAACAATAATACAACAACCTAAATATCAGCTGATTTTCAAAATCATTTTCGATGTTTCAGGATTTCCTGGGTTCGTTAACCCTCGCTGTAGCAAAAGGAAGGTGGAGGGAGCTTTCTAAAGCGTCCTAGGTTTTTTTTCATATTTAAAATTTTTTTCAGTGTCTCTGATGCGTCTTGTTCTAATCCCTTCAAATTGCCGCCATTCGAAGTAGCTGCAACATATCAGCCTCAAACTCATAGCATGCTATTTCACCAAGACGAACTATATCTCGATTAGGATTATCTCGAAATTCTAGTTAAGGTCAAAACCTGATCCGACTTAATCCGACCATGGGTAGTGTCAATTTCCTCGCTTGTTTCATCGCATCGGCTAGGTTTGCATGTTGTAAATGATAAAAGACCATGTTATAAGAAGTTTGGATTAAAACATCGCAAAAGGTCAGCATCGAGTCAGGTGGTCAACGCCACGTATATTCTACACAATGCCAAACAAAGATTCAGAACGCTGTTGTTCCTTATAAAACCGGTTTTAGCGTCGCCAGTCATGCAGCATTAGGTGGCAAACCAATGGCCTTCTGAGATAGTTAACCCTCGATTGATTCGACCTTATTTGAACTGGTGAGATCTCAATCAATTTTTTGTCAGGCAATGTACACTGAGACGAAAGTTCAAGTGAGTTATCTGTCAAGTTGTACAGTGTTCCAGCGTGACCTGCTGTCATGGCTGGATAGATGGTTAGAAGGTGGACAATGTATAAAATATCCGAGGCTGATATCATTATGTTTGGATTTGTATGATTAATGATGATTAATGCATGTATGCATGGATACATGGATACATACACACATACACACAAAAACACACACACAACATACATATGTGTATATATATATATATATATATATATATATATATAGACATACAGACATAAAAGATATCAATATAACGGCCCGAAACGCAAAAACGTAATACCCCAACAAGCAGTCCCCAGGTTAACTAAAATTAGACCCAACTCTCAAAACATCGAGATATCCCCCAGACCATGTACAAACTTAAAACCGATGAGGTCTCCTCAGCCTTCTATATCTAAGTAAAACATATCAATCTCAACCTTTCCCAGCCAGGGCAGCCATTACCATTTGTGTAGACCTCTTTTACTTTGTGTGTATATATATATATATATATATATATATATATATATATATATTATATTATATATATATATATAGATATATATATGTGTGTACATACATATGCATGTATATGTTGAGAACAGCATCCGCAGTTTGATGTACTTGCTGCGACATGTTATAGTGGTGGTCGTCTGCCGGTGAACCCAGCCTCGTCAATGCAGCTCACTATTTGACTATCACCACACTTTCCTCTCAATATCCGTGAGCTTCTTATCGTATCTTACCAGAGGAAAGTACCCACCGCGCCTTGATCAAACCAAATCAAACCAGGAAAAACTTTAATTGACCTCACCACATACCGAGCCATAGAGTATGAGCGCTACATAGCCAGCAACAGTTGATGCGCCCCTAAGCCCAAATAATCAATCAATCAATCAACCACAGAATATGGCTGAGGCCAGGCCAAAATATCAAATACGTCGTCATTGTTTTTAACTGTGTTGTGACCAGGGATGTGGAGCCGGTAAAATTTTGCACGGCTCCGGCTCTGGCTCCGGCTCCGAGTAAAATGTCCCGGCGGCTCCGGCTCCGGGCAAAATGTCCCGGCTCCGGCTCCGGCTCCGGCTCCGGCTCCGACTCGGTACATCTCAAACGTGATCGATCCATTAAATAAGAGCTAGGGAATGTTTAAAAAAAGTTGTCCGCAACCAATCAGAGGCGCAAACTTCAGACAATTAAAAGCAACTTTCTCATATAAACCCTGTACCTATCTTCAAAGAAACACCCGCCCCCACCCAAATCACTTTTCAGTGTTATGCCCTCGTAAATTGACGCTCGCTTCGTGCCGTATTGGGGCAATCAGAAGGGGGAGACTCGAATCAACAACACTCCCCATCCCGTGAACGGTCCAAGGAACACCATTGTTGTAAATTGTAATGTTTGACCTCATCTCTAATAAGGTACAACAACCCGTTGATGATGGAAACAATGAACTTAACTAAACTAAACATGGAACTATTTGATTGACTACTGAGGCTAGAATATGGTTATTGGTTATTCTACCATTATTTGATGATACTTTTGCATGTTACTCGTAATTAAACGTTTTGGCTTTTAAAAATGCGCTTTCATACCGTACCATACCATACTAGGTATAATGTGTTCACTTCACGCTTGCTAATTTTGTTTCATTTACACCTCTTTCGGAGTCGGAGCCGCCCTGCTTTGGACGGCTCCGGCTCCGGCTCCGACCCCTGCTCCGAGTCCGGCTCCGAGTAATATGCCCCGGCGGCTCCGGCTCCGGCTCCGGCTCCGGCTCCGGTTCCGGCTCCGGGAAAAATGTTCCGGCTCCGGCGGCTCCAGCTCCGCATCCCTGGTTGTGACACATGGATATTGTCTTCAATCACGGGGTTGAACACATATGTTTTGAGATCAAAGAAAAAGCTGTGGCCATGAGCATGGTTTCATTTATTCGTTTTTGAATAGCATGCAACACGCTGTACGACAAAGGCAACATTTGGATCATACCACTATTACATTAACAATTCAAACCTACAACAGTCTTCAGTCTTCGAACTCAATATTACATTCTGCCCAACCCATAACACATGATAAAATTATCTGTTCCACAACCAATGGTTCCGCCACTCTAGTTCCTGGAAACGTTTTACGCTCCCTTATGTTAAGAAGATATGTTGTCGGTTGTAAGCCACCTAACATGCAAATTGAAGTCATAAATATTAAATTAAAGAAGTAACAGCAAAACTGCCTCGGAATAACACCATATATCGAAGAAATGAATGAGAACAAACATCTACAAGTAACGTTGGTTAATGGTGGGCGCGAGTACGTGGATTAAGAGTTTGTATTATCTTCAACATCTCATGGTTTTTCGATTTCATTCATGTACACAGTAATCATTTGTGAATACTCGCAGCATTTTACAAAATGTTGAACGCTGAATGAATCAAAGCTTGACGAGTATCAATCTTGCCCATCCATCAAATAGAGGATTGCAAGTGGATGTTATGTTTTGTCAGAATTGGTTCGGTACCATCATGACTTAGTTGGCTGCAAGGGCATCGGATGGGCTGATTTACCCCCCCCCAAAAAATAAGATTTTGCTAAGAGAGCATTTGGTTTTAATTCGTGTTCCGGTAGTGAACGAGGTCTTCAAAGACGATGCAAATTGCAAACGTCTTATTTTACACACAAAAAACGAACATAATTATACATGCATTATGATACATACACGATGCACGCAAAAAAACATGCATTAAAAAATCAATTTCCGAACGGACTTCATTCAGTGCATTTTGAATAGACCACAATTGATCTTGGTGACAACAGACCGGCGGACCCGGGCTTCGGTTTTAAAATGTTGGGCATTCTCCCTCTGGTCCAGACGTTCCAAAAACACCGCGCTCCGTTTAGCAGCTCCGCGGCCCAACTTTAGCGCCGCGCAGCCTCGTCACCCCGCCCCGCGGTCCCACCATCGAGTCCCGCGGTCCCACTATCAAGCCACATGACGCCTCACTAGCATGTCTCGCGGTCCCACTATCGAGTCCCACGGGCCCACTATCAAGCCCCGCGGTCCCACTACCGAGCCCTATGACCCGACTACCAAACCACACGAAGTCCCACTATCGTTCCCCACGGCTCTGTTACGACCTGTCCGCGCCGCCGCCGGCTATTTACCGTCCGCCAGTCAGCTGGTGGCCGGCGCGCTGTCGGCCGAGCATTGTTTCCGGCCGGCTGACGCCCGCTTCCGGCGGCGGCGCGTCTGGCCGGTCGGCTCCCCTTTGTCGGGCCGCACCAGCACGCACTATTGATCTCCCGCAGAGCAGGGCCGCGCCGCTAACCGAGCTCGACGGCCTAACAGCCCAGGGGATGTATCGGGAGCCGAGAACGCAGTCGGCGGGGCTGACGAAGCTGACGAAGCTAACGGCGTCGACAGCCACTGGCCGGGCCGACAATACCCGGCACGTTCACGGCGCGCTGGATATTGCCGTGGACAGAGGTGACTGATTTCCAAAGACGGACGCCATACTTGACAGGCACGCACTCGCACAGTACTGCCGCACGTGCTTTCAACTGGCACTCCTTCAAGACCAGACATCGCCAATTCGCCCGCCCGGGCACTAAAATGGCCATGCATTTTGTTCGAAGCACCCTTAGCCCCAAATAACTAACTAATCAATTCGCTCAAATTGCCGGGAGCGCGCGTGCTGCCGGCGACTGATGTATGGGCAGCTCTCCCATCTGTCGGGAACAGTGGGTGTGAGTGGGTGCGTGCGCGTTATCGTGTCGCGAAAACGGCCCGGCCCGGGTCAATGGACGGAGCGGCCGGTCACCGGGCCATCTGTCGGCCGCAGGACGCGCCGCACGTCACGGCGGCAGATGTCCCCGTGGCCGCTCTGTCGCCGTCAGCGCCGCCCCCACCGGCCCGCCCAGAGCTCGCGCCCCACCACGACGTGCAGACGGACGGTGGCGCAGAGGCGGGAGGTGGTGCGGAGAGGCGCGGGTTGTGCCAGAGAAGCCGGCGGTGGTGCTGGGAGGCGGGGGCGGTGGAAAGAGACGGGGGAGATGGGTGGTGGTGTAGGGAGGTGGGAGGTGGTGTAGGAAGGTGGGAGGTGGTGTAGGAAGGTGGGAGGTGGTGTAGGAAGGTGGGAGGTAGTGTAGGAAGGCGGGAGGTGGTGTAGGGAGGCGGGAGGTGGTGCCAGAGAAGCGGAAGATGGTGGTATAGAGGATGGAGGCGGTGTGGAGGTGCAGACTGTGGTGCAGGATGGCGCTGGACCTCTAGTTGGCCCTGGACGGCCACCGTTGCGTGGAGCCCCAGTTGGCCCCGGACACTAGGCAGACACCCACAGTCGGGTTAGCTGGTTTCGACACCCACCAGGACATCGGCCTGCGTCTTGCCAGTATCGACCAGGGGGTTTACTGGCGCGCAGTCCGTCGTGTGTCCAGCAGGCTTACTGACACGCAGTCCGTCGTGTGTCCAGCAGGAGGCTTACTGACGCGCAGTCCGTCGTGTATCCAGGAGGCTTACTGGACACAGCCAGTCCGTGTGTCCAGCAGGAGGCTTACTGACACGCAGTCCGTCGTGTGTCCAGCAGGAGGCTTACTGACGCGCAGTCCGTCGTGTGTCCAGCAGGAGGCTTACTGACGCGCAGTCCGTCGCGTGTCCAACAGGAGGCTTACTGACACGCAGCCAGTCGCGTGTCCAGCAGGCTTACTGACGCGCAGTTCGTCGTGTATCCAGCAGGAGGCTTACTGGCGCGCAGTCCGTCGTGTGTCCAGCAGGAGGCTTGCTGGCGCGCAGTCCGTCGTGTGTCCAGCAGGAGGCTTACTGTCGCGCAGTCCGTCGTGTGTCCAGCAGGCTTACTGACGCGCAGTCCGTCGTGTGTCCAGCAGGAGGCTTACTGTCGCGCAGTCCGTCGTGTGTCCAGCAGGCTTACTGACGCGCAGTCCGTCGTGTGTCCAGCAGGCTTACTGACGCGCAGTCCGTCGTGTGTCCAGCAGGAGGCTTACTGACGCGCAGTCCGTCGTGTGTCCAGCAGGAGGCTTACTGACGCGCAGTCCGTCGTGTGTCCAGGAGGCTTACTGACACGCAGTCCGACGTGTGTCCAGCAGGAGGCTTACTGACACGCAGTCCGTCGTGTGTCCAGCAGGAGGCTTACTGGCGCGCAGTCCGTCGTGTGTCCAGCAGGAGGCTTGCTGGCGCGCAGTCCGTCGTGTGTCCAGCAGGAGGCTTGCTGGCGCGCAGTCCGTCGTGTGCCCAGCAGGAGGCTTACTGTCGCGCAGCTCGTCGTAGGACAGCAGGAGGCCACTACTCAGACCGGTTGATGGTCATCAGAAGCCGGGGGAAGCGTCGGAAGGCGGCCCAAACCACCGCCATGCATCACTGGCCGGTAATTGGCTGCGATAAATTTCCGGCCCGGAGAACACATGGGACACGCCTGGCAACAATTCCCGAGAGCTCTGCAACGTCTGTTGTCCGTTCCGCGCTCCTCGATGAAACCTGCGCCGAAATAGCCACGGCCCTGTGTGGCCGTACCAATCTGAGTCCGGCCGGAGAACGCCGACACCGGTGTACATCAGCAGGCCGATACCGTAATCTCGTGGCAGAGCGCAGCCAGCAGCGCAGCGTCGGCCTGACGCTGTTTCACACACAAGCGTTGCACAACATACAAGATAGCCGCCTCTTACAATTGAATTCGAATGAATCGTTTGTTTATTGGGGCTTAGGGGCGCACCGACTGCAGTGGTCATGCAGCGCCCATAACATAGTTTGTCGCACGGTATTGACTAAGCGAAGGCTAGTCACATACACTACAATTCGAATGAATGGGCCTCGTCGAAATACAGGATCTATCAGACTGCCATATGTTTTGGGAAATGAACATGAAATAACTCAACTGATTCTAATATACAAAATAACACTCCCGGAAGGACATACACATCCTTTCTAATTCCATCCTCTCCTTCATCGCTCTGCCAACACACTCCCGCAGACATTGGCTCTCTTCAACCTTACATCGCCAGTGACTTATTTTTGTCCCTTGGGATCACATGGGATTAGCTACTTCAATCTAGCTGGCTAGATTGGACCAACCCTTCTGAAGCCGCGCGCGGTAAGGCGCATTGCAACTTTCGGAGGGATTGCGGCGGAGGGTGCACGGGATAACAGGCATTGATGTACGAACAAGTATAATGCTGATAGGACTGGAGCCGTTATGAAATTGCTTCTTTCCATGCATCTCCGCATTGTTAGTGCTAATGTCCAATAAGTTGGTACGGTGCTGCCTCGTGTGATCTTTGACCTGTCAAGTTCATGCAGGTCTGAGCACACGCGAGAATCATGATTCTCGAGTCTTCGGACCAAGGATCTCCGGGTCCACGGATCCATCCGTCTGTGCATTTTTGCTAAAGAGCAAAATCATTGCACTGTTTCACTGCCAATTAGCGACATTCAGCCTTCCAGTGGAAAGAGGAGAGGAAATTTCCCCGACAGGAATAACGTTCTGGGTGACGAAACTCAAGGACAAGGCTCTTTTCCAACACTGGGCGTAACTACACTATTTCGTAAGCAAATTGCAACAGGTTGAACTGGAAAGGGCTAGCATGGACACGGAGCATCCGACGATAATAATTAAGCTGCAGTGACTTCACATTTCGGAGCTAATAACGTAATATAAATAGCAGCGGCGCAGATTGCCCGTTAACTCTGTTCTCGAATTCCAGCCACTCCGTGCAACGGCCATTTCGACGCAACTGAACATCATCCTGGAACAGTACGACGATGATGATACGAAAACAGCATCGTCCGTACGTCCGCCATTCATTTCTGCTTTTGTCGTTTCTTCTTGGTGTCAGCGGTGGAGAGCACACCGTGTTTCCCACATCACTGCATCCGGCAAGCTCTTCTCGTGTTCACGACATGAGCATGTTACCTTCAAAGCAGCCCCATGCACCTGTGATCACCGGGGGATAATCTGATCCGCAACACAGACAAAGAAAAGAGCATCGGGCCTGAGTAAGCTGAACATGTTGGTAATGCCAGGCGGTTCATATTTCCACCGGGACCAGGCAGCATTCACCAGCAGCCGCCGTTGCAGCCTGGCCAGGCGCAAACATTCCTCGCGTCAACCGCACCGCCGGGCTCCGCCGCCGAGAACAAGGCGTCGTTTGTGCCCGGCCTTCCGCTCCAGGTGAGCACGGGGCGCCGGACGTACGGCGGCGGTCCTGCCGCAGCCGACGACCGCCAGCGACACCATCAACGGTCCGTCCGGTACCGGCACCAACACCAACACCAGCCGTCACGCTGCCGGCAGCGCACCGCAACGCCAGTGCCACCAGCGTCCGGCACCGGCACCAACACCAGCACCAGCACCAACTGTCACGCTGCCGTCAGCACACCGCAACACCAGTCAGCAGCAACACCAGCGCCAGCCAGCAGGCACGCGCTGGCACGGCCGCGAAACTTAAACACGGCGCGGCGAGCCAGCGTCGAGTGGCGCACCTGTGCGGCGTGTGGTACACCCACCCACGCAGCCGCCGGGGCATAACTCAGCCGGCGACGGCCATGACCGGACTGACGCCAGACCGGCCACCACGTGGCCGGCCGTTTCGCACAGTGCGGTTGATTAACTGATTGATTATTGGGATTTTAGGGTGCGTCAACCCCGACTGGGTTACACTGCACTCACCACCACGTGGCCGACCGGCGAGAACAATGCAGCCTCCCCGGCGCTGCGCCGACCCGTGTCACGCGCGCGGTACAGGCGGGCACGCAGCGGCGGCCGTGACCGCCGCCACACCGCTACCGCTCCCACCCGCCACGCTGTATCGCCCCATTTGGCGTTCAGCGAGCACGTGGGCTGTGCTGTCGCGGTCACTTCCGGCCGGCGGCAGGTGCGCCGCTTGGGCAGACCGCGTGCCGACCGCCGCCTGCGTGGAGCCGGACCGGCCGACGGCTGCCGGACGCCGACGGGCAGCCGGCTCCGGACACACGCTGGGCGGCCGCTGCATGACCGATGCAGTTGATGCGCTCCTAAGCTCTAATAACGGCAGCAACTCAGACTGGGTGTCACACATCAGAGGCCAGATGTGCACAGACTGGGTGGCACGTCCTGCAGGGGCCAGATCCAGATGAACTCGGACTGAGCGTCACACGTCACAGGGACTGGACGTGCTCAGACTGGGCGTCACACTCCACAGGGACTGGACGTGCTCAGACTGGGCGTCACACTCCACAGGGGTTCAGACAACTGGGCCTCCACCCCATGGGCCCACTCCACAGGGTCAGACGTACTCAGACTGGGCGTCACACTCCACAGGGGTCAGACGTACTCAGACTGGGCGTCACACTCCACAGGGGTCAGACGTACTCAGACTGGGCGTCACACTCCACAGGGGCCAGACGTGCTCAGACTGGGCGTCACCAGCATCTGGCATACTCAGATTCGGCAAGGTGTCTAGGATTGCGCGTCCAATTTCCAGAATACGTACCACTAGTTCTCGCTCTGAGAGACTCCTGGGAGTTCCGGCTAAGAAGCTTCTCCTCCACAACGAACGTCTGACAATACCACTGGGTTATTATCTCCCCCAGCTGAACACTGTCGTTTCCTCGTGCTTATCCCGCCCGTCTCTCACGCTACCTCCTCCTTATCCGGGCCCACGTCGTTAGCGGTGCCGCTGCGGCCAGACCAGCTTCGTTAGCCGGCGTCTGGGGGTGTCGGGACGAGGGCAGCTCGACAGCGCCGCTGTCTACACCACACCGTGTCACCCGACACTGTGTATCACATGTCCGCCTGACCTGGCCACCCGGCGCTGCCGCCGGCCGTCACACAGCCATACTCACCATCCGCCGGCCGCCACACAGCCATACTCACCATCCCCCCGCCGCCACACAGCCATACTCACCATCCGCCGGCCGCTACACAGCCATACTCACCATCCCCCCGCCGCCATACAGCCATACTCACCATCCGCCGGCCGCCACACAGCCATACTCACCATCCGCCCGCCAACAGCCATACTCACCATCCGCCGGCCGCCACACAGCCATACTCACCATCCGCCGGCCGCCACACAGCCATACTCACCATCCGCCGGCCGCCACACAGCCATACTCACCATCCGCCGGCCGCCACACAGCCATACTCACCATCCGCCGGCCGCCACACAGCCATACTCACCATCCGCCGGCCGCCACACAGCCATACTCACCATCCCCCGGCCGCCACACAGCCATACTCACCATCCGCCGGCCGCCACACAGCCATACTCACCATCCGCCGGCCGCCACACAGCCATACTCACCATCCCCCGGCCGCCACACAGCCATACTCACCATCCGCCGGCCGCCACACAGCCATACTCACCATCCGCCGGCCGCCACACAGCCATACTCACCATCCGCCGGCCGCCACACAGCCATACTCACCATCCGCCGGCCGCCACACAGCCATACTCACCATCCGCCGGCCGCCACACAGCCATACTCACCATCCGCCGGCCGCCACACAGCCATACTCACCATCCGCCGGCCGCCACACAGCCATACTCACCATCCGCCGGCCGCCACACAGCCATACTCACCATCCGCCGGCCGCCACACAGCCATACTCACCATCCGCCGACCGCCACACAGCCATACTCACCATCCACCGCGCCCGGCCGCCACACAGCCATACTCACCATCCGCCGGCCGCCACACAGCCATACTCACCATCCGCCGGCCGCCACACAGCCATACTCACCATCCGCCGGCCGCCATCCGCCCCACACAGCCATACTCACCATCCGCCGGCCGCCACACAGCCATACTCACCATCCGCCGGCCGCCACACAGCCATACTCACCATCCGCCGGCCGCCACACAGCCATACTCACCATCCGCCGGCCGCCACACAGCCATACTCACCATCCGCCGGCCGCCATACACAGCCATACTCACCATCCGCCGGCCGCCACACAGCCATACTCACCATCCGCCGGCCGCCACACAGCCATACTCACCATCCGCCGGCCGCCACACAGCCATACTCACCATCCGCCGGCCGCCACACAGCCATACTCACCATCCGCCGGCCGCCACACAGCCATACTCACCATCCGCCGGCCGCCACACAGCCATACTCACCATCCGCCGGCCGCCACACAGCCATACTCACCATCCGCCGGCCGCCACACAGCCATACTCACCATCCGCCGGCCGCCACACAGCCATACTCACCATCCGCCGGCCGCCACACAGCCATACTCACCATCCGCCGGCCGCCACACAGCCATACTCGCCATCCGCCGGCCGCCATACTCACCATCCGCCGGCCGCCACACAGCCATACTCACCATCCGCCGGCCGCCACACAGCCATACTCACCATCCGCCGGCCGCCACACAGCCATACTCACCATCCGCCGACCGCCACACAGCCATACTCACCATCCGCCGGCCGCCACACAGCCATACACACCATCCGCCGGCCGCCATACTCACCATCCGCCGGCCGCCACACAGCCATACTCACCATCCGCCGGCCGCCACACAGCCATACTCACCATCCGCCGGCCGCCACACAGCCATACTCACCATCCGCCGGCCGCCACACAGCCATACTCACCATCCGCCGGCCGCCATCCACCATCCGCCGGCCGCCACACAGCCATACTCACCATCCGCCGGCCGCCACACAGCCATACTCACCATCCGCCGGCCGCCACACAGCCATACTCACCATCCACTCGCTCAGTTACGCTCCTTACTCGCCCAGTCATCCAGGCCATCAGCCATCCATGGTTCATCGCTTTGTCCTCATAGCACATCGTCAAAAAGTCCCGGTTCCCCGGAAGGAGTACGCCAATGCTTGGATATTTGCATGGATTTCGGATTGCACCGAAGTATGTTTGGAATGCGATTTTAGTTGAAATTGTCATCGGCACAGTCTAACCTTGACCTTTGATGGCACGACATCTAACACCACCACAGTTGGAATGTTCCCACCGTCTATATCAACCGAAACCGGAATATCCAATCAGGGTGGAGGAACCGGAGATATTTGACGCACGGCGTGCAAAAACGATGACCAGGGTTATCAAACTGGAAGCGCCGCGCTGGTTGGTTCACCAACTATTAAAGAAAAAGATGGGAGGGACCCCACAATTAATGATGGGTTAACATCCGTATAATTATTGTCAACGGATTCAGGTGGGGATGTGAAGTTCGTGCAATTTTGGATTGATGGAATTTTTACGTGAATTTTGGATTGATGGAATTTTTACGGGAATCACAACTGGATAGAATACAACACGTCAAATGGCGACATATTTTACCCGGATCAAGCCGGACAATCCGGATCGAGTAGGGAAATATCCATGGCAGGATATTTCCCCACGACTACTTCCGGCACGGACTGTTTTCTGTGGCCAGCCTCCGCCGTCTTCTCTGTGCGCGGGACCCACCTTTAGCGTGCTCTTTCTCCAGGTGGGCGGTCACCTTGCGCCAGTCGTCCAGCTTCTCCTGCAGCGGTATGATCAAGCAGTCCATCAGGGCACTGGAAGCGCACGCCGAGTTAGGTCAGGACAAGCAGATCCCACATAGTGGAGCTTGGCAGGCTGGAGCAGACCGAAACTTGTGGCACGATGGAGTGCTTCGTGGTGCTGATAATTCGTGCAGTTATAACCAATCAGTATCGAGTACATCGAGCCAAAACATCGGACCAGCCCCGAAGCGTCACCTGGCTTCATCGGCGGGGGCTGCGCGCTGATGCGGCCCGATACGACCTGATGACATCATATCACAGCAGATTAGACTGGGCACTTGAATGGCTGGATACGAACACACCAAAAACAGGATACACAAAATGAATGTATATTGGGGCCTGCGGTCGCGCCTACTAGTCTGCTGTAGACGCCCAAGTCGAACCTGATCGTACCTATAAATGAAAAAGCTACACGGGAGGGAAACAATCACCAATCCGAGTGCCGGGCCTGGCACTGGTTTGCTGTTGGTCAGACGGGAGCTGGCGGTTCCAGCACAGTACGGACGTTGCCGGGGAGGACACAGCCAACGCAGTAGCGTGCAGCCATTAGACACGATGCTGGATTGGATTGTGGCTTTACGACGCACTCAGCAGCTGAGGCCATACGGCGTCGCCTGCCTCTCGCCCTGGCAGGAAGGGCGGGCATCGCGGGGAATCGAACCCCGTACCTCTGGCTTGCCAGACGCTCAGCCTAGCCACTGAGCTGTAGACACCCCTGATCGGACGGGAACTGGTGGCTTCAGATCAGCACGGACGTTCCCGGAAAGGAAACAGTCAGCGTAGTATCGTGCAGCCGTCAGTCATGACGTTGGGGACGGGACCGGCTGGGGCCGGCGGATGCCGTTCGCCACATCAGAGACAGACGCCTGTGCGGGATTGGTGGCGATGCGCGGGCGAGCCAAGCAGGCGCCGGAGCCGATCGATGGCGCTACGGCAGTGCCGCTGTCGGCCGGATCAGGTCGGTGCCAATTGGATCTCATCGTAACAAACAGCACCGAGAGAGCCTGATGTCGGAATACCGCGGGTATAGGCCGCGGCCAGTGCCAGCTCAGACCCTCCCACACCTCCATTGCTAAATGAGACTGACTTAATAACTGGCACTCAATATCCAAACCAGGATGGGTCCAATATCCAGGTATCCAATTCAAATATCCGTGAGGGATGGTACTGTCGGTCAGATGCCCCACTGCACCGTCAGTCCCCAGTGTGTCCCCACAGATAAAGCGACCACGGGAGGGAGGGTACCGTCGGTCAGACGGTACACTGTCATTACACCGTCAGTCCCCAGTGTGTCCCCACAGATAAAGTGACCATGGGAGGAAGGGTACCGTCGGACGGACGCCCTGCTCCAACAGCCGTCCCCAGTGTCCCGACACCAGGACCGCTAGTGTTTACCTGGCGAAGGCCTTGACCTTGACCTCGACGGTGCGGTGACGCAGACAGATACGTGTCAGAGCAGTGCCGATCTCCTTGGTGGCCCCTGTGGAGCAGAGATATACACGTAAGTGTTATCGGGAGATGTTCGGCGGGCTCAGGCGCGCAGGCGCTTGCGAGGACCGCCCGATAGCCCATACCAACGACCATAACTACACTGGAGGTCTTGCAGCGCATAGCAACCGCAGCGCATAGCAACGGTGATCCAACAACCCGCAAAAACAACACACGCATCAAACAGACAGACACACACGCATACAGATACAGGCACAGACACATACACACACGAACACGCATATACAAACACAGACACACAGACACAGGCAATCAGACACAGACACAAACACACCTGCAGACACACACATAGACCAAGACACAGACACATAAACACATACAAATAAACGCAGACACAGAGACACCGGCACACACACACATACATACAACAGTCGCACACACATGCAACGGACCGCGAACATCTCGCGCACAAAAAGCACATCGAAAGTTTGTTTAGGCAACGCCACGATAAACACACGCCAGGCGACCGTGCACGCGAACGATACCGGCCGCACGGGATACGGAGCAGAGTTCACGTGCAGCGGGGCAAACAGAGCAGAGACAGAGGGCGCAGGGCGAGTTCCTCGACTCCACGCAGCCGCGGCCGTCACGACCGAGTGGACCAGGCTGTGTCAGAGGATGCACGGCCACGGCAGAGGACGGGCCAGGTCACGGCCGGCCGACCTTTGACCGCCGGCCGAACAAAGCTCGAGTTCGGCGACTCCGACGTCAACACTGACGCCACCCGTCACCCGTCAACGCCAGACGGCTGACTCGGCACCGACCGTGTAGGGTTCCCTGTCACCGACCGTGTCGGGCTACCTGTCACCGATCGTGTTGGGTTCCCTGTCATTGACCGCCGTTAGGACCCCTGTCATGGACCCGTGTCGGGTTCCCTGTCACGGAGCCGTGTCTGGTTCCCTGTCACGGACCGCTGTCGGGTCCCATGTCACGGACCGCCATCGGATCCCCTATCATGGAGCGCCGTCGGATCCCCTGTCATGGACCCGTGTCGGATCCCCTATCACGGACCGCCATCGGATCCCTTATCATGGACCGCCGTCAGAGTCCCCTATCACGGACCGCAGTCGGAGTCCCCTATCACGGACCACCGTCGGATCCCCTATCATGGACCGCCGTCGGATCCCGTCATGTACCCGTGTCGGACCCCCTATCACGGACCGCCGTCAGAGTCCCCTATCACGGGCCGCTGTCGGGTCCTATGTCATGGACCGCCATCGGATCCCCTATCATGGACCGCCGTCGGAGTCTCCTATCACGGACCGCTGTCGGAGTCCCCCATCACGGACCGCTGTCGGGTCACATGTCACGGACCCGCGGCGAGTCCACTGTCACGGATCACCGTCGGGATCCTGTGACGAGACCGGCGCTGAGGCCCGGCCCAACACACCATCTGACGCTGATGTCTGGCCCCAGTTGCCTAGTCATGCCCTGGTTTGATGCTGGTGTCAGGCGTATGAGTTGTATCGGGTCCAATGCTGAGGTCCCTGCAGACGACATATCACCCGAATGCCATGTTGTAAGTGCTGGCTGTCCGGTTATCAGGATGGCGACAGGCCCGTACAAGATGTGCCGATGTCGATCATGTTCTGGACCTGAGATTGCGCAGAGTGCAAGGGAGGGGGACGTGAAAACCATTCTCATTTAGTGTGGATCTCCACTGTAATTTCGGAGTTGCAGGACCACACGACGCAGACTCACCCGACTGGTGCCGCACCAGCGTCTCAGCACCGGCCACCACGTCACTGTCCCCGACCACCAGTGCCGGCGCCAGCCACCAGCGTCTCAGCACCGGCCACCAGCGTCACATCCCTGCCCTGCGTCACAGCACCGGCAGCCACCATTGTCACAGCACCGGCCACTACCGTCGGCCACCAGCGTCACATCCCCCGGCCACCAGCGTCACAACCCGGCCACCAGCGTCACAGCCCCGGTCACCAGCGTCACAGCCCCGGTCACCAGCGTCACAGCACCGGTCACCAGCGTCACAGCCCCGGACACCAGCGTCACATCCCCCGGCCACCAGCGTCACAGTCCCCGACCACCAGCGTCACACCCCGGTGGCCAGCGTCACAGCACCGGCCACCAGCGTCACAGCCCCGGTCACCAGCGTCACAGCCCCGGCCACCAGCGTCACCCGAGCGTCACATCCCCGGCCACCAGCGTCACATCCCCGGCCACCAGCGTCACACCCCCGTGGCCAGCGTCACAGTCCCCGTCACCAGTCACAGACCCGGTGGCCACTAGCGTCACAGCCCCGGCCACCAGCGTCACAGCCCCGGCCACCAGCGTCATATCCCCCGACCACCAGCGTCACAGCCCCGGCCACCAGCGTCACAGCCCCGGTGGCCAGCGTTACAGCTCCGGTGGCCAGCGTCACAGCCCCGGCCACCAGGGTCACATCCCCCGGCCACCAGTGTTACAGCCCCGGCCATAAGCGTCACAGCCCCGGCCACCAGCGTCACAGTCCCCGAACACCAGCGTCACATCCCCCGGTCACCAGCGTCACAGCCCCGGTCACCAGTGTCACAGCACCGGCCACCAGCGTCACATCCCCGGCCACCAGCGTCACAGTCCCCGGCCACCAGCGTCACAGCCCCGGCGGCTGTTGGCGCCGCCGCCAGACGGCCGTTCTGTACGGCGCCCCACTGACGCGCGACACGTGGCACAGGCACGTGTGACGTGCATCGCCGCAGCTGAAGGGTGCCACGAACATTCCCAGCCAGCACAGGGCACCACTGAGGCGACGGCTCGGGCACAGCTGACACCGGCATGGCTGGAGACTCCCGACGCTCGTCAGGCGCCACCTACACATGCACCTGATGCAAAACGGCATGCTTCAATACAACCGCAAAACGCACGCACGTAGCATCGAAGTAGTTGGATAGTTATTTGAGCTTTACGGTGCATCGACTGCATTACAGTGAAGCAGTGGGTCGACCCACGGCGCGTCTGTCGGCCACGCTGTCCGGGAGACTGCCACCGGATGCGGCCCAGCCACGGCCCCCAGTCCCGATGGGGGGCGCGGCAGGGCTTCAGAGGGCAGCCGTCGACGTCCCCCGCCCTTCCACCTCCCAGGGGCGCGGTTCCGGTTTGTTGGTTAATTGGGCTTAGGGGCGCATGGACTGCTTCGGCCATATGGCGAATGCACCCTCACGATCGTCAGCGCAGCAGACACTGTGCCCCCACCCTCGGACAACAGGACGGAAGCGCGACACAATGGTCGACAAACTGCGCGACTGACACACTTTTTGGGCGATGAGCACAAATTACATATAGTGCGACGTAACGGCATCGTACCCTGTCGTGCAGCCATCTAGCCGAGCGTCCAGCCACCGCGACGCGCACCGAACACCAGCCTGCCTGCCACGGAGGCTACACCTGGAGCCGGGCGGAGCGTGGCACCGCGTCGTGCACACCCTACAGTTCAGCATCCATGCACCGGTACACGTGCGCAGAAGCAGCGGCAGTCGGCCGGCAAGACCTCAACGACCCCAGATAAGCCGGCAGTGCAGCCGCCGAGCGAGCAACGGTGATCTCATTCCTGTCGGAGTGCATCCGCGGGACGCGGCCCACGGCACGGACTACGGCAGCAGTGATCAATCATTCGTGAAATGGGACGGAGTGTACCACTTTCTGAGTACTGGATAGACATCCTTCCAGGAAAGTAGCACATTGTGCTTGTTAATGTGTCCTCATGAATCATCCATGTCTAGTTTCTAAGAGTATTTTGCGTATAAGTTTCATGCGTATCCTCACCACTATGGATTCATTACACAGGCATCCCATAACACAATTATAGATACATAGATTATCTGTAATGTGCTCTGTTAAACAATGGCATCTGCTGATACCACGGCACGGCATGGTTTTGACTAAACTTGGGAGCTACCTAATTTAGGTACACCTATGTTAATGATAACGATCGCAATGTCATGGCACCGCAGCAGATGACATTGCTTAACGGACCATAGCACTTGTGAGTACACTTGAAGTGCAACTTGAAAGACAAACGATATATTAAATGACTTGCCTCCACGGCAAATTTCTGCATCCTACTGTACTCGTTTGGACGTAATACTCACTACGTCCTACTGTACATCATACTGTACCGCTTGATCTGGTCCCGCCCAGCCAGCTCAACACCCCCGACACGGACCGTCGCCCCTCCCGCCACCACCACGCCGGTACGGTGGCGTGGTGCGCGCATCTTAGGCCCGCAGTACACCTCTCTCGGGCCGTGCGATCCGAGCCGGCCGGATGTGTCGCCACAGCCGCCGCCGGTCGCCGCCTCGTCACCACAGCCGTGCTGGAAATACTGCGGCAGCCCAGCCGCAGACAGCCGGCTGCCGCCCGTGGTACCGTAGTGGTGGTATCATGGCACCGCAGTGGTGGTGGTACCGTAATTGTGGTACTGTGGTACCATGGTGCCGTAGTGGTGGTACTGGTGTGGTGCTGTGGTACTGCAGTAGTGTCATGGTGTCAGCATAGCGTCATTATATTGAGGCCAGTAACAGGAACAGTTGCATCGTCAGTCGGCAATGAAGCCATATCCAGCGTCACGGCCCCTGTTGAACGGTAGTGGCAATCACGAACACATGTCTTGTTTCAAGCCTGCACCACTCGAGTGGAGTCGTGGACCCCTGCACTACCGCGACACCCGTGGCGCCCCGGTGCCGTCGCGGCCACGTGACAGGAACTGACGGCGGGAGGTGGCGACGGCGGCGACGGAGGAGACGAACGGGCCGGCGGCGGAGACGGGGGCCGGTTCAACGCACGCTCTGGCGGGGTATCGACGCGGCGAGGGCGTGCCAGAGAATACCGTGGCGACGGTCGGCGGCACGCGCAGCCACAGCCACAGTCACAGTCACAGTCACAGTCACAGTCACAGTCACAGTCACAGTCACAGTCACAGTCACAGTCACAGTCACAGACATAGCCACAGTCACAGTCACAGTCACAGTCACAGTCACAGTCACAGTCACAGTCACAGTCACAGTCACAGCCACAGCCACAGCCACAGCCACAGCCACAGCCACAGCCACAGCCACAGCCACAGCCACAGCCACAGCCACAGCCACAGCCACAGCCACAGCCACAGCCACAGCCACAGCCACAGCCACAGCCACAGCCACAGCCACAGCCACAGCCACAGCCACAGCCACAGCCACAGCCACAGCCACAGCCACAGCCGCCTCTGCCGACAACACATACCGCAGCATCTGCGACGGCCAGGGCGGCAGAAACGAGTTCACTCGGCGAGAAAAACAGAACTGAGTCGAGTCCTCCTGAGGACAACGCTCGGTGAAGCCCGTCTCAGCACGATCGACACACCGAGCTGGCGACGAACGCGCTTCGCCCGCTCAACCGTCACTCTCGGCATGGATTATTTGGGCTTTAATGCGCATCGATTGCATTGGTCATGCAACGCTCGACAGGGGTCGGCGACTGTATACATGATTGGTCAGCTGGCTGCAGGCAGGTCAACAGTCGGTCGCCGGGCGGGCACACAACGGGCCGGTAACAGACGTGCATCACACGGCCACCTCCAGCACCAGTCGTGCAGCACACGGCCACCTCCAGCCCCAGACGTGCAGCACACGGCCACCTCCAGCCCCAGACGTGCAGCACACGGCCACCTCCAGCCCCAGACGTGCAGCACACGGCCACCTCCAGCCCCAGACGTGCAGCACACGGCCACCTCCAGCACCAGACGTGCAGCACACGGCCACCTCCAGCACCAGACGTGCAGCACGCGGCCACCTCCAGCACCAGTCGTGCAGCACGCGGCCACCTCCAGCACCAGGACGTGCAGCACGCGGCCACCTCCAGCACCGGACGTGCAGCACGCGGCCACCTCCACACCAGACGTGCAGCACACGGCCACCTCCAGCCCCAGCGTCAGCACACGGCCACCTCCAGCCCCAGACGTGCAGCACACGGCCACCTCCAGCACCAGACGTGCAGCACACGGCCACCTCCAGCCCCAGACGTGCAGCACACGGCCACCTCCAGCCCCAGACGTGCAGCACACGGCCACCTCCAGCCCCAGACGTGCAGCACACGGCCACCTCCAGCGCCAGACGTGCAGCACGCGGCCACCTCCAGCACCAGACGTGCAGCCATAGGTGCTACGAGGACCACATCCGTACTGTGCAGCCACCATGTCCAATCAGTGAGGAAACAGGTGCTACGCGGGCCGCATATTCCCCTGTAGCCGTATTGTGCCGGTTATGACGCTCAGTCCTGGTTAGTTTGTCTTGTTTATTGGGTGGTTCACGACGCACTTCAGACACAGTCACGGCTAATGGCGCCGCCCGCACTGCCTCGCCGGTGTGCCGCGGGATTGGGAAATGTCCCGAACCGTGCGAGTTTTGAGCCCGGGGCCTTTTATACCCAGAGCTCAACACCTTAACCACTCGGCCCTCCCCGACCCATGATACCAAGTCAGTTGGGATCTGTGGGTGCTACGCAGGTCACATCTCTCTACAACCGCATTGCTACCGACTCCCACGTAGCAGGCCGATTGTCGTAGACGATGCGCAAGTGGAGTACGGGAACGTCGGGGGCCCATAAGCCTCCCCAGAGGCCTATAAGCCCACCCCAGCGTACCTAATCTCGTCTGCTTGATTGGAAGAAAACGGCCAGTCCACTCTGTCCGCACAAGGACAGCAAAGCGAGCACTACACACGCGGCGGCCGGCGTTTCCCCGAGGGCTAATACCGCCAGACGTCAATTGCCCTTCATGCATGAGTCGCGGGATCAGTGAGGGAGCACAGCGGGATCTCCCCTCCCGGCCGGGTCTCACTGGGCCGTGACCGCGTCACCGAGGGGTGGCAAATGCAAGCACCGAAGACCCAATCAGAACCGGTGGGTTTTACGGGTATTTTGGATGTGTGCCGAACATTCAATTATGCTTCTGCACCTCCATTGTGAATTCCAAACAAGGAAAACTAGTAGAAACGTTTGTTGGTTGGACATTTGGGCTTAGGGGCGGTTCAACTGCGTCGGTCATACAACGCCCAATGTATATTTACTGTTTGCTGTGGATATACGATAACACAAAAAGGTTTTGATAGCAGAACTGTTATCTTCAATTCGTGTTTCAAGAAGGAATATGGTCGCCAAAGACGATGTGAATTCTGCGAGCTTAATTCAACATACAAAACGGAACGCCACCACCTTATTTGCAAAAAGCATGCACTACGAATGACGCTATTTGGCTGCGCTTCAGCGCATTTTGTCCCGGCCTCAACCGGGCTTGACCGTAGCAGAACTGCCGGGCCCGGGCTTGGGCCCGAAAAACCTTCGCCATTTGCCACCTCTGGTCACGACCCCCACAGAAGCGAATAGATCCCCGCGGGGAGCGGCACCTCGGCGGCGGCGCCCCGCCCCTCACCACAGGAACGGACAGATCCCCGCGGGGAGCGGCACCTCGGCGGCGGCGCCCCGCCCCTCGCCACGAGGGCGGACAGATCCCCGCGGGGAGCGGCACCTCGGCGGCGGCGCCCCGCCCCTCACCACAGGAACGGACAGATCCCCGCGGGGAGCGGCACCTCGGCGGCGGCGCCCCGCCCCTCGCCACAAGAGCGGACAGCTCCCCGCGGGGAGCGGCACCTCGGCGGCGGCGACCCGCCCTCGCCACGGATAAGGGCCACAAATTATCATGTTTTCACGGCCGGCACGTCGGACGGCGGGCTCCGGTGTGATCAATACGGCGCTGAGCCGGCCGCCGGTGGCGCGCTTCTCAGTGGCACGTGACAGGCGCCGAGGCGCCTCAAAGCGCGCCAGTCAGCCCAGCGATCACACCGGGTCGGGCGGCACGCGCGCCGGAGCATCCTAGTGGCGGTTTTAAAGAGACTGGGCTCAACTCGAATTGAATCAGAGGGCGGCGACGGATGAATGCAAAAAAATACGACGTGGCCATCGAGACACCGTGACAGCCGACGGCCAGCTCGAGGCACGCACCACGCGACCACCGGAACAGTGACACCGGGACACGACGGGCGACGGCCAGCTCGAGGGACACACCCACGTGGATACCGGGATGCACCGGCTGCTCGCTGCCGGTTCGGCAGACGGAGGTTGGTCGGGGCCCGGAAGCACGTGAAAAAGAGAAGAGATGCAACTTTTCAAGAAAATCTGCCACGCAACACGACATGGTCAATTTTGGCACAGCACAACACGGCAAGCGCCTCCAAACATGGACGCAATACGCATACAAACACCGATACAACATGACTTCAAACAACGCAGGTGCACCAGAGCACAATTAAAAACGTCACAAGTTCAGCATGGCACAAAAGAAAAACACAACAGCACACAGAACAGAGCAGAGCATGCTGAAACTCAACTGATTCTAGGACATAATATTACAGACTATATAAGCACGCGACTTGGAAAAATACGGATCGGCAGAAAACCTCCTGCAAGCAAAATAATACAAAACAAAACACCACACAGTGGCCTGGCCTGGCATGGCCAGGTCACTGTGTGGTGATGCCCGGCCACACCGTTGTTTAGTGATGCCCGGCCAGGCCACCGTGTGGTGATGCTCGGCCACACAATTGTTTGGTGACGCTCAGCCAGGCCACTGTGTGGTGATGCCCGGCCACACCATTGTTTGGTGATGCCCAGCCAGGTTCAGTCAGCTCCAATGAGCCACAGCAGGCCCTAGTGAGCTGCAGGGATCGATACCCCCACGGTGCGGTCAGATGCGGCGAGCAACAGGCCGACTACACTCACCTTTAGCTGAGGTGGCTGTGTCGGCGACTCGCTGGAAGGCGTCCAGGTAAGACGACACCACAACCAGCGTGCTCCTGCAACGCACATGGAGCATCCGGTGAGACGAGATCATCAAAGGAGGTCGAGGCCACCACCGGTGAGACGAGATCATCAAAGGAGGTCGAGGCCACCACCGGTGGGACGAGATCACCAAAAGAGGTCGAGGCCACCACCGGTGAGACGAGATCACCAAAATAGGTCGAGGCCACCACCGGTGAGGCGAGATCACCAAAAGAGGTCGAGGCCACCACCGGTGAGACGAGATCACCAAAATAGGTCGAGGCCACCACCGGTGAGGCGAGATCACCAAAAGAGGTCGAGGCCACCACGAAGGAAAGGCGTCACCACGAAGGAAAAGGTCACTACACCAGAAAAAGGTACCAACACTGGGAAAAGGTCACCAAAGGGGGTCACCACCGAACGGTGCTGGCACTCGAGGGTCAGTAGTGCGTGGGAACAAACGCCGCACCAGGAACGCAACACTGCCATAAATAGATAGGATTAAGATGTTTTGCACGTGTTGGTTTGTCATACCTCCTATGGTTTTGTTCACCAAACAGCAAGGTGCAAATTGATTATTTTGGAACTTAGACTGTGCATACAGCATGTGTAATGATCCAACTTGCTGTTTTCTGGTAATAAATTTGATCACATTACTGCTCGCCAACTGAAAGAAAAACGACTTGGACAATTCAAACACAGCTAGGTGTTATGAAAATGCTTATCGCTCGAGTTTATATAATAGCAGCAACAAAGATATCTTTGCATAACGGAACGTTTGCAAATGCTGAGTTTGGCTTCTTTCCAGACCTGCGAATTTCTTGGGTCTTTCCGGACCTGCGAATGAATGCATTGAGATGTTCTACAGTTGTTCTCTCCGTCCACAAAAACATCGGGTCGTTAACAAATTTCAAGCATCAGTAATCACTTAAACAATCAACATGAGTTGCAAATATAAACACAAATACTTACCCTGGTTCACAAACCACGTAACTATTCCAAATAACTACGCTAATCCAGCAGCACAGTTGACGCGCTTAGTGTGCCTGGTAACAGCCGAATTTACTCATCTTCGAGTGATACAAAATTGGGACAATAAATACGACGCACGTGCGTGAAGTGCCGACTTCTCGACGTTCCAGAGGAATCTTATCCAGACGCAACCATAGGAGGCTGAAGCATACCGTGTTACAGTAATGGTTTTTCGTCACTTGTACAACGTCGAAAAAAAAAACACAGAAGGATGTCGCGACTTTCGATGACAAAGGAGTCAACTCAAATAAAACTTAGTGCATGGCAACTAAATATGGGGAAAATGGCGTTTAGAACGGTATTGTGCAGTGTTCACGGCAGAAACAAACCATGTTCTAGGAACAACTCTTATTGTGCAACACATCACATCGCAGGTAGCTACACCATTTGGAATCACACATGACGAGGGTGCATCACTTCCAGATCCAGCATCACCAGGTGGCACAGTTCACATTTCCACGACAACCGCATCACTACCAACACCGCACCGGCCGCGCGGCGCCGTGACCTCAAAAGCCGTGAATGGGCCGAACGCGTCAGTCAGAGCTCTCGTCAGGAGCGGCCGCTCTCCAGTCACGAGCGGCCGCCGACGGACCGTGGCCCGGCCCGCGTCCGCCGCGCCGCCGACTGTAACGGTTGATAAGTGGGCGCTGCGACCTGTGACCTGGGAGCGGCGCACCGGCCAGCGGCGGGGCGGCCCGACCACGACGGCCGGTCGCCGTGGCCCGCTGGTGACGAGTGACGACGGGCCGCCGTGACCCACCGGTGTCGAGTGACGACAGACGCCGTGACCCGCTGGTGTTGAGTGACGACTGGCCGCCGTGACCCGCCGGTGTCGAGTGACGACTGGACGCCGTGACCCGCCGGTGGCGAGTGACGACAGACGCCGTGACCCGCTAGTGGCGAGTGACGACAGACGCCGTGACCCGCCGGTGTCGAGTGACGGCCGTCCGCCGTGACCCGCCGGTGTCGAGTGACGACTGGCCGCCGTGACCCGCCGGTGTCGAGTGACGGCCGTCCGCCGTGACCTGCTGGTGGCGAGTGACGACAGACGCCGTGACCCGCCTGTGTCGAGTGACGACAGACGCCGTGGCCCGCCGGTGTCGAGTGACGACAGACGCCGTGACCCGCTAGTGGCGAGTGAAGACAGACGCCGTGACCCGCCGGTGTCGAGTGACGACAGACGCCGTGGCCCGCCGGTGTCGAGTGACGACAGACGCCGTGGCCCGCCGGTGTCGAGTGACGACAGACGCCGTGACCCGTCGGTGTCGAGTGACGACAGACGCCGTGACCCGCCGGTGTCGAGTGACGACCGGCCGCCGTGACCCGCCGGTGTCGAGTGACGGCCGGCCGCCGTGACCCGCTGGTGGCGAGTGACGACAGACGCCGTGACCCGCCGGTGTCGAGTGACGACTGGCCGCCGTGACCCGCCGGTGGCGAGTGACAACAGACGCCGTGACCCGCCGGTGTCGAGTGACGACAGACGCCGTGACCCGCTGGTGGCGAGTGACGACAGACGCCGCGACCCGCCGGTGTCGAGTGACAACAGACGTCGTGACCCGCTGGTGGCGAGTGACAACTAGGGATGATAATCCCGGGATCGGGATCCCGGGATCCCGGGATTACGTCAATCCCGAATCCCGGGATTGGAGGCTCTCGGGATTTCGGGATCCCGATGAGTTTTTTTCTTCATGCAAAACTATTGTTAAAAACGTCAATGTGGAAAACCATTATGGATTGATAACATGATAGATGGATACGTAAAATTTGACGAATTTGAGTGGTTTTGTGTCCAAATTTCTGAACTGTACTATGTTCTTCTCATATTAGCCAGCTGCGTCCTGCAATTCAGCGATCGTATTCGACAGCGTTTCACACGGTGTCAGGCTCCGAGACCCCGCGTGGCTCCCGGGCCGCCTCTCCACGGCAGGTCATATTACTCGAGGACATGCTACACCCGATGTGAGTCAGCGGCCGTCGCGGGCTGTGCCCTGTCCTGCGCCTCAGTGACTGACTCCCAGTGCTTTAAGGCGGAGTGGCGCTGGCAGGGCACCGTGTTGTTGTTGTTGATGGTGGTGGTATCCTCCAATCTCCGAATTTTATCTAGTCTGAGCATTTTCAACGAAGCCGACGAAGCTAAGCTTAAGGGCTGATATAAAGATGCCGGATTTTGTGGAATTCAAAGGAAGCGTAGTGTGGGAACACTTTCTGAGAGGTGAGACTGGAAACACAGCGAAGTGTCGTATCTGTAAAAAAGTATTGAAAATATCCGGAGGTTCCACGAAAGGACTTCATGTTCACCTCAAGAGTAAGCATGGTGGAATGGGTGTTGCTGGACCATCCCAATCCAAGGACATGTCTGAAGGTCAAGTCGGGTCAAGGTGAGAGCCCCAGGCATACGGCGCCCACTCAAAAAGGAATGAGGACCTTGGATAGCTATTACTTATCGAAAACGGACGACGACCTGGATGCCGTTCTTGCCAGAATGTGCGCAAGAGATGGGCTTCCATTTACAGTTTTTTGTACCTCGCCAGACCTACGCGGATTAATGGCTGCCAAAGGATATAAGAACCTTCCAACACATCACAATACGATCCGCCGGCGGGTCCTCAGACATTGCGCTCGCCTCAAGTGTAACGTGAAGGCGAAGCTGTCCGAAGAAGTATCTAAGGACAAAAGGTTCTCGCTTACAATCGACGAATATACTTCCCTGAGGAACCGTCGCTACATGAGTGTGACCGTCCACTGCGACGGCCAGATGTGGGGTCTCGGTGTCGCTCGTTGTCATGGCTCAATGCCAGCAGAGAAGTGCCTGGATCTTCTGAAGGGCAAGCTGGCCGAATTTGGCCTCGAGCTCAGCAAGCACGTCACCTGCGTCACAACGGACGGAGCGTCCGTGATGGTGAAATTCGGGAAGGCGCTGCCGTGCGAACACCAGCTCTGCCTCGCACACGGCGTGCACCTCGCCGTTATCGACGCCCTATACTCGAGTGACGCCGGAGAAGAGACCCCCGGACAGGCAGACGACGACCGTGGTGGTGCACCT
The DNA here is from genome assembly GCA_034440575.1 of Imbricaverruca yamaguchii. NCBI lineage: Eukaryota > Metazoa > Arthropoda > Thecostraca > Neoverrucidae > Imbricaverruca > Imbricaverruca yamaguchii. The sequence continues at coordinate 1,436,788 of JAOTOL010001631.1, read as the reverse complement.
GATCAGGTGAGCTGGGTTTATGTGTGGGAAAATCCTAGACATTAAGATACCGCTATTCGTCTATTTGTTTCATCTGTTTTCTGATGCAAATATGATGTAAAAATGCGTAAAAATTAGTGCAATATTCAGTATTAATTGCGGCGTCATTGTTTGTTGCGAACATCACGAAGTTTCCGTAACCTACGTCGTCTTGTAGATGAGCTCGTCAGACGAGTCCGACTGCGATGGCGATGATGACGGCAACGATGCAGACGAGGATACCGCCACCGGTCACCGCGAGCTACATGGCTCGCTTTCTCAGGCCGTTCAGAGAATTAGAAAAATTGTCCGCTGGTTTAGAAAGTCCCCTGTTAGGAACGAGGTACTCCAGAAATACGTAAAAGAGGAGCATGGAAAGGAACTGATGCTAGTGTTAGACTGCAAAACCCGGTGGAATAGTCTGTACGATATGCTAGATCGGTTTGATACCCTCAAAATAGCTGTCCACAAGGCTCTCATCGACATAGGAGACAAGCATATGAAAATGATTGATGATTATGAATACGCCATTGTGCCGGAGACCATTCGCTGCCTTCAGATCATGAAACTGGGAGCAGAAGCCCTATGCCGCAGAGAGAGTGGCATCTTGGAGGCTCAAGCTGCCTTAAAATTTATGTTAGGTGCGCTTGATAAGGAACGTGGTGTGGTTGCAAACAAACTGAGTGATGCCCTGAGTCAGCGAATCAGGCAGCGATGGTCAAAAACGGCGAAAGTTCTGCAGCTACTCCACAACAACCTGTCAGCAGATAGTGAGTGGAATTACATTTTCCCCAGTGCCTCCCGCAGGGACACGCAAGACTTAGTCTTGCGCATGATGGAAAGGATGGGAGAAAGGATGGATACAGCTGAAGTAGGTGTAGAGACAGAAGTAATGGACGTTGATGATCCTGCACCAACGCAGTCACTTCAGTCGATGCTACAACCTGCTCTAGACCAGGTCAGAGTTCCAGATGCCCCAGGGCAGTCATGTGCATCCGGAATCAAGTTCTCTGATTCTTTCCTTATGGCCAAGGCTATCAGAAAAGAATTAGAGAACTTATCAGTCTCAGGAAAGACGGGCATGGTGGCGGTGGTCTACAGCTGGCTCAAGGGAATTGTGCCCACGAGTGTTGAGTCTGAGCGTGTGTTTTCAACCGTTGGAAATATTGTTACAAAGGTGCGGTCGCGTCTTGGTGACGACACTGTTGATGCTCTCTGCTTCTTGAAATGCCACTACCGTAACACTTAGTGACCGGCTGGAACCTGCAATTGACCGGCTTTCAAGACGCAGGGAAAACAATTGCATGCTGGCTAGATAGAAGGAAGACATGTAACCGGGAAATACATAAACAGTATAATTCGTGTACGCTTTGTGTAGGTAACACGAAGAACCCAGGAATATATTTTGAGTGTGGTATTTAACTTTTCTGTCTCATGCGGCTATAATGCACTTAAATATAAATTACTTTCAACGGTGAACCCTTGAAATGGTTGTAGGTATGGCCCACATACGATATTTAAGGGAAAAAAACAAATTATCGACATATTCCTAGAAAACAGCTCAATCCCGGGATCCCGGGATTGACCCACTCAAAATCCCGGGACCCCGGGATTGAGAAAAAGCCCCGGGATTATCATCCCTAGTGACAACAGACGCCGTGACCGCTGGACAGCCCGCCGGTCGGCTTACGACACCGATCGTCAGAATGATGATCAGGCGGTTGAGTCTGGCCGGCCGTCAGCTGCCGTGAGGCCGGCGTCACAGCGTACAGTACACAGCAGTGCCGCCGGCTCCGCCCCCGAAGTCAAGGTCACACACCGACAGTGTCCTGTGGCCGGCGTCACAGTCGACCACCGCATCACGGCGTGTGTGAGGTCACCGTCCGCCTGACCTCACACTGTCGGCCACACTGTTGATCGGACCATGTCGGTTCGCCTGCCGCTACCCATGCTAGACGAACTCTGGCAGGTGGAAATTTAGAAGTTGCCAAGCGAGTAATGCTCGCTGGTGTGATGCTTGCTGGTGTATGTTCATTGGTGAAATGTTTGCCGGTGCAATGTCTCCTGGTTATAATTAGCTAGTGTGCGTTATTGTGCTTCAGGGGCGCATCAGCTGCATTGGCTACACAGCGCGAACCGTTCATGTGGTGGAGTGGGACAATTAAGAGCACGCGAAAACACCCCCGTATTTCCGCACACCCATATCGTGACGGCTGCGGTAATCGACGGGAGCGCCATCTCATGCCAAACCGAGTAACGATGGCTGACCCCACTGCGGGACCTCGTGCCAGAACTCGAGGCGCCATTGAGCAGACATGCTGTCCAGTGCAGCGCCCGCGCACACGACGCCCTCACCTGCCACCGTCTCTCGCCGGCAGTTCAGCCGACACGCCCCGTGTCCGCCGGCCAGAGTGCGACCCCGAGTGTGACCCTCCCAGGTGTGCCGGCACGGACCGCCGTCTCTGAGGTCACGCCGCCACCGCACCGGGTCACGGCGCATGCGCACCTCACCCGACCGCCGGCCGTCCACGGTCGGGACCGGCGCGTCAAACGGCGGCCAGCCTCGGTCGTCGTCCCGACGAATCCGACCCGTGCCCGTCGCCCCCGGCGAGTGTCGAGGCTGTGTACTGTGACCTTCCTCGGAGTGCAGGTGAGCGGTGGCCGACTGTTAGGCTAGGCTACTTGGGTTTCAAGGTGCATCGGGTTCCACGGCCATGTACGGACCACCTGTTGACTGGTTCTGCAGGCTGGCACTATGCACATCATCTCAGCGAGAGGCATGGTCATCACGAACGCAATACTAGTACGCCAATGAACCAGATCCCTCGCAAGTGGAAAGGACACGTCTAAGACGACTGTGAAGCGATGAGGGACGGACTGACCTGTGGATGGTTGCGAGGAAAGCTGGTTGGTTGGTTGGTTGGTTATTGGAATTTATGGGCGCGTCGAATGCATTGGTCATGCAGCGCCCTGCGAGGAAAGCTGGCACGGATAGATATGTGGAGAGTTGTGAGGTGACCGGGGACGTACAGACATGTGGACAGTTGTGACGTGGTCAAAGATGGCCAGACCTGCGGACGATTATGAGGCTACCAGAGACGGACAGGCCTGTGGAAGGCTGTGAGGCGACCAGGAACGTGAGGAGACCGTCGTGACACCATCAGGAACTTGTGAAGCCCGCGCCGTCACGCCGTCACGCCGTCACGAGGCGGTGGACCGCAGTGACGCTCGTGACGCCGCGGCTCACGGACGCGCAGCCACGCGTCAAACCGCGCCGTGCAGCGACGCGTCAAACCGCGCCGCGCAGCGCCGCTCAGAGCCGGCTGTGAGAGCGCGCGCTGCTTGTGCCACACTTTGAGCCGCGACGCGCGGGCACACGCGGCGTCGATCGGAGAACAGCAGCGGCCTGGAATCCATGCATTCACGCGCAAACCGACATCCAAACGAAGCTTTCCTTAAACTCCGCAAGCAGAGTTTGGACTTAGTGAATTTACGTCCGTAAAAGCCGACTGCATCCAGCCTCGTGTGTCCACTCCATTTGGCACCACTCTTAACACGCGCACGTCCGGGGGGGGGGCAGATACCTGCCCCCTCCGATTTTTCCTCATTTGCCACCAAACTAATCGGGTTAGCAAGGCCAAACCTGCATAGCTGTTCACTGGTCTTTTCCGCATATCCTCATACATTTTTAATCCTGGGTCATCTCAGGTCAGGTCACCAGGTCAGGCGAAGTGACCCAACTACACTCGGAGTTCTAGGTGGCATAACTACCACAATAATTGGGCGATTGATTTCAAACTTATAACATGCCATGATCTCGTCAGGGACCATGATATGTATATCGTTTTTTTCGTAGCATTGACCTTGGGTCAGGTCGCGGTCATGGCTTCCCAATTACAGGGCTACGGTAAAATATACAAATGTTTCCTAGTTGCATATTTGCGCTAGGAATGATCTCTCAACGGTTGTGGCATGTAGATGGAAGCTATGCCCAAAGTTACCCCGACATTTTTTCTCAGTGACCTCACCAAGGTCTCTGATGTCACCTGAGATCACTACACATTTCTGCGCATTATATCGCACTGCAATGAGCTAGAAGGCTGGAATTGCCGTCATTGTGCTTGTTTCGCCGAGACGTGTCGATTAATACATTTCATGACCTCCTTAGGCGACTTCATGACCTTGACCTGAGGTAATGACTTCATGACCTTGACCTGATTTTCGGTTGACCTGACCTTAAATTACACCGCCTATCGTCGGTAGCGCATTTCAAGGACTGTCGAATAGCGTTCGCCGTGTGTTTCTATCTATTGCAGGTCCTGAGATATGTGTCGATATCCGAGTCCCACCTGATCTGGTCGACTTTGACCTATGATGACCCAATGTCCTGAATGTTGACTTGAGCGAAAAAATGACCGAAGCATTTTCGATAGAGCCCGTCACCAGCTATTGAACGCCGTTTTCCGTTTGTCGCTAGCTAGCATATTTCTCGAGATCTTAGGGGGGGCAGACATCTGCCCCCACCCCGGACATGCGAAGTTGGCGCGGACCTCCGGACGTGCGAGTGTTAAGCTCAACATTGTCATGAAAACATTCAACTAACAGCTGCTACTTTTGTCCATCATTTGCATGTGCAATATCGCTGTCTTCTTTCGACGCGTCATAGCTGGTTTTGACTTGTGCTGGTATCGCCAGCTTCGCGACGAATGGACTTCAGGACGATGAAGAACGACAGCCTCGACTGCGAGCGGCAGGAGACGCACAACTCGACGGCGGTGTCGACTGGCGGGTGTGGCGGGCAGGCGTCACCTCAGCGGACGCAGACGTTACGTCAACAGACGCCGACGTCACGTCGACAAACGCTGACGTCGCCGCCTCGTGTGCCCGACGGGGGCCGACCACCACCGCCATCGGCGGGCTAATGAAAGGGGTGCGATGGGCGCCCGATCGCGCGTGCCGCGTCCGCCCGGCGGGGGCGCCCGACCCCGTAGCGGTGTCTGTTGCGCCACCAGCGACGGTCACGCCGAGTTCCTCGAACGCCGCCGGCGTGAGCGCAGGTGACCGAGTGCACTTCGCCGGAAACGTCGCCGGAAAGCCAGTGACTCCCGGCGGCGTACGACTGACGTTGCTATCTTGCTCACGTCCCTCGGCCGCGTGCAGCCGTCATACGTGAGCACCCAGCCGTCGCACGTATGCGAGCCGGGCGACGACTGACATGACGGCGGCGCCGACCCGACCGCGCGCCGCACCGCGTGCACCACAGCCCCACGGCCACACGACGGCGGACGACGACGACGCTCAGTCGGCTATGTCGTGACTGCCGTAATCCTGCCTCCAGTCGAACTCGACAGCAGCGCACGACAGGTCCCAGGCCTCGCCCGATGTTCGCTGCATGTTTTTTGTTTGTTTTGCTGAAGCACCAACGAGAGTCTGGATCGGCACATAGAAAGGCAATCACATGCCAGCGTGAGGTGGCATACAGTGCGCCTGCGAGTCTTCTCATCGCCAGACAAAACATGACGTCGGTCTGGAAACGGTGCCGAGCCGACGCTGCTGGTTCTATCGTGACGCAAATCAGCCCCTCGCCCACACCCCGTAATCTTCACACTGCGAAGTCATATTGGAAATGAAACGCAATCGTCGCATCACGCGCAATTAATGTCTCGACTGGCTGAGCCTGGCACCTGTCACTGGACAGGAAACGGCAGAGTGACGGTTGTGACGTCGGCCACGCGCACCGGTTAGCGAGCACCGAGCGGGGCCGCAGTCGGGCAGAGCCAGCCGATCGTTTACCGGAGACAGCCACTCCGTGTCAGTTGAGAGGCTGCAACGGTCGTCCTGCCCTCCAGTGCTTGTGGCTGACGATATCGCGGGAGCAGAAGCAGTCGAGCGCGACACGGGGAACAACGATGTCGGGGGGGGGGGGGTCGCAGGCCGTCTGGTTCTGGTCTCCTGCTAGCCGACATACTGATGTCACACTGAGTGACGCGGCATCGTCTGCTGGCGTCGAGAGGCGCGGCATCGTCTGACGACATCGAGAGGCGCGGCATCACGCACGAACGCCCAACGGATGCTGGACGGTCTCAGGCAACGACGTCGGAGCGCAAGAGCTGCGAAAACGCACCCAAGTGTAACATTGGTAGGCCTGCTTTTCGGGGCAGGTCACTGCGATTTCCAAGTCCGACGAGCGGTCTGATAACGAGGTCGTTCGTGGTCTTCGGCATCGTTGAAACGGCCCGCGGACGAGACCGGACTTTCGCGGCCATTAGTTTCCCTCCTTGCGGTGCCCTGGCAGCCATAAAGTGGTCCAGTGCATCGACCACTCGAGCCGCCGCCGGTGGGAAGTGGTGGTCAGTCTCGCCAGCGGAAGCAGCTCATCAGGTGTACGATATAACTCACCCGTGACCACAGCCGCGAATTGTAACAGCAGCAGCCTCAATTCTGGGGAGATTAATCGTAAAGCCTTTCGTTTTTGTCCAGTTGGCTAGCATTAACAAGGATAATAATGTCCGGCGCGCAGCTAAGTCGAGTGGCACTTTAGCATGTTCGGCGGGCGGATCGCTATGTTGCTATCGGGCGTCAGTGGCACCGCAGCAGGCTCGACGGAGGCTCGATCTGTTACCATCGGGCGTGAGGGGGCGTGAGGGGGCGTGAGGGGGTGTGAGGGGGCGGGGATGGCCGTGTGGTTGAGGAGTTACGCTCTGTGTATCAAAGCCCCCGGGTTGAACACTCCCACCACTCACGACATTTTCCAATCCCGCGGCCCACCGGCGAAACAGTGTTGGCGGCCCATTAGCCGTTATCGTGCATAAAGTGCGCAGTAAAACACCCAATAAACAAACAAATCGGGCTTCGGTAACATTTCAGCGGGCTCGACGGGCGGCTCGATACGCTGTCATCGGGCTGGCCAGTGGCACTTCAGCAGGCTCGACGGGCGGCTCGATAATGTTATCATCGGGCGTCAGCAGGCAACGCAGTAACGTGACAGTGCACTGATTGTCACACTTTATCAGAACGCTGACTGGGATGTCAGACCCCAACAAGTGGCTGGGTGATATCCGGTGGGACCGGTGGGGCCGGTGTGACCGGAGCGTTCAGCATGTGTTGCCACATCGTGGGCGTAGCTCACTGTGGGCCGCAGAAGGTATCGCGCGCCGTCCAAGGCGCGCGACCAGACTACCACCAAGTTCGGTCTGGCGCTGTGTCCAGTCTGAAGGCTCCCAGGGCATGCGGTCTGTCCCCGCAGTGTCCGGTCTGAAGGCTCCCAGGGCATGCGGTCTGTCCCCACCGTGTCCGGTCTGAAGTATCTCAGAGCATGCGGTCCGTCCCCACCGTGTCTGGTCTGAAGGCTCCCAGGGTATGCGGTCTGTCCCCACCGTGTCCGGTCTGAAGTATCTCAGAGCATGCGGTCCGTCCCCACCGTGTCTGGTCTGAAGGCTCCCAGGGTATGCGGTCTGTCCCCACCGTGCCTGGTCTGAAGGCTCCCAGGGTATGCGGTCTGTCCCCACCGTGTCCGGTCTGAAGTATCTCAGAGCATGCGGTCCGTCCCCACCGTGTCTGGTCTGAAGGCTCCCAGGGTATGCGGTCTGTCCCCACCGTGCCTGGTCTGAAGGCTCCCAGGGTATGCGGTCTGTCCCCACCGTGTCCGGTCTGAAGTATCTCAGGGCATGCGGTCTGTCCCCACCGTGTCTGGTCTGAAGGCTCCCAGGGTATGCGGTCTGTCCCCACCGTGTCCGGTCTGAAGTATCTCAGAGCATGCGGTCCGTCCCCACAGTGTCCGGTCTGAAGTATCTCAGAGCATGCGGTCTGTCCCAGTAGCGTCTGGTCTGAAGTCTCCACCGAGGCCGGCCACGGTTGGGAAAACAGGCTGCTCCTGGATTTTTCGCATCCAGAACGTCACCCCCTCATTTGTATTTATAGGTTGAATGCTGCTGTTTGAGATAATGAGCGTGCTGTGATGAAGTGCTCAAGATGCACTGGAAAGCGCAAACCGGGATTGAGATATCGCAGGTTCAAAGAAAAACATCACCTCTGTTATTCAGTCTCCCAACAATTGTGCTCTCCACATCCAGAATTCGACAGTAAGTCCGGGCCAGGACCAGCCGTTAGCCAGGTCGACCCGGCGGCGCCCGTCGGCGCCGACGCACGCCTGGCGTGTGTACCGGCACGGCTGTGCCGAGGCAGTGTCACAAGGTTGCGTCACAACCTTGGCCAGAATCGATCGCGTGACACCTGGCAATTGATAAGCCTGACCGTGTCCGGTGGCCGACCTGCCCGACACAGGCGGCCTTCGCCCACATGCTAAGGTCGGCCGACCGAGCGTGGCAACTCCCCCCCCCCCCCTCGGTGAGTTACCGGTAGGCCGAGCATGGCACCCGAACCTGGGCAGTCACCGGTCGATCAGCACTCCTGCGAAACCCCAACTGCAGGTCTTCCAACGTCAAGGTCTCCAGGCGGCGGCCTTCAACGTCGGCGTATCAATGATGCATCGCAGTTTGGTGAGGTGTCACACCGGCGGCGGGGCGGCGTGTCCTGCTGCAGCCATTGACAGTTAGCAGGAGAACCTTGGGTTCTTTTACGACGCATTCACCTACATAGCGTTCACGCTAGGTTACATAGCGTCGCCAACCTCTCGTGCCGATTGATCGCCGGTGGACTCGGTAAATGCCGTTGATTGTGAGATTCGAACCCACAATCTTGCGATCAAGAGTCCGACGCTCTACCAACTGAGCCGCCGCGAGCCCGCCATTGGCAGTTAGCAGAAGCCATCACTCCAGACGCGATCTGAAGCCGTCTGACCACTGATGGTGGTGGTGACTTGGTGTTGGTTGGTTGGTTATTTGGGCTTAGGGGCGCATCGACTGCTTCGGTCATACAACGCCCAGGTGACTTGGTGCTGAAGAGCGCGCCGACCACGTGGCTGTGTCGATGACGTCCTAATAACCAGGCAATCAGCTTGCCCGCCGCCGCTGACATACGAGGGGACGCGTGTTGGTCACACCGAGTAAACAGCACCTTTATCGTGCCCCACAGGGCTCTCAATTGGATCTGCCGCTGAGAGATGTCACGGAAGTATGATGTTACCATCTGAGGAATGCGGAAGCCTCATAAGAACGGCAAGATACCAGGCTTTGCTCGGCTCGGGGCGGTATTGCGGTCCGATATTCACATTACGGAGATACTTCCCCAGCCTCCATGTCATAAATAGTTCGAGTTGGCGTGCGGTTTGACAAGGAACTCGAACGCTACATATCAGACAACGACAAACACCTTGTGAAAAAAGGCAATGGGGGCAGAAATAGTCACGTGAATGATTTCATTCGAATATTTACAATCGTTATTTATCAAATTATTCGAAGTGGACCGATTATGCTCTCATATGAAGCTAGGGGTTAATGCCAACTTGATGCTGTTACACAGATATTAAGTTGGGAAAAGACAACTTAGTGAGTTAGTTATGTGGACTTTTGGGCACTTCGTTAGTAAGTTATTTGGGCTTTAGGCCGCATTGATCATGTTGATCATATAGCGCCCATGACTTTTGGGCACTTCAAACAGACTTCATCATTCACACCCAGGGTCACACGGGAAAAGAAGGAAGCTGAAGAACCCAACAACTCGCGACATAGAGGAAAATACACAATACAGGAAACAAGAAACCCCGGAGCCGAGGCCACTGAACTAGAGGAAAACCGAGAAACCGAGAACGCCGAGGAAACCCCGCATCACAGGATACCGACGGACTCAGGAAATTGAGGAACTTCCACAGCGCAAAAATAATTGAGGGGAAAACCTTAAAATATTTCAGAGACGTTCCCCAGGACCCGAATGTGTCCCAAAGGCACCTCTCTTCTCTGTCCAGAGGCCCACCTCTTACAGCGAGACCTTCGAACTTGTTCCAGCCACGACCTAAGCGCATTCGTCTTAACTACCTACCCTACGACCCGAGTCTCAAAGTCCCGATATCAACAGACAACACTACAGTGCTGACGGCTGCAGACGCTGACAGATCTCGCTGTAGGGCTATAGCGCCATGGAAATCAATCAACTCACACTTCGATTGCAATTTCGAGGATTTGTTGCTGTCGATGACAAGACATATCAGCGTTAGGAGGGCGCCATGACAGCTTCCATCCGCCGACAAAGGTCACAGGTTGGGCACGCTAAGCAACTCCTTGGTACAAAGGCTTGTGGTGTTGTTAACTCCGTGTGCAGGAAAGGAGTAATGAAATAATGGCCTTTCATTCGCGTTTACTGAATGATTGTAGTTGCACATGAACGCAGTAGTTGTGAGTTTTGCAGCCTTGCGTGCTTTCGAAGACGGCAAATGGGACGGCGCAGTGCACGACATGGACGCAGTCGTTAAAAAAAAAAGGTTTTCGGTTTAGTGTGATTGTCGGTTGGTTGGTTATTGGTTTTACGACACATCGACCGCTGAGTCATGTAGCGTCGCCAATCTCTTTAGTCTGATTGTCGAAACGTGTATACAATTGAATGTACACATTCGCCATGTGAACGATACGGTTTAAAATATTCTGAAAGTCATCCGAACTCTTTCGAAACTTACAAGTGTGCCCTTTTTATTTGTTTTCAAATACCTAATGCAGAGGTACTTATATTCACGATCAGGATAGCAATGACAATACGTATGTCACTAACTGGTATTGTACAACAGGCCACATCATAGGTAATCCGTTTACTTGGAATTGTGTTACGAGACGTTCGTGTAGATTGATTCGTAATGGTCAGCATGAGGCGGGATACTTAGATGCGAAGTACTGATAAACATGAGGCATGAAGACCTTGTCAACAAACATCAAGAAGCACGATGCAGATACTCCTTCGGGACGGATGTCGAATCAGCATGTATGAAGTAGTATATTCGAGAATAAATGTCATAGTATACAACAGTACATTTCATGTCGCGAAGAATGCATCACTGCTTCGACACACAGCAACTGACCGAACACCAACACTGTGCCAAAATATTCCGACGACATCAGTATACTGACGTCAAGGAAGACATCAGCAACATCTGCACATATCCAGCATATTTGTTACATTGCGATGAGTTCTGGAATATATTCCTTGCTGGTACTTTGGTTGTTTTCTAGTTACCTACTGAGGCTGTAGGGCGCACTAGCTACACTGGCTGCACAGAGCCCTTATTCAGTGGCAGATTTAAGGGAAACGGGGCCATGCCCTCCTCCACCAAGATGATCTATCTGATTATATATTGTGAAATTGTAACGTGTAAGCAAAATAGAAAAATCACAAGGACAAAAGTTGAATGGGAACAAGTCAGAAAGATGTCAAGGTGGACAAAACATCCAAATGTTAGGAAGGCAAGGCGGCAAAACTCAGAAGATAAAAGTATAATGGAAAGAAGACAAAAAGAATGCTGATGAAAATAACAATAGAAGACCTGCAATTGGCTGAAAGGATTGGCTAGATTGACGACTTGCGGAAAAAAACTAGACGGGTGCTATGGGGAAAGAACTATTTTAAAATCATGCTCAGGTTGCAAGTCATATAAATCTGACTGGTGTTCATAATTGGCAGACATGTTCCCATTCTGCTACCCAAGCTGATCGAAAAAGGCTGAATGGGTCCGCTTCTACTATGGCTGCTTTCTTTCCATCAGTGTCCAACTTCCATCGATGTCGAAAAAGAAACACGACAACATGAACTTGAAGCGCGTCCATGGAATGAAGACCAGAGCGTCTGGCAAACACGTCCCCGAGGGTACCCTGGAAGCACCGCATGACCGTCACTCACCTGAGGCAGGCGTGCAGCTTGTTGGCCTGCTTCGCGAACTCCTCCCACACTGGTTGGGAGGCCTGCCGGAGAGAAAGGCAACAGGTTAGGCGTACTCAAAGCATACTTTGATGACAAAACACACGATATCGAGACCACGTCTCAGAGACTGTCATGCTCTCGGTAATATCAAAGTCCGTCCATGCCAGGTGCCCGCTGATGCTCGTCCAGTCAGCTGATACAACAACCGGCCGCTCCACCACGGCTGACGAGAGATGCTACGTTGTCTCAATTAGTCGCTACGTTGTCTCAATTAGTCGCTACGTTGTCTCAATTAGTCGCTGTGTTGTCTCCATTAGTCGCTGTGTTGTCTCCATTAGTCGCTACGTTGTGTCAATTAGTCGCTACGTTGTCTCAATTAGTCGCTACGTTGTCTCAATTAGTCGCTGCGTTGTCTCAATTAGTCGCTACGTTGTCTCAGTTAGTCGCTGTGTTGTCTCCATTAGTCGGTACGTTGTCTCAATACTGTTCCACGCGCGCTAACGACGATGACGCCACACCACGCTGATTAAGCGCCACGTACCCAGTGCCGGCGCGGCCCGCTGTTTACAGAGACAGTATCACAAACTCAGGACCGGCACCACGAACGAGCCGGTGTTTATCAGATCAGCGCCATACGCTCGTGACCAGCACCCCGGGAACCAAGGTGACAGTCAGTGTGTGCCGGGGGAGGGTGGGGGTGGTACACAATCAATGCGTCCAACAGGCCCGGGACGGGCCAGTTAGCACACCGGTCATCGCACGGTCTGGTTTACGATTGCGCCGTCGCTGTGTGTTCAGATGCACCGGCGGACAGCCCTGGCCTGTTTTTGGGGCCGGCCCGCACCCAAACAAACCGGCAGAATGCTCCACTTCTCGTCATCCGGTTGAAGTGCAATCGACCGGAGTTGGTCCTGAGCACTCAATGAATGGTGGATACTCAGTCAATCACAGACCAAAACTAACCATCAGAGTGCTCCACTTCTCACCATTCGGTGAGGTTGCAATCGACCAGACCCAGTCCTGAATATTCGCTTCATGGCGGTCCCTCAGCCAAACACAGATCAGCTTCGAAGAGCAAAATTGACACGGAGCGTCATTCATAACTCTCGCAATCAACCATACTTCCGGAAGAAAAGATAAAAATGTGTGCTAGTCCTTCGTAGGTCAGACATTGGTGACCGCGAATGATCAATTCTGGTCGAGGCGCCCTAAAGCCCAAATAACTAACATTGGTGACGATGCGGCCACCAGTCATGAAAACGAGTAAGCTCGGGCCGTTTCCGCAACAACAAACAAACAACACAAAGCACCACTCTTCTGGATCCTAACAATAAAAAGTGATGCCTATTCTACTGAATAGCGAACACTTCCAGCTCGTAGAAACTGACCAATGACCAATAATTACGCCGTTCCCTGGGATCCCAGCGCCTGACTTCGTGGCCAGTCACCCCGATCCATTAATTCGGCCACGAACTGAGCGGTTCTGCCGCCTCAAACGGCACGCGATATCCCGTGACTTCACCAACACGACTATTGAACGGCCGACCTTCGCGTCACCAGTGACGTCGCAGGTCAGATCAGACTGCACGTCAAGTCGCACGGTGCGACGTCAAGCCCTCGCCGCGAGTGCCGAGCATAGGTGACGCCAATGTAATGGACCTGGACACAATACGTGCATAAGCTGTGCGGAGGTTGTCCAGTTGGACGGATGACCACCAGGAGAAGCGATCACTGATACGTCTTGGTTGGTTATTGGGGTTTAAGGGCGCATCGACTGCAGAGGTCATGCAGCGCCCAGAACATAGTCACTCATATCAGGTTGTAGAACGGAAGTTGGTACTCAATGTGGCATTGCAAAATCCACTGTCGTGATATACAGCATAACCATACCAGTTCTACCACATACCTGTCGTATTAATGGGGCGTATACCTGCTCGTGGCAAGGGAGGGGTTCGTTTTGCAGGGCTGGATGAAAGACATACAAAGGGACGTTGACACGGGGTGGATACTGGGAAGGGAGAGAGGGATGGGCGGTGGGGACTACGCGAGTCCCCGGAAACGCCTCCGCGTTCCCACATCCCTTATCGGGGCGGCTGTGTTACCCCGAGGGAGCGCCAATTCCCTGGCCAGCCGAGTAACGAGGCTGACCCCACTGCGGGGGGACTGATATATCTTCTTTTGATACGGAAATTAACAGAATCGCCATGCAAGCATGTGTCATAGAAAAGGGGATAGCAGTTTCGAAGTTTGTCCTCTCACTGACAGTACCCACTGCTTCAACATTACATAAGACTGGCCACGCTGGCCATTGGCACAGTGTCTCCCCCGCCGTGTTATCTCCGTCCGCAATGTGCGACAGTCCAGCTGATGGTGCCCACTGCTTCGACACTGCCTATGACTGGCCAGTTTAGCCATTGCCACAATGTCTCTCCCGTCGGGTTATCCTCGTCTTCAATGCGCGACAGTCCGACCGAAATGAAAGCTCAAAGAAGGTAGAAGGTACAGCGGCCGTTGACAGCGCGAGCATCTGGCGGGCCCGAGACGCGCGAGGCAAGCAGCTCGGGCAACCGGCGTCGAACAGCTTCGTGTGAAATGACGCACGCGCTTGCGTTTTAACGACATGGAAGACTCGACCATCGGCAAGGCCGTGGCCAAGGTCAGAGAGGAGCCTGCTGCCGCAGCGTGCGAGCCGGACGGCGAGTGCGCCGCGCGTTTCGCGTCGCGGCTGGCTCGTGCGGAAGATGCGCACCTGGGGCTCGGGTCGATGGCGCGCGCCAGCTCAGCTCCGACGTCCGTGTCGAGTGTGACGGCGCCAGTGTCAACACTGGCGCCTGTCGCCTCCAGGCGGCCGGAGCGCCTCACCGCCGGACTCTGTGTGCTGACGCGGCCGGGCCGCCGCCGGGTCCGGCCGTCCGCCGAGTGCGACTGATGTTGGTGTTTTGAACATCAGTTTTGCTATTCTGGAAGCGTCCTTCAGCCTTTCTAATACGAATAGATAAAATGGAATAAAAACACCGGTCGTATATCGCGGAGGTGTGTCATTTGTTCGAGTCGCCCCGAAGGCTTCGCTGATTCACTTGCCGGCTGCACGCGAATGGGCGAAGCATACGAGCCGTGTTCAGTCGGCTGGATGGCGTGAAATCGGGACCAGTCATTCACTCGACCAAAACGGAAACTCGCGCCTGTGCGGCCGACTGGCCCGTCACATTGACGCCAGTGTGGCTGACATGCTGTCGAACATCAAATCAGATCACGATCTCTGGCTCATCGATTATACTCCACAGTAATACTCCTATCAGGAGTGAACTCGGTGGTGGTGGATTGGAGTTTGGGGGCGCGTCGACATCTAGGGTCATTTTGCGCCCAAGGAGTTAACTCGAAAACAAAGCCTACCACCAGTTAAACCTGGACGGCGACATACTGACCAGCACTCCGCGGTCCGGCCGCGCCCTCTCGGTGACGACGCCAGGACACCCTCACGAGCTCGGTGGCCTTGACCCCAGTGTGTACACAGCCATGCTCAGCCACCGGGCAACGGTCCCGGCGACGCGGCGGCCCGGCCCAGTCTAAACGCGGCGCGGCGCGCTGTGTGGCCCACACAGGGTCACGGTCCGGCCAGCTGAGCGGGCCCGACCACGTGCGCGTGACGCGCCGTCACACACGACGCCCGCGGCCGGCGCGTCGGCGCCGCGCCGTCACAGCCGACGCGGCGCTAACGCAAGCACGGCCGCCGACACTGCGGCGCCGCCCACTGACGTCATCATACACAGACACACAGATGCACACGAGTGCACCGCTCTCGGCACGATACGGATACGGCGCCGAGATAGCCGGGGGCGGTCACGAGCTACCCGGGGGCGGTGCCGAGATAGCCGGGGGGCGGTCCCAAGCTACCCGGGGGCGGTATTGGGATAGCCGGGGGCGGTGCCGGGATAGCCTGGGGCGGTGCCGGGATAGCCGGGGGCGGTGTAGGCTGCGGCGACGTGCGGCCGACTCTGTCGGCAGGCTCGGTCAGCGCCCGGCGAACGCCAGCCGCAGCCAGCCAGCCCAGCGGCTAATGTGTGGGGGTGAGGGCCGCGAGCGTGCAGTCCGCAGATTTATGCGGCGGCCACTGCTTCCGGTCGCTGCGTGGCGGTCGCATTAGCGAACAATCGGCCGCCAGCCGCGGCACCAATGCGATTCCATGCACTGGTGGCAACGGCGCTGCGTGACAACGCGCTCCGCCAACGGCGCACTCACCCGCGCGGCGTCTGACGGGCTCTCCGGAGACGACCCGGTCACTGCCACGCGGCGTCCGACTGGCTCTCCGGAGACGACCCGGACACCGTCACGCGACGTCCGACTGGCTCTCCGGAGACGACCCGGTCACTGCCACGCGGCGTCCGACTGGCTCTCCGGAGACGACCCGGACACCGTCACGCGACGTCCGACTGGCTCTCCGGAGACGACCCGGTCACTGCCACCCGGCGTCCGACTGGCTCTCCGGAGACGACCCGGGCACCCGCACGGCGTCTGACGGGCTCTCCGGAGACGACCCGGTCGCCGTCACGGCGCCCGACTGGCTCTCCGGAGACGACCAGGTCACTGCCACGCGGCGCCCGACTGGCTCTCCGGAGACGACCCGGTCACTGCCACGCGGCGACTCGCTCAGCACGGGCTGCGGCCGGACGTCGGCCGCGATCCCGCGCGTCCTGACGTTCACGGCACGCCGGCTAGTGAGTGAGTGAGTGAGTGAGTGAGTGAGTGAGTGAGTGAGTGAGTGAGTGAGTGAGTGAGTGAGTGAGTGGTTGGTTGGTTGGTTGGTTGGTTGGTTGGTTGGTTGGTTGGTTGGCTGGCTGGCTGGCTGGCTGGCTGGCTGGTTGGTTGGTTGGTTGGTTGGTTGGTTGGTTGGTTGGTTGGTTGGTTGGTTGGTTGGTTGGTTGGTTGGTTGGTTGGTTGGTTGGTTATTAGGGCTTTAGGGCGCATCAACTTCATTGGATAGCCGTAGTGTATCGGCATACGCTATGCCAAGCAAACCGCCTGATGACGAAACCAAGAGCCGGCATCGCCCTGGCACGGACACGGGCACACGAGTACATACTGCAGGTCAGACGGCATGCCAGCTGACACACTGGCAGGTAGGACGGCGAGGTGGGGCGAGACGGCAAGAAGGCCGGCCGACTTTCTCGGCGGCCAACATCGGCCGGCCGCGTTAACGTGAAAACGTCACAAAGCCACTAGATCGTCACACGGTGCGGAAGTCCGGCCGGCCGCCCGAAGTCAGCCACGTTAACTTGAAAACGTCGCAGGTAGAGCGGCGCGGAGGTCCGCCCCGTGCCAGCGGCGGTGTGTCGCCAGCCGCCGGGCGGCGCCGGCCGTTTCGCCGCGGCTCACAAAGCGCGCGCCACCGGCCATGCGATCCGACCGCGCGCGCTCCAAACAGAGCGCAGCCGGGGGGATGGGCGTGCAGGAGTAGCGGGTGTTGTCATTGCCGAGCCGACCCAGTTCCCGTTACGTGGCGGTCGCCTGCCGGGCGGCGGCTACCGGCGGCCCGCCGAGTGTGCCGAGACGGCGCCCGAGACCGTCGTCTAACGGGCCGGCCAGAGCGGGGCATGGGCACCGCTGACCCATCCACTGATACAGGACATGGGCGCCGCTGATCCACCCACTGGTACAGGACATGAGCGCCACTGACCCACCCACTGACACAGGACATGGGCGCCGCTGATCCACCCACTGACACAGGACATGAGCGCCACTGACCCACCCACTGACGCAGGACATGGGCGCCACTGACCCACCCACGGACACAGGACAGGGCATGGCCACTGCCCGGCGCCGCGTCTGCTGCAGTCACGTCACTCACCGGTGACGTCACTCACCGCTGACAGCCTCCGGCGCGCGTGTACGGACTACGGCCGTCCGTGCCGACCAGCCCGGCCCGGCAGAACCGAAGCGCGCTTCAAAACACGCCGCACTGGGTCACGAACGCGGCTCCAGTGCCCACAATGCAGCGCGGAGCTGGAAACGACCTGCGAGAGCCTGAATTGAATTTGAATTGAAATTGAATTGAAGCCTGAATTGAAACTGAAGCAGTTGCATCTGCTTCAATCGTGGAGACAGGGCTATATTTTGAATCCAGGTTGTGATACTGGAGTGCGAAATTTGGCCACAAATGCCAGAATGTACGATGGATGGCATTTCGGTCATACGAACGACGGACGAGACAAGGTGCGGCCATCTTGAGCCACGTTCCCGACAGTGAGGAATGCTAAGTGTATTGTTCGTAACAGCAGAATGGTTGCAGTTTATTCCGAGCGTACACCTCCGATAATGGCGCCCACTTTCTGCGGTGAAGATAGAAAACAACAACCAACGTGACAAATACCTACTGGTTGCAGTATATTCGGAGCGCACACCCCTGATCATTGTACATAAATGCTGCAGTGAAGGCACAAAATAACGGCTGAAGAGACAAATACCTGCAACTTGAGCTACTTTTCTACTTCCACTTCCAACTTCGAAGGTCTTCATTGATGTCTTCCTATTTTCCCTGCGCATATTAGATGGACATGAGATGAATCCCCTCGCTTTCATGTCCTTTTGACTTACTACTCACCCCTGTAAATGTATTTCGCAGTTGTATACCGCTTGTGGATACGCTTTTTGGTTCGATAACAATACATTATCACAGGCATCATCAACACACCTTGCATGAAAAAAAATCAAGCATCTTATTGGCACTTCACGTTGAATATAAAATGAAATTGGAGGCAATGCATCTGATCAACTTCTTGAAATTGATGCATCAGCGCAGCCAACAGATTTACTATTATCAGTCAGCACGCTTCGCGAGGTTCGCGGTGAGGGCTGGAAACCTATTATACCACGCCTTCGTTTGATTGACTGATTATTTGGGTTTAAGGGCGCGCCGACTACTAGGTCATTTAGCGCCCATCCACGCCTTCGTTGCAGCCGGTCAAAAATCAGCAAGAAGACCCCTCGCCCATGTGGATGATGAACGAGGTCTACTGTACGAAGGACACAAATACTTAATCTACTTCATATTGGGTGACGTAATAGACATGGTTGCATTGGCAACAGAATTAACAAACCGCACCATCAGCAGTCGAACAATACTCACATTCAGATTCAGAATGAAAATACGCTACACCTCATGCAGAACGGTTTGTTACGACTCCCAGTGGAGTTCTCAGTAGTCGGAGATGAATCTGCATCACGTAAAGCCACCAGAACACCACCGGACAACAACACAGCGATTACAATTGGTCGGGCTGGATCGCCCAAGTCGATAGATTCCCCCTTGCTCACGTAAAACCCCACTTGACCTCTGGCAATTTAGTGTCAGTCTTAAATGTTCGCACGGCATGACATACGACATTTAAGCGGTAACCAACATTTTCACGTCTTGGTAACCGGGATTTATCGTGATGAATTGACGACCTATAAAATTGCAAACGACCCAACTACTGAGACAGCTATCAATTTCACCTACCTCAATTTACGACGTTTATGTCATTATAATCTTGAGACTCGATTCAACTATCAGTATTTCAACTTCATCGCTTGTGTGTCGCATTGCTAATGCAAATGTCATCGTGGAATTGGACGTAGTTGCTTCATAGTCTACCCCTATCTCCGATCCTACAGAGTGAATCTGATAAAAGCGAAAGGAGTTCCATCCGAAAACCACACGATATATACACTTTACCAGTTTGCACGGATGCTGGCGGATTAAAACCAGCTTAGAGTGCCTGCATGGACAAAACTAGTGTTCGCCGCAGTTGTCCAAGCCAATCATACCGATGAATAATGTGTGTTGCGGTCTGGCGGCGACCGGCGGTCAGTCGTCAACAACACTCTTACGGCTGTCACGTCATTGTCATGCCGGACCAGTTTGCCTGCCTGGCGGGGACGGGCAGTAAACCATCAACAACATCCATACGGTTACGATGCCAATGCGTTTCGACAGATCACTTCTTGTTCGCGTTTCGTTCGGATGCGACGGGACCAGTCGGCAGCACATTCATACGAGTAAGGCAGCGACATTATGGCCCTCTTTTGCGGCGACGCGCAAATGAGGCGGCGTTGCCATTGGTTACCGCACCGATCGCCGACGCGACGCCGTCCAGATTGGTTGGTCGAGCGCCGCGTTTGTCTGCCGTTGACGCGCGCTGCCTGCTTGGACGGCGGCGACGACTGTGGTGGGCTCGGGTCCGTCGGGGTGACACCGGGGAGTATTGATCCAGCTCAGTGGAGAGTCAGAAGTCAATATAACAGGCACGTCAGCCTCAACAACAGCAGGCCCACCGGTCTGGCACAGACTCGAACGCATAAGGATCGTCTACACGATAATCACTGTAACGGTGGAGACAGCCCGAGATCGAAGGCCACCACAGCACAACTGGAGCGGGCAACCGGGAGCATTGAGGAAAGTATTGGGCTGACGAGACTGGGCGACTAAGAGGGGAGGACAGCACTAGGCTGACGACACGAGTAGCCGGGAGCACGGAGGACATCATTAGGCTGACGAGACCAGGTGACTGTGAGGGCCAGGACAGTGCTAGGCTGACGAGACTAGGAGCTGGCGGCAAGGAGGAAAGTATCACGCTGACGAGACCGGGAGACCGAGAGGAGAGGACAGTATTAGGCCGACGAGACCAGCAGCCAGGAGCAGGGAGAACAGTATTAACCCGCGCCGTCTCGGGGGTCTTCAACCTGCCCCCCCTCAGGTTTTTCGCGGATAGTGAACGAACGGCGCGCGACAGCACACCAAAATTTGGCATATCTTTCCCAAATCAATTTGGTATGCTGTTTCAAAATTTTGAGGTCAGGTCGTCTAGGGTCAACGAGTTAGTCAAGGTCAAGTGAGGTCGCCTCCAAAAAAGTTCAACCAGTCGTCACACTTTAACGGATGCAGATATTTTAATAAAACTTTCGGCATTTGCTTATCTTTACGGATGCAACAAAACGCACGAGAGGAATTGTTTTTAATTTTTTCCGTTTTCGACTACTGGGGCATTCCACGACAAATCGACATGTGACCTGCACCCTCACACCTCAGATTTTGATGAAAATGGTTCTATAAGGTTATCAGCATCGCTGAACACGCCTGTGCCCTTTTGAAGTCTCTTAGGTTTACCGTTTTCTAGTTATGAACTATATAATTTTTACATTTTGCACTGACATGACTATCTTTGGTGCTAATTTTCTCCGAGTCATTTTTCAGTAACTGAACAAATTTATACGTCAAAATGAAGACAAAACATTGAAGAATATGACTATGCCACCATTTAAATTTTCATTACGTAATTTTTGCCGACTCTAGCCAAATAAAACATTGAAAAGAAATAAAAACATTTTTCCCCTCCGATATCGTATTTTTTCTCACTTTCATATGAAAGAGCGTAGTTTTTAACCCTAGAAACATAAATAAAAAAAGTGGTTATCGACTTGGAAAGACGAATCAAATGCGGTGAATGCGGGCGCTGCGCTCACCGGACCGGCGCGCGCTGCCGCTGCCTCGCGATACGCCTGCCGGGGAGAGGGGGAGGGGAAGGGGGAGCCGAGCGTGGGATGTCAACAAAGGAGACGCGCGTCCCGGGAGGATGATATGGGAGACGTGACTGCCACCTCCCCCCTGGCCCCGAAGTGAGTAGAAAATGTCCTGGAAAAAAAGACTATGTGACGGTAAGAGATGAGAATGGGGTTAAAGTAAAGAAGCAGAAACGTTTGATTTGAGGTAATTTGCAGGAAATTTACCAACTTCATAAAGAGAACGGTAGCAACCCGCGCATTGGGTTTTCGAAGTTCGCCAGCCTCCGCCCAAAACACTGTGTCCTGTTGGGAAGCAACGGCACTCATACGGTTTGTGTATGTTGCTATCACCAGAACGTGAAGCTAATGTTAGCGTCTCTGGGCTTAAAAGACATTACCTACAAGGACCTGTTGAAGCACGCGGTTTGTGATGTCGGGAGGGAAGCCTGTATGCTGCAAAAGTGTGAAAACTGTCCAGGTCAGGACAGTGTCAGGTCATATTTGATCGACACTTTAAATGCGCAGGCAGGGGAAATCTCAGACTTGGTGGACGAAGTCAGATTTAGTCAGTAGCTAAGCACGGATCGTTGCACTTTGACCGAAATTGTTCTTCCTATGGACGAGTTTCTTGACAAACTGTCTGACGCCATTGTGACACTTACTCGGCATCATTTCACGAGTCAGCATCAAAGCAAATGTTTCGACGATCTAAAAAAGCAGCTACCTGAGCATGAAGCACTGATCATATTATATTTTTCAGAAAACTACACTTTTGTAGTTCAAGACGAAATTCAGTCATATCACTGGAACGCACCACAGTGTACCGTTCATCCGTTTGTTGTTTATTGGCGAGAGGCTGGAAAGATTGAATGCCACAGTTTTTGCGTGTTATCAAACGAACTGAAGCATGGCACCGTCGCTGTGCACACATTCTTGCAGCACATTGTACCGAAAGTGAAAGGCATAGTCCCGAACTTGAAAAAGATTCATTATTTTTTGGATGGGTCAGCTGCCCAGTACAAGAATAAGTTTAATTTCGTGAATGTGAGTTTTCATGATGAGGATTTCGGAGTCCAGTGCGATTGGAATTTTTTTGCAACGTCGCATGGGAAAAATTCGTGCGACGGTGTTGGGGGTACACTGAAAAGGGTTGCAGCTAGCGCCAGTCTTTCGCGGACACACTCGGACCACATTCTTACTGCGGAAAAGCTATGCAAAGTGCTACAGGACAAGGGTAATTTGCATACCGAGTGCTGCTTTGTAGCGAAAGAAGAGGTTAGTCGTACACGGCATGAGCTTGGCGATAGACTGTCAATGGCAAAAACTGTCAAAGGGACTCTAAAAATACACAGGGTAACTCCAGTGAAGGCAAACATTGTCGTTGTGCGAGAACTTGCCATAAGTGAAGGAAGAGAAGTGATGGTGGCCTGATTTGCTACAGGACTTAGGTTGAATGGTTAGCGTGACCTACATCGGCAGCTGATTTCCGTTTGTTTATGTGCGAATTACAATGTGAAGTGAGCTAATGTTAAGTTATGCATTTTGTACCTCTGATAAGGCTCATTGTACCATCTCGTTAGCATTCGCAAATGTACATGTACTTTCCGGCTTGTTATTTGTGTGAATAATAAATGAAGTGCTAAAACGTCCTGCCTGGTGTATATAAATAATCTGCATAGTGTCCTCTCAAACCCACGGGGCCGCGGACGACAGCCGCCAGCACCCCTATCCCCCGTTGGCAGCAGCTGGCCGCGGCCGTTGCTGAACGACGCCGTATTGGGTAAAATGAGGCCGGGCGGTTGGTGTTTGAAATTAAGTTTAAAATATTTATAAGCCGATAACCACTTTTTTTGTTGATGAAATATAGGTAATAATCAACGCTCTTTCATTAAAAAATATCCAAAATCACAATATCGAAGGGGAAAATTGCTCAAGAGAACTTGGAATTTTTTAAAGTGTTATATTTGACATATATTTAATTGCTATGGTTTCGATAGTGATAAACGTTCATTCTGCATGGGATTGCAATCATTTTGATGTACAAACTCACCTACTTATCATTCAATGTAGCAGGGAAAAATACTGCCAAACAAAGCCATGTATGCATCGAATGTAAAAATGTCGCAGGCTGTAGCTCGAAAACCGGAAGTCGGAGAGGCCTGAAAATGTCACAGGCGTGTTTAGGGCTGCTGATAACCCTATAGACTCATTTGCATCAAAATCTGAGATGTGGGGGTGCAAAATCGAAATTTTATTTGTCGATCTGTCGTGGAACTTATAAATTTTGCATATTTGCCTATCAGAGTTCAAATCGAAGGTTCTGGTGAAAGCAAGCATTTTTATTAGGCGAGTTGATTTCCAACAACGTTTCTCGGTCTGCTCTACCAAATAGAAAAGGAAAATTAAAGAAAACGTGTAAAACTCAAAATTTTGAAATTTGAGAAAACAAAAAAATATTTGGGGGGGGGGGGCTAAAAATTGTATGCCCCCGGTCGATTTCGCTGTCCTCTGATCTCAATTTTTTCAAATATCCCCAAAATGAACTCCCCGGAGCCAAACACATAATGTAAGTCGGGAAAATCTATCCCCCTAGTGACGTCACTTTCGGGGGAAATTGTTTTGGGGTTGGATTCGGGCCCTACTCGTCGAACGCTTTCCGATGACATCTTTCGTTTTCGTGCGACGTTTTCTTTGGATTTTAGAGGGGGTTACTATACCCCCCCCCCCCCGAGACTGGGTGTGAGGATCTGACCGGAAAGACGGCGCGGGTTAAACTGACGAGACCGGCAAGACCAGGAGGCCGGGAGCAAGACGACGATGGATCGGAACGCAGCGTCCGGGAATTAAGCATCAAGTTGAAAAACGCCGTGCACGTGCCCTGCTGGAGGTGGAGGGTGCTCGGAGCCACACCACTGCTGAGTACGTGGTCCAGGTCCCTCAGCGGCTGGTCGGCGACTTTGACCAGACGCAGGGTGTGCAGGTACGGAATGACATGCAATCATAGACGTTTCAGCCTTTGTGCTGGCTTGGGCGCAGCCCGTAGGACCACCATCGGGTCAGCGATGAACCACTGCTCTGGAGCTGTCGCGCAGCCAAGACCAGAAGGCTCCAACCCCAGGTATTTACGCCCCCCCCCCACACACACACGACTTTGGTCGGAGCGCCTTTAAACTCAACTAACCACCTCCCCAACGCCTCTGTTGTAAATAGGGACGGCACTGAAATGGAACGTTGACACTGCGATCGTATTGAAGGGGGTTTGTACCTGGAGCCGGCGTAAGTCGGATGACGTGTGACTTGGCAGAGTTGACCCGTATGCCCTCCAGACAGAAAATCCTCCGTGACGCCCAGTTGTCAGCGCATCCCGTGTTCGGTGCCCGAGGCCGACACAAGGTCGTCTACGAAGGTCAGGGCATTGTACCCACGGTTATCCCCACCGCCCGGTCTAAACAAGCGGCGCTGCCCCAATGCCCCCACTATCCCGTCCAGACATGTTTAACTGCATCGAGAGCGTGGAATACCCTTGCTCGACTCCGCGGTTCATGAGGATTGGCTATGTTCTCTGTCTTGGCCACCATTGGTGGTAGTGGTAACCCGGGTAAATACGGTGTTCGATCTCAGTGAACGCTTGTCCACAATCAAACCGTCTCAACGCCCTGATAATGGAATGGTAGGACACCGCTTCGAGCTCATTGGCAACGCCAAAAAAAAACTATATTCAATTATTTATCTTAGATTTGCGGAATCGTAGGAACTCCCTGATGAAGAACAGATCATCAGAACATCCGTCAAAAGCCGTGAACGCCTTTTGCCTCGGGTTGAGGTGGACTTCAACCCGAGGTCTTTGGCCTAGCAGGTTGCAGCAGAGCCGCAGGATCACTGACCCGATGGTAGTGGGCCGGAAGTCGTTCACATCCCCGGCCTCCGGTTTCACAGGGATGCGCGTCGTCCTATCGACCGCGAGAGTCGCTGCGACTTTGCCCACCCGGAGGAAGGTGTTCAGTATCGACGGAACGACCTCCGGCTCCATTTCAGTGACGATGGTCACCACCGTGAGTCCATCTGGGCCAGAGGCAGAACGGAGACTCGGTCCGTCCAGCACCCCTCCCCCGCAGCTCTCTCAACGTGAACGAATGCGGGTTCATGGGGTACTGTTCCGCCTGCGGTGTTGCGTAGTGGTCGTCGGTCGGTGAACATAAGCCAAACCGGTGTTGGTACGTGACCTCAACTCCGTGAGTGTCCGGAAGGAACGGCTCGTATGTGCAGGAATTTGGTTGCCGCAGTTCCTCCACGGGGCCCGGCCGATTGGTCCGAAATAGCCTCTGGTGAAGACGATGACGAGTCCGGAGCCTGTGTGATCGACTTTGTCCGTCACAGGTGGATCGATGGTCAATGGCCTCCCTGTCGCCCGCCGCGGGAAGACGGGCTGGGTTGTCCGATCCTCGGGCGTTGTGATGAGAATTAGCAACGAAACTAGAATTACTTGCTTGGAAACCTTACTGTACCACAACCCTAAACAATTGTCATGATTTACCTCCAGGGCCCACACTACATTTTTAGGCATAAATTTGCAAAAGACAAAAAACCTTTGAGCATTTCCTGTGCGAACAAGCATAACCTAATTAAATTTCAGTCCGTCTTTTAGATGCTCCAATACACCTAACTTTTCGTCTAGTTATCCCATACACACTTGACTTTGTCCATTTCACTTCCCTTGTCTGCCACCAAGGGTGTCTAACCTTGCTAACATAGCCTAACGAGTCCCACCAAACAAGACTCATTACTAGACTTATCGGCAATGTTTCACGAGATATACTGGGGAGGGAAAAATGAGGCAGTAGTTTTGGTAAGTCTCTTAATTATGTGTTCTTTGGAGGGGGTTACACTAGACCCATGTTAAATGAAGAAGACAATGCATTCACCTCAGTTGACAGGTCAGTGACCCCTTATTAAGTACCCAGGTTGGATTCAAGAAGGAACACAAGTAACTTGATATGCTATGAACTTGATATTAATGACCTTGAACGGGGTCGTAAGTGGGCACATTACTTGATCATATCCTACAATATATCAGATTCCATAAACATGCCATATTTTACCAGCCTGATGTACAAAAGAGTGCATCATTCAATCAGGCAGTTCAGTGTTCACTCTGAATCTTGACCTTCACAGTTCAGTTTGAGTTTTCCCCAACATATATTTGTCTGGAAGTCTCTTCAAAACATATGCCTAAATCCGCCCATGCTAATGCAGTTTTACTACCCAGGTAATGTCAGTGTACATTTTGCACGTACAGACAACAAAACGTTGACTTAAACCACCATACACACATCTTTCAACGATATCAATGGACCAGAGCAACCACGAAGCTCCAAATACCGCAAAAAGCCGCTCAGTCTACTTTGCTACAGCAGCCAACAAAACTGATGGGCGGCTGCTGATAGGACCAATCAAGTCGTTCGTCAGGTAGAAATAGTACAAACTTTGTCGAAAATTTCCAGGGGGCCTTATAAACAGACCAGAAGAAAGAACTCTGACATACATGATGCCCTTGTGCCCATAATTGTGCATCAGACTGTTTGTGGACCAAGTGCAAATTTGTTTGTGCTAAACACTTCAGGCTTAGAAAACCTTTTTTATTCTCAAGATGTATCCAACATTCTACATTTCATCAGAAGCATGCAGCTGTCTGAGAAGTGTTATAGAAAAAACTTGGGGGACAGTGACACTCAAATTTTGAAGTAGGGGGCCTGTTCCTGTGCCAATGTACAATCAGTATTCATAACAATGAATGCTTGTGATAAAAAATGTCTGAGTGAAAGCTGTGACTTACCTTCATGTCACTGGTGATTGTCTGGAAGAGAGAGGCCATCAGACCACAGGCATCCTTGTCCTTAGCAATGCTCTCCAGGAGCTGAAGAGTCATTGGCTCCATGGTTCCAGCAGTGTTAAGGCTTTTGACAGCTTTCCAAGTTCACTGGTGCTTTCCTTAATGATGGTCAGGTTCCTGAAATATAACAAATGCAAGTGAATAGCTTGCATGAAGAAGCATATAGGCAAGATGTCGTAGTTTGCCCATGGAATTGGAGTGCATTGGGTGGGAAGATGTTGCAGTCTGATTAATTTGCTAGGTAGCCATTAAGGAAAATTTGTTAATGTGGATTTCCTTCAATTTAATACATTAAAAAATCCCCCTGGCCACAGAATGGCTAATTCTTATACTTTCTGTCCACTTGTAGTAATACAATTTAAACTATATCACACTTGTTTCAGGCCACAACCAAAAACTGTTGCTTGGCATACAGACATCACAAATCTGAAAGGTAGCCAATTAGTACAAACTAAGATGGACCATTCAGAGCTCAGAATCAGAAAGCATAGCAATGGGTGTGACAGATGTTCTGCTTGATTAAACCCAAAAGATGTGCTGAGGTTTGTTGGGCAACACTAATGAAGCCATCATCAGTATGAACCCAATGAATGCTGTTATATATCTGTACTGGTTGCCAGGTGAAACAGGGCCTGGTACTTGGAGCACCTAGTCAATATCTAGCAGGCACCTACAAAGTTTGGTACTAGATGCCACTGGCAATTCCAAGGGTAAGATTGGGCCATGTGCTTACCTGAAGATGTGGTGATCCTTCAGCTTGAAAATGCACTGCCCAGGAAGCTGAAGGCGATGATTATTTCACAGTGTTCATAAAGCAAACTACACACATTTAACATCCATAAGGCAAAGAAAGGGGTTATGTTTGGTTATGTTGAGCTAGGGTTAAGTTTCTATGCATATACTTGTATTCTTTTCAAAGTACACATTTCATCAATGTCAGGGTTATGCATTTCATTATTGAAAAGGTTAGGCTATGGGTTAGGTGAGGCTGTGGCATTTTAAATAACATCCTTCATACTACATTACCTGACCCCAAACCATTTTGGCATCATTGGGTTTTAAGTTAGTAACAACACAAGTTTTTACACACATTTTCCTCCACAAAGCAAACAAATGAGCCAGGCTTGGTTAGGGTAGGTTAGGTTAAGTTTCTAAGTTCAAAATGTGTTTTAAGGAAAAATCACAACAAAAACAAATTATTGAATTTTTCCTTCAACAGCAGGTTATGCTAGGTTATGCAAGTTTGGCTGAGGTTTGTTTGAATTTTGAAAATTTTGGGACATAAATTACCAGACGTTTTCTTTCCATTTTTTTCAAAATGAGGCCAGGATAGGTTAGGTTATGTTGCTTTTTTAAAAGATTTTTTTGATGCTGTTGCCTAACTTCAAGCCAATTCAACTTCAACCTAACTTCAACCCAAAACGTTTGGTGTTATTTTGCTCCCAACATGAAATGTAAACATTTGAACACAAAATAAGTGATCCCATCATCTTCTAGGTACCACCTCCCATCATAAATCAGTAGGTAGGTACCTGCTTAGGTGCCAACCTAGGTCTTACTTGTTTACCTTCGACAACTCCGAGATGGGTAGGTTAGGTAGGTAGTTCTTACTTACCGACATTATGATACAATCGTCTTGAATACTAGCGATCATTTGGAAGCACTTGCATTTGCAATATAAATTGGCAGTAGCTTCCAAGGAGTACAATATCTGATTCCACCCCAAATAGAAATAATCGGCGCCCTCTCAACAGTACACCAACACAACACGCCACCTCTGGCATCACACTGCTGCCCGCGGCTGCAAGATTCGTTGGTAATTGTAAACATTAAGGAGCTAGTTTCAACGATCACCATATGGAAGTAGATTGCTACCATATTGTAAGTCATGACGTCATTGGGATTTTGTTTTCTGTGAGCTGGGATTTTTCGGCGGTACTACTGCCGAAAAATTCACACCGGTCACATTCGCATTTGAATTGTGAATGTGAGCATGGGCGTTGAGTTCCGAAAATTATTGGGGAGAGGGAGGCACAATACACGAAGGAAAGGGAAAGCCGACATGGATTTGGGGCACACTCCATAGGGATTCATGCTACAAGTTGAAATTACTGGGGAGGGGGCATTGCTCTTGAGGTGGCACTTGCACCTTCAAAAGTATATAACACAACAACCCTGAATGTGACCATGTTGATCCGTGTATTCGTTTTTCCGGTTGGTGCGGGTACGAGCATAAAAATAATGTCGAAGTAATTTGCTAGACTATTTTTAGATCTTGCATCGTATTGAGCCAGTGGTGTACGCTGACGGATCTAGCCACCCCGCTTTAGAAGCTTCCGGCGCCGGCCTACTCTCCCTCCTCCGCCCAGTGATGTGCATGGGGTTTGTGTCGAGGCAGCGCAAACGTATTCGGAGGTGCCCAGCCTACCATATTGTTAAAAAGTCACTTGATTTTTACCACTATTTTTTTTTGGAAGGGGTCCCCAATCATAAAACATCGCGCCATAAGTTTACTTGGTTGAAAGGGCCCAGTCTATCACTGCATCGTTTCACAGTCATGGGATTACAACCCGCAACCCTGTCTCCCTGTTCAAATTGTTTGTTTTCGAACGAGGATAGTCAGTCAGAATCTGATAAGTACGTGCATTCGTGGTCACGCTCAAAACTACATAATATCGCAATCAAAGCTATAGCTTTGATTGCGATATTATTTGCCACAGCACGGTCAGACTGAAAGATCCCGATTAAAGGCGATAATTAGTAAATATAAGAAAGCCCATGAAACCTCTAGGGTGCATTCAAAAGATGAGGTGAGATATTTTCCACCTTACAATAACATCAAGCTTTTTGTGACAATTTAAACATGCACCATGAAGAAAGGCATATGTGAAATATGATTAGATTTTGTTTGATTCTCTCCGGTGCATATGCACATGGCATATGCCATGAATGCTAACTTCATTGAGTGGGCATATCTTAACCAAAGATGCTGTGACTGTTGTGTGTTTTCCTAAAATTTAGTTTTTTTGTGCCCTTTTTCTGTACATCAGCATGGAAGTTCTTTTTCGTGTGGGGTATTTTTCCAGAATCGAGCTGCATAATTGATGTCACAGAAGTGGAATGCATAATAATCATGAACACTGTGTAATTAGTCAGTGCAGTTGATGGACATTAATAACTAACTAGTCTGTATGATTGTAATTATTTTCGTATATTCTACAGCAGCAACTCCAGCCTGACAAGACCAATCAATTGGCGAAAAAGTGTCATGCTACCTCTGATGAAGGTGGCAACTCTTCATTTCACACTAGCCATGAAGAACCACTGGAAAAGCGGGCCAAGTAAGCATGTTTAATTAAGACCAGAACATGAAGGGTGTTCGACCAGTAGATGTTTCAAAGGATCAGCAGGTACTAGGGGATGGGTGAATACAGTTCACCCATGTTAAGTTGTGCTTATTATATATGTTTGCAATGAAGAAGTTGAGATATGCTCTAAATATACAACTGCATGGAAAAATGACCACTGCATTTCATCCTGATGCCATTTTCCCCTTAAAATGTGACCAGTGTACAATCATAATTTCATTTACACGCCAAGCATTTGAACCTTCATCTGGCAATGAAGGCTTTGACACCAATTTACATAATTCGTGTAAAGCATTTCCAGGAAATTATCAACGACCCATAGCAATTTATAGCATTTGCATGGCTGTGAGGAAGGATGTTTGGTTACTTTCGCATTTAATAGTAATTTCTCCTGGAAGTTTCCATTCTCATTATCCCATGCCATCAAATGATACTAGATCCTGTCGCAACACTGCATAATGCGTGTCTAATAGGTACCGCGGGCCAAATGACCCTGCAGTCGGCGCGTCTTTAAACCCAAATAATCGATACATTTCTGATAGGTACAAGGAAAAGTTCAGACTCCTGCAGAAAGAGATGAACAAAAAGAATGAGGAGGTTGTTCAGCTGAAGCAGCAGATCGCCCTTCTCGAGAGCACCAAAGAAACTCTGCAGGATGTCCAGCAGCTGCAGGAGCTGAACCATGGAGTACAGCACGAAGTGCTCGATGCTGTTCGAGGACAAGGTGAGAATGAATCATGACTCAACAAACCCAGAGTATTGTTTTAAGGCAAGATCCGTCCATAAGCAGCACATCACCTCATATCTCTCCGAATCTCTGCCAGCTGTTCCATTCGTTTCCTATTCGAGTCTCCCCGAACCTCTCCGATCTTGTTCTCCACTGTTGATCGATGGATCAGCCCTATGGTCACATTTGCAGATTGCGCACCGTCACAGTTGTCAAATTGCACTTGTTTATAGGCTATATATATGCGTATATTTATATATATGTATATGTATATATATATATATATATATATATATATATATATATATATATATATATTATATGTATGTGTATGTGTGCGCGTGTGTGTGTATGCGTGTGTGTATGTGTGCGCGCGTGCGCGTGCGCATACCTGTGTATTTAAAGATGAGCACTGACAGATCAATTCAGTTGATTTGCCCCTCAGCCCAAATATTGAAGTAAGAGAGACAAATTTGAAAATGGTATAGCATAATTGTGTCCTGAATTCGGGGCTTTCGGGCGCTTCGACTGCTCTGGTCATATTGCTGTGTCCTGAGTTCATTGACAACATTGAATGCACGTACGATTCCCTTTGTTCATTCGGTAAAATATGACATTGAAGTGAGTAATTGACATTGACTTACGGGCATTGCATTACTCTTACATATGTACAACTATATTAGAGTAACACCAGTTTCATATGATCTGCATGTAGATAACGTTAGCCAAATAGTGGACTAAATATTTTGTTTGTACTTTGTGGTTCAATGCATCAGCAACTTGTTGTGTACATGTTTGCATGCCATTATTCATGCATATCAGTTACACGAATTGTTCGTTGCAGCCGGGACGTGTTCGACCACAGACAAGGCTGACACCAGACGAGAGGTATGCCATGCATGGTGCATTTGAGGTGTATACTATATTAAAATGTTTCTTGACACCATATTGTAAAGACATGTATTTGTAATGTGTACTACCAAATGACCCTGTCTGATATCACACCCAAGAATGGCGTCTCATTACATGGTTATCAGTAACCGTGTAAATTCCTCAATTGGACAAGTTCACATGGTCCATATATATCCACTAGCAGCCCCTGTGCCATTAAGTAAAAATAATCGATCACAATTGGTAAGAACAATTTAAGCATTTCATTTCAGTATTGTGGGTAGCATCGAAAGTCTGTAATGTGTTCACCGTTCTTGTTTTCCAGCTGTTCCACACTGAATCGTTGGCGATCGACGAGGACGTGCCACAGTCACCTGGCTGCAGTGGGGTATGTGTGCGCGACCAGTGGTCACTGATATTGTGTTCATATTTGGTAAATGTTGCGTCTGGTACCCGATTTACTACAGACACTGACACCCATTCATAAGACATGGGCAACATTGATAGTGATGCCAGTGGAGATATGAAGAAAATCATGTGTATACCAGGGAATCTAGCCTAAGGCTGGAAGCACTGCCTTGTTCCGGATGTTTTACATCCAGATATAATCGGGGTAAAATGTTGCGACTTATTTTTCCATCCCGAAACATTCAATGGAGCTGTATTAAAATTGCTCTAACTAATTGTTGCTTGATAATTATTCCCAAAGGTGACTGCAGCGTATTTTTATTTTTTGTCCTGTCAGAACAGAATCATGGTCTCCGGATTTCCATACCTCGACGTTTTCCTTTGCACATCTAGGCTTAGAAACAAATGCCGTCGCTCTCTGTCCATGTTTAGACCACACTGACATGAAATGTGTATGTGGAATTCATAGCAATGCACTAGCTTTAACATCACTTATAGCGTATTTGTATGTATGTTTCGAAAGTATTGCGTATTAATGCACTACAAGCGTTCCGATTTGAGTACTTCTGTTGCAAGCAATTATTGGAACGGTATCAACGATGGACTTGGTCAATCGTGACAGTCCCTTCTTATCACTCGCGATGGCAGGAACTTCCCACGAAAAGCAGGTGCATTATGTACGCCGTAATTGTCATGAGTACAACTTTCTCTGCATTCCAGAGCTCATTGCTGGTATCCCCATCAGCAATGAAATACATCAGGGCCCAAAGAAATGACTCCATGGTCGTAAAAAGCATGGCGTTGGCCATATGGGGCTCTGCCGAACTCGCGAATCGATCGGTGACGGGCCTCAAGGGAAACCGTCACAGTGGCTCGGAGGAAAAGCGCAACCTTGCCACCTGTCAAGGTGCAAGGTATCAAAGGTAAAGTCACTATTGTTAAACTTTGTCATGCAATGGACGCATGTGCCTTCAATGTAAACTGCTATCGAGTTTGAAGAAGCACATTGTATACCAATTTTGTTTCTTGGTACAACGTGATTCAAAATAAAGTACACCAAAATGTGTTTTCTGACGAAACAACCGCTAAAGATGCGTGGCAATTGGGCATGTTTCAACTTAAAAGTTACCATACAAATATTATTTCGAGCACATGCATGCGTGATGCCACTTGTTTGTTTTTGTGTAGTTTCAACGTGGGTCCAGTAATAGTTGCATTCGTTAAAGTGATCGCCCTTGTAAACGTTATGAAGCATAATCCCTGGAATAACAATGCAGTCGATGCGCCGTGAAGCCCAAATAACTAGCAATCCCTGGACTACCAATACTTAACTGCATATGCATCAATCATTGTAGAGCTTATCGAATGTCATATTTCAAAAGTTCTACTTTCCACAGATGAGCTAAAAAAGGCACCTGGAAGCGAATGGGAGGTCGGCCGACTATATAGCGCTTGTGCAGCGAAAGGTGCCAAGGCTTTTTAATGAAAAAAATTCACGACCTGCACAGAAAGCAGAGGTTTCCTGCTGTACCAGAAATACAGAATGGACCTGAAGAAGCTGAGCCACGATCGGGCCACCCCGCTTCGCGCGCCGATGTGTCGCACTACACGCTGTAATCTAGGCGTGGCTGTGATATGAAAACCGGAATGAATGCCATACAAATAAATCGTTATGTGAACTCGTAGGGCTTTACCGTGCTCTGTGCAGAAGTGTGGTGCTGCTGTTCGATTTCGTAGCTGACTCCCTTACCGATGGTTCCAGAAGTATTGTTACTGCGTGAACTCCTATTAATAATTAAGAAAGCAAAACCAAACACGACCAGTAGATGGCATTGGTGCATGAACCTGATATTAACGTGGTTCATTGTGTCAGGCGATACAGTGTCCGAAAATGTTCGCAGATATGTATGTTCACCAACTACGGCAGAGCGCTGCAAAAGTCATAGCGTTGATTATTGTGTCTAGGCATGAAACATAATTGGAGGATTCGTACCATGCTTCATACATCACGAATAAACATCCGAAAATTGTTCTCAATACCAATAATTATTACTGGTAGAAAGCCCACCATTGAGACCGCTAGGAACTACCAGGAGATATCTGGACTATGGGGGTCCATTAGGATCACAGGAACCATTAGAAAACCGCTAGGTACCATTAGAACCACTAAGCACTGTTAGAACCACTAGGTACCATCAGGACCATTAGGTATCATTAGGACCATTAGGTACCATTAGGACCATTAGGACCATGAGGTACCATCAGACCATTAGGAATGTTCCAATTTCCAAGGGGCAAGACCATTAGGAAATTCCTAATGGAATTTTTTTATAGGGTAACCAAATGGCAAATGGAATGTAAGCACAGCGACGGAAAGTCGGAGCTACTAACTAAGCCTTGTAGGCACAGAGTCCAAATTTAGCCTAAGCTTCAATACTGGGTACTAAGACTAAGACTAGCCTAAGCTTCAATGGGCCTTGGCCTAAGCATGCCAGAGCATGCCCGTGAACCCAAGCGACCATTTACATATAAGCCTTTTTATCGATGGATGGCTCCAATCATTCTACGCTTGGGCGCACTCGGGAAACCGGTACTGCAGATCCGACTCCATTCGATTTCAACCAAAGCAATGCATAGCAGGTCCGATTCGATTTGGATCGGGTTAGACTTTAGCTTATTGGGGCAGTGATAATCGGTAGAAAAAATATATTCAGATTGGCTAAACTATGGGATGCCTGAGGTGATAAAGCAAAACGTAGTTCTGCTCAAGCAAATTGCCGGCTGAATTAGTAGTATGTTTTACAGGTACAACCTACCGATACATATAACCTATGACTATGCTTCACTGAGTGTACCACTCATTACCGTTGGTATCCTTATGAGCACTGCAATGCTTGTACATACCAATCACAATGAACTGAAATAAATGCCACCCTTGGTTAATGTTGGTATAATGTCTATGCTTCAAATGTATGCCGCAAGTCCGTTAGGACAATGCGATTTTCTATCGTGTGTAGAGTGTAGCCTGTCAGATATACCTATATTTATCTTAATGTGCCTATGGTCAGGGGCGTCGATTTGTGAAAAACATTGGGGTGGGGGCCGAAGTGTGCTGGACCCCCCCCCCCCCACACACACACAACCCAAAACTCGCCGGATTTCGCCAACTATATTTTCAGTCATAAATAATTCTGATTTTTATTTGAAGATGTGTATGTTTATGCTTATTCAGCATCCTCGCCAACGAGAAAAATCGTCCGGTAACAGGGGAAGTCACAGAAGCAAAAGAGCAGTGCACCGTGTGATGGGTCAACTTCTGAAGATAATTCTAGTTTGTATATCCACAATCCCAATGATAACTGTGATTGTTGTTCACTGGACTGGATTGTTTGCAAGTTTGACAATGGCTGAAAATTGATAACTACATGAATTCTGTTTAAGCTCCATATGCATGTGGTTTTGTCATTGGTGGTATGTACAAACGTCGGTATGACAATGCAGTTGTTTAGTGGCTTGGCAAATTTTTAAAGACAACCTGGTTTAAAACGTATCATCATTCGCTAATCTCAACATTTTATGCTGAATGTTTTACTTCCACAGTGTGTGTGTCGTTGTGTTTGGCCAGCCTGCCACCATGTGGTGATGTCGGCTGTTTCCGGGGGGCGTTTGTGGTGTCAGTATTTTGTTGCTGTTTGTTAAGGGTGAAAGGGTATGAGGAGTAATGTGGTGCGGATGAGAGGAAGCGAAGTAGATTATAGTTGTCTTGTAGAGGCGAGTTGTGACAGTTGAGGTGACTTTAAAAATGGCACAGTGGAGGGAAACCCAGTTATTTCATTATTTTTTTGTACGCGATTTTCAATTTTACAGCAGGAGGTGATGAGTCTGTCTACTATCTAAACATAATCTTTTTGTTTGCAGTACAAAGTATGCTGGTTAACATCGACTAAGTTGTCTATGTAGCATGGTGTTTTTTTCCCTTTAACTTTCTTATCATCATAAAAACAGCATAGGTTATTGGGGGCGGGGGGCAAATCAACATTGGGCGAGGGGCAAGATCAACATTGGTAGGGCCATGGTCCTCACAAAACGATACAAATCGACATCCCTGCCTATGGTGTTTAAGATAGCGGCACGTTTGCATATCAAAGGGATAGATGTTTTGAAAGATTTCATCTTGAAGCTGATGTATTTATCATTTGATTCCTTAATAGCAGCTCTGTTTCTTGTAGGTATCATCCTTTGTGTATACTCGTGCACAGGTGATTGGAATATGGTGTAAAATAGCATTGCTCTCATATTAAGGAGTCAAATGGAACATAATTTAAGCTGGATAGGTTTCGGCCACGGGATTTCGTCACCAATCAATGTGCAGCAAGTTGTACTGCATTAAACATCCTCATACACAATAAAATAGCATAAATTAGAGGACGCATGCAGTTTGCAGATGAGATCTGAGGTGACATTTTCGTTTTTAGCTACTGACTTCTCGTTTTTAGCTACTGACTTCTCCTGTAAAGGGCACAATATGTTGTTGGAGATTGTGGACAATAAACAAATAAACAAATGTCTCGATCAAATATGGTGCTGCTAGTGAGAAATGTAAGCTGCATTTGACACCAAATGTTCCTTACTTTGTTAATTTGTCTTGTTGGCTAAAACGTCGTATTTTGTATAATTGTCCAGACGCCATAATTCCACCTTTGAGCTAACTATATTGCATTTTTGGAAGTTAATTGAATAACTTTTTTTACATGTGTATTCAGTGCGGATATGATATGGATACGGATGGATACGGATTAGATTGGTTCATGCGCAAACTGATTAGACCGGATTCGAAAACTTGAGTCCGTGTCGTGCTCTAGGTGATGCTCGCGTCCGAGGCGAGCCAGTATAGTCCCCCCGCCCACCCCCAAGAGGCGTCTCGATAATTATGCGAGATAGTGTCTCGGTAACTCTGGAGGATAGTGTCTCGGTAACTCTGGAGGATAGTGTCTCGGTAGATCCAGTAGCATGCAGTGCCTCAGCCGCTGAAGCAGATAGTGTCTCAGTCACTTCAGCAGCAGATCCGTCTATGCTGCCATCTTGGCATCTCCGTCGGCTCAGCACACTTCTCCTAGGCTCCAGCAGATGGCATCTCGGTCGCTTCAACAGATGGCGATTCGATTGCTCCGGCAGGCCACTTCGTGGAGCTGTGCCGCTTTTCGGACAGAGCATGGCGTCCCCGGAAATGGCGCTGCTGCGCGGGTGTTGCATATATTATCTTGAGGGGGTAATGGCACCCTCAATATTGGCTTTTCCACGCAATGTCAACTTTTAACATGGTTATGTACGAAATGTACCCCACCCACACGAAAAAAAAACATTTGGACCCTCTTTGTGCCGCGACCACATTTTTCATAAATCAACGACTCTGTGCTGCTTTAGCCTCTTATTTTCGCTAAAAATTCACGCGTTTGCCTCTTCCATCAACATCTGAAGCATGACTATGACGTATCTCAAAAACGATCAGCAAGAAACACATGAACTCATACTTACTCTACTAGAGCACTTCATTCTCTCGGTGGCTGTAACTGTAGAAACCCTAGAGCTTCCCTTTCTTGCCAACGAACTTAACCTTGAGAGGTCAAAGCGGTGGAATCGGACTACTGAGCGGCACTCGAATATGTGCGTGTTTCAGCATATGACGAGTAGTTCTCGCAGTAGCATTCGCATAACAAAAACACTGGAGTTTTTGTTCCTTGCGTTCAGAGGACAAATACATTGGCGCAGCGATAGAGAAGGTCCACGAGGGCACTGGTCCATCCGACATTTCAAGTGACACCCCAGCCATTGCAGTGACAACGAACACAGGATACCACATGACAGGTTCATGTCATTTTTTAGTAACTACATATCAGGTATATTAGCGCTCCCGTCCTTTGAACTTGGAAGGTCAGTGGCAAGACCTGGCTATCAAGTGGCACTTGGAAACATGCGCAGGCCGTCATGTGGCAAGTTTACTTTCTACGTATACAAAGTGTACTGGAGATTTCGCACTTTGGTGTTGAATTCTGCACTGGAAGTTGTGGCGAATCTCGGCTACCAAGCAGCACTTCGGCATGCGTGCCTACCTACGCACTTGCATGTGGCATATGCATTGTTTCTCTGTAAATAAATAGCATATAGTAAGTGCACACGTTCCGCCCCTTGGTAGTGAGTATGGCCTTGAATGACAGTGCCTTGTGCTTGTGAAGGAGCAAGGGGTGCCTCAGTGCTCTCCGGAAATCGTACACTTTTGACGCAAATATATCATCTCCCAACAAAAGAACCCGAATGTGCCGCACAGGAAACATGGAAGAGTGCAATGGAATCTTGATAAATGGCATTGTTAGGAAAATGCTCGTAAACTGTGGTTTAATTTTTGCTCAAAGATCATCTTACTATTGAAACAGCAAGATATCCTGGATTCTCCTGATTTAAAAATCGCACACTTACGCGCTACATAGAGGCGAGGATTTTTCAAGATAACGCCTCTTAAAGGACGGGGTAGCTTTATCATTTCAGGTACATCAATTTATGGGAAATACGTCTTCGAAACATGGATAACAAAAGCATATGTGCGGTCAAACTCCGAGGAAGCTGCCCGCCCAGCC
Source organism: Imbricaverruca yamaguchii (assembly GCA_034440575.1). Taxonomy (NCBI): domain Eukaryota; kingdom Metazoa; phylum Arthropoda; class Thecostraca; family Neoverrucidae; genus Imbricaverruca; species Imbricaverruca yamaguchii. The sequence continues at coordinate 1,397,518 of JAOTOL010001631.1, read as the reverse complement.
ATAGCCCAGGTGCCCGCCCAGCCATAGCCCACCGTCTGTCCCACGTCAGAAATCCCCCAGCCACAGCCCGCCGTCTACCCCACGTCAGATACCCGCGCAGCCACAGCCCGCCGTCTAACATACGTCAGATACCCGCCCAGCCACAGCCCGCCGTCTGCCATACGTCAGGTACCCGCGCAGCCACAGCCCGCCGTCTACCATACGTCAGATACCCGCGCAGCCACAGCCCGCCGTCTACCATACGTCAGATACCCGCGCAGCCACAGCCCGCCGTCTACTCCACGTCAGATACCCGCGCAGCCACAGCCCGCCGACTACCCCACGTCAGATACCCGCGCAGCCACAGCCCGCCGTCTACCATACGTCAGATACCCGCGCAGCCACAGCCCGCCGTCTACCATACGTCAGATACCCGCGCAGCCACAGCCCGCCGTCTACCCCACGTCAGATACCCGCGCAGCCACAGCCCGCCGTCTACCCCACGTCAGATACCCGCGCAGCCACAGCCCGCCGTCTACCATACGTCAGATACCCGCGCAGCCACAGCCCGCCGTCTACCATACGTCAGATACCTGCCCAGCCACGCCCGTGCCGGCCACCCGGACACGACCGAACGGCGTCCCGGGCGCACAGCTGTGACCACTTTGGCACGCGCCCGCCCACAGCCGGCGACCGGGCGGCGCGACACGTGCTGGCAGCGGAGCCGGCCCGGCGCCGGCCGCCGGCCGCTGGTGCCAGCGTGTCAACAAACGACCGACGCCGGCGGCCGGCCCCGACCACAGGCCCGGACCGTCCCGGCGCGGCCCTCCGCCGTCTGCGCCGACTGTCAGTCGAGCCGACACCAGCGGCCGACGGACGGTGGTGGCACCGAGCAACGCCTACCGCCGGGCGGCGGGCTGCGCTCAGCCACGCCGGACTAGTCGGCGGCCATCGGTGGCGCACTACGTCGAGCGATGTATGCAGACCAGGCGGCCCCGTCCGTGCCGCGGTCTTGTCACCATGATTGGAAACACGCTCCTGCACTTTGCGTATCCGGAACGTTTTTCCGTATTCTCACCGGAAAATTATCCTCTCTTTTTCTCATTTGGAGGTTGAATGATGATATTCCACAGTAACCTGCTCTGTGATAACTTGTTCAACATTTGCTGGAAAGTGAAAAGTGAGATACTTGTGTCACATGTTCGAATAAAACATCGTCTCCATATTTCATTGACCAAAAACAAAATTATTTCCACATCCAGGATTACAAAGCACAAATCCAACACTACTGGTCGCCGATGTTGACTGCATCATCAAGACACGGTTCCGCGACGGTCCTCAGACATCGGCTCGTTCTTCCCGAGCCTCGACCAACCATCGAGACACCACAACTCACTTCGTCCTGCCGGACTGACGAGCTTAAATGTATTGACTCCTCTGAATTACCGACAGGCAAATTGAAATACATATTGATAACCCTCTGTTCACTGGTTGGTACACATCGGGAAATGCCATAAAGCTCTGCCGATGACAAATCGAACCTATTTACAGGGTTCCAAACACCTCACGACTTGGTACGATTTGGAAGGTGTATGCGGGAGTGCGAGTACGGGAGAGGAAAATATAGGAGTGGGACCCAAGGGCTAACTTCGTGACGTGGATTCATTCGTTCCTACACGATAGCAGTGACAATACAACCCCTATTAATTTCTTTCGTAATATATTGGAAATGATAATAATAATACGAATAATAATAACAATAATAATGCTAATAATAGTCACAACGGAGAGAATGGTTCAGTAGTAGAATAAGGCAGAAGTGACTAACGACTAGCGCCAATCCACACAGCCATCGGCAATTTCTCACCATACCTTTCGGTGCTTTTGCACTTCTCGGCAGCGCACTCCTCGGATGCCGTAGAAAAGACAAACGCGCACGCCCTCCGCGCCCGAGCCCTGAAAGAGCCACCGCTCTGCTGCCAACCGAGAACCATGAAGCCGGGCTAGATTGCAGGGGGAGGGGGTGCCGGGCAAATCGGCGGCCGCACGACGTCGGGCGCCGCCCAGAACCCCCGGAGGGAGAACGCCGCCCGGACGTGCCATCCCAGGCGCCTCCCGCTTCCCAGCCGACCATACCACACGACTCACGCACACGCACGCACAAACCCTAGCAAACGGGCAGTTAGAACGATAAACCAACAGCCACTACCCGGAACACGCGTAGACGGTGGCCAGCGCTCGCGCCGGGGCCGGGACCGGGCCGCGGCACGGCGCAGCCGACTCACGATGCCCAATTGCTCGCGCCATTCGACACTCAACGCCAAGGCTGCCACCGGGGCAGAAGAGGGGAGACGTCGCCGGGTTGCCGCCGCCGTCCCGATGCGCCGGAACCATCGCGGCCGGTTCCGGTCGGGTCCGGGCGGCGGAAGGAAGTGCGGGGGCGCGTCGGCCGGCTGCCGTGCGCCGGCAGTAGTACAGTTGATTTGGTGGGAGCGGGTGCGGTAGGGGGAGAGGGCCGCGGCGTGTCAGGCCGACCCTAGATGACCAGTTTACCGACGAGGGTGCCGATGATGAGCGCCACCACGGCCATCACGTAGTACATGGTGGTGTCGACGGGCGCCGGCTCCACCACCGCGGGGCCAGAGCTGGTGGCCGAGGCCGCCAGCTGACGCCGCAATCGGATCCCCTCCTCCTGCGACACACACGGCAACAGTCACACGGATGCCCCGACCAGCCCATCGACAGCTGGCGAGTGCCCACCGTATCAGACAAGCATCGCTGGTAGACATGCCTCTCCAATATCGCGCTAAATACCCCGCCAACCTCTACCGAAGTACAGATCAAAACAACCTGGTCTATAGGTAGTATATATATATATATATATATATATATATATATATATATATATATATATATATATATATATATATACGCATATGCATATATACACTAATATACATGTAAATTCTTTTTTTAACAAAATATTTTCCAAATAGGGCAAACCTTGATGCAGGCTGAAGTTATATTCATGTATGCACTGTCCCAGCGTGACCAATGGTCAGATCACGAAATGAAAACTTGGCAGTTTACAAAGAAGAGAATCATATCAGATCTTCAGAACAATAGTTTGCTTTTATGTACTCCACTTCAAAAAAGCTGTACCATGAGTACCATGAGTATCGAAGCTTGAACTTCGATTTGTTTGTTTATTGGTATCACGACACACTTTATGCACATTCACGGCTAATGGCGCCGCCCACACTGTTTCGCCGGTGGGCCGCGGGATTTGGAAATGTCCTGAGTGGCGCTAGAGTCGAACCCGGGACCTCTGGTACCCATAGCCCGACACCTTAACCACTCGGCCATCCCCGCCCCTTATTCTCACCATCGAGTAAGTAGACGACACAGCGTCATCTCGCTTCGCCTTGTGCTACGCAGACACGAGAGCCACTGGCCCAGAGCCGGCGTTATTGTCCGTAGTTTATTGGAAACAAGGTCGTCCCAACTCGCTTGCCACTTACTTGTTAGAAAAGCTAAGATACCTGAATTATAGTCCCTGGCGGAGATTGGGAATGCTCCCCGCAGGGGAGACTTTGCCGCTCTCCAAGCAGCACTATCGGCTTGTTCATTGCCTGCGATACTCAAATGCAGTGTCCTAAAATTACTTCACCATTAACTGTGGGGATGAAGAAAGAAGTTGCTTCGGAATAGTGAAAGATTGGAAGAAAATAAAGGATCGCCACTTAAGGATTAAAAAAGCGGAATGACTTTCACTTCAGTCAGATGAATTTTATAGTATTTAGCAGTCGTGTGCATGATGACTGCCCATACATCTTGTGGCAAACTCGTAAAAACCTAAAACAAGGATGAAATGGCACAATTCCATTAACTGTGAATTTCCAGGTCACATCGTCAATTATTTTACACTGCTCAAATGGCTAGGAATACAAAAGAAGTGGGCGATTTTTTTCTGCGTAATCTAATATAGCGAGGCGGCGTAAGATATCGTATACTAGAGGGTCAGCGGAATTAAAACTCCTAGGTGAGAGAAAGCTGCTCAACGAGCCAGATAAAATGACACGATTTCATCACCCCCGACCAGTGTAAAATAATTGACCATGTGGCCTGGAAATTCACAGTTAATGGAATTGTGCTATTTCATCCTTATCTTAGGTTCTTACCATTTTGCTACATTTGTGGGGAGTCATTATACACACGACTGCTAAAAAATGTAAAATGCATGTGACTGAAGTGAAAGGCATTCCGCTTTTTTAATCGTTAAGTGACGATCCTTTAATTTCTTCCAATCTTTCACTATTCCCAAGCAACTTCTTTCTTCATCCACACAGTTAATGGTGAAGTAATTTTAGGACACTGCCCGCGACCGATCCGAAAGCAAGTGCTTTATAAATTGCTACCACCTCGGACGTGTAGACGGATACGAGCTTCGATAACGTGAACGATCTGGTGGCTGTGTCGCACACAAACGCACTTCCAACCCCGTCGTCTGTCTTTGATCCTGAAACGCATAAATTCGAATTCGCCGCCAGCAGAGGCAGTCACCCTCAGCATCAGGCGAGCCGAATACCCCACCTCCGGGCTTCCAGTTCATACAACCGGCCGCCAGCGGTGTCTGAGGAGCGCGTCGGTCACTGCGCCATACCAAAGCTCACCTTGAGCTGAAGGTTTTCGCTGCGAGCGTTGCTCATCTCCTCCCGAAGACGCCGGACCTCTTCGGTGGCTCCCTTCATGTCCTTCGGCTCCGGCTGCCGGCAAGGGCGCGCGTTAGTGCATACGCGCGCCGAGTGCGGCAACTCACAAGCGTATGATACACCGCAGGTAGGTATCGAACTTGGCACAACATTGTCTATGCCTCTGTTAATGTAGATGGCCTACGTTGCTCGGAATGACAATATGCCAAATGTACCACAAAACACTCATTCGTGGAGACGCATTTGCCAAGTGGGACACGGGGCACACCAAACTCAGCGAGGCTCACACAGCCGACAGATCACCCGAGGGGCCACCACCACCCCGCCGCCCGATCCCGTACCCGGCCCATGTCAGAGGGGCGGCCACCACCCCGCCGCCCGATCCCGTACCCGGCCCATGTCATCAGAGGGGTGGCCACCACCCTGCCACCCGACCACGTACCCGGCCCATGTCATCAGAGGGCCGACCGCCACCACCCCCGCCACCCGACCACGTACCAGGCCCATGTCATCAGAGGGGTGGTCACCACCCCGCCACCCGACCACGTACCCGGCCCATGTCATCAGAGGGGTGGCCACCACCCCGCCACCCGACCACGTACCAGGCCCATGTCATCAGAGGGCCGGCCACCACCCCCGCCACCCGACCACGTACCCGGCCCATGTCATCAGAGGGCCGACCGCCACCACCCCCGCCACCCGACCACGTACCAGGCCCATGTCATCAGAGGGGTAGCCACCACCCCCGCCACTCGACCACGTACCCGGCCATGTCATCAGAGGGGTCGCCACCACCCACGCCACCCGACCCATGTCATCAGAGGGGTGGCCACCACCCACGTACCCGGCCCATGTCATCAGATGGGTGGCCACCAACCCCGCCACCCGACCACGTACCCGGTTCATGATGTCGTCCTGAGCGTCTGGCGGCAGCTCGAAGACACATCGCATCTTGTTGGAGGTCATCACCTGTTCGGGACTGGCGTTCTTCCACTGAAACCAGACATGTGCACGTCAGTCCAGCCCGCTTTCGCGCCAACGTGGCGAGCAGACCATGTCTAGTAGGCAGGACATGTTAAATAGGCTGAGGTTCTGCCAGATTAACCAGTTTAGGTAACTGACAAAACGGAGAGGGGAAAACCCAAGAGAAGAATCACTGGCAATCTTCGTCTCCGTTTTACACCACAAGTGTTAAGCTATTATGCACATCAATCAGCTAGTCCCAGAACATGAAATTTTCAATGTTTTCAATATGCTAAACAATCCTAATTGACAAGCATAGGCAACAACAGGCAACCAACAAATATCCCACTTGGTGCATGACGCATGACATGTCGCTGTATCCATGCCAGTGCGCTGCTTTCTACAGCTGGCTGGTTATTGGTGATTACGAGCGCATCGAGTGCATCGGTCTTGTAGCGCCAACTAGCTTTATCAAGTTAAAACATAGTTTGAACCAGCTAGTTAAAAACCTGTTAGTGCCCTAGTACCTGCAACTGGCTGAAACTGTAAAAGTCCGTGGCATTTTGTTCATGTTGTGTGTGGGGGAGGGAAAGAAAAGAACCCGGCACACCACGAATTGAGCATTCCCCTACGCAATCACAAAATAAAAATGTGGCCTTGTTGGTTCTTCTCCACTTCAGACAAACAAATAGTATCAATACATCAGTGAAAATTATGCCTTCTTGAGGGACAGCAGCACAAACATGACAGCACATTAGCGTTATGGTTGACGTTGAATGCATAATGTGAGTGAGCTCCTTCCTTGGGAGAAAACTGCGTGGGGATGAGTACATGGTCCAGACTCCTGCCCAAAGCAAACGTAGCAACTTATCCTATGATGGTCAGAAGCAGTGATAAATTATTCCTGAAATAGAGTGGAATATACCACTTTCTGAACACTCAGTCGACATCTTTCTGCAAGAAGTAACGACATCCTGCTCCTTGATACATGCCTATGAAGTCTTCATATCTCCTTTCTGACAGTATCTCATCTATAAGTAGCATGTGCATTCTCTCAATAAGGAATGGTGATAAACGAACATTTCGCAATGCGATTTGAGGTAAATCTTAGATTATCAATTTCAAAACAAATGATAAAGGTGCCAGCATAAGTTCCTACACCATTGGCTGAAATCTGAGTCTCAAGACATCAAAAGCATTTTAAATGACCATTTCCATGGCAAATTTTGACATCCTGCTGTGCTCGTTTCGACATCTCACAACTAACAAAAAAAAAACAATATTTTAATCCTGGCCAGATGTTTCAAAGATCTTCCAACTATGTATAATGGGATACCATATATTATTGGATATTGTAAAAAGATGTTTATATAACAAACAAACAAAAAAAAAACGGTCCGAGCTTTTTCCCAGTAAAATCACTCGAAACAATGAAACGTGTTCATTTCTTCGAAAAGCGAAAATATTGGCTCACATATGCTTCTTCCTCTATAGTCAATGCGCATAGCTACTACTGATATCGAACTCGTCGGCCAAATGCTCATTTTGGCACAACACACCGCGACACTTTTTTCACACGTGCCCTTTCACATTTCTTCACTATGTCTGCAGCACATCAGTGACTTGCAGCTTACACCATCAAAAGGTCGCTACAACACGATATACGTACCGCATCCACGGCGGAACTATTCCTGATTGCCATCTCTGGTTCTGGCCGCTCACGGATGGGTGGACTCCATGATGAGCATCTCCCTTGGCTTTGCCACTTACCCCATGCTGCAATTACCGTGGCCGAGCTCGCACCGGCCAAACGGAGCGTGGCCATGGGTTGCGATCTCACGTCATACGGTCCCGCAAACGGTATTCCTTCTTGATACCACTGAGCGTTGCGTGGACGGATGGATGGATGGATAGACGGACGGACGGACGGACGGACGGACGGACGGACGGACGGACGGACGGACGGACGGACGGACGGACGGACGGACGGACGGACGGACGGACGGACGGACGGACGGACGGACGGACGGACGGACGGACGGACGGACGGACGGACGGACGGACGGACGGACGGACGGACGGACGGACGGACGGACGGACGGACGGACGGACGGACGGACGGGCGGACGGACGGACGGACGGACGGACGGACGGACGGACGGACGGACGGACGGACGGACGGATGGACGGACGGACGGACGGACGGACGGACGGACGGACGGGTGTGTGTGTGTGTGTGTGTGTGTGTGTGTGTGTGTGTGTGTGTGTGTGTGTGTGTGTGTGTGTGTGTGTGTGTGTGTGTGTGTGTGTGTGTGTGTGTGTGTGTGTGTGTGTGTGTGTGTGTGTGTGTGTGTGTGTGTGTGTGTGTGTGTGTGTGTGTGTGTGCGTGTGTGTGTGTGTGTGTGTGTGTGTGTGTGTGTGTGTGTGTGTGTGCGTGCGTGGTGCGTGCGTGCGTGCGTGCGTGCGTGCGTGCGTGCGTGCGTGTGTGTGTGTGTGTGTGTGTGTGTGCGTGCGTGCGTGCGTGCGTGCGTGCGTGCGTGCGTGTGTGTGTGTGTGTGTGTGTGTGTGTGTGTGTGTGTGTGTGTGTGTGTGTGTGTGTGTGTGTGTGTGTGTGTGTGCGCGCGCGTGTGTGTGTGTGTGCGCGTGTGCGTGCGTGCGCGTGCGTGTGCGTGCGTGCGTGTTGTTACTTTTGCTACTTTTCCCTGGCGTTTCCAAACAGAGCGTGCTGGCGAGAAAAAAAAACAGCATATTCCTTTGAACAAGATCTTTGATCATAGAGGCTCGATTATAATACCTCAGATGCTTGGTTGACACCCCAGCTGAAGTCAGTCAAAATGTACAAAATTAATGAAACATAACAGCACCGTGAACCTCAGCAAAATTATGACGTATGCATGAAAAATGGTTACCAGATATTCCTTGGTGCTGACACTAGCAATATATCACAAGCCACATTTGGATACATAGGCCAGTGGTCTGGTCCAGCCAGGATGTTTCTCATGCTGTCCAAACTTACAGTCATGCCCAAGACCATTGTTTTCCAGCGTTCTTGGGTTATTATTAAGGCCAAATGCAATGCTCCTATGTAGGGGAAGAGGGGGTATCTGAATACGTTCTGTTTTCTGAACACCTACCTTTGGACGTGTCCCACATCATGTACTGCACACAAGAAAAAGATGTGGTATTCTTGAATGATGGACCTGCCTCTTCCAAAATATGAAGGTCTGGTCACATAGTTTTACCAATTCTTTGTGTACTGAGCTAGCGGAAGTTCACAGGCACTATTTTTAGGCTTTCAAGAGCCTATTTACTTTTTTGGCTTAAGGAAACCATACAGAAGTCTCATTTTTTTGCAATTACAGTAATTTCGTAGCAACTATTACTAGCTTGTACCACAACTACAGTGAGGTAATCCTGCGCAACATTTTCGTTTTCAGAATACGGCACACAGCTACAAAATAATTATGTTTTAAAGTTGCCCTTTGCAAGTGGCTAGAGGATTGTCATTGAATATAACTGTTTGAATATGCATAGCTTGTTCATTTTTGTGCTCAGTAAACATAGTACAATTACCGGTTCAGCCATACAGAAGCAGCAGTAGAGCTATTTGTTGCATAATGCCTTAGTTGTTCAGAAACTGCCCTCTTGCCCTATGCTTACTTCATATAAACACTGAAGGTGAGGTCACTGGAGGCAGTTAAATTGATGAGCTCATACGCAATGGCAATGGCAGCAAGAAACTCATTTAGTGTCAATAAACAACTGACTTCAGGTCTTTTTGATGGCGTTTTTGTCTTCTATTTTTGATGGAGTAGAAGTGGTTACAATAATATACGAAGCGACAGCGCGGAATTCAGTGGTCTCAGTCGCCAGCATGTCCTTTAGGCTACGTTGACCTCAGCTGCATTGAAAAGCTAGCCTCCAACCAAAAAAGCACAACTTCGCTACACAAAAATTTGGCACAGTTATGAGACAATGTAAAGGTTGGGAACTGCTTACCAGGGACTCTATTTCAACCTCTTCCCCTTCGGGGAGGATCATCGTCTGCACCATGAACTTGTGTTTATTTTTCTCGGCAGGATCGTAGTCGAATGGCTGAAGCATTACTGTAAACAAGCGTGCATACTGTTATCTCCACATGTGCATGGTTCACACAAAATACATACAGCTGAAACAATGGGAAAGGCCCCTAGTCATGCATAGCATTCAGATCTCAGTTGGTTGGAAATTTGGGCTCATGGGCGCATCGTCTGTGTTGGCCATACAGAGCACTCAAATCTTAGATAACTCAGCTATATGCTGGTGCGAACTTCACGGTCGTAGGGCAAGCAGTCCCGCAGCATTTCACGATAACCAAGGTTCGGCCAGCCAGCCGCTCCAGTTGTACTTTTCCTGATAATGGAGCAAAGACTACCTCAGCTCAGACTGCAGGCTCGCTAGCAGCAAGCATTGCAACCATTGAAAATCCTTGAAGATTACAACATGTGTACTTCAGCTTTCTCTGCTGTCTAATTAATTGTTAGATACATAAAATGTTGCATCAGGAAGCCTGATACATGCACTACATGTTGCAAGGTCAGCAGTCCTATGTGCAGCCGACCCATTGTACATTCTTCCCAGCACATTGTCTTGGCAACTGAGTGCCAAATCTGGTTATCAATGAATGACATGGTCCACAATGGACTGGAAATACACTTCCATGTCAGGCTGCGTGACCATTCTGTACCTGGGACACTGTCGTGGAAGCTATGCTGGAAGCCATCACTATTTCAGGTCATACCTGCAATGTTGACAGTGGCTGCTGGCTCCACTATGCCCTGGTTTGGTCGGACGCAGTACCTCTTTGGTGCTGTTGTCTTGATCTTGAACGTTATCCGTTTGTCTGACGTGTTAGTAATGGCAAGGCTGCTACTAGACACCTCATCTTTGAATGGCCCTGAAAAAGAAAGCACATCACACACACCACAATTGGTATCTGACCAGATGACTTCTATGAACAATTTATCGCATGCAGTGGAACATTCCTTCCTGAACAAAGGCTACACTTTCAACAGTATGCTACACTTCTGTTGACACAGGAAACATGCAAGCAATTGGGGTTTTCACATGTGGCATGCCAAAAGTGCCCTTTGAAACATTCTTAGTCACTAAACTACTCTAGGATGCAAAACAAGCCTATCATATGATAGAATTTCATCGGCAAATCAAATATTTCACTCAAGATTAGCCTGCCTTCTGTATATCATGTTGCACCATGCCATAGTCATCAGGATAGAACATTTCTTAATAAAGATAATCTCAAATGAAGCTTCTGAACCACAGGTTAGATCACCTTAAATACATTATAATGCTCAAAAGCCAGCCTGATAAATTGCACCAAAAGAAACCCCTAAAATTCACACCAATGTACTTGAGCTTTTCAAAGTAAAAACCGATGAGGACTGCTTGTTTAGGGACTCTTAAAACACCAGAATCCTCAACGAATATTTCATCATCTACCTTCAGTGGCAGCACACATTTTGGTTATTGAAATTTATAGAAGTCAATGAACCTCTTACCACTTCTTGGCAACCGATCTGAACTAATCAAATTTCAGCCAGTCTGTCAGATGTCCTAACACACCTAGATTAGCTTGGTTGGTTATTGGTTTACGACACATCGACCGTTAAGTCATGTAGCGTCGCCAATCTCTCACGCCGATTGGTCGCGGGCGAAGAGTAGCAACAGGGGAGACTTGAACCCACAACCTTTTGGTTGTGAGACGAGCAACTTACCCCTAGGCCACTCGTCCCCACTTAGATTAGCTTGAGTTCCTTTAAGAAAAAAAACGTATCTTTTTATAGATGAAAAGTTTAAATTATTTTTGTTTGCCCTACAAAAGCAGGTTAGACTAGGTTTGGTTAGGTTCAAGTCATTTTTGTATGTTGGAAAGGTTTGGAAAAGAAATGTTTGAAATGTTCTATCTTTTTCATTTCCTAACATGGAAATGAAAGGTTGAGTTATGGTACATAACTGGTACACCATGGTACTGGTTGCTAGGTTGAGCTATGGTATGTTTTGTTGAACATTTTTTAATGCTATATTTACCTAACTCTGGTCTATTCTTGGTGTTGTTCTGCTTGCCAAATGAAAACAACCATTTGAAGAGGAAATGGGTGGTTACTTCATCTTAATCATGCTTATAAACTTTGCACCATAATAATAGATATACATGAAATTGTGACACATTAAGGCATAAATTTACGTAGGCTAATTTAGGCATTACATTTATTCACAAATTGAAATGTATTTATTTTTGGTACAGTCCTTCTGAGGGAATTCAGTTGAATGTCAAGTAGCTAAGTCAATCAGATTATATCAGGTATAAAGTAAAAATGTATCAAAGGAGAATCTATACCTGTGAGGTGTGCCCATACCATGATACAATATGTCAATTAGTGTGGAATATATCACTTCCTGGACACTGAATAGACATCCCACCCAAAGATGTATTGACCTCTTGATGTGTGTTTGTGAAGACTCCATGCCTGATGTCCAACAGTACCTCACATACAAGTATCATGCCTATACTCATCATTTACAATTGTGATGCATAAACACATAGTACAGTTCCAGGTGAAGGGATTGGCTAATACACATTCTTGATAGTATGGCAATGCTAGCATTTCCATTATCACACAGATATCCATGCATTAGATCTCTCCCAAAACAAGCAAGACAAACATGCTCCTTTATGAAGATCCTATTACATCAAAATTGAGCCTGGAGGACTTCAGCTATACTTTAAGCAGCTTGCTTGGATGGAAAAGTTAGACATAGACATTAGACATTAGACATATTTTTTAAACATCTCACATAATAAATCACAATATTTTAACACTGTGCCCATATGAACTACATGCCATTTAGCATACTGGCATTCACAAAGCAATAGGGCAAGTCATGAATGCCCTTGAGCACAATCAGGATATGTATATATCCAGACTGCTATGTATGGGAAATGGCTAGACATGGGACATCAGCCTAAAAAATCCACATCATAGCACAAGAGGAGGCCAAACATACAAACCAAGAAGATGAAATGCATGCACCAAATGATAAAAATAAACAAATGGGACTAAAGCCAGCTCATCATGCATACACACATCTTTTCCATTAAATTGCTGCAAAAATGCACATGCAACATGATTAAAGCACAAACCCCATGCACTTCCCACTCTGCTTATTCAAACTGCATGGGATGCTGAACTGAATTTAACAGCAGGGTATTTGTGTGTGGTAAGCAGTTGGCAGCTATCAACATACAAATGTGGTGCACTCTATTTGTTTTCAGTTTTCACCAATTGTGGTGATTTTGTTCTTTTTGTCATTTTTGAAAGTTGTGTGAATTATCAGTGGATTATTGGCTAGCCTGCATGAGGCACCAGTCTGTGCACCAATTGCCAAACCAGCCAGGAAGCTGGTCACCTGCTCAGCACCAATAAGACCTCATTGGAAGTGCCTTACTTTGCAGTCTGGGGTAACAAGAGTGTAGAACAGAGAACAAATCCAGCATATGTATGCTTTAAATTCCACATACAAGTGCTCATATCCTGCATTTGGCCACACTTTCCACTCACACAAAACATGAAAATCTTGGTCTAAATAGCTACCAAAGTCTAAATGCAAGTATTGCACCTTAAGGCATCTGCAAGGCAAGCTTTATGCACATTTCATCTCCATGAAGGAAGCAAAGGGTAAACATAGGATGTATGCTTTTCACTTGGAAGGTAAAATAACACCGAAAAAAGGGGCCTGGGGTTGGGTAACATACCATAAAAAGCAATGTTCAAAATAAAGAAAAAATTATGTTACACAGGATTTCCTAACTTAGTCTAACCTTCCATGCAAGAAAGTGAACATAAAAAATGGAAGTCTCCAAACAATTGTTCTTCACAATTCAAATTAAAAACAAAACCTAAGCTAGCCTAAATTGTTTTTTTTTTAAAATTATGTGCCTCCAAAACAAAAGGTATATTTTTCTAACTTACAAAAAATATAACTTAAATGAACCCTGTCCCTTTGTATGCTTCATGGAGGTAAAATGTTCAAAACTTCTCTTGTGGTTATCTTAAACTTCAATAATATCTCCCTTAATCAATAATTCTTTGGAGGAAGAAGACTTAAAATGTCCAATTTTGTTTTCTAAATGTACATCTTCTTGCATGGAAGCTCAGGATGGGCTAGATTTGGTCATGTTACCTTTTTCCTCATTTTGAACATTACTTTTTATGATACATGAAACTCCAAGCCTTTTTTGGAATTACTTCACCTGCCAACTGAAAACTAAGCTTTTGCAGAGGAAATAAGTAGCCATATGCTAAGCACAGTCATAAACAATGCACTTGAAAAACAAAATTCCAAGAATTCAAAGATTATCTTAAACCGCACATTTACCATCCAGATAAGCTTCAGAATAATCTTTCTGCTTGGATGAAGAAAAATGGGCCTTAATCTGAAATAAGCTAGGGATGACTGAAGTCATTTAAAAAGACCCTTAAGCTGGTCCCAAATTTGATAATTTTTGTGTAAAATGATCACTGAGACTCAATGAAGACTACACTCATAAAAAAATCCCAGAACCGAGGAAGAAATTCATCACTTTCATGTGGTTATGTCAAACATCATATTCTATCATATATGCTTGCATACCTAACAGGTTGATGCATCCATACCGCCCTTAGATTGACAATGCGACAAACATGGCGCGAATCCACTTACCTTTAAAACGCAACTCCTGCGAGGGTTCGATGGTGATGTACGAGTCTGTGGTAGACATGTTGATTTGTGTCTCTATTCAACAAAATTGGAAAACACGAGACCGTGAAACACAGCGGTACGACAAATTTCGATTCGACCAGCGCCGAACGCCACCACCCCACCTCTCCTTCTCTACCAGAAACAGCCAAACAAATCTGCGCATGCGCGATCAGATGATTGATGGGGTCCTCCAGTTTCCATCCGCTAATATCCTTCAGAATTATCCGTTCAGAAGGAAGGCTCTTCAGCATTTGAAACCGGGAGGACGCAAATCGAGTTTCCTCTTGATATAAAAATGTGTCTGGAAATTTAATTTGGAGGTGACAAACTGGGCAACGCAGGAAGACACGGGGATAATCGCAGCGCATACCTATCGCTCACACCGCCACTCGAAACGCTGGGAAGCAAGGGTGCTTGTTGGTACGGCCAGGATGCTAAACTCCCTTAGCCGAATTTTAACCAAAGAAGGACCACAGTTTGAGTCAACGTTGAAAGATATGTTAGGTCGCACCATTGTGGTCACCCTATCTTGTCCTTATCACACCTTAAATATGAAAATACGTCCTTCACGAATCTGTCATCTTTGTGCTGCCAATATTTTTATCCGACTTCACCCAATGTTCATCCAACAAAAAGCGCACGATTTGAACTTCCATAAAATATATATATTGATTTCGAATTGCTTATTTTATATATCCAATAGATCTTTTGAAGACGGTTTGCATGGAATATCACACCGGGTCCGTAAGAAAATTATATAGAGAACCAAACAAATTCATTCGGGTTCAGGAAAATTCACATTGGTCTGAGTGAAATCGCTTTCGAGGCTTCGACAACTTGTGCTGGGACCCTGAAAAGTTACACTTGGACCCGAAAAAAAATCGCGCTGGTTCCCTTTCGACGCCCCAAATAAACACAGCATGGCGGCCAATATATGTGACTGTTGTGCATATATGCACACCGGTCCTAAGATCAATCGGGTCCTAAAGAAATCGGGTCTCTGAAAAAAGCGAGAAGGGTATAAAACATTCGCCGGACTATAAATATGCACGCCGAGAACACTTTCAAAAATGCACCGGAAGCCCTCAAAACCCGCCGGGGTTCCCAAAGCACATGGCACCACAAGGACTGCAAGGGTTCCACAAGATAGCCCTGGTCTCTGGTCGCGACGTGGTCCTAAAAAATCGAGCCGGGACACAACTGGGCATTCCAAGATGCTCCGCCTATTGTGGTATGGGGGGGGTGGACGGTATGCGCCTGCGTTGACCACGATATGCGAGGCTTCACAGGGCCTAATTGCGATATTTCATATTATGCTAATGCCGGAACTACATTGCAAGTGTCTACGTCAAATGGAAATAAAATAAATGTATCTGAATGCCAATGCTAGCCAACACCCGGCACCCTGTCCGGACCCACTCGTCTCGAAGACAAATCTGTATTTCTAGACACCAGTATTCGCTGGTGCGGGCGATATGCACCGGCAAGTGAGTGACATTAAGGAGCACATGGACTCGCTCAGCCGACCAGCACGGGACTTACACCTTTACGTCTTCAAATACACCAGATTTGCTATCAGGAAAAAGAATATATAGAATAAATAAATATACCGAAAAAGCTATCTGAGATAACCCTTTTATATAGCACATCGATGAGTTTTTGAGGCTCGCAGACCTGGCGGATCCGTTGACAGATGAAATATTACAGGGGGAAGACGACTAAACAAGTTGTAAAATATCATCACAAGGACTCGAGCAGTCAGATAATCGGCAACTCGATGCAGGAAAAACCGCAATTGGCTAGACAAGAATCACAATCAAATCTTCTCCAAACCTCACCAATTTCCTAATCATAGTGTTCTACAGTCATCCCAGATAACTGCCATTACTGTTATGAGCCCATTAACATGTGTCTGAAAGGTTTAGACTTGAATCGTTCTATCTGAGCTCCACGAGCAGGCGCTCGACAGCCCCGTGTTTTGAAGGAAATACAATGTTTCGTTTAAATTATCACAAGAACATTAATGGAATCTTTGTACGAGAGGGAGGAGAGTTGAAACCAGATGAGTTAGGAAAAAATGGTAGTGCATTGTGGCCATCCACGGGAAAATTACGCGGTCATTAATTGTTTGAAGTGAAAAATGGATCACTGTGGAGGTGTGTGCACAAGTGTGGCTGCGTTCAGGTTTAGAAGGAAGAGGAATTCGTTCATAATGAAACTATCCGCAGGCTGGCCTCGGCAACTTCAATATCTCCATGCGCAGTATCTTGAAATTACTTCACCATTAACTGTATGGATGAAGAACGAAGTTGTTTGGATATAGTGAAAGATTGAAAGAAAACGAAGGATCGCCACTCAAGGACAAAAAAGAATATGCCACATCAATCGCATTATTTTACATTACTCAGTCGTGTGCATGATGACTACCAACACAGCATGTGGCAAAATAGTAGAAACCTAAGACAAGGATGAAAGAGCACATTTCCATTAACTGTGCCTTTTCAGGTCACATTGTCAATTGTTTTACACTGTCCATGCGACATGGAGGGTGTTGAAGTCGCCGGGGAGCAAACCAGATGGGGCCAGTTGTGGCACCAGACGCCCCAGTTCAACAGATGGCAGAGTGTCCAGGAGGAAGATATACTGAGCACACAGTCATTGCATGTCAGTCAGTTGATGCTAATCGCTGCAGTGACGGTCTGAAAGGATGGATCCAGCACTATCTCTCGACAGGGAGTGCTATGGTCGACTGCTAAAAGTACTCTGGCGTGTGCAATACCGTGCGATAGTTTGCTTTTTGACGACTGAGTAATTTTCCTCGATGGATTCAGGAGTCTGGCGATAACTTTGTCTTTTGGAGACATGTCGCAATCAGACAGTCCTGGTTTAAAGCTGCCTCGAGATTGGATGCGTTTGAACGGATCACCCTTCGGTTCCACTGTAAGATGAGAGACATTGAAATGCTGGTTACAGTCGGTGGAACGGATTAAGAAAGGCAAAAGAAAAAGCTAGGGATGAGCAGAGTGCATGCTTAACAGTGGCCTCCAGCTCGTAACATCGAGCCTCTGGCCTCGGCTTGAGATGCATTCCTGGGTATATTTCCAGCCAGGAAGTCCGTGGTCGTGATCTAGGCGACACCCATTTCGTGGGTGACCCCTCCCAGGGAAGAACGCGCTTCTCAGCTCGCGCCGTTCCAGTAGGTGGCGGATCACAAGATACACAGCTCCGGGAGGTAGTGGAGCACCAATTTTTGCCGAGCCAGGCCTCGGCGCCAGAGCGTGGGACGCCCCCCCCCCCCACTCAGCTGTGCGGCGACGGAGCAGTCGCCCGTGGATGGACTGGATGGACGCATTTGTCTGCTCCTTGGCGGCTGGCTGTTCTTCTAAAAGGTCGTTGTCTAGAACACTTTATGGCTATCACCATCTGCTTCACCACACGTTTCGAGAGTAGCAGTTGTCAACGTTTGCAGAGTAGATGTTGTCACCGGCGTATACCGGCGAACCGCACCAGAGGCAATGTTTAATACTATACCCGTACTGCTGGCATTTCAAGCATCGCATGTGATTGGGAAAACACACAATTCTACCCTCAAACATCCCACGTATGCTGCGGCAGGTAAGCCAGTCGAGCTGAAAGTCGGAAGAATGTTGTTTCTCGATGGCAATTCGTCTCGTCTCGTCTCATCCTCGTCTTACGCACATCCACCACACCATAATCAGACAGACCATCAATGATTTACGCATCGGGAACATGCATCAGATCGAAGCATGTTAGGACGCCATTCCAGAGTTTTTATTGTGCTGTGTGGTCCGACTGAGGTATCATGACCTCGCGCTTCCCACCTTCTCCTCGCATGCAATACCTTGATTAATGAGTGTCAAGTACTCCCCTAGCGTCCTCAGCATCACGAAGAGGAGTCGATAGCTCAGTGGTTAAGCTGAGCGTCTGGGATACGGGATTCGATTCCCCGCGATGCCCGCCATTCCTGCCAGGGTGAGAGGCAGGCGACGTCATATGGCCTCAGCCGCTTAGTGCATCGTAAAGCTACAATTCAATCCAATCCAATCAGCGTCGTGAAATTTCACCCCCACGCCTTAGTCGCCCAACCTTTCGCGACGAACCACTTCCCACAGACGGCTATTTGAATTAGGGTTTTAGAGCGCACCGACCAGGTTTGGTCATGTTGCACTCATGTCGCCCAGACATTACAGCGTCGCTCGCGCTCAGGAGGGAGTGATGATAGCGTTTCCCTGGACCACTAGATTTTAGGTTAATGATCCGTGGGGCAGGCAGGCTCGTTTTAGTTGGGCCTCTACCACGAATGATATTGGGGAAGGTGGTATTTGAGGATTTGCGCTGAGGCAGTGGTACTAGATTGAGACCGACCGTACGCCTCCAGCAAGTATTTAATCCGTGATATGGTTCCCATCAGCTGATTCATTGGTTTGGACCCCATGGGGGAGGGGGGTACCGGGAGGGTTGAGGCGTGTGCTGTTGCCATGTGTATTAGTTCTGCTCTACGTGACGCCCGCCACAACGGAACTCTGTTGGGGGAACGCCTGAATCACACGGACGGGAAAACGCAGCCTAAGCACATCAGGAGAAGGCGTCCTAAAAACCTCTAGCAGAACACGTCCAGAAACGCTCTCTAGCAGAACGCGTTTAAAATCACCTGCGGAACTGGTCTCGCAGCAGTCCCTGCTGCCCCGCCACTTGGCGACAGCACAGGACTTAGCGTGACCGCCTCCGGCTCAAACACGCTACTCATTATCTCACTCAAGGCGGCGTAGCGAATGATCTTAAATCACAGTGACTCTTCCATGAATTGGTTTTTATATTCAAACGACTTATCACGGTACAGCCGTCAAACATCCAATGATATGCAACATTGCATCTTAGCGCGTTCATGAATCTGTTCAGCCAGAGCCAAGTTCAAAATAACACACCAAATGCGGAAAACATATCGCCACACCGGCACGCGCACGCATACACTGGAGAATCATGGCGCTAGTTATGGCACCAGTAACACAAGCAAACGCCGCCGTAACTGAGCACCAGTATCTGAGAGACAGAGCATAGCATCACGTCCGTGCTATTCATGGTGGCGCATAGCGTCACGTGGTAAAACTCACTGAGAGCCACGCGGTGGGACTGGCTGAACAACATGTGATGGGACTGGCTGACAGCTATGTGATGGGATTGGCTGATAGCCATGTCGTGTAACTGGCTGATAGCCATGTCGTGGAACTGGCTAACGGACATACGGTGGGACTGCCTGTCAGCCATGTTGAGTGACTGGCTACCGGCCATTTGATATGACTGGCTGACAGCCATGTGATGAGAGTGGCTGACAGCCATACGATGGTACTGGCTAACAGCCATGCTGAGGGACTGGCTGACACCCATGTGATGGTACTGGCTGACAGCCATACGATGGTACTGGCTAACAGCCATGCTGAGGGACTGGCGGCCACCTGTGTGATGGTACTGGCTGACAGCCGAGTAACGGGACTGGCGGACACCCATGTGATCAAATGTCACACAGCTGAGCTCATGTGACGTGACCTACAGTCGTTTGGAGCGGGCCAGAGTCGGCGGCCGACAGCGACGCGCCTGATGTCGGGCCCGGGCCTGGCCTGGCACACGGTAACGCGACTGCCACGGCTAGAAGGCCCGCCACTGCAGCTGCCGCCACTCATGGGACCGGCCGGAGACGGCCGACGTCCGCTCACTGCCCGTCGCGGTCCGCGTCGGTGCACACGACCGCAGCTACCACCGACCCGCTCCCGAACGGAACCCGAGCTATACTACCACGTGAACACGCTGGAGCGACGCACCACATGAACACGCTGGTGGATTTCCGCCTCGCGGTGGCTTCCGACCCGAGTCGGCGCTGGCGAGGCCAGGCGCTGGCCGAGCCAAGGTCGGCCGAATGTTTCGATCGAGCGCCGCGCCGGAGCCGGCCCGCCACCCAGCGCTGGCCGATATGTCAGCCCCGTGACCGGCCTCCGGGCGTGTCCTGTCCGTGTCTCAACCGGAGCCACGCGCGGCAGCGACCCGACTGAAAACCGTGCGACGCTCCGCTGCTTGCTCCACCGCCCGCTCCACCGACCGCTCGGCGCCGCCTCACTCGATTATCCAGAGCATGTTGAGCCCGGTGGGTCCGATGTGGATCTTGTCCAGCATGGAGTCGTGCTTCTCGCGCACCATGTACAGGAACAGCAGCAGCGTGTGGAACAGGTTGTTGCGACCCTGGAAGGGCACGCGAGGCAGGTCAGATCGCGCCGGTTGGCCAACGTGCAATCCCCGAGACGCCCGGTGAACACGGCGCACGGTAGTCGACGGCGACAACCACAGCGGGACCTGCAGGCACGTGCCGCCACCAATGATAAAGCGCGCGCGTGCCACCACCGGCCGGCCGTGCGATCGACACCTACACACCCGTTGGTGGCTGCAATGCAACGTGACAGACGCATAGCTTTAGTCTTGCAGCACAGTTCGAGTGCTCCGAGCTGACACTGGCTCCAAGCGGGAGGGAGGAGAGGGAGCAGCCTCACCTCCCTAGCTGGGCTGCCAGATTGCTGTCTGACAGCCCGAGGTGGAACACATTGGTGGTGAGAAGGCCTGCGGAGGTACGACCCGAGGGCAGACAGTTTGGAGTGGTTCACCATGGTGGTCAGACGGCTTGATATTTGAATTGCCTGACGAGGTGACGCAGCCAGGGGAGGGATAGCCTGTGCATGGATGGTGACCAGCAACTTCTGGTCTCTCCACCTACTGTAACTACGCCAGATCTCAAATCGCATTATTATTGCAGTTTCGCCAGGCGCTGACCAGATCGAACCCCCACCACGGCTAAATGATGATGGTTCATCTTACTTCTCTTCCGTACGGAAGACGGAGAACATCAATTTCGAAGGTGGGTTAAATGTTCTGGGGAATGAACGGCATTGCTCTTTGTAAGCATCACTCACAATTCCCGTTGTGAGGAACGCATGGGCGCGTAAATTCTTCGCAAATCTGAGTCGCAGTAGTCAAATCTTAGCTCGGTACCCGATGACAACCCTGCCTCCTTTCCCTCTACCATCAAGCGTAGCTTTATCGCTCCGTCTACGTCGGATCCAGCAACCCTCCCTGTGACTAAGCAAGGCATAGTAGTCTACAGAAAGCAGTCGTGAAGTTGACGAGCGCTGATAACAAAAAGAAACAAAAAAAAACTCACAGCAACAAGACGAAGCGGCTTCGACATTGATACGTAAGTAGTCTCCGAGTATCACACGGTGGCAAGGATCGATATCTTCACTTATTTGGGCATAATTCGATCAAAGTTTGAGGTAATCTCAAGACACACACAGACCATGGTCGACACACACACACACATACACATACATTATTTAGCGTTTGTTTACCCACACCACTTGAAGAATGAGCGAGCTTCAGCCCTACTAGCATACTGTCGCCACCACTAACCAAATCAGATAATCCCTATGGCACGTGGTTGAAGAACGCACTTGCTTACTATGAATTGCCATCAGTTGGTCAAACAAACCACTTTTAACATGGACCGTTTCCCATTCTCGAAACGCATACCAAGCTGACACAACTCGGGTCACAAGCCACTTTGGAAACGAGAAACACGACCGACCGACCACCAGCGAACAGCTCGGCCCGGATCGGAAGCTGCGGGCGCGACAGGTTGAACCCGTTCCGCCACGGCACGGGGCACGCTCGGTGCTGGGACCCGCTACCGTAGCCTGCCTTCCGACCTCACCACCAGCACTGGCGGCCAGCCACGCTGACCGGTCGTGGCGCCCCTCCCGGCCGGCTGGCGGCCCACTCGGGCTGGCTGGCGACCCACTCTGGCTTGGGGTCCACTCCGGCTGGCTGGCGACCCACTCCGGTCGGATGGCGACCCACTCCGGCCCACTCCGGCTAGCTGGTGGTCCACTCCTGCTGGCTGGCGACCCACTCCGGCCAGCTGGCGACACACCCACTCCGCCCGGCCGGCGACTCAACCCACCTTGGCCAGCTGGAACGTCTGGCCGCCGGAGAGGAGGCAGAAGCGCGGCGGCGTGACCTCTGCCTGGTGGACGACCAGCCGGTCGGCGCCGCTGGCCGGCACGTCCGGCACCCGGCTCGTGTGGTCGTTGCTGAACGTGCGCCCGTCCGGGTGGGTCGGGTGCGGCGGCAGCCGCGTGTCCATGTAGGACGACACCATGTGCATGACGATCTGCGGGGAGGGGGTGCGTCCATGTAGGACGACACCATGTGCATGACGATCTGCGGGGAGGGGGCGTGTCCATGTAGGACGACACCATGTGCATGACGATCTGCGGGGAGGGGGCGTGTCCATGTAGGACGACACCATGTGCATGACGATCTGCGGGAGGGGGCGTGTCCATGTAGGACGACACCATGTGCATGACGATCTGCGGGGAGGGGAGTGTCCATGTAGGACGACACCATGTGCATGACGATCTGCGGGGAGGGGGTGTGTCCATGTAGGACGACACCATGTGCATGACGATCTGCGGGGAGGGGGCGTGTCCATGTAGGACGACACCATGTGCATGACGATCTGCGGGGAGGGGCGTGTCCATGTGGGGCGACACCATGTGCATGACGATCTGAGGGGAGGGGCGTGTCCATGTAGGACGACACCATGTGCATGACGATCTGAGGGGAGGGGGCGTGTCCATGTGGGGCGACACCATGTGCATGACGATCTGCGGGGAGGGGGCGTATCCATGTAGGACGACACCATGTGCATGACGATCTGCGGGAGGGGCGTGTCCATGTAGGACGACACCATGTGCATGACGATCTGAGGGGAGGGGGCGTGTCCATGTGGGGCGATACCATGTGCATGACGATCTGCGGGGAGGGGGCGTGTCCATGTAGGACGACACCATGTGCATGACGATCTGCGGGGAGGGGGCGTGTCCATGTAGGACGACACCATGTGCATGACGATCTGCGGGGAGGGGAGTGTCCATGTAGGACGACACCGTGTGCATGACGATCTGCGGGGAGGGGGTGTGTCCATGTAGGACGACACCATGTGCATGACGATCTGCGGGGAGGGGGTGTGTCCATGTGGGGCGACACCGTGTGCATGACGATCTGCGGGGAGGGGGCGTGTCCATGTGGGGCGACACCGTGTGCATGACGATCTGCGGGGAGGGGGTGTGTCCATGTAGGACGACACCGTGTGCATGACGATCTGCGGGGAGGGGGTGTGTCCATGTGGGGCGACACCATGTGCATGACGATCTGCGGGGAGGGGGCGTGTCCAAGTGGGGCAACACCATGTGCATGACGATCTGCGGGGAGGGGGCGTGTCCATGTAGGACAACACCATGTGCATGACGATCTGCGGGGAGGGGGCGTGTCCATGTAGGACGACACCATGTGCATGACGATCTGAGGGGAGGGGGCGTGTCCATGTGGGGCGACACCATGTGCATGACGATCTGCGGGGAGGGGGCGTGTCCATGTGGGGCGACACCATGTGCATGACGATCTGCGGGGAGGGGGCGTGTCCATGTAGGACGACACCATGTGCATGACGATCTGCGGGGAGGGGGCGTGTCCATGTAGGGGCACCATGTGCATGTTACGATCTGGGGGAGGGGGTGTCCATGTAGGACGACACCATGTGCATGACGATCTGGGGGAGGGGGCGTGTCCATGTAGGACGACACCATGTGCATGACGATCTGCGGGGGAGGGGAGTGTCCATGTAGGACGACACCATGTGCATGACGATCTGCGGGGAGGGGGCGACACCATGTGCATGACGATCTGCGGGGAGGGGGTGTGTCCATTTAGAACGACACCATGTGCATGACAATCTGCGGGGAGGGGGCAGGCGCCGTCGTGTAGCTGGCTCGACGGTGTAGTAGATGATACGACAGCGCGGGAAAGCGATCATAATACACAGTGGACAGCCGTCGAAGGAACAAATAGTCTGCTGGATAGAATAAGCACGGGCATAAGAATACGCGTTGAAGAGACCCGTGGCATACGAGATGAAGCATCATCAGCTATTTCTAAGCCTCCGACAGCTAGACCATTCGCGTTCGGCCGTCTGAGTGCAACATGTCATTGAAATGTGACACATAGCATTGGAAACCAATGTTTTTTCCTTTTCTCACAACTAATGCTAAACTATTGCACCGAAATTGGTATGGACTATTGCAGTTCAATGTCATAATTGAAAGAAGACAATTCAAGTCAGATGTTTGAAGGTCAAAATAATTATCTACTGGGTGTTGGCTTCCACCTACATTTTGTAGTCCCATGACACTGTAATAAGCTCACAGGGAAACCCAGTACTTGAACCGCATCGAACGGGATGAGGACAAAAACATCTATGGCACGTGGCTAGTCCGGAAAGTCTCTAAGACAAGAGCGTCTATAGTACGTGGCGACTCCACGAAGTCTCTAAGACAAGAACACTTAAGGCACGCTGCGAATGCGATATGTCTCTAAGATGGAGTCGGCAAGGTTGCGGATCAAGTCGGCCAGGGCTAATAGTGCGAAAATATTCAACTTGCCCGTTTAGCGTAGCCTTTACCGACTTCATTGAGCATGATTGACAATGACTTAAGCATAGCATTGCTCCATACTAAATACCAATTTCCCTTCGTTGGATGTCGGTATCGCCCGGTACGGCAATAGAAGTATTACAGATATAATGCTGGTGGGATTCGAAACGCTAAGCTTATATTTGAAGGTTGGTCTCGAAACGTTACTGGCAGACCTTCAAAATCAGCACGATAATCGGCACGAAGTTTAGTTTTTCACGAATAGGCAACCAATTACAATACACTTTGCTAACTTCCTTCCATCGTGAAAACACCTTGTGGTGGATTTTGCCTCTTTCCATGCATGTCCAATGTGATTCTCCTCGGGACATTTTATCCAATTTCAAGAACACACTTCGCACCAAAAAAAACTCGCCACCTCCCCAAAAAACATGTTTTTTGGCGCCTCCATGAATGAACAGTTTTCAATCTAGACCTGCCAGCATCACCAGGTGGCAAGACCAGGGTCACCAGTCATGGATTCACTGGAGGGGTGTTGACAGCAGAGCGACCACACGGGCATCAGCGCGCGCATACACCGGCGGGCCGGACACGTACGGCCGAGTCGGTGGGCAGGTGCTCGTCCCACGCCTTCTGTCGGAACGTGCCGCCTCCGTTCCAGCGGAACTCCTGCACACAGCCGCCCAGACTCAGCTCTGCAACACACACACACCCGTCAGGTGTGCCGGACGACGGATATGCTGGAAGTAATGGTTAAGCAGAGCCATCAACAAACTCCAATACAACACGCAGACAAATGTGTGTTAATGGCAAAGTGTGACACATCGGTGTACGCCTAGGCCCAAGCCCAGGTAACAACACGACACACCACAGGGCAGTCAGCAGAAGAGCGCCACACATCTGTGTACGTCTGTGGCTCAACCCCAGACGACAACATGACAACGTACCAACGGACAGTCAGCAGAGACGTACATATGCCAGCAGGCGTATACATCTGTGTACGTCTGTGGCCCAACCCCCAGACAACACGACAACGTACCAATGGGCAGTCAGCAGAGACGTACATGTACCAGCAGGCGTACACATCCGAGTACGTCTGTGGCCCAACCACAGACAACACGACAACGTACCAATGGACAGTCGACAGCAGTTTCTACACATCACGTCTCTAAAGGGCATACACTCTACAAGGAGCGTCATGATGGTGGCACGTCAACTACACGTCGATGCTAGTATCCACGAATGCCACAATTCTGAGCTGCACGAGCTGGCTATACCATGGCCTTCACTGTCGGCCACCCAGCAGCTGCCAGATCAGACTCTCACCACGTTCATCCGTGATCAGTCAAGCCAAGCGCAGCGAGAAACTCTTCGGGAGTCCGGACGCCCAGGCACTCCAAGCCATCCGCCTGGTGCCGACCGACCAACTCACCGCGTATCCGGTACACCAGGTACTCCTGGTGGGTGGTCACCGAGAGAAAGTGCAGCACGGCGTTCAGGGAGGGCACGTCGCGCAGCAGCTGACACGTCTTCCGCAGCTTCTCGAGACCCACCTCACCTGCCGAGCCGCACTCCAGGTCACACACCACGCTGCGATCCGATGAGAACAGCGGAGAGGCCCTTCAGACGAGGTGCGACACTACGTGATCGGTCAGGGGCTGTGCCTTCTTTCCTAGCCGTAGTCGGTTGTAAGCCTGGTCCATTGGCACCGAGCCGGCGTTACGTGCAGAGTCCGCACTGCCTAACCGTGAGACGAGCTCAACCCGCACCTTAAGAACTCTGGCACACTCACACTCCTGCACTTCCGACGGGCCGAACAATTGCAGCGCAGAGTCGCCGAGGAGTCAAACAGCGAGATTCGACCACCGCACACATCGATAACCATTACCCACAAACCGTCTAAGAGAAGTCCTCATCCCTCACCTATCTGCACTTCTGAGAGGCCGTGCCGCTTCAGAGCCGTGTTCACGGTCTCAATCTCCTTCACCAGCGGGACAAAAATCGTCTGGCACATCCACTGAAACAGACGCGGCATGCGTGGCTGTCGGCTCACCACTCGACAAGTCATGCGAGTATTGGTGACAGTGCGTGTGCCAAGACGTTGCGCCTAGTGGAGTCGACCCGACGGCTGCCGCCGCCAAACCAACCACCAGACATCGGAGAACAATGGTGTAAGCATGGCATTAGCTTCGCTATTTCCGGTGCATTTAACACTGGAATAAATGTCACGTACAGTTGGAGTTAGCAAGCACACACATGCAGGAGTAATATATCTGCCCTTCCCCTTCGATGACCAAAACTTATAAAACGAGAGCAAATACTAGAAGAGCGATATTCATGCGGAACTGTTCAGGGTCGAACTGCATGCCAATTGAATGAACTTAAGGCCGAATAGCAGCGTCTTATGCATCAGCTTTCAACATAAGAATGACGGTAAAAATATAACCAACACAGAAGCCTGTGTTGCTGCTGAGTACGTGTGTGTGGTAACATCCCTACCGAACGCACGACATACTACATGGTCTCCACAACGCATCACATATCTTTAGCTTGGAGTATTAACATCCAGGTCACATCTGGTCGAGTCAAAATTACTAAATACTTCAGCAACACCGAATCTGGCATGCTAACCTCTTCTACCGATTGCTGTAACTTGTCGTTTTTCAACGCCACATAAGAGAGCTCCCTTGACCCACGGCATACCTACATACTTGTCATAACCGGCCGTTTGAGCTGGCAATGTCTGGGGGGATCCGCCACCCCATTGATCGCTGTGAACGAATTCCTTCCTTGACTAACCCAGGCACCACGGACCCCGGCTCCACGGACCCTCAGCATCAGCACTGACCCCGGCACCACATAACATTACAACACCAGCGCTAACCTCGGCACCACGGACCGTCAGCATCATCACTGACCCTGGCACCACGGACCATCAGCAACACCCCAACACCAGGGACCCTCAGCACCAGCACTAACCCCGGCACCACGGATCTTCGGCACCAGCACAGCCGGCCGACCGCCGACCGGGCCGCCGACCTCTCCCTCACCACGCGCAAGTTCTCCGTCCACAGAAACAGTGTGTCTCGACTGACGCCCAGGCGGACCCAGGTCCGGTCGTGGCCCGAGCTGAGCGGGCCGTCGGCCTTCTTGTCGCCGCCGGTGCCGTCGCCGGCCTCCTCCTCGCACGGACTGCGGATCGACAGCTGTCGGCGGGTGATCACGTCAGGCACTGCCGTAGACGGCCGACGGACTCAGCCGGTGCCGCCGCCGGCCGCCGCCGCCGCCGAGCCTCGGAGGCTGGAGCACGGGTACTTAGAGATATCCAACCAGAGAACCAAGCTAGAGACCCGGAAGCACAGCTTCTCGAGAGCCGAAGCCACAATCTCGATGATGATGATTATTGGGGCTTTAGGTTGCGTCAACCCCTGCGAGTTATATTGTACCCAAGCCACACTCTCGAAAAGCTGGACACGCGCCGCTGACGCCGGCTTCGTCTCCATGTCTACTTCCAGGACAGTGGAAGTCCGCTCATGAAGCGTCCACAGCGGGTGCGGTATTCGGACCGCCCTGGGTCAGCCTTCCCACTGGGTGTTCCCACGGCCAAATGAGGCGTCTGCTCCCCAAACTCGCATTCAGCGTGGCTCGCGGGGCGACCGTAACAGCGTAACGGCACCGCGTTAAAGTGCGTCGGATCACACCCCGAGCCGTTCGCCTGCCGAAGCGTGGCGAATGCTCTCACCTGATAGACGTGTTTCGATGGCGAGCTGGGGAAGCAATCGGCCAGCGAGAACTTGCTTTGGTTCCAGAAGCTGTGACTCTGGTTGGCTGATGCTTCTGCCGAGGCGTTCACTGAAGCACAAGCGATCGACCATTAGTTCTTAGGGCTTTAGTGCGCGCCGACTGCTGTGGTCATATTGTGCCCATAGCGATCGACCGTCCACGCAGAACACCAACATAGCGGTGCCCACGCAGAACACCAACATAGTGGTGTCCACGCAGAACACCAACATAGTGGTGTCCACGCAGAACACCAACATGGTGGTGCCCACGCAGAGCAGCACGCATCACATCATGTCGCACAACGGAAACTGGACACTTTCGATTTTCAGCAGCGTGTCACCAGCTTTTAAGTTACACCACTGTAAACGTGTACTATTCCAGACTGACCACTGCAGATGCGATACAATACCAGACTGGCCCCCATAGACGTGCTACGATGCCCGATTGACCCCTGTAGACGTGCTACTATGCCAGACTGGCTGCGGTAGACGTGTTATTACGCACAAGCAATCCCGACAGACCCGTTACTATTACAACTGACGAGAACCGTACTTCGCATTTTAAATTAAGACTTCTCCGATGTTTGTTCAACTTCCCGCCGGAAATCGCTCGACACACCGTTCAATTCTTGGCCAACACTTGGGCGAGCATCGCTTTAACGCGTTTTGCCTGTGTTGCATGTGTAGGTTGAGGATAACAATCAATTCAACCTTACGAAAGGCAGCTCCATTCATCCAGTAACATACGTGTCACGTGCACTGTACCAATCTCTCACGCCGATTGGTTGCGGGCGAATAGTAGCGACAGGTGAGACTCGAACCCACAACCTTTCGATTGTGAGACGAGCAACTTACCCCGAGGCTACTCGTCCCCTACGCGTGCCGTTCCAAACTGGCGCCGACAGGAGCACGACGCGCGCACTCACCAGCGCTGTACTTGTTCGCCTGCTCCTCGTACTGGTCCATGTAGTGCCTGAAGCTGTCCATGTCGGTGATGTCCACGTTGGGTCTGTTGACGGGCGTGCTGACCCGCGGCCAGCCGGCGCGCTGCGCCCCGACCGGACTGTAGCCGGACCCGGCGCCCGCCGTCGGCGACCCGGGCCACTGCTGTACACGGGGGGCCATCCGTCACACGTCAGCCGGTCACTGCTGTACACAGGGGGCATCCGTCACACGTCAGCCGGTCACTGCTGTACACAGGGGGCATCCGTCACACGTCAGCCGGCCACCACACCGGCCACTGCTGTACACGGGGGGCCATCCGTCACACGTCAGCCGGCCACTGCCGTACACGGGGGGCCATCCGTCACACACCAGCCGGCCCACTGCTGTACACAGGGGGCCATCCGTCACACGTCAGCCGGCCACTGCTGTACACAGGGGGCCATCCGTCACACACCAGCCGGCCCACTGCTGTACACAGGGGGTCATCCGTCACACGTCAGCCGGCCCACTGCTGTACACAGGGGGCCATCCGTCACACGTCAGCCGGCCCACTGCTGTACACAGGGGGCCATCCGTCACACGTCAGCCGGCCACTGCTGTACACAGGGGGCCATCCGTCACACGTCAGCCGGCCGCTGCTGTACACAGGGGACCATCCGTCACACGTCAGCCGGCTCACTGCTGTACACACCATCCGTCACACGTCAGACGGCCACTGCTGTACAGAGGGGGGCCAGCAGTATGCACAACTGGGCTTGCTCTGGAATTCTGTATTTAAAGAACGGTGTTTTGATGAATTTTAATTCCCACAAGATTACCCCTGCTTCTGACATAAAACGTGTTATTGTTGTACCTTTCAGTGAGTTTGAGGTAGGTTTATCAAACAGCAAAATTTGCATTCATTTTCTCACAATGAATTTCATCTTTTTGCGAAATAGGAGTGGTTAGGCTCCCGTAGAGGATAACATCCCGGATAATTACAAACATTCAGAACAAGGCCACGCCCCCAACCATGGTTATCAGTCGTCAGTTGTCAGTAGCCAAGGGCACTGACCTGACCTGTGAAGATGACCACCAATGAGTGCCCGGATGTTCATGTCATCTGATTCTAACCCGAGCCCCAGCTCTGAATTGGACCTGCACCAAGGTTCGATGTGTGCTCTGTAATCCTGGACGAGGAGAGGAAGATTGTATGACAATCAAATACAGACGATACCTTTCTTCCAATCTGTGACATCAGCATCTCAGCTTGCACTTTCCAGTTAATCTTGACCACATTATCACAGCGCACTTCGTTGTCAAACGGCACAATTCAACTTCTAAATTGGAAAATGAGAGGATAGCTTTCTGGAGAGGATAATGTTCTCGATGCCAAAAACAGAAACAGCCTATTTCTCAAATACTGGGCAAGGCCATTCGCCGATCCGGGAGGTCCACGTCCGGGTAGCCCAGGAGCGGGCCATTTTTGCAGCCCCGACCCGGGCACCTCCGCCCAACCCGCCCCGGGTTGGGCGGAGGTGGGCTGCGCCGCCGACCGCTGACCTGCGCGTACGGCGAGCCGGGCGGCGACCAGACGCCGCTGCCGTCCGGCCGGCTGCCGTCGTGGTAGGCCCAGCTGGAGACGCTGGCCGACGAGCCCATCCGACTGCCGGCCGTCGCGTCGCTGCGGCTCAGCCAGCTCAGCGCCGAGTAGTTGAGCGGCGTGGCGGCCGCTGCCGACCGGTCCGCGCGCGGCGTGCTGCCGATAGCCGGGTCTGCGGCACACACAGCACGGGTCAGGGCACACACGGCACGGGTCAGGGCAAACACGGCACAGGTCAGGGCACACACGGCACGGGTCAGGGCACACACGGTACTGGTCAGGGCACACGGTGGGCGGACAGTTCAGCCTGCGGCGTGCTGCAATCAGCCGGGTCTACGGCACACACGGCACGTGTCAGGGCACACACGGCACAGGTCATGGCACACGGTGGGCGGACAGTCTAGACTGCGGCGTGCTGCCGATGGCAGGGTCTGCGGCACACACAGCACAGGTCAGGGCACACGGTGGGCGGACAGTCCAGACCGCGGCGTGCTGCTGATAGCCGGGTCTGCAGATCAGTGCACACGCCGGCAGACCGGGCAGGTTCGTGGAGCTTGCGATTGCAAACCGCAGCTGCATCCCTGACGGAGGTTCGGACGGTTGGAAGAAGTAGGAAAGCACAACGAACAGAGACATACTGGCAGTCGGATGGAGGTAGGCCAGCCAGCTGGTGGACGGAGCATGCGTGGAGGCGCTCGTCGGCCCCACCTGCGTGACTACATAGCGGTCTGAGCGTGGAGCCGGTGCGGTGTCTCCAAATTCACCGACACTTGAGCACTGGATGAAAATAAACATTTTCTGCTCTTGCTGTTTAATGATGAAACAACAACGTGGGATTGTACATAATGCATCTTAGATGCAATTGTGTAACATGATCATAGGTCTACAAACAGCCAATCACTACTGTCATGCATACATGCAACAAGTGAAGGTCATCCACGATGACTGTTTTATTAGCAGGTGCTCATTTGCTGGATGTACCGATATAAACCAAAGCATGGCCCAAATAAAAAGCTAAAACCTTGATGTGAAATGTAAATAATTGTCCTGTTATGTGTTGTTTGCACCCAAGTTTATGAATTTTGACAAATTGAGCTGGTGAATCATACACATACACACTTTCAATCTCTATAAGAGGAACGGTAGTCTCGACCAACCGAGAGCACTGCAAATCAAGAGTCGTCAGCTGTAAACAAATGAACACATGAGACCCTTTACTGCCCTATGGACACACTTCCTTGCCATACAAACGAGCCGGCGAAGCACATTAATTGGCTGAGTAAAGAAGTGAGACAAACGGCCAACAAGCCGGCAATACAAGACAAACACCATTCCCGGCTCACCATTTTTGCTGACGGAGAGCAGCCTCTTCTGTGTGTCGGTGAGGTTCAAAACACTGCAGCCCCATGCTGGGTGCAGGTATCGTGCCATGTGGACCATGAGGTTCAGACAGCTGACCACCAGCACACCCATCTCCAGCCTCCAGACCAGAGGCAGTGGCAGTTCGAGCAACACAGCTGCCAGGTAACAGCCATAGTACCTGCAGAGGCAATGGCAGCTCAAGCATCACAGCTGCCAGGTAACAGCCATAGTACCTGCAGAGGCAATGGCAGCTCCAAGTAACACAGCTGCCAGGTAACAGCCATAGTACCTGCAGAGGCAATGGCAGCTCAAGCATCACAGCTGCCAGGTAACAGCCATAGTACCTGCAGAGGAAATGGCAGCTCCAGTAGCACAGCTGCCAGGTAACAGCCATAGTACCTACAGAGGCAATGGCAGCTCAAGCATCACTGCTGCTAGGTATCAGTCATAGTACCTGCAGAGGAAATGGCAGCTCCAGTAACACAGCTGCCAGGTAACAGCCATAGTACCTGCAGATGCAATGGCATCTCCAGAAATGCAGCTGCCAGGTAGCAGCCATAGTACCTGCAGATGAAATGGCAGCTCCAGTAACACAGCTGCCAGGTAACAACCATAGCACCTGCAGAGTAGACTCTGGGTGGGAAAGCCCTCTTCTGACATCAGCAGGCAGCTGCAGACTGAGCTCAACTGGACGTGGCAGAACAGCAAGTTTTGCCAAGAAACCTTGGCATGGTGTATGCTGGACTCGAGCAGACTGTTGAATTCCACCACACAAATAATGATTATTGGGGTTTCAGGGTGTGTCAACCCATATGAGTTATATTTCTCGACGTCACAAAGAAATAGCACAGTAAGGCTAACGATGCCCTTTCACGTCCAATAGCTAACCTGATACTGTTTTATGTACATAGTTCAGATATGCCTGTATTTCCTGGTCAACCATTATTGTGGATATACCAAAAGCTAAATTGATCTTTTAGATCCAGGAACGACTCAACGTTAGAAGAAATGTAAGTATTTATTGCATGCATTTATTGTATGTAAGTGTGTAAGTATAAAAATATTAGAATTTCTTTGTATTCATGTGCTGAAACCAACTATGAATTTCAATCAATCGTCATGGCATGTATCACAGGTCATCAATTTTATCGATGTTTTGTGTGTTGCTTACAAATTACCACGTACACAGGGTCTTAGAGAACTGTCTTTAGAAATAGACCAATTAATTGTGCATTGATGTGTGCAAACAGTATCACCTTGATGTCACAACTGCATACACACCCTCTGTGCCAAGTAGACGCGTTCGTGTAGCGACGGCTTTCACCTGCCGTCCCTGTCTATGCATGTGTACGTTAGGTTTTTGGCGTTTGTAAGTGCCTGTGACCATTTTCTTGCTTTTTTCTTCACCTTTTCTTCTCACAGTGGAGGTGGTGAGTTGATTTTGTCGAGTTTTGTGCCTGCAGCAATTTGTATTTTCGACCTGTTCGCCGATCACAATGTATGCATTGTTTGAGAATGGCCTACGGTCGAAACATCACAATAAATGCTTTATTTTTTTTATAACATTGAGTAATTCCTGGATCTAGAAGATCAATTTCACTTTCAATATATCCACTAATACTGTTTTCATTGATATACAGGGTGCATGGGCTTAGGAGATGCAAGTAATGATCATGGCCAACTGAGGCCACCTCTTCAGCAATATAAATTATACCAGTCATAGTCACAACACATGCTGTACTGAATTGTTGCTCAGTAATTGAATGGCAACCTTTGTCTCTTTAATGAAGTTTGAATCCATCTCCCATTGAAAGTACACAAAATTAACATACAGTGTGTGCTGGGTGTCCAAAATCAACTGAGCAAATGTTGGGATAAATTTAAAAAGTAAAAAGCATGGTCATCATGAGGAGCACAGAAATGGAACAGTGACACAAATATGCATGCCTCAGTTCTCTTTTGAGGTCAGAAATAACAAACATGCCACATTTCATGCAAAAACCACAACCATAAAAAAGTCATACCATGTACCATACAACACTTTCATGCTGTATCATGTATGCTTGCATTGCCATCATTTTATCAAGATCCTGACATTTAATTAAACAAACTTGGACTTGTTGACAATGCTATGTCTCTGGAGCAGCGCATTGATACTAATACCAATAAAATATCTGTACTGGGATTAATTCTCATTAATCACATGGCTTTCCCAAGCACTTTATAACTAATTACTTTTCCAGCCTATCACCATATGATTTTCATTAACACAACATAAAATAATTATACTTGCATGAAGTACAACATCCCACAACTTACATTTCCAAAGTAACAGACAATGCCAGGAACAGGTTGACCATAAGCCAGAAGGCAGCCTGGCGTGATGTATAGCCAAGATTCTTCCGAAGCAGAACCTCAGAAACAAATGGGTTCAATGCCATCTTGGATCCTGGAACATAATTGAGATTGTGAAGCAATGCATGCATTCTGTTTGGAGGAACCAAATCCAATCAACAGGCAGTCCAGAGTTGAGCTAACAGACACCATTTCTTGTCTCAGAATGTATGCATTCAAAGTTACCATCATGGCATACCTCCTGGTATAATCCATCATCAGCATGACAACGTAAATAGCAAATTATGAGACTGAACCCTGTGGAAACTGGTATTTTACAAGGGAACATATATGAACCTATTCTTTTTACATGCACTACAACATACATTGCTTTACTAATTCAGACCGACTATCATGTGTGCTAATAGTATTAAGTCTTGCCATCACATCAACCATTCCCACTTTCACACAATTCGGGCTGACATAAGGACTCTTATAGCGAACTAGACTGCTATGACATGTGGCGCCTGCAATACTAGATAGCATCACCAACTTCTGCCGATTCTATCTTGTGATCCAGTCTGATATGAACCCTAAAGTTAGAATTGCATTGAATGTCAGTGAGATTCTGTGTGGTCATACAACCTGCTTCTGGAACATATTGTCATGAAATTGACCTTTTGTGGAGTGGAGGAAGAGAGATTGTGTCAAAAAAGCAGACTAATGTACAAAATGTGTGAACATAAATGGATGATGTCTATGTATGATTGATGTTCTATGACCATTCCAGATTATTTGATAGTCATATTATTAGTGTATGTGTTGCCTTTACTGGTGAGATGTGCTGCTATGAGAGGTAATGTGCACTTTTAAAGACCAAAACTCACTCATTACCTGGACTAAACATACCAAAAGTAGTACCAACAATGTCAAAAAGAAATAAAAATGTCCTGTCAAAACAATTGTCATTAGATGTGGGTCTCTAATCAGATTTTGGAAACTCAGGGCTCTGGAGGTAACCATAAGTGCTCCTTGATCTAAAATCTCATGACAACCATTATGCTACTTTGGTCAATAAACATAGTTGAAATGGGTTGGTGTTGCCATATGGAATAAGGTCCAATACTAAACAGAGCTAAACAAAGTCCAATGCTGAACACTGTCACATCCACCACCTATGTCAAATTGGTGAAATTATAATGAAGGAAGTTGGGGTATGCTAGATTAGTTTAGGTTGGACAACTTCAGATTTTTAAAGACAAAGCTAGTTGGCATGTTCCAGAATTTTCCTAAAATACAGTTCAAGCTAGTTTAGTTGATATTAATGCAGCTGAAGGCATAGGAAAATTGTATTGTTGGGGGAAGTCAACATTGCTGGGATATAAATACAACTAGATGTGTAACCAAGTCAAGAAGTTTCAAGAAGAAGAAGTCAAGCCAGTCTCAGTCTGGCATGCAGCATGTGGCAGGCTGCTCTTGGTCTGACATCAGCAAACTAACCTGGAATATAAACAAATATTGGATAGTGTTTGCCATGCCAATAGCAGCCAGCCAACATCAGCTATTGTCCAACACTTCACTCCCAGCTGACAGTGAGCCCCTGTCATCCTGACAACAGCCCAAGCTCTTCCTGATGAATGGCCCCATATCAGCTACATCTCAGAATGAGTGGACATTCCACTCCCCAGCTGAGTGCCCTGCTGTTGGATTGCAATCTGCATTTTCATTGGACAGGGCCTGGAATGAATGTGACATGTGCCCCACAACTGTGCACTTCCAGTGCACATTGCTGTATACAAAAATAGTATGCCCACCTGCTGGATGATGATGATGAAGAGGCTGTTACAGATATCATGTGCAAGGCATGTGCTGGCACTGCACCTGCTTAGTTTTAGTTATTAGCTAGTGTTAATGTTGCTAAGTGTTTGTGTCAGTGGAGGACTTGAGCAGTGATGTTGGAATGCCTGTACCCATCATTTGACTCAGATGGTGCCACCTGTGTCAATCAATGCCTGCATGTTCTGGCATTGATTGACAAAGGCCTAACCTTACTTTCAGAGACAGTTGAGCTTTCTACCAGGAGTGTACATATGGGGCACTGGAGGCATGGACCCCATCCCAAGGGAAGGTGGTGCCCATCTGGCCAGAATAGGTACTTCCTAGGAATGCTTGGGTGCATGCCCACAATGGATGGATTTGCCAGCAGAAGTTACTCATTTCAGAGGAAAAGGTGCCCTTTTGAGATGGAAAGGTATAGAGCAACCCCCAACTCAATTGCTCTTCCAGCTGAACACTCTGAGGAGATGTTCCTCAACATGATAAATCTTTGAGCAATGCCTGAAACATACCATGCTTCATTTTGTTAATTATTTCAGTGGCAAACATTTAGGATACTTGCTCAAGCTGAGGCTCAGCAGGGGAATTATGAGGGGAGAACTAGGTACATTGGTTCTGCTGGCCAAAAGGATCAGCACAGATTAACCTAAACTCCCACCCAAGTAATATGGTGGCAATGGGTGATGACCAATGTTGTCCCTCCCCCCCCCCCAGCAGGGGTAAATACATGATTTTTCTCTGAAGACACAGCTACAGGCACATTTTCAGTGGTGCACCAAAGAGAAACTATTACTCTTCTGGAGAAGTTAGTTTATTAAATATTTGGGTTTTATGGAGTGATGACCAGAATTGATCATTGGTGCCTAACCATTCCAGACAAATGCAACAAAATTACTGGATCTGCCCTTGCCCTACTAGGAAATTTCCACTGGGGGTGGGGTACACATTCCAAGTATTGCCTGAGTGACAAGTACACATTAAGCACTCCTCATTACTTGGCCAGATTGGACACACCTTGAATAAAAAAACTGAGGCTAGAATAAACATTCATGAGACAAATAATGCACTTCCTATATCAGCTCCTGCACAGCTCATATAGCCATTCATTAATGAATTTGTGAAGGCTGATACACACACACACAAGTCAGGTACACACCTAAAAGAAATCGATCATCCAAACCAACCGCCAACAGCCTCAGCTTGTCATCATTCAAGGACACGCTTTTTTAAGGACGAGAAGCGGCGCATGCGGCTCACTTTCGGTGGGTCGGACTGCGGCTGGTTTGACGATGCTGTCAGAATTACCCAGTGACGTCACGAATAAAACGAATGGGAGACAACGCGCGAAAGCTTCCAGACACAGCCGCCAGAGAGGCGACACATGCGAATAGGACGTGAATTACCCGTCGCATTAGACAAGATACCTTTACTTTAAATTAGCCGCGTCCATGCCTTTCACTTGTGGAGATCGGGAAACTGGAGTGGAAGAAGTTTCCTAAGATTACTTACTTGGTGTCGGTGAGTTCGTACCTGAGTTGCTGGTTTCGCATATGGGAATCTTCTGTGCATGGGTGGAGCCAGTGGCGTACCGAAGGAGGGGAAAAGGGGACAGTGCCCTTTTGTCCTACAATCCCTGAGAGGCTGTTGGGCCCCCTAGAATATCGCCGGGATTCGGAAAAATTGCGACGGCCGCGTAAAAATCCCGCTGGACCCCAATGATCGTACCAGAGCCCATGATAAAGATATAATTTGGATCGAGGAAGGCGCGCAGAGACCATTAAAAATGACTGGACACAAAGAAATTGCAATGCGGCCCTGCAAATTACATTGGAGCCCCACAATCGTTTCATGACTCAAAATAAATGTCCCCGGGGTTGCCAAAAAGTGGGGCCGGGCCCCTGAAAATACAATTTGAGCCGCAAAAAGTCGCGCCGGGCTCCATTAAAGTCACGCTTGTTGCCAAGAAGTCGTGAGGTGGCCATCAAGAATGACGTTTGGAACCCAAAGACAGGTCGGGTCCCTAAAAATAACTCCGGGCGTTCAAACGGTCAAGCCGGGACCCTGAAAATCGCGCTGGGCCCCCACAAAGTCTCACAGAGGCACCTGAAAATAACGATGGGATCCTCAAAAATCGCGCCAGGACCACTTAAAATTATTCCTGAACCACTAAAGTCATGCGGTGGCCCTTGAAAATCATGACGCTAGCCCCACAGATACGGACAGGGTCCCTGAAAATCACGCCGGCTAGATATTTCGGATGTGTAGTGCATAATTTTAGACTGCTAAGGCCAAATATCCCCATGGGCACCAAAACAGCCGAGTTCGCTGGTCCGCGAACAGTCAAATTTCCACCATTGTTTCACTGGGGAAGTGCAATAACTGGAGCAGGTTGACGCACCACGCCAAGCACAGGTGGCTTGAAGCACGGGTAGCACAGGTAGCACCAAGCCCCTAGGCACGGAGTCAGAGTAATATATCTTAGTAGAGAGAGCATTGAAGACCATGCCTACTGGTGACATTTTTATACCTGAATACTTGCTACAGGTGAAGCGGAAGCTTAGCCAATGAGGGATCGTTTTGAAGTAAGAATGTCCTACCCTTTCCAAAGATGTGCTATTCCCTGCACATCCGTTGACACACACACATACACACACACACACACACACACACACACACACACACACACACACACACACACACTCACACACGCATATATATATATGTATAGCAATACCAACTTCCACATGGCAAACACAGCCAGTATTCGAATGATGCCCGCATGAAACCTGCAATAAGCCTGCTCTCTTGTGACGTCATAAACACTAACCAAATCATTATATTGCCGTACCTGGCTCACTGCAGGGTATCCAAAACCAAGGCGATATATACGGATCCGAAACAAGGGGTACGGTGAAATTATTATTGGACTGAGAAAATCATGGTGAGTGGCATCTGGCTGCATTTATGCTGATACGGCATGTGTGTCCCTAACCTAGCCCAGCTTAGCATAGACTTAAAAAACCAACAGCCTAGCCTACCCTGTCCGGTAAATTGCTAAATTTCTCTTGAAAGCTGTTATGGTGGTGAGGTGGAATTCTTCACTTCATGTTTATGAAGTGAAGTCACCATGTTTATGAAGTCGCCATGTTCATGAAGTCACCATGTTTATGAAGTCACCATGTTTATGAAGGTGACTAAGATGATGGGACCACTTATTTTCTGTGCAAATGAATTAAATGCGATTTGGTTTCTTTCTTCAATTTTCCAACTTGCCTATAAATCCTAAACAGACCTGACCTAGCCAAACCCAACTCACTTGTTTGCTTTATGGAGGCAAATGCATGTAAATACTTTCCATGATCCCATCTTACATGACAATAGGTAGTACTGGAAAGTTTCCAAATAAATTTCATGGGTTAGGCTAGGTTAAATTAGGTTATGCTGCATTAAATATAAAACATTTCTTTTAGTGTTATGCTACCTAACTCAAAGCCCCTTTTTGACATTATTTTGTTCACAACCTGAAAAGTAAGCATTTGCACAGGAAACATGTGGCCCCATCATCTTCATCACCTTTATAAACATATTCCAAAGAAAAATAGTGAAATATAAAAGCACCTTATAGGACAACAGACTTAAGAACTACATGACTGATGCAGTTGATGCACACCTGAACCTCAATTTGGACTTCAGACTTTATGGTAAATTTGCAGTTTATGGTATTTTCTGATCTCCTGGAATTTCTTTTTCTGCAATGTTTATTGATGTGCTGAACATGATGTGACCACTTATTTCCTCTCCAAATGCATACTTTTCAGTTGTGAGACAAAATAACATCCAAAAGGGGGCTTGGAGTTCAGAAAAATAGCACAAAAAGTAATGTTGAGAATAAAGGAAAACATAAGGTTGGCCATCCCTTAAATGGTTTTCCCTATCAAGATGTGTTTGAACATTCTTCTTCATGACTTCTTTATAGTGAGGAACTAGTGAGGATTAGCTGATGGCCTATAATTTCACACAGTTTTTTATTGCCCATTTTACAAATTGTCCTATATTTGCATTATTTCAATCTTCAGTTGACTCAAGTACTCAAAAGACTGTCTTAAAGTGACACCTTGGGGAGTTGCTAAGACATGAGCACACTCTCACCTGGTTCTCTCACCTGGTTCTCTTACCTGGTTCATCTCACTGAACTAAAATCACTGCATATATATATATATATATATATATATGTATATATATATATTTATATATATACATGTACATATATATGTATATATACATGTATATATGTAAAACCTTAAACTATTTAATAGCTGAGAATCTCACCTGTCACTACTCTTTGCCCACAACCAATCAGAGTGAGAGATTGGCAATGCTACATGACTTAATGGTTGATGTGTTGCAAAACCAATAACCAACCTATTTAATAGCTGGAAGGCAAAATCAGAGCATACAGATGTCCTTACCTTCCCTTTTTGACATCATCATAGCAGGCAAATGGCTATTCTGAGAATAGCCATGTGTGCCTGGAATAAGATGGGTCATGAGTCAATGCTATGTCAAAAGAGAACTCCTTGAATGTTGTCACTGCTATTTTGCTACCTGCATTCAAGGAACTATTGGATGAGAACTGGTATGCTGTTAAGCCAGTAATGGGTTACCAGCTCAGTAAATGTTGGGCACAAAGATGAAATAGAATTATAAGAAAAATACATTCCACTACAATATCAAATGGGTGCAAAATGACCACACCTGGTTGATGCACCATAAAACTCAAATAACCAAACTACAATATAAAATGGTATCACCAGGAAGTTATGTTTTGAAGCAGGCAGTTCAGGGCATCACCATCAGGGGCATCATCACACTGGCATCAGGACCTGACCTGGATTTTTGGTTTTGGCTTGCTTGTAATGTTTTCTATAGATGTGCAAGGCACAGCA
This sequence comes from Imbricaverruca yamaguchii, assembly GCA_034440575.1. Classification (NCBI taxonomy): domain Eukaryota; kingdom Metazoa; phylum Arthropoda; class Thecostraca; family Neoverrucidae; genus Imbricaverruca; species Imbricaverruca yamaguchii. The sequence goes on along the minus strand of JAOTOL010001631.1, from coordinate 1,355,728 downwards.
TAGCAATCTTAGGTGTGAGCATTAGTTGCTAGTGCCTAAAAGACAGATCACATGCAGATGGCCATGACCATGTCCTTTTACCTTGGAGATAGTTCCAAAGCCTAGGGTTGAACTTGACCTGGAGGTTGTTCATCTTGATGCCTTTTATGGAATTCATGAGCATAATATCTAATGATTAGTTTGGGTAAGCAATTTTGGTATGATTGGCATTCAAATTGTTTGTGTCTCATTGGCAATGTGCAAAGATGTGAAAAATGTAGTCCCATGATTTCCATTTTGTCCGGTGTTGTGCCATTACAGCCCAGCCCAGTTCAGCTTCCATTCAGGTTTAGCATTTCTGGTGGGCTGATATGAAACATATCTTAAGAGGACTCAAAAGTCTATCATGTCTGGCATGCAGTCATGAAGTGGAGCACAAGGGTACAATGCCACTGAGTGCTCAAATCTGGTAATCATCTGATTTCAGATGAACTTCTGTCTACCAAGTGAGTGCAAAATGTGTTTTTGCACCTGTATGGAGTCAGACTGTATATTTATTATATCTATGCAACTATTAATTTGTATATTATATAAGAACATTCATCAAAACAACCAAATATAGCTGCAATCACTTACAATTCACAAATTATTTCGTACCGCGGGGTTGCTCGTTGTAAGATATTATGTAGCAAAATATTGCTAACAAGTGCATTGGAAATGTCCCACCTCATTTCTGTTCTCCTTTCACATCGATTGGCATCTTTTAGAAAGACACTGCATAATACTATTTTTAAGGACAACGTTATTCGGCCCGCCTACTCTCTGCAAATTGTCTAAGCAACAACCACCAGCCCATTCCAATTCCGAGCACGTGGTACAACCTGCGAACGTGTCATCAATCGCTAGACACATTCGCATCGGCTGATTTTTTTTCGACTGATCGGCTGATTTCGCATTCGACTGATCGGCCGTTGTGTGCTCGCGTTTCAGCTAGCCGCCATGTCTCTGGCCACTCCGTCCTCCCGACTGACGCTCAAGCAGACGCCGCTCGACACGTGGTCGACGCGCGAGCAGCTGGCGCTGGCGTCGGCCGTCATGCGCACCGGCGACCAGAACTGGATGTCGGTGGCGCGCGCGATGCGCGGCTTCGCCGACCCGGGCCGGCCGCCCGACTGGTTCTCGCAGAAGAACTGCGCGCAGCAGTACGCGCGCCTGCTCGAGCTGGCCGACACCCCGCGGCGGAAGCGCGAGCGCGGCGACGCCGCCGTCGCCGCCGCCGCCCCCATCGACACGCCCGGCGAGAGCATCGTGCGCCGACTGCGCCAGGAGCGCGGCGACGAGCTGCGCCGGCAGGTGGCCGAGGCGCGCACCGCCTACGTGGCGCTCAAGCAGCAGATCCGCCAGCTGCGCTCCGGCCAGCTGGACACCCAGCTGGACGAGATCCAGCGCGAGATCGCCGCCGAGAAGGAGGCGGCCGCGCTGGAGCAGGAGCGCCGCCGCCAGTGGCTGACCGAGCGCGAGCAGCAGAAGCTGGCCGTGCAGCACGCGCTGCGCGTGCAGCTGGCCAAGCCGTCGCCGCCCAGGCGTCAGCGGCCGGCGGCCGAGCGGCGCGAGAGCAGCCAGTCGGAGGAGGCCGGCTCCGTGTCCGAGGTGGAGACCATGCCCGACAGTCCCGCCTCGGTCGCCACGCCGGCCGAGGCGAGCGGCGACGAGGCGAGTCGCGACAGCGGCGAGCCGCGGCCGGCGCCCGGCTCGCCACTGCTGACGTCGCTGCTGCGCTCGCCGTCGTCGGGCTCGCGCGGCGCGCCGGCCGGCGAGTCCGGCGCGCCGGCGGCCGCCGCCAGCTCGCCGACGCTGTCGCGCCTGCTGGAGCTGCCGCCGGCCGCGCCGGGCGTGCCGCTGCCGCGACTCAACCTGTTCTCGGAGCCGGCGACGCCGGGCGTGCAGCCGGAGCCGGCGGCCGGCGAGGTGGCCGCGCCGCAGGCGGATGTGCCGCAGCCGGCGGCCGACGTTGAGGCGAAGGTTGAGCCTTCGGCGGCCGAGCCTGCGGCGGCGGCGGCCGCGGCTCCGGCCGGCCTGTCGGGCGCCGCCGAGCCGACCGCCGCCGAGTCGGAGCACATGGCTGAGCTGCCGGCCGAGGCGGGCCACAATGCGGCGACGCTGCGCCTGCCGCCGCCGGCAGTTGAAGAACCAGCGGCGGAGCGGTCGGCTGAAGCCGAGCGAAATCAAGTGTCTGATCAAATCGCCGACGGGGAACTGCAGCATCAGCCGGGGCAACAACCAGGGCGTCAGCCAGAGGAAGAGTCGGAGGTGACTGTGGAACAAAGGTCAGAACAAACATCTGAACACAGTTCTGAGCAAGAATCAGAGCGAAAAGCAGAGTCGGAAAAGAGGGTAGATGTTAGGCTGATGTTAAAGCCGGATAACAATGCTGATACGGAACTGCAGGCGTCCGCTAAAGGGCCAGAGCAGAACACGGAAAAGCACGCAGGTGACAGCATGCAAGGGCCATTTGGGGAGACTGTGGGTGGGCTAGAAGATGGGAGGATTTCGAAGAATAGGGTTGTGGCGCCCGTCAATGAGTCAGAGGGTAAGTCCACGAAGGAACCAGTTGAACAAACTGCAAAGGAACAAAATAGGAAGCCCATGAAGGAACCAGTTGAAGAGAACGTAAGGGAACAAGTTAGGAAGCCCACGAAGGAACCAGTTGGAAAAACCGCAGTGGAGCAAGACGGAAAGCCCACGAAGGAGCCAGATGGGAAGCCTGTGAAGGATCCAGATGGGAAGCCCGTGAAGGAGCCCGATGGGAGGACTATGAGGGAGCCAGATGGGAAGAATGTGAAGGAGCCGCGAGGGACTGTCTCGAAGGAACAAGATTGGAAGCCTTTAATGGAGTCTGATGGAAAGGGCAGCAAGCGGGTTGGATAGAAAGGCGGTGGAAGAGCCTGCCAGGAACGAGCCTACGAATAGGCCGGACGGGACGACCGTGTCCGAGCATCACAGGAAACAAGCGAAGGAATCGAGCAAAGCGACTCCAGAGGCGTTGGAATCGAGCAGTAAAGCACATCAGGCGGCGCGACGTGCGAGAGAGCAGTCGATGGCAGTGGTGAAGGCTGGTGGTGACACGTACGCCCCGCTGTCCTTCCTCGCCTCAGGCGTAGTCAAACGCGAGCCCATTGAGCCGTCGGGCGAGCGGGAAGCGCCGCCGAGCGGCGTCACTGCGGCCGGCGAGGCGCGCTCGACCGCGCAGCCAGCGGCGGCGGCGGCGACCGAGTCGGCGCGCGCCGTGAAGGAGGAACGAGCCGAGTGGGACTGCGAGGCGGCGCCGCCGCGCAAGCGGAGCGGGGGTGCCCCGGCGACCGCTGCACTGTCCGAGTCGGTGCCCAACAGCCCCGCGTCGGCGGCGCTCAGCGGCGACGACGCCGAGGAGCGACGCGACTACAAGATCTGGCGCAAGTCGATCCTGATCCTGTGGCGCGAGCTGGCCGCGCACCGGCACGCCTCCATGTTCGCGCGCGCCATAACGCACGAGCAGGCGCCGCGCTACCGCGCCGTGGTGCGTCGGCCCATGGACCTGGCGCTGATGAAGCGCAACGTCGAGACGGGCGTGGTCACCAACACGCTGCAGTTCCAGCGCGACCTGATGCTCATGTTCTGCAACGCGCAGATGTTCAACCCCAGCGACCACCAGGTGGCGCGCTTCGCCCGGGAGATGCAGCGCGAGTGCGTCGGCAAGATCGAGGCGCTGCTGCAGGCCGACAAGCACACCAGCAAGGTGTCGCGCCGCGAGACACGCGAGAGCTCGCGCGACGACCTGAAGCGCAAGCGGTCCGGCGGCGACGACTGGTCGCTGCCGAACAGGAAGCGGCGCTAGCGCTGTGGCTCGGTCGTGCTCGCGGTGGCGGCGGGGTGGTGTGGTCTGCGCACGCGATGGCGGCTGGGCTCCGTCTTGCCCGCCGAAGTGGGGACACGTCACGGTGACGGCCAGTGAGCGGGCCCGCGATGTTTCGATCGCGACGAAACAACAGTGTTCGCGTGCTAGGACCCGCATCATTGAACCTTTGTGGTCATTGGACATTCGCCTTGATGACGGGGAGACGCCGAGTCGCCACCGAAGCCAGGGTATGTGCGATATGTTGAGAAGTGTTTAGAGAGGTCCCTCTCACATGTACGCTTCAAATACATTTGTTGGGTGGTTCCCGGGTGTTCAAGGAATCTGCTGGCGCTATTCTTATCGTCGTTAGATTGCCAATCAGCGTGCCCTTTTTGTCAAGACTTGTGGATGGCGGCTGCTTTAGCACATTTCATAGGCCACTGAATCGAATAGCTTGGACTTGATTTTGGCTTTATTGGTCCTCGGCGTGTGGTTATTTATGTCGCACCACGTACCATGCATGTCCAGTGTCATATAGCGGCGCAGAACGTTTAGAACATTTTTCCGTTTGGTGCGAGATGCCGAAGCGCGTATAGTAAGATGTCAAAATTCGCCTCAAACACCATGTCACTTAGAATGTCACCATGTCACCATGTCACCCTATAAGTACTTCTAGCTCGATTTTAGCCCAATAGCCTATTTATGGTGTGCCCTTTTCCTTTGTTTTGAGAGGTTCACAATTCAAGGATGCATACAAGTGCGATAACGATAAAAATGCCGCTTTGCCACGAACTAGTATTGCATAGCAGGCCAGGCCCTTTTTCTTGAATTGCGCTGCGAGATGATAGAGGATCAAGATCCGTTATCGGAAGCATAGGCAAGCTACTCGCAAACAATACATGCCAGAAGCGAAGCATTACTTCATAAACACGCATCTTGAAGCACGGTGTCAACGTTTTTCGGGGAAGGATATCGGTTGATTATTGGTGCACTGGGCACAATCTCCAACAGTATGTCCTAGCCGACCGCCCTGATGTCCAGCGCCCTGACGCACAACAGGCCAGGCCGTGGCCCCAATAACCCTCGGCAGTGTAGGTGGCAGAGTAACCGGTCCATGCTCTGTTCCTATTCCTACTACTATACCTTGACGAGTAGATGCACATGCGCTTAATGACGATACAACCTTCGAAACAGCACAACAATGCTTCGCCCAGACCACAATTTTGGCTACGTGTCATATCATTAACGTCTTCCCACTTGCTATTTACCCGAAAATTAAGGGGATCAGGTTGGTTATGAAGCCATATGTCGTAATGTCTCCACCCAGGTAATGACGAGACAATAACTGTTTAGCACTGGTGAACAATTTGGGGCGTGCATAAATACAGCACCCTTGTGGTCAACAGGTCGTCTGACCACGTGAGGTGGCAAGCACAAATGGATATTATCGGCGTTGGGGAGACTGTTTTCATCCGATTCTCGTGCGACACCATGGACTTGGGGATGCATTTCTAGGAACCGCACTGGAGCCACCGAACGCACAATCGCAGCTCGCGTGCATGGCCCGAGGCGGAGGGCGCGACATGCACAGGTGAAGGGCGTGCGGACGCAAACACACGTAGCGATCGGAGTATCCCAAACAGGCGACGGTCGACAGAGGATTGCATTGCGTCCTGCTGACCAGCAGGTGACAGACCGGCTCACGCAGACCCCGTCCGAGTGACCAGCAGGCAACACGGACGCTGCGTGACCGATGCAGTCGATGCGCACATAAGCTCCAATAACCAACCAACCAACCAGCAGGTAGCGCAGACCCAGCCGGCGCACGTGGACCCCGACTGAGAACCGGCAGATAACACAGACTCAGTCGGCGCACGCGGACCCCGACCGAGAACCGGCAGGTAACGCAGACCCAGCCGTTGGGTCGCGGCACACAACACACTGCGACACGGTCCATCTCACCCCGGCTGGCACCCCCCCCCCGGGCCTGGCTAGAACACGAATTGGAGAGGACGACCTTCGCGGGCAGTGGGGGAGGAGAGCGTGCCATACCGATCCGCTGTCGCGTCACTTGCCATTTTTTATTTATTGACTGGACATTGACTGGACATCGATCGAACGGTGTCTCGGGCGACCAGTGAAAGAGGAGAGTGCGTCATTGGGGCGTCATCGAAACAGCTGTCGTTAGACTGTGTTGCTATGACAACAGTACTCGCCAGCCGTTGCGCTTCAGTATGGCTTCAGTGACATGCTTTTCTGGGTGCTGTACGGGTCGGCCGTCCCTTCACACATTGCTCAGTTTGCGGATGTGTTGTCCTTGGTGCCAGCCCCGCTGATTTGCGGACAAGATGTGCTCCGTGAGGAAAAAAAACGTTTCCCCAAAAAAGTAGTCCAGCACCCGTGAAACGGCTGAAGGACGTATTCCAAATATGCCTTAAATATTTGGACAACACTGCGTGTCAATTCTAAACGTTATCCACCCGAAAGCGTTCCGATAGAACTCTTGTGATGGCGTCCTCGACGAGACTAGATCTCAGCTGGCCGTCGAATCAAATGTTGATCATCTTACGATGATCATGCATGATCTAATCTAGCTTGTACCGCCGTCACTGGTGAAGTCAGGTAATTAGACTCCCGACAGCATTGCAGAGTGTGATCGCGGCCAGATACATAGGCAGCTGCTTGATCACCAGACTGTGTGATCATCAGACTGATCTGTAATCACTGCGTTGAACCAAGATCTCCCGGTCAATGTGTAATCACCGGACCTGGTCTACGACAGTGGTGCACTTAGGATTTGCGTCAGTGGAAGCGGATTTGGATGGCCCAGCTACCCCAAATAAAAACACTAGATTGCGACCACAATTTACTTTAAAATTCATTTAAAATTTGTTTAACTCGATCATCAATTTAATTTTTATGTGGGCGACAGTTAAGTTGGACAATTTTTCTTGATTCTCTGAGATAATATTTTGGGAACACTGACGGGAATTGTAGATACCGAGCGCGATATTTGGGGAGACTGACTGGAGCTTGCGGGGCGCGTTGTACTTAGCTGGGCAACAACGCGATTTTGGCGAGTCCTGGTGTAAATTTCCCGGACCCGGCGCGAGCTTTCTAGGCCCCGTTGCACTTATTTGGGAAGCCGTACGCGAATTCTGTGGGCTCGACGTGAATTTTTTTGGCCAAGCGCGATTTTTTGGGGTCCTGACGCGATTCTTGAGAGCATACCTCTCAGGAGGGAGGGCATTTGGTTCTTTTGTATGCCACTGCGGCTGCTCAAGGAGTATCTTTTTCTTTACCGATGGCACCCTTCTGAGTGAAATTGCCCTTCGGAGAATTCTCCTTCCATACGTGTTCCGGATTTTCTGCTGCTATGTCCATTCCGATCGGGTATTAACATATTTTGTTTTGGGTGGTGGGTTCAAGTTCCATTTTTTTAAAGACCCTTGAGCGATATTTTTGGGCCCCGGTACGATTATTTGTGCTATCGGTGCGATTTCTTTTGCCGGTGCATCGACAGGTGTCTTTTCCGGGGACAAACGTTTTTTTATGGTTTTTGCAATTTTTGTTGCCAGGCCGCAGAGTGACATTCCGGGTAAGAATATGTTGTTCTGTATTGCATTTTTTGTGGGGGGGGGGGATGCGACGCTTCGGGTCCAGGTGTGACCTTTTTGGTCTCCAGTGTGATTTTGAAAGTCTGCGACGTGACGGTGTTGTTCCAGGCGCGATTTTTTTTTGGTGGTGGGGGGGGAGGGGAGGGGACGGGGGCTGGGGAATCAGTTCATGGGATCCCTAGCTGAGGATTAGCGGCTTCGACACTTCGATTTTCGATGTACGATTTTTTTTCTCGTTACTCCAGCTTCATTTGCTTTGTGTCCAGATCCGATTTTTTGGCAGTTTGCGACTTGTTGAGCCCTTTGTGTGATTTTATGGTCCGGGTGCGACTTTTTGGAACCCCAGGCTCCACGTGATTTTCATGGTCCCGACCTCAATCTTCGTCCCCGACCTCAATCTCAAACTCAATTTTTTATCCCCATCGTGATTTTCAAAGACACCTCACGCCATTTTTGGAGCACCAGGGTGATTTTCAGGGGCCCATGAGCAAACTTTTGAGGCCTACAATGCAATATTCTGGGACTCGGCGAGGCCCATTAACTGGGCCTTTTTTATGGCCCAACGCGATTTGCAAGGGGGCACGACGTTTTTTGGACTCAGCGTTATTTTCAGGAGCCCGTTTCGTCTTTTTGGGCCCCAACGCCATTTTCAGGGGTCACCGTGGGACTTCCTTGGCCTGCGTGATTTCCAGGGGTCTCGGCCCGATACTTTGGGGCCCCAGTGTGATTTTCAGGAGCATCGGAGAGACTTTTTAGGTCGCTCCGATATATATATATATATATATATATATATATATATATATATATATATATATATATATATATATATATATATATATATACGCAATATCCATAGGTAGCATTAGCTCACACCGCCTCAAAAGTCAGTATTTCACGCTCACAGCAGTAATGATGGTTTTGGTCTTCGTTGACCATAGACCATGGCTATGACCTTTATGAAAGGCGCAAGCGTTCATTCCACAGTGGCGCCATTTCCTTCGTTCCGTGATTTCGGTCTTATGCGAAGTGCCGACAAAAATATTGCATAAGATCATCTTGAAACAGTTGTAAAGAACAACTGAATACAAATGGGTAATTATGTGGTTACTTCATTTCATCACCTGCCCACAGAACGTCGATACAGGTTGATGTTCCGATATGCTGATTACGTTGATGTATGCTTTACCAATTTCCCGTGATTTTTTTTTGGGTGCAAGCTGGAACATGGTATGGAACATGGCGAGCACTTGGTGGCGGCAAACGGTAAAAGCATTTCACTTTTGCAAAGCTAAGAGAACATGGTAACGATAATATACGCCTCAAACATTCAACAAGTGAGTGGCAAAGTAAAAATTATAGGCGAGGAACAGATATTGAAATTTTGCATTCGCTAAAAAAGGCGCCACATCGTCGCTATTCCGCAGCCGCGAGTTGAAAGGACTTGCGCTCCTTTTTCCCGCGAGAAGAGGGTGCCAGTAACAAAACAATGTGTGGTAGTCATGGAAACCGGCTTCATACTTTTGGAGTCAACGCTATTGTAAAAAACATCCCGCGTATCAACTAGACCCGGTCTCGCTTGCACAATCAAACATCCTCGGTCAGGAACAGTTCAGTTGTGGCCTGACGATGCCTGGTGGCTGGACGCGTTAGGTTCATATCGATATCAAATGCAGCATAACTGATCAATCATTGCATGCTATTTTAAAACACGAGTTATGCACGCATATTTCTCCAAAGCCCAGACAGCAGGCGCAAAGCGACTTATACTGAATCAGTGAACCATGCGAAGGAAATGGAAAACACTATCCACTCCATTGAGTTTCATGCTTACTTCCAGATTGCTTCAATATACAATTCGAAAGAAACTATGTTCATTGCATTAGACCTACTATCCTGCATCTCAATAGGAAATATACAATTACCGACAAATCAGATTTATTTCGCACAAAAGTGACCTCAGGTATTGCCGAGGTGCACATATACCACCGGTATTGATGTTGCGGCACGTGGCGATCCTGTTAGTGCATCAAAGGCGAGCTGCAAGCATATCCACCGCGGAATAGTGTCCACTCGGCACTGGTTCGTTCAGATCTGCTTCAGCCTAGATCCCTCCAGTTCGAGCCCAGACGGTGGTGGCCGCGTTACGTGCCGCCAATGTTTTCGTCGTCGGGTTAGTAGCCGCCACCGTGGAGGAAGCCGATAACTCAGTCGTCGTCGTCGTCGTCGCCGCCGTTATAGTCGACATCGTCGTCCTCGTGAATGCACACAGAGCCTTTGAGAGGGTCGCCTTCACGCTCGGTGTACTTGGGGCAGAAGCAAGGAAATGTGGGCAGATCTGCAACGGTCAGACTGGTCAAGGGATGCCACCACAATCAATTCGACCTACGACAATGCAAGTAATACGACCCACGACACAGCAATTAATACGACCTCCAACACCACAAATTATCTGAGTGGTGCAGGTGCACAAGAAGTCCATCGTAAATCGGAAGTCAATCAGCACTCTCTGCCAACTAGCGCGCAGACGACATATACCCTACACCATAGAACAGGAATGCCATTGTCGCTTCTCTGAATCGAGGGTCGAATAGTATGCTCATGTTCACCAGAGGTCAGTGAACAAAAATAAGTAGGGATAAGCTTCGCATAAACTCTATTGACACACATTCCCACATACCAGGAAATTTTCTTCATATTTCGATATGTGCGGTCAAAAAATACTCTTATTTTTTACGGAGCGTACGGTATAAATCTTGGGAATTACATCGATAGCTGTCGACTTTAAATTAATCGTCCTTTTAGATATTCTAAATTCAGAAGAAAATAAACATAATTATGTCGACGCAACAAGTAGCATGCTCTGAATTTGTGTACCGTAATGCGTCGGAACATCCCTGAGAGAAATCGAGGCTTCCAGTTAATTTCTCGAGGTCAGATCCAATGTGATGGTGATGGGGATGGTGACTGATGATGATGATGATGATAAACATGATGACGATGATATATATACATATGTATATATATAAAGATGTATATATATATATATATATATATATATATATATATATATATATATGTGTGTGTGTGTGTATATGTATATATGTATGTATGTATGCTCAAGCTTAGCATTGGGAGTAACCGAGAACAGCTATGCAGCTAAAACCGTACTCCGAGATGGTGAGGCCGATTTGCATGAAACCTTCACCAATAGATTCAGACGATGCGATGTCACCAGCGCTTTTGAATATCTAAGTTTGAAAGAATGTCTGGTCTGTCTCTACAATGTCAATGTCAAGCAATACCTCCAAACATTGGTTGATTTATGATTGTTGGATATATCTCCGGTCTTGGATATTCAAAACGCCGATGAAATCTCATACCGTGAATCGATTGATGACGGCTTTATGGATATGAGTTCTTCTATCCCGGAGTATTGCTTTATATCTAAACATTGGCTGCCATTGGGTCTACGTTTACAGGCATATTTATGGTTGCTAAGCATGGTTTCAAGCTTATATATTCAAAAACGTTGATGAAATCGCATCCTCTGAACCAATTGGTGAAAGTTTCATACACATCGGCCCACCCATCTCGGAGCATGGCCTTAGCATCAACCTTTAGCTGCTAAGTAGACAAAGTAGACACAGCAGGAAGTGGTCTCCGGACACCCTGCAACTCACCAGCCGATATTTTTTTCTCGTGGAAAATGATAATCACTTCTTGGGGAGGTGAATAATTCTTTTAGAACAAGAAAAGTTATGCGAGTGGCCGATACAAGAAGGATAATTGGGAGAAGTTATGGATTTTCTCAGATATCTCTGGTGGTGCATTTCACAAGCGATTGTGCCCTACGCCCACGCCATTATTCAGCCAGTAAAGAAATCGCCCAATTAATATTAGATTGAAGTTGAAACAAAAAACATCCAGACAAGTCGAAGTGACGCATAATCGGATATATTAACTAAAAATAGTTTTCTTCCTTATCATCTTGCAATGTTAAGGAACAGCGTTGTGTCCTGAGCAAAGCAAATTGAGACTGAACAGAAAAATGTCGTAGCAATAGCATACAGTAGCGACAGCTGAATTAGCTAATTGGTCAATAGAGGAACCTCGCTGGATATAATGGTGATGAAGTGTCCGTATGATATCTGGTGTGCCCTGACCAGGAAGCTTTTGAGAAGAACACCTCCCATATCAACATTTTCTTCAAACGCTAAGTCACAAACATCCGGATGGGAGTTGTCCTCCCAATTAGCTGTGCACACAGGCCAATATTTTTGTTGGGGGTTCGCTTGGTTTCAGTGACGGAACCAGTGGTACCTATTTGCTCACGTTAGCCATGGGGAGGAGCATTGTCCGATCTTGCACTAATTTAAGAACTTTAGGGTTAACTCGCAAAACCCGATCAAATTCCTCATTTTCGATAGACATTGTCGCCATCGTCTCTCCAGGGAAGGATCAGCCTCCACCCTTTCTCTATATGCAGCCAATGTTTGCTCGTTGGAAAATCTGGCCGTCCTGGTGAGGTCTGAGATTAACCCCTTGGTTCCGAGCAAAATGCCCCGACGGCTCCGGCTCCGGCTCCGGCTCCGCATCCCTGGCCTCCACCCATTCTCTATATGCAGCCAATGTTTGCTCGCTGGAAAATCTGATCGTCCTGGTGAGGTCTCAAGTTAACCCCTTGACGTTCTAAATTGGCGCTCCCCCGGGGAAATGGTGCCCGGCCTACCAGACGCCTACCCCGCCGTATGAAAACTCCCGACCAGTCTGCTTCTGCCAGGTAAATCATGAAACAAAAAGTTGCCGACATGTTTTAGGGTCGCATAGACCTGACCCTTGGAATGAAATGTTAAAATAATTGCCCTTTCGTGAGTGACAAATTACACAAGTGACTTCGCTAAATGTACGAAATACTTTGCGTCATTGATTTGACAAAGGTGAGTCATCGAATACTCCAGACGGTGCACTAATTTCGCGTCATCCAGCTACACCAATATCTATTTTGACCATGGTGTGACAGTTATTGCACTATGATGCGAAAAGTTTGCCTGCATTCTTATCAGGGCCGTTCGCCTGGCCCAGGACGATGCATACTTTCTGAAGAGTTAACGCCCAGAAGGATGCATCTGCTAATGCTGCTAATATTGTCACGCGAGTCATCGGAGTTTCCCAGGAATGGCCTTAGTTTGCATTAGGTATGCTAACTATCTGAACCAGAGATAACTCGCAACATTGAGGGGGACAACTTCCCGCGATGCTCCCCTTCTTCTGCCATGGATCAATGGCCTGATATGATATCTTCAACCATCACATCATCATCATCAGGAGGAGGAAAGGATGCACCGTAGCCCATTGCAAGCTCCGGACGTGATTTGATGCTTTGGGAGAACAAGTATTCAATGGTGGAACATAATTTTGAATGCACGAGTTTTCTACTGCCACTCACGAATCGTGCCCACGATTATGAGACAGTCGGGTAGAATATCAGGACGCGAGAGCAAGGTAGGCCAGACGACTATAACGGAATGCCCCATAGAAGATGCATGTTGACCTACAAAGGTCGCAGAGACACAGGAGATACCCACTGACCTAGAAATGCACTGACCTCTGACCTGTCCAGGGACACTGACCTTAACCACAGACCAGGCCGTCTGGGGTCACTTTGCAGGACAACCCAGGGTCACATTCAATGTCGTCACACGTCTCTGCAACCGAACAATTCCAAGTTACAAAACTCGAACGACTCCAACACCGGCTGCAACGACACTGTTCCAGGCTACATCCGTGCTCCTAGTCACATCCGTGCTCTATTGGATTGTGGCGACTTTGTCCAAACAAGATTCAATAAAACAATAGTTATGAGTCTATAATAGACTTCCGTTTCGGTTGGTTTCTAAATTAACAAGAATGTTGTCGCACCGTAATGATCGTATAAAACATCTATCTGGTCGCTCAATACACATTTCATGCAGGGGAAGTATGCAACGCATGTCTGTATTCGACAAGTCTAGTCTCACCGCCTACCATGCAGTGACTGGGACATCTTCATTAGATGCATTGTGCACACGACTGCACTATGCCATCAAACACATGCAGCATGCAGATGCGAAAATAGATGTCCAAGCTGTCAAAAACAGCACATTTACGTCAGCAATACACCATCTGGCTTCTCCTATTGGAGAGCAGTAAAAGGGAAGGGGAGGAACACTAAAACCGCAGTGTGTGTCAAGCTCGGGTGGCTCCATACACTCCAGACGAGGCTCATTCAGTACCGAGATGAGGCTAGCGGTACACCTCTCTGGGAAATTTCAGTGTTCATGAATTTATTAACATAGTAGGGACGCTTATTTGTCAAGATTCCGCACTATTTCCTGATTAATTTAGTATAACCTTCAGCTGGCTGCCCTTTGGAAATGTTTTGAACTACCGGATAATGAGTAGTAGCGTGTCAAGTGACATTTTGAGATCTTGTACACTTGGATGGCCTTTCAGGAGTCATACAAGCCCGTGGACAAACGCACGCTCGGCACCGTACCATGACCTACTTGCTCTGCAGATCGCACCGGTTGGCTTTTCCTCACACACTTCGTTCCGATTGCACACCCTCGTTTTGCAGCCTGAAAAACGAACACCCAATGAGAGTCGCAATGCAGCTCCTATAAAGCAGTAACCCGATTGAATTTATCCTGCTGCAGGCTACGAATCTGAATACAATGCATTGTCCAAACAAATGGAAGTTACCTCAGGTACGGCTTCGAACCGTAGCGCCTATTCTCGTCATTGTCCATTGGGCAAAAAGCGTCACCAGAATGGGTAGGATAAAGCAGAAATCTGGAAGTGTGATGCGGTAAGAAAGGAAGGTTTGGACTGAAGTAGGGAAAGCAAGAATGCTGGTGTTAAAGGTAAGAATAGTGGTGTTGAAGGCAGGAATGGTAGCGTAGAAGGTGAGAATGGTGCTGTTCAAAGGTAAGAATGGTGCCGTTAGAAGGTTTTTAAGTTTCAATGGCAAACCGGCACTGCTTGGGGAATGTTAGCAAGTGTCGGCACCTCGCTAAATAATAGCAGGCAAAGCGATGTACGGATATGACAAAACTATGCAAATAACTACAATTAAGTCTAAAATGAGTGAACATATGGCCACCCGAGACTCATTTTGTACGGAGCATTTATTTGATATCATGCCATTGCAAGAGAGAATGCATGGCATCACGAAAATGGGTCAAAAGTAGTCACTAGTCATTTCCTAATAGGTTCACTGTTATCCATGGACATAGCCAAGGATTGCTGAAGGACGGGGCGGGCTTTGCAAGGATGGCCCGGTATACCTCCACAGGACTTAAAGTTCCGGGATTTCGGCCAGCTTATTTAAAAACGGACTCATTTTTATACAGGCAAATGCAGGTTTTTTCTTCTCCAAAGTTCTGATTTGGGACGGGTCCGAGGATCCCGTCCGTCTTGAAATCTTAGTCAGCAGTGCATTGCACAGTTATATACCAAGAATGCAGACCGCAAAGACATGCGATGCCGGATAGTCAAACTTTTACTGAAAAAAACGTATTCAGCATTGACTGATGATTCAGTATTCGGTAAGGAGTAAGTAAACGCCTGTAAGGACTCGTATACTCTTGTAAAGACAAGCGCGCATTCGTTAGGACCCAATGATGTTTCATACGCATACACGTCTGCATGACATGAAAAAGGTTGTTCTGGAGCTACCTAATGACCCATAGGAGCCAGCAGATGTTCGTGGGAGCATGTAGGCATTCGAAATGGTTTGCAATGGCCCGTGGTTGTTCAAGTATGGTAAAGTTTGTGCTCTCCAAATGAAGATTTATATATAAAAAATAAAGTTTTATCTGCTATATATCAAGCCCAAACATGACCCTTCCATTCTGCCAATTAAAATATAACCACGAGCATCGAGGTCACCGGTGGTCACTTGACTTAAGGTCATGAGGCACCTATTTTATTCTTCATCTCATTAAAAATAGTGTCGGAATTGGATTCTTTTAATCTTTACGTCTTCAAAAATCTCTGCATATTTATATTTTGACTCATAATTAACCTAGTTGTTGGCCACCCAACATAACCTTGCAGCGTTGGCTTCCAGAAATGCTCGAGGCTACAATTCCTGAACCATTGGCCTCATCGAAGTAAAATTTATACAGGTAGATTCAGGTCATAGGATAACCCCGGGCAATAATTTTGGTCCAGATCTGAGAGATCAGGGTAACATAAAGACATAAAGACATAAAAGATTAGTGCAACTCTGAGCCACAAGGGCCCTTCTTGGTTGCACTCTGTACACTGAACCAGTTGCCCACCAAATCTGCCAATCAGCCCTCCCTGTAATACTGAAAAGCAAGCCCTCTATTCTTATAAGCAAGACTTGGTTCAAGACTTGACTGTAGGCGAAACTCTGGGAAAAAGTGACCATAACATAGTTAGATTCAAGGCACATGTAGGGGAAACTATCAAGGATAATTTGGTAAAGGTTCCAAATTTCAACAGAGCAGACTTTAACGGCATGAGAGCGGCTTTAAGTGCCATCAGATGGGAAGAAGAATTCTCCAATTTAAATGCCTGTGAAATGTGGGAAAAGTTCAAATCTTACTTAAAGGAAACTCAGATTAGACATGTCCCCCAAAAGCAAAGACGCAAAAGAAGGGTAGGAAAGCCAGCATGGCTTACACCAGACGTGATAAAAGCAATTAGGGCTAAGAAAACTGCATTTAGAGTTTTTAAAGAAGCCTCAAATGTCATTAATCTAAAGGCGTATCGAAAAGCTAGAGACACTGTGAAGCAAAAAAACCAGAGCAGCAAAGCGAGCAAAGGAACTGGATTTAGCTAGAAACTGTAATGGGGGCAGTAAAAAGTTCTTTAGTTTCTACAAGCTGAGTAAAGTTTCTAACACAATTGGTCCACTGGAAGTAAACGGGACTACATTGGGTGAGGATAGTGAGATGGTTGAGGAGCTGAGCAAGCAGTTCAAATCAGTGTTTACATTGGAAGATATGACCAATCTGCCGACCGTACACCATAGTTCAGATACATGGGATCTGACAAATGATGTTGATTTCATTGGTAGTGATGTTGTTTACAATCATATCAGGAAAATAAAGCCAAATAAGGCAGCAGGACCTGATGATATTTATGCTAGGGTGTTGCGGGAAACTGAAAAGGAACTGGCATTTCCACTTAGTATAATATTTTGTAGATCAGTTTCACATAATGAAATTCCAACCGATTGGAAAAGGGCAAATGTAGTTCCTATTTTCAAGAAAGGAGAAAGAGGAAAAGTTGAAAACTATAGGCCAATAAGTCTCACATCCCTAGTCTGCAAGGTACTCGAATCAATTATCAAGGATAGAATAGTTAGTTATCTGGAAGGTAGCAGATTGATTCAAGATACTCAACATGGATTTAGAAAAGGACGATCGTGTCTCACAAACCTCTTGGACTTTTTGAACTTCGCCACAGAACAATTTGATCAGGGAAATCAGGTTGATGTAGCATATCTTGACTTTAGTAAGGCCTTTGACAAGGTACCCCATAAACGGTTAATGATACAGCTTCAGTCCCATGGTATTGCAGGTAGCATCTTAAAATGGATAGAGTTGTGGCTTTCAGATAGACAGCAAAGAGTGATGCTAAATGGTACAAAGTCATCATGGCAAAATGTTCTTAGTGGAGTCCCCCAGGGGTCAGTACTAGGGCCATTACTGTTCATTATATTTGTAAATAACATTGAAAGTGGCCTAAGCAGTAAAGTTTTGAAATTTGCAGATGATTTGAAGGTCTTTAGGGCAATAACAGGTCAGGATGAGCATATCTCGCTGCAAAAAGACTTAGACGAACTTGTGAAGTGGTCCGAAGAATGGCAAATGAAATTTAACTTTGATAAGTGCAAAATCATGCATGTAGGTAAGCAGCATATGAAGGATCCATACTTGATGGGTGGCCAAGTGCTATCAGTGACTCAACAGGAGAAGGATTTAGGTGTTATTCTAAACACAAAATTGGGGGCATCAGAACAGACCAAGGAAGCCAGGAAGAAGGCACTGAGAATGCTCGGGGCAATAAATAGGAATGTATCATACAGAAGTGAGGAAGTGATCAGGAAGCTTTACTGTGCATACGTCAGGCCACATTTGGAATACTGCATCCAAGCTTGGTCTCCTAGCTATGAAAAAGATTGTTGGCTTTTAGAGAGAGTACAAAAGAGGGCTACAAAAAATGGTTAATGGCATAAGCAACCTGGCATATGAGGAAAGATTGAAGAAATTGAATATGTTTTCACTTAGATATAGAAGGCTGAGAGGAGATCTCATCGAGGTCTTTAAATTTGTCAATGGTCTGGAGAGGGGATACCTTGGGGAAATGTTTGAATTTAACAGAAATGATGCAATTAGAGGTCATAAATTGAAAATTAAAATTAACCACAGCAGAACAAGGTTAAGGCAAACTTTCTTCACCAACAGGGTAGTGGAACACTGGAACCAGCTGCCAGAAAACATCGTCAATAGCAGAACATTGAACATCTTTAAAAACAGCATAGACAATCATTATAAGAATAGAGGGCTTGCTTTTCAGTATTACAGGGAGGGCTGATTGGCAGATTTGGTGGGCAACTGGTTCAGTGTACAGAGTGCAACCAAGAAGGGCCCTTGTGGCTCAGAGTTGCACTGATCTTTTATGTCTTTATGTCTTTATGTCTTATAATGATTGTCTATGCTGTTTTTAAAGATGTTCAATGTGCTGCTACTGACGATGTTTTCTGGCAGCTGGTTCCAGTGTTCCACTACCCTGTTGGTGAAGAAAGTTTGCCTTAACCTTGTTCTGCTGTGGTTAATTTTAATTTTGAATTTATGACCTCTAATTGCATCATTTCTGTTAAATTCAAACATTTCCCCAAGGTATCCCCTCTCCAGACCATTGACAAATTTAAAGACCTCGATGAGATCTCCTCTCAGCCTTCTATATCTAAGTGAAAACATATTCAATTTCTTCAATCTTTCCTCATATGCCAGGTTGCTTATGCCATTAACCATTTTTGTAGCCCTCTTTTGTACTCTCTCTAAAAGCCAACAATCTTTTTCATAGCTAGGAGACCAAGCTTGGATGCAGTATTCCAAATGTGGCCTGACGTATGCACAGTAAAGCTTCCTGATCACTTCCTCACTTCTGTATGATACATTCCTATTTATTGCCCCGAGCATTCTCAGTGCCTTCTTCCTGGCTTCCTTGGTCTGTTCTGATGCCCCCAATTTTGTGTTTAGAATAACACCTAAATCCTTCTCCTGTTGAGTCACTGATAGCACTTGGCCACCCATCAAGTATGGAGCCTTCATATGCTGCTTACCTACATGCATGATTTTGCACTTATCAAAGTTAAATTTCATTTGCCATTCTTCGGACCACTTCACAAGTTCGTCTAAGTCTTTTGCAGCGAGATATGCTCATCCTGACCTGTTATTGCCCTGAAGACCTTCAAATCATCTGCAAATTTCAAAACTTTACTGCTTAGGCCACTTTCAATGTTATTTACAAATATAATGAACAGTAATGGCCCTAGTACTGACCCCTGGGGGACTCCACTAAGAACATTTTGCCATGATGACTTTGTACCGTTTAGCATCACTCTTTGCTGTCTATCTGAAAGCCACAACTCTATCCATTTTAAGATGCTACCTGCAATACCATGGGACTGAAGCTGTATCATTAACCGTTTATGGGGTACCTTGTCAAAGGCCTTACTAAAGTCAAGATATGCTACATCAACCTGATTTCCCTGATCAAATTGTTCTGTGGCGAAGTTCAAAAAGTCCAAGAGGTTTGTGAGACACGATCGTCCTTTTCTAAATCCATGTTGAGTATCTTGAATCAATCTGCTACCTTCCAGATAACTAACTATTCTATCCTTGATAATTGATTCGAGTACCTTGCAGACTAGGGATGTGAGACTTATTGGCCTATAGTTTTCAACTTTCCCTCTTTCTCCTTTCTTGAAAATAGGAACTACATTTGCCCTTTTCCAATCGGTTGGAATTTCATTATGTGAAACTGATCTACAAAATATTATACTAAGTGGAAATGCCAGTTCCTTTTCATTTTCCCGCAACACCCTAGCATAAATATCATCAGGTCCTGCTGCCTTATTTGGCTTTATTTTCCTGATATGATTGTAAACAACATCACTACCAATGAAATCAACATCATTTGTCAGATCCCATGTAACTGAACTATGGTGTACGGTCGGCAGATTGGTCATATCTTCCAATGTAAACACTGATTTGAACTGCTTGCTCAGCTCCTCAACCATCTCACTATCCTCACCCAATGTAGTCCCGTTTACTTCCAGTAGACCAATTTTGCTAGAAACTTTACTCATCTTGTAGAAACTAAAGAACTTTTTACTGTCCCCATTACAGTTTCTAGCTGCATCCAGTTCCTTTGCTCGCTTTGCTGCTCTGGTTTTTTGCTTCACAGTGTCTCTAGCTTTTCGATACGCCTTTAGATTAATGACATTTGAGGCTTCTTTAAAGACTCTAAATGCAGTTTTCTTAGCCCTAATTGCTTTTATCACGTCTGGTGTAAGCCATGCTGGCTTTCCTACCCTTCTTTTGCGTCTTTGCTTTTGGGGGACATGTCTAATCTGAGTTTCCTTTAAGTAAGATTTGAACTTTTCCCACATTTCACAGGCATTTAAATTGGAGAATTCTTCTTCCCATCTGATGGCACTTAAAGCCGTTCTCATGCCGTTAAAGTCTGCTCTGTTGAAATTTGGAACCTTTACCAAATTATCCTTGATAATTTCCCCTACATGTGCCTTGAATCTAACTATGTTATGGTCACTTTTTCCCAGAGTTTCGCCTACAGTCAAGCCTTGAACCAAGTCACTTAAATCCGAGAATACAAGGTCCAAGAATGAACCATGCCTGGTAGGTTCCGATACAAACTGGTTTAAGAACAGGTCCTCTTCAAGGCATTTCCTGAACATTTTGCATGATGGGAGCCAACACCAGCATTTTCATAACCTTTTAGATTAAAGTCACCGAGAATAAGGCACTTCCTCTTAAAGTTTCTACTGATTTCCTCACAAATCACCTTGTCAAGCTCCAGTTGCTGAGAATGTGGCAGGGTTCCTGATCGGTAGAAAGCTCCTATCCTAAGAGTATAGCTGTTGCCTTTTCCCACTGTGACATCAAGCCAAATGGACTCCACAGACACATTTTTATCCCCATCTGCTACTTTTTGAGAACTGAATAAGCTATTCACATAGAGCATTACACCACCCCCTTTCATTGCTGGACCCCTATTGCACGAAAACATATTGTATCTCTGGATCTCATAGTCCTGTAAGTTGTCTCCAAAATATCCTTTACTGACCCATGCCTCCGTAATGCAAACAAAATCCGGTTCCTCCTCAGCAACATAACACTTGAACTCATCAAATTTGGAACGGATACTCTGAGCATTAAACATCATACACTTAACAAATGCTCCATAACCACCTTTGGCTTTTTCATATTGAGGAGTTCTTTTATCACTAGATGAACTATAACTCTGTCCCCTTGAGTTGCTGCTGTCCCTATTTGCAGACTTTGAGGTTCTATTGCCTTGGCTGACACTATTGGAATATTCCTGAGTTGGCAATGCAATTTCATCTCTCCCCACCCCATTTCCTAGTTTCCCTGAAGGACATGCTCATATACTTTGCCTAACACATGGACCCCCTTCTCAGAAAAGTGCAGGCCATCCCTCTGATAGAGGTCCCACGATGCATAAAACCTGCTCCACTCGTCTACAAATGTAAAACCTAGCTCCTGGCAGAGCTTTCCTACCCTGGTGTCAGCTGCCAGTGCCCTAGAGCTCCACTCAGGGAGGCTCTAGCCCTAGGCAAAATTCCTGTTACAAGCACTCTATTGGTACCCTTCAGGGTGGCCAGAAGGGCCCTGTACTCCCGCAGAAGCTCCTCGCTCCTAGTATGACCTATGTTATTTACCCCTACATGCACTATGACTGTGTTAAACTGGTGATTACTGGTGACCTGTGCCACCGCAGGTACCAGGTCCTTCACCTTGGCACCAAGCCTGGTGATGCACCTCCTGTCCCTCCTACCTTTACAAAATACCCGCTCTAAATGACGCACACGAGAGTCTCCTATGACCAGCACTGACTCCTTACTACTGCTATCCTGGGGGGCAGTCATCCAATGCCTGGAACATATTTGTTGTTACTATGCCTGCCCGCTGGGCCGGTCGGCTACACTTCCTCCCGCTCCTACCACCTGCCACCTGCCACTCACTGACCCTTTCCTTAGGTTCGCGTCTCCAAATCCTCCACCCCCTGACCTCATGCCACTTCCCCTCCTGTGACCTACCAGAACTACCCCTCCTCTGTTCACTATTAACACTATTAACACTCCCCTCTTGAGAGATCCCAGCCACCTCCACAGTAGGGGAAACCTCAGCTACCTGGTGGCCTGCGACCACCTGGGCATATGATGTCCCTGCTACGGATTGACCCCTTGTTGCTTTATCTTGCCTACCCTGTGCAACAAGGGCAGCCTTGAGGTTGGAAACCTCTGCCTTAAGGGTCCTAATTTCTTCCTCTAGTGCCTGCATCCTGGTCGAAACCATCCTAAACGCTGCAGCTTATGCCTAGATTTAGATTCAAATTAACTTGCTAAATTAACTTGCTAAACAACCGACAAAAAAGCTAACTATCATTCACTATAAATCGCTACCTCCTATACTGTCAGTTAAATATCTGAGTGCCTCAAGAAAAGCAGAAACTATTAAACAATTGTTTGTTTTTTTTTTTTTTGTTTTCTTTTTAAATAAATTAAATAACTAAACAAGATGTCTAATCTAATTGTCTTCCACACAAGTAGACAACTATATAAATATCCCTTTGATATCACTTATGGCTAGACAGAAAAATGAACAGTCACACAGCACTTATGAATACCCCCAACTTACTACTAATTAAACTATCTTAAACTTCAACACCAAACACACTTGCTAAACAACCGACAAAAAAGCTAACTATCATTCACTATAAATCGCTACCTCCTATACTGTCAGTTAAATATCTGAGTGCCTCAAGAAAAGCAGAAACTATTAAACAATTGTTTTTTTTTTGTTTTTTTTTTTAAAAATAAATAAATAAAATAACTAAACAAGATGTCTAATCTAATTGTCTTCCACACAACTAGACAACTATATAAATATCCCTTTGATATCACTTATGGCTAGACAGAAAAATGAACAGTCACACAGCACTTATGAATACCCCCAACTTATTACTAATTAAACTATCTTAAACTTCAACACCAAACACACTATGCACACCAAAAAATAAATAAAGTATGTTAGGATAGTATGAATGTTGTTTAATGTACTTACTAATAATTATAATAATTAATAATAATAAAATAATTACTAATAATAATAATGTACTTACTAATACTAATAATCAAATCTACACACTTGTAATATCTCCTACTACAGAAATCGAAGAGTCGAGAACACGCCGAAGCCACGAGGCCTCCCTTTGGCGCATGCAAGATGGCGTCCTGTGGCGTCGCTAGGTTAATATAGTATAGTTTGCGTGCTACGAAAATGCTTATAAGATAAAACCTAATGAAATATAATAAGAGAAGTAATTGCTAAGCACCTATCCACAGCTTAGACTAGAGTACTGCCCTGTTCTGCAGCGACTTATCTGGAAACCTGGAGCTCGGGCGCGCGTCCTTCCACCTTGAGAGCTGGCGGCAAATTGTCCGTTTGGGGAATGTCAGCCAGCGTCGGCGCCTCGTTTAAAAATTGCAAAAATGTGATATAGGTATACGACAAACGGGTGCAAATAATCGCAATTACATCCCAAATGAGCGAATGTGTGGCCCGCACTGATTTCATGTAGAATGGTTATTTGAATCAATACTGTTTCAAGACGACTTATTGAACACGCCAAGGTGTTTATTCTTCATAGATACAACTCGCATTTCTTTTGTGGAAAAAAACTATGTGTGATATATGTATTCCTTACATCATGGATCAGTGAACAGACATGATACCTTCAATTTTCACATCATAAGGTCGGAAAAGGATGAGTCCTAGCATATGCCAAGCTCCATCCGTGGTTCCATCATTTGGGCGAAATTTGACCTAAAAGATTATTTTGCATGCATGAGTCCTCTGCTGCCACGCACAAATGATGGCCAGGTAGATGTACGTGTTGAGAGTACATCATGCGCATGTTGGCGTCCGCCTCCGGAGCGACGTTAAGTCAGGCTACACCACATGAGTTGTCAGCCAATGAAAATCATGCTCGAAAGTCTGCAGCGCCTCCTGTCTAAGCATTGTTGAGACAAAGCTAATTCGTGCAAAAAAAGGAGTTGACACGATGATTCGAACATGCAGGTATTAGGCTACGGGGTGGCCGTGTTTAAAAGGCTGTAGCGACTTGGTCCCGCCTCGATAAAATTACGCATCGACACACGCACGCACAGGCACACACAGACACGCACCCAACACGTGGGCCGCGCCCAGCGTCCTCCACGCTCGGCAGTACATGCACGCTACGCTCACAACAACTGAACGATACGCGGACGTCGGCAGCGGCAGCTAGTCGGAAGGCCGCGCACTGTTCAAAGGCTGACGCTGTGCCTTCGACCATCACAGCTGCGTCGGCTCGCCTGGACTGACAGAACGGGACTGGACGGCCGTCTCGGCCAATGACGTCTCAACACCGCGGGTACCGCTCCGCGATCGGGTCGTGGCCGACCGACCTGGATCGGCGCCCTGCGTCGACACCGACCTGCGATGATCTGCGTGCAACACCGCTCTGTGCGCGCCGCCGTGAAAGCTGCAGAACAACGTCAAAGCAGTTGGCGGAACCGGCCGCGCAAGTTCTGCAGCTCGAGCACCAACAGATGTCGCTAGACGCGGCCGTCGACTGGTGTGTAGTTGAGGTGGCGTCCGCTAGATGGCAGCTGGCCGGCCAGAGTGCACGAGCGGCAGCAGAAGCGCGCGTAGTTCTGGCTGGCGCAGTAGCGGGCTGCCACGATCAACTCACAGTTGGCCAAGGACTTATTGTCCGTGCAGCTCGGATGGATAAACACCCCCTCAACAACTATGCTGACTGTGCTCTCGGCGTTGCCGAACTCATTGTCCACCGTGCAGCGGTACGAGCCGGAGTCGGAGGCCTGCGACCGCAGTATGAGCAGGTCGCGGCCTTGCACGCGCAGTCGCTTCCCGGGCAGCACCAGCCGGCCGTCCTTGTACCACGTGATTTGGGGCTCGGGAGAGCCAGACGCCTCGCACGGGATTCGGATGTCCGCGCCCGTGCTGAACGTGGTTTCCGTCATGTTGACTGTCAGATAGATACCTTGAATTATCAGGAGCCGAGAGTACGGCAAGCGAAACGGCTACCATCGGTGCAATATATACAGATATATATATATATATATATATATATATATATATATATATATATATATATATATATATATAATATATAATAATACATATATACATATATCATATATATATATATATATATATATATAATACATATATACATATATCTATATATATATATATATATATATATATATATATATATATATATATATATATATATATGTATATATATATATATATATATATATATATATATATATATATATATATATATATATATATATATATATATATATATATATATATATATATATATATATATATATATATATATGTATATATACATATATATGGTCCTTGCGCTGACCAGGTCTATATATATATACAGACCTGCAAAGGTTACACAAACACCGGATATGTTCATTGGCTGTGGAAACGCGCTGAACTCTGGACCTGTCCCGGGAGAATGACCTTGCAAACAGACCGGACCGTCTTTGGTGACCCGGCACTCCAATCCAGGGGCACATTTGACGCCGATACACGTTTCTGAAAGCAAACATGATCTCAACTTACAAAACTCGAACGTCTCCGTCTCCAACTCCAACGACACAATTTCGACCTACAACCGAGCTCTTTGCCCCACTTGTGGTCCGTTAGACTGTAGCTACTTTGCTGAAACAAGATGGGAGCTGCTTACTGCCGGTGTATATAGACGGGAAAGCTCTTTTCGCAAACAACACACAAATGGAAGACTGAATCAAGATATTCCTTGTGGTCTGAAACTATTCCTTGAAAAGGCGACCGCAAGTACATTAGGGTGTGTCACGAAGGACCTTTTTTGGAAATTGCACTTTGCTTAGTGAAATTATCGTGCAGATCACCTAAAAAAAACTTGTGGTCGAAACCAAATCGAAATAAAACAATAAACAAAATATGCGACAGGCCGATAAAGAAACAAATTTGCCGGGCGCCCCGCGTTGAAGTCTCCAGTGATGGCGCTCCGTTGCGATTGGCATCTAACACCACGCGTGCGGCCACCGTCGGAGCGCCGCCGCGGCGCTGTGACGAAAAAGGCGGCAGTCGGTGCTGTGGATGACTGATGAATGGATGCTGGTGATGAAGCTCATTAATAAAACTCAATGAAAGTGTTTAGTGGGGTAAAAGGCTTTTGATAAGCACCAGTCGCTTAATAAGTTGCCTGGATATCTGACGCATGAAATAAAGGTTCACTTAACGTCGCTTGTTCTTTCCATTTTCAATCAGTATAATTCTATCGGCGTATAATGCTAATATTTTCACTTTTGAAAGCTTGAACATCTTCAAAATTCCTCGTCTGTTTACATCGAAGACCAATTAAATCATTCTGAGACACTTGATATCTTATTGTTATGACAAATAGACCAGGTGAAATCGGCATCATGCTCCGTTCCACTACAACCGAAGGAGACGGGCATACAGCGACGTCATCTTTTGTACGAGCGGCCACATTTTTTGCACGAACTATCATTTTATAACTGTACTACTTGTCTACATGCTCGACAGAAAACCCGACATGAAATCCTTTTTGCTGCTGAGCACTGGCATTGCTGACCTGTGTTTCAACTTCGCCACAATGTAACCGTGGCGGGCCTCTTCACCAATTACCTTCAAAGACGCCTCGGTCACCACTTTCACCATCCGTTTCACCGTTTGACTGTGCACGGGGTATGGCTGTACTTCGAGAGGACTCGCGATGATGTCTAGTAAGTCATCATCGGACAGTTGTTGCGTCAAGGGCGCCTCGGTTATCGCCTCATTACACCAATCAATCAGCTCCATGATGCTGTTTGCCCCCATATTCACTTTTGGAAGCTTGAACTTCCGCACTTCGTCAGTATCACTATCGACTTGAGTTCTGCGACACTGCTGGATTTGAGTGACCGCCCTTTCCCGTGCGGCTTGATCTTGGCCCGCTGCCGTTGCTAGCAGTACTGCCTCAGGGTGACACCAGTAGCTGTTGCGCTGTATTACCGGCTGCACCATGGCCGCTATCTCAGGTCGCAAACTTTTGAGAAGTTGCACGCTGTGCAGCGCATTGCCAGGACCGTCAGAACATTTCCAGTTCTTCTTGATGCAGAACCACATGGGAGTATGGTGGCCCACGATGAACTCCGCTAGCATTCTCAGACTGTCTGATGGCTGTTCGGTTGCTATGTAGAGCCGGAGAATTCGAGCCGCCAGAGTCAGCCACCTGGAGTGGTTTAGTGGACCGATCTTCATTTTCGCAGTTCTATCTGAGATACAGCCCGTCTGGACACTACGCGCCAGACTGTACAGAATAGCCTGATCTGAACTTAGGTCACTGAGAATCTCCTGCGTCATTTCTGGAAACATTTCCGCCATCGATTGGCTCAAAATCGACCACTGGCAAGGTTTCTACTGCGCCTGCAGCAGCCCGGCCAATCAGCCCACTAAACGACTTAGGTGCTGTTGTGACTCCATCTAACTGGCTAAATACTGCAAGAAGATTAAGTTCATTTGCATGAAGTTGGCACACAAACCAGTGGACGGGGCGTTTTTGTCCGAGCTCAAACAAACGGATAACACCACCTTCTTGGCCAGTATTAACTCTCGTGCCGTCACAGCCAAGCACAGAAACATCCGCACCAAACTCATATGCCACGGCGTTCAGGTCCTGAAAAATGTCCTCCGCTTTCCCAGTCTGTGGGGTAAAATGTCCTAAATATGCACTGTCTGGCTCGGATACAACCACAATGTGCTCTTCCGTCTTCTTTGAACTGGCTGTCATAAGCGTGTCGTCTTTTCTAACGTCGAAGTAGAGACCAGATACACGACCTGCATGATCCTCATGGCTCTGGGGTACTACCTCTCTTCTAATCCGATCCCTTGCTCGCCATACTTTTTTGCTATCCACTATGCAGTCCATATCGTCAGAAGTGATCCGACCAATGTCCACTTGGAAACCGTTTATGATCGCAGCACACGCACGATTAGACATTCCGTACCGATCTGCTGCTAGAGCCGTATTTAGCAGTTCGTCTGTGTTACTGTTCACCATATACTCTGACTCATTGACTACAGATGTGAGCGATGATGAATCTGTGGCGGAATCTTGGTCTGAATTAGAATCTAGCTGGGCCATTCCAGAAGGTCTCGGTTGTGGTGATGTGACTCTCTCGGCGGTCAGACGCCTCCTTTCGTCCATGGCGCGTCGACGAGTGGTTTCACGGATATCTGCGGTGCCGATTTGCACTTGGCGAGGTCCTCTCTGGTCTTGGACAAAGGGAAACTCCATTCGTGGCACTTTGTCGGCCATCGCACATTTGCAGCTATCGATATCAGCACATTTGCAGCGGGCTATATCAAACAATTTTCCAAACCACTCATCACCGGACGGACGTACACCTGGTGATGCCGACTTCTTTCCAGCAGTTTTCGTGTATCGCAAGTAGCGATCGCGGCATTCTCGAACCATATGTTCGACTCGGGCCCTCCCAACAATTGGTATTCCTTCGCAGCACCACATTTTCATCACACTTTCCGCGACAAACTTTATATGGGGTGCTAGCCTCTCTTTCAACCTTTTGTTCGCAACGCATGAGTCTCTATTCACTTTACTCAAATAATTCAGAACGTCAATTCTCGTGGGCAGTCGGTTTGTTTTTAGTTCAGAAGGAACCAAAAGCCCTTTGGTGGAAGCGCGGGTCTTCATGTTCGAACTCTTACCCCGATCACACCGACGCAGGTAATATCACACTTCACAGGCAGTGGGCACAACTTGCAGACACCAAACCGCTCTTTTCGGGCCGTCCCGCCGGGTCTCCGCCGCCGACTGCCTTGTCTCGACGGCCCTCCCCTCCCCCTGTCTCCCCTCCCCTCCCCTGCCCTGTCTCGCTCTTTGTGTTCTCTACCCTCACCGTGCGCCGGCCGTCTCCCGCCCCATCCCAGCCCCTCCCCCGCGCCATGCGACGATCACCGCCGGCTCGTGTCGCCCTCGTTAATAGGTTGTCTCTATTGCTGATAATCCCAGTTTCCCTTGAAACTTGAGTAACGAAAAGGAACAGGAGACTTGGATTGACTAATAAAACAGGGATGTATGGCATGCGAAGCTATTTTGTGTCGTTAGTGCGTACGCAATTTATTCGAATGATGATTCATAGCACTGTGAAAGGTGGAACACAGACAAAGGAAAGTGGAGCGATCAGTCCTTCAGTGAAGTTTAATCTTTACAATCAGATATATCCCGGCTCCCCTGATCTGTTTTTGAATTACCAGAATCCATTCATAAGTCATCCACAGCACCGGCTGCCGCCTTTTTCGTCACAGCGCCGCGGTGGCGCTCTGACGGCGGTCGACGCGTGGTGTTAGATGCCAATCGCAACGGAGCGCCATCACTAGAGACTTCAACGCCGGGCGCCCGGTAAATTTGTTTCTTTATCGGCCTGTCGCATATTTAGTTTATTGTTTGATTTCGATTTGATTTCGACCACAGGATTTTTTAAGGTGATCTGCACGATAATTTCACTATGCATAAGAAAAACCGTTCAGGCGACACACCCTAATGTACATGCAATAATGAAATGCGATGCAGTTTATTTCCTGCTAAGAACGTATATTCTTTAGCTTTGTAAAAACGAAACAAATATAAAACGCATTGCAAACAATGACTGTGCACACGCATGACAAGATACGAAATATGAGTATTTCTCGCTGGCCACCATTTGAGTTGCATCAGGCAGAACATCACATGTCAACACAAGATCATCTTCCCCCGTGTGCCAGGATAGTTAGGAATGTCTGAATAGAATGTGAAATGTTGGATCACTTACTATTTGAAGACAATGACATATGTGTCAGGAATTTTACAACACTTGATTCAAGAAGGTATGGTTGCAAATATCTTCAATGACGCTTCGATAATTTAACACGGGTCCCACGTACGCTTGCGAGCATGAGTGGTCGAAATACAAAATTTATGTTAAGTTAATTCCGTTGAATTCCATTTCGAATCAGCTCATCACTCTGCCTTAACAAACAAACATTACGAAAACAGCACTGATGAGTCTCAATAACCCTGAAATAAGGCTACGTTTTCGGTTGGTCTCCAAACTGACAAAACTATTATCGTACATCCATTGTCGTAAATCGCATATGTTGTCACAAAAATGCGAAGCAGCAACAACCGAATGACCTAGAAATATATACTAGAGTGCAAAGTTCAAAGAGGCATCTGAGAGACCCACTTACCTGGAAAGCCGCTGGCCACTGACCTGTCTGGGACACTGACCTTGCAGACAAACCGGACCGCCTGGGAGAACCTTGCAGTACGATCCACGTCCACTGGCACATTGTATGTCTCCACACGTCTCTGAAGCGAAGCACAATTTCGACTTACAAAACTCGAATGACTCCAGTCCCTACTCCAACGGCATAGTTCCAATTTATAGCAATGCATTTAGCCCTACTCGTGCTCCGTTAGACCGTGGCGACGTTGTGAAAACAACATGTGGTTGATTACTGTCGGCGCACAGCAAGACGGAAAGCCACTTTTCACGAAGAGAACACAAATTCCCTGAACCAACCTGACCCAACCAAATTGCCTACCTGAAACTTACTTTCTGGCCTGACTCCCGTGCGTGAATAGGCGATCGCATGTACATGTATGAATGAACTGAAATGCATTTTACTCATGTTTATGAAAATATTCATTGGGATAGCTTCGTAGCAAAACAAATATAAACCACGTTGTAAATAAGAGCCGTGCAACAAGCCGGGATATATCCAATGTCCAGTAAAACATTGCAATTCCATTGTCTTATTCAAATAGAATTGGAACTATTTGGTCGACGTCTACCCTTTGATTTACATCAGGCAGAAATTCGCAGGTCATAGCAAGATACTATTCACCTGTGAGTCAGGGTAGTTAGCAACACGATGTGAAGTGTTGGTCCACATATCAAGGGTACCAGACATACTCACTACACTTGAAACTAGAGTGCATGGCTTCAGACGTCTGAAATAACGGTTACATAAACTCAATAGATTAACAGTTACTCAATAAACCTACATCAACTTAATAAACTCAAGCGGTCAGGTTACTAGCATATGGGATCCGATGAAACAATTTATGATGACATAATCCAGTTAAATTGCACTTCGGGCCAGCTTTGAAACGCGCGGCAGTGTCGCCTACTCAGTACCAATATTTGGTCGCCGTGACACCTATCTTGGAAATGGAAGTGCTTGTAAATTG
The DNA here is from genome assembly GCA_034440575.1 of Imbricaverruca yamaguchii. Classification (NCBI taxonomy): domain Eukaryota; kingdom Metazoa; phylum Arthropoda; class Thecostraca; family Neoverrucidae; genus Imbricaverruca; species Imbricaverruca yamaguchii. The sequence continues at coordinate 1,324,576 of JAOTOL010001631.1, read as the reverse complement.
TGCAACACGGTGGAGACGCTGATGTCTCGAGATTTCGTGCCTGACATGCGGTGAATTTGGTTTAATGTCCAGCTGGCCGCCCTTTCAAAACATTTTGAGTAGGTAATGCTGGTACAAAACGGTAGGGAATGTCGGCTATTCGGAGCCGAGTTGTGCTTCCCGCTACACCTCTCTGGGTAATTGCCGTGTAGATGATTCAAATAACCGTGGGGACGCTAACTTGTGGAGATATTGTCGATAACCATTCGAGCGCCTAGCAGTGTCAAATCCACATTTGACTCCAATTGGATGTAGGCTAACCATGAGCTGGCGGCCCCTCAAAAATATTTTGAACTACGAGATAACGAGCAGTAGTGTGTCAAGTGACGAATGCTGAACTTGCGCACTTCGATGGCCTTGGAACCAAAGGAGCCTTGGAAAAGCGAGCGCATTGCATGTGAATTCGGCACTGTACCATGACTTACTTGCTTAAAATCTTTTTTCCCCCCCCCTCCTTTTTTCCCCCTTTTCTCCCGTGGCCCTTTTTTTCCTGGGCGCCCTGGGCGTGGGCTTCCGGGGCGGCAGGTGATCTACCGGGGCGGTTCAGTTGCAGATCGCACCGGTTGGCTTTTCCTCACATATTTCGTTCGGATTGCACAACTTCGTATCGCAGCCTGAACAAAATAAACACCCAATGAGAGAGTCGCCATACATGTCCGACAAAGTAGCAAGAGGACTGCTTTCATCCTGCTGCTGGCCAGACACACGTTCCAGTGCATAGTCCAAACGAATGAAAGTTACCTGGGACATGTCGTCAAACCATAGCTCATATTCTTGTCTTTTTCCAAGTGAGTGACGTGATATTGAAAAATACAGGCTTCGGCCTGGAGTAGGAAAATGCAAGAATGGTGTCCTTGGAGTTAGGAATAGTGGTGGTGTTGAGGCTAAGAATAGTCGTCTTGAAGGGAATAATGATGGGCATAAATGGCAAGAAGCATGTGAGTAAAGCATTATTGCCTTTCAAAAGCAAAAATGGTGACGTCTGGGGAATGTGAGCCAGTGTCAGCGCCTCCGTTAAGAATATTGCCAGGCTGAGTGATGTAAGAGATATGACAATCGAACGTAAATATGCACAATTAAACCTCAACGAGTGAGTTTGCGACCGCGCGGGACTTATTTTGTACCGAGTGGTTATTTGATCGTATGATATTGCAACACAGAATGAAGGCATTACGTCAACGGGTCAAAGCTCTCGTCTTCTCCTAATTGTTCCAGTGCTATTCAGGGACATGGCCAGGAATTTCTGCAGGACGAGGTCGGATTTTGCTAAAAGGGCCCGACTAAAATCAGTTCTCGTCAGGCGTTCCGGTTGCATACCCTTGGTTCTTGGATTCAAAGTCCGAAAATACTTGCCTTTTACGTTAATTATCAACGAGACAGGCGACTTGTCTCAATGTACTATGTTAAGACAAGTCGCCTTGTCGGATCATTGCCTTGTCGGCAATGATCCAGCAAAGGTGAGGAGGACGCTGGGCTGGGCTGGGACGCTGGGCGCTACATGATCAACATGGTCGATCCGCTCTAAAGCCCAAACAACTAACAAGTATGCCAGACGGTACGCCTCTTCTGAGCGTATCGTCTGGCATACTGACATACCAGCTGCTGCGATGGCCATTTTGGCCGTGGTGGGCCAATGATTGCACTTCGTTGTGATAAGTGTGGCGGCATTCTATCAGGGGCGTTCGCCTGATACAGGAGGCCGGATACATTATGAAAAGTTGGCGTCCAGAAGGGTGCGTTTACCGGTACTGTCACGTGATGCAGCGCAATGTCTCTGGATGGTGTCTGAGTTTGCATTAGGCGGGTTATTTATCCGAAATGATAGCTCACAACTTTAGAGGAGAAATTATAGGCGATGTTCCTTCGTCGTACGTCATGGATTAATGATTTAGCATGACAGCTTCAACGTTCACATCATAGGATTGGAATAGGATGCGCCCAAGGCTATGGCAAGCTCTGCCCGGGCTTGGTGTGATGGGGGAACTTTGATGTAAAACATAATGTTGCGTGCACGAGTCTTCTGCTGCCACTCACATATGGTGGCCGGGCCACCTCGATAAGGCTGTCGGGCAGATTATCAGAAGGCGAGAGCACAGAAGGTGAGACATCTACAAACGAATGCCATATATATACACATATATATTTATATATACATATAATACATATATATATATATATATATATATATATATATATATATATATATATTATATTTATATAATTATATATATATATATTTATATATACATATATATAATATTTATATATATATATATATATATATATATATATATATATATATATATATATATATATATATATATACATTCAATATATTTCCGTTGTCTATGGAAAGGTCGCATAGACAACGGAGAGACTCACTAACCCGGAAAAGGGCTGACATCTGACATGTCCTGGACACTGACCTTGTGTACGGATCTGGCCCCCGAGGGGGATCTTGCGGGACGATTTACGGGCACATTGTATGCCACTGCACCCTTCTGAAACTAAACACAATCCCAATTCACAAAACTCGAACGACCCTAACACCAAATCCAACGACACAATTCCAATTTACAGCTGTACACTTAGTGTTACATGTGCTCCGTTAGACTGTAGGGATGTGAGCCAAACTTGGTAGAAGCTGATTACTGCTGGTGTATGTGAAGACGGAAAGACTCTTTTCACAAACAATACAAAAATGCCACGAACAAGCCTGACCAAACCAAATTCCCTACCTGAAAATTACCTTCTGGCCTGAAACCCCTGCTCGACTCCAATTGAATGTGGTCTAACCTTTATCTAGCCGCCCATTTGAAAAACACTTTGATCTATCAGACAACGAGCAGTAGCGTTTCAAGTGATATTTTGTGACGTCGTGCACTTCGACGCCCTTTCAGGAGCCATACAAGCATGTGGACAAGCGTGCGCATTGGATGTGACTTCAACACTGAGCCGTGACTTACTTGTTATGCAGATCGGACCGAATGGCGTGTCCTCACAATTTTTGCTCTGCTCGCAAACAAACGTTTTGCAGTCTGGAAAAAACGAACACCCAATGGGGGAGTCGTGATACAGCTGGTATGAAGCAATAACAGGATTGAACTTCTCCTGTTACTGGCAAGGCGTCCGATTTTTCAATACAAATACAGGCAAGTATGCCAGGTCTAAAGCGAAACAATCATGTACAAACATTTTGTTAAAAACAATTTCGCAAAGGAAGTGTCGTGGACTGATTTTCCAGTTGATGCAATGGAAGTTTGAACGAAATTTCACTGTATCTTTAGTCATCAAGCTCCGTACGGCTCCAGGCATGCGAATTCATCGCGGTACACTAGGTGGTTTTGTCGCCTCAGATCCTTCCAAGTCATTCTTTTCTTCAACTGAAACATGCCAGATATGGGCTAAACAGTATGTCATTCAGCATATCAAAATATGTTGGCTGATGGAATGGCTGACAAAAATCAATGTTTGCACTCCTAAGAGTAATTAGGTAGTGATTGTCATCTTCAGTGGCAGTACTGTGCGATGGAATGTACTCCTAGAGAGTTATATGCACAATGCTAGGTGGCAAATGGTACGTAGTAAAACTGGCCAATGATATCAAGGCAAAATGATTGGCACATTTTTGTACCTCTGAGCCACCAGGAGGCGATAATACGTAATGCGAGACAGCCACAAACGAATGTCCTAAAAATATATGCTAGCCTGAAAACGTCACACTGGCAAAGGAGAGATTCACTGACCTGGAAAGGCGCCGAAATGTGACCTGGCCTGGATACCTCGTACACAGACCGGGCCGCCTGGGGTAGTTTTGCAGGACGATCCAGGGCCACAATCTATGTCACCGCACGTCTCTGAAACCCAGCACAACCACAATTTTCAAAACTCGAACTACTCCAACCCCAACTCCAACGACACAATTCAAACCTACAGACGTGATCTTAGTCCTACTTGTGCTCCGATAGACTGCAGCGAGGTGGCCAAAACAAGATAGAAGGTGATCACTGCTTGTGTATATCCAGACGGAAGGGCTCTTTTCGCAAACAAAACAAAATTTGTCAGAAGCGCCCTGAACAAATAAAATTGCGCACCTGAAAATTGTCTTGTGGCATAAAACTTTTGCTTGAACAGACAACCGCATGTACATGCAACAATTAATGAGATGAATTTTTGTTCATTTGCTGTTGCTCGTTGTAATCAAGATCTGTACGAATCTCATGACAATATGATATGTCCACCATATGATCACAATAGCATTGTCTTATTCAAATGAAATTGAACTATTTAGTCCATGACCACCATGTAATATGCACCAGGCAGAAATTCGTAGGCCATGGCAAGATCTGCTTCACCAGTGGGTTAGGGTAGTTAGTAACGCCTGACAAAATGTGAAGTGTAGGACGAAATGACGTTGGAAGACAATGTTAGCGAAGTTTGCTTCGGCAGGCTCATTTGGTTGCACTTAGCGCCCATGTATGCCAGCCCGTTGGGTTTGGAGCGGAAACCCTCGGCGCCAGCAGGAGCGCTGTCAGCCACCACGTGCCCGACAGCGTCGGCCACGATACAGCCACGCACAGGTCAGCATATGCTCTCACGGCTCGACAACGTCGGCCACAATACAGCCACGCACAGGTCAGCATCTGCTCTCACGGCTCGACAACGTCGGCCACGATACAGCCACGCACAGGTCAGCATCTGCTCTCACGGCTCGACAACGTCGGCCACGATACAGCCACGCACAGGTCAGCATCTGCTCTCACGGCTCGACAACGTCGGCCACGATACAGCCACGCACAGGTCAGCATATGCTCTCACGGCTCGACAACGTCGGCCACAATACAGCCACGCACAGGTCAGCATCTGCTCTCACGGCTTGACAACGTCGGCCACGATACAGCCGTGCACAGGTCAGCATCTGCTCCCCACCAACGTCGGCCACGATACAGCCACGCACAGGTCAGCATCTGCTCTCACGGCTCGACAACGTCGGCCACGATACAGCCACGCACAGGTCAGCATCTGCTCTCACGGCTCGACAACGTCGGCCACGCTACAGCCACGCACAGGTCAGCATCTGCTCTCACGGCTCGACAGCGTCGGCCACGACACAGCCGTGCACAGGTCAGCATCTGCTCTCACGGCTCGACAACGTCGGCCACGGTACAGCCACGCACAGGTCAGCATCTGCTCTCACGGCTCGACAACGTCGGCCACGATACAGCCACGCACAGGTCAGCATCTGCTCTCACGGCTCGACAACGTCGGCCACGATACAGCCACGCACAGGTCAGCATCTGCTCTCACGGCTCGACAACGTCGGCCATGATACAGCCACGCACAGGTCAGCATCTGCTCTCACGGCTCGACAACGTCGGCCACGCTACAGCCACGCACAGGTCAGCATCTGCTCTCACGGCTCGACGACGCTCTGATAAAGACCTGACACAATAATTCGCACGCGAGGTGGATCGGCGCGTGACCTCGCAAGTCACGATGTGTGACCTCGGCATTCGCGATGTGTGCTTGAGGTGCTCAGCTTCTGACGAGCCGACGGCCGGCGAAGCGGAGTCCGACATGACACGGTGAGATTTCGACATGACGCAGTCGGGTGTCATGTCATGGCGACATCCGTGACATTGCATCACGCGGCTATGGAGGGAGGGGGGTGGGGGAGGGGGGCAGTACGCCGGTCAGCAGCGTGATAACCGGGCGACGCGGTGCAACAGGTCACACGGGCCGACCAGGGATGCTCCCTTTCCTCCCCCAGGTCAGCTGTACTGAGTAGTTGCTGTCAGCTCAGTAGTTGTACTCTTGATGTATACAAAACAATGCCCCTGGTAGTTGCCTGGCATAAGTGTAGGTTTCTGAAAATTATTCAGAGGGTACGATACATGAAGGCAATGACCAGGTTCAAATGGATTGGGAGATACCATATTAAGGCCTAATATCAGAAGTTGACATCATTGGAAGGGAACATCCAAAGGGATGGGGGGGGGGGCGAAGTGCCCTCCTAGGCACTGCTCCTACCGTAAGGCATTCAAACATAGTACATGAAGAAGATTGCTGGCATTCGGTAAGCAAACATTAACATATTTCATGTTTGTCTAGAAATACTCATACGGTCACATCTCAGGAACACATTCAGACTTTTGTAAATGTGCCGCACATGGATACCTGCACGAGAGTGCTTAGATCGTTCGAAGGAGGCTTCTCTCTAATTTTTCCAGAACATAGTACGCGAATGATCAACTCTGGCCGATGCGCATTAAAGCCCAAATAATTAACTCCAGAACATAGTAGCTTTCTAAATAGTATGAACTAATGCATTTGGGTACGCAGCGGGCAAAGTCCTTCAAAATTTCATTGTGCACAGCTTGCTTCTGTAATTTGATGGTCTTTCAGGAGCCATAGGAGCCGCACAAGCACGCGCATTGGAGGCGAATTCCGCACTGCACCATGACTTACTTGTTCTGCAGATCGCACCGAACGGCTTTTCTTCACAGATTTCGTCCCGATTGCAAAGCTTCGTTTTGCAGCCTGAAAAAAGAACACCCGATGAGAGAGCCGCGATACAGATGCGATAAGGTAATCCGAGGATTGATCTAATCCCTGTTGCTGGCCAACCATACGATTTCAACACATAGTGCCAGCCGAATGAAAGGTACCTCACTCAAGGTTGTCTTCAAACCATAGCGCGTATTCTCTTATTTGTTCAAATGAGTGAGACGGAACAGAAATGAGAAGTTGGAAGTGATGGGAAATTGGAAAAGTCAAAGGTTCGGAATGGAGTAGGAAACAGTAAAAAGTGGTAGTGTTGAAGGTGGGAGCAACTGTGTTGAAGGGAAGGGTGGGGCTGGAAGGTAAGAATGGTGTTATTAAAACATTTATACCTTCAAAAGCAAAAATGGTACCGTTTGGTGAATGTGAGCCTGTGTCGGCATCTCGCTTAAAATAGCAAGCAGAGTGATATATATATATATATATATATATATATATATATATATATATATATATATATATATATATAGAAGAAACGAACACCAATTTACACAATTAAGTACAAAGACGGAATTTGTGGCAACCCGATATCCATTTTGTGCCCAATGTCTCTTTGATCCTATGCATCCCCTAGGGTTCACTGTTATCAAAGGCAATAACCTGGAACAGTTGCAGGGCGAGGCGGATTTTGCGAAGAGGGGTGGAATTACATTCAAAAGGTCTCCAGTTCTCGTATTTCGGCCTACATATTTCGAAACGGACACGATTTTCCAGAGGCAAATACAGTTTTTTTTTTAAAAGGAGTGGTGGCCGGATCATCGAATCTTCTCCCTCCTGAAATCTTAGTCAACATTGCACATTTATATACCAGAAATGTATAGAACCCAAGCATGCATATGTATACATATGCAGGATGTCAAAACATCTTGAAAAAAGAAAATCGAAAATATAGAACTAATATCTAGTAATAGGGAATTATGCGCTTGTGAGGTCTCGAAGACACATAAAGACCTGCAATCATTCGCAAGTGCCCGAGCAGGTTCGCAATGGTCCGCAGGTATCCGAAAGTACCCGCAGACATACGCATGGGTACGTAACCATTGAAAAAGTGCAATTGCCCATAGTCATTCCGGTCAGTCCGAAGAAGCTTGAAAGGGTCCTGGCATACTTCGAGGTCCTGCAGAAATTCGTAACAGCATGTGGGCATTGGTCTATGTGGGCCCATAGACGTTCTAAAGAGTACGGCTACATTTGTAGGGCCCTTATGCATTTCATCTGACCCACAAGGACCCACAGATGTCCATAGTAGCACGTAGGTTTTCGTACAGGTTATAATCTAAGGCCCGATACGTGCGTAACGGCTCTAAGAAATAGAAATATCCGCAGTCATTCGTAATCGGCAGTAGGCCTTCATAGAGATGCGTGGACGTTTTAAAATGCCCGGAGACATTCGTAAGATCCCTTGGATATTTTGGTAAGAGACCTGAAGCATCGAATTCATTTGGTGAGTACGCTAAGTTGCTTATTCTTCGTATATATCATGTTTCTTAGGCGAATACATTTTCGAGGTTGAACGCTGCCTGCCACAATTAAGTTATGTAGGTACAAAAGAACCGATGTCCTTAACATTTCGGGTCATTTCTTAAGTGCATCAAATGATTCAAGCACAATTGTTGTCCGGATGCACAGCAGTCTGTTTGGCATCATTGATATACATTCATCAAGCATGATCTTGCTTGTGGAATGTGAAACAAGAATTGCAGCCATTTCATCCGGGCAACTTGGTTTCTGTGACAGATCCAGCGGGACTTATTCCAGCGCGTTGGCTATGAGGAAAACAATTCTCAGATCATATATAAATTAAAGAACTTTAGACGTCAACTCGAAAGTCCAGACAAACTTCCTCATTTTCAGCATATTTTGTTCTCGTCTCGTCGCTTGAGTGACGGTACCTTAACGGGTGCCACGACATGCAGCGTGGGTCAATAAATATATGTCGCCCAGAACGGCGTTCTCCAGGAAGGCGTACTGCAGCCTACTCTCTTCCCCTCCCCGCAGCCAGTGTTGCCTCGTTGCAAAATATACGCGTCCTGATGAGGTCTGAGTTCACCCATTGCTTTGTATCCATTGGTGGCGTTCCCCAGGGGAAATGGCACCCGGCCCAACAGACTGTTTCCCCGCTGCATGGGAATTCCTGATATGTCTGTTTTTTTAAAGAGTAATTTACGAAAAAGTAATTTTCCGACATGCCTTAGTATCAAATAGACTCGGCCTTTGGGGTACAAATTTGAAAATAATGCATTTTCTTCGTGAATTATACATTACACAGGCGACTTGTCTAAATGTACTAGATAACCGATCTCCTAAATGTACTAAATGTGCTAGATGACCCGACAAATGTCGAGAATCCCAGATGGTACGCCAAGTTCGGGTAGTTCAGGCGCATCAACGGCCATGGCGGACCAGCTATTGCACCATGTTGCGAAAAGCGTGCATGAAGTTTTTTAATCACGGGCATTCCCCTGACCCATGAGGATGGATGCAATTTGAAGAGCTGACGTCCCGAGTGGTGGCCTTACTGGCGCTGCCACGACAGGCAACGGAGGTCCTCGGGAGGGTACATAATTTTGCGTTATGTGTGCTAACTACCTGAAACAATGTCAACTCGCGATTTTGGAGGAGCATTCCATCCGCCATGTTCCCTCTTCTTACGTCATGGATTAATGGTCTGCCATGCCTTCAACGTTCACAGCATATGATGGGGAAAACGGTGCGCCCTTTCCTATGGCAAGCTCCGCCCGGTTTGAATGTTTTGGGAGAACTTTGACTTGAACAAACAAGTTTGCATGCACGAGTGTTTTGCTAACACTGACAAATTGTGGCCGGACCAACATGATCAGACTGTAAGGCCGATTATCGGGAGACGAAAGCACAAAAGGTGAGGGAGCTATATCAGAATGTCCTAGAAATGCATACCGGCCTGCAAAGGTCACAGAGACAACGGAGAGACTCTCTGACCTGGAAAGGCCGGAAAGGTGTTCAAAACTGACCTCGGACCTGTTTCGGGAAACTGACCTCGTTCACAGAGCGGGCCGTCTGGGGTTGCGGTGCAGGACAATCCACCGGCGCATCCTACGTCCCTACATGTCTCTGAAACCAAGCACAATCACATTTTAGAAACTCGAACGACTGCAACGCCAACTACAACGACGCTATTCCGATTTGTAGCCGTGCTCTTAGTCCTACATGTTCTGCATTCGACTGTAGCGACTTTGACCAAACACGATTGAAGAGAACAAAACTGACGAGTCTTGACGATACCAAAGGATAAGGCCTCCTTTCCTTTGGTCTACGAATTAACAAGAATGCTATCGCACCTTAATGGCCGTATAAAACATATAAGTGTTTGCTCAATACACATTTCGTACAAGGGAAGTACTCGATGCACATCTACAATCAACGAGATTGCGTTCACTAACTATCATGTAGTAATTGTGATATCTTCGATAGATGCATTGTGCACACGAATACGCTATGCCATCAAAGTCATGCAGCATACAGATACGAAAACGTACGCCCATGCTGTCAAAAACAGCACATTGACGTCCGCAGTTCATCACCTGGCTTCTTCTGTTGACGAGCAGTCAAAGGGGAGGGGAGGAGCACTAGAACCGCACATCGTGCCAAGTTTGGGCGGTTCCATGCACTCCAAACGAGAGGCAGTGCTGCTTTTTCAGTATCGACATTGGGCTGCCGCGACAGCTATGTTTGAAATAGAAGTGCTCGTAAGTTGTGAAACATGATCGAGACACTGGCTTCTCCAGATTCCGTACTTGGCTCCTTGTGAGTTTGGTCTAATCTCCAGCTGGCCTCTACTTCAAAATAGTTTTATTCATCAGACAACGAGCGTGCCAAGCGATGAAGTATATCCTCGTGTACTTCAATGGGCATTCAGGAACCATAGTGGCCTTGGACAAGCGCGCGCATTGCATGTGAATTCGGCACTGTATCATGACTTACTTGCTCTGCAGATCGCACCGTATGGGTTTTCCTCACATGTTTCGTCCGGATTGCACAACTTCGTATCGCAGCCTGAAAAACGAACAACCCACGAGGTAGTTACGATACAGGTCCCATAAGGTAGTCAGAGGATGGATCTCACCCTGCTTCTAGCCAGGCATCCGATTTCAATACGTGTTCCAAACGAATGCAAGTTACATTGGCCATGTCTTCAAACGATACCACCTATTCTCGCCTTTGTCCAAATGAGTGGGATCAAGCAGAGAGCAATGGGAAGTGATGTGATAATGGGATAATGCAAGGTTCGGGATTGAGAATGAAACTGTAAGAATGGTGGTGTTAACAGTAGGAATAGCTGTGTTGGAGGTAAGAATGCTGGCGTGGAAGAGAATAACTGTGGTGTTGTAAGGTAAGAATAGTGTGTATATCACATTTGTGCCCTTCAAAAGCAAAAATAGTGTCCGTTTGGGAATGTAAGCCAGTATCGGCGCATCGCTTAATAAAAAGCAGGCGAAGTTCGATAAGGCAAACGAATTTCGATATGCATAAGTAAATCTAACATGAGTGAAGATGTGGCCATCTGAGACATATTTTGTGGCGAATGTTTGTTTGACCCTGTGCATTAGGCACACAGCACGCAAGGCAGGAAGAACATGTTATGCAATTCCTCGATGCATCCTAATGGATTCACTGTTTCCCAGGGACATAGCCAGGAATTGTTGCAGGATAGATCGGATTTTTAAAGAGGACCTGGATTGCCCTCAACAGTTCTAAATTCCAGAATTTCGACCTGCGTATTTTGAAAGGAACCTGTCTTTCCAAGGGCAAATAATTTCTTTTGCACGACCTCATTGTCGGCCGGATTTGTTGGATCCCTCCCTCCTGAAATTTCAGTCCACATGGCACTACATACACCAGAAATGCAGACCGCCTAAACTATAGATGCAGAATGTGAAAATTTCGCTCGAAAAGGCATTGATTAACCGTACGGTACTGGGTAAGTATGCACTTATAACAGCACATTGACTCTCGTGAAGCCCGCACGCATTCGCAAGGTGCCGTGCAGGTTCGCAATATCCCAGAGACGTGCGTAAGAACTGGTATACTCCCGCAGGGGCCCGTAGCCATTCGAAAATGTTTGCAATGGCACGTAGTGTGTTTCATCAAGAGCCCTGAGACGTTCTTCAGGGTCCTTGCATGTTTCAGCCACATGGAGACGTTCGCAATCGACTGCAGGAATTTGTCCAGGCTGGTAGACGTTCCGAAGAGCCGGATATATTCGCAAGGGCCATTGAATATATTTACAAGCCACCTGAGGCATCGCATTCGTTTGGTGAGCATTCGTTAAGCTGCACATTCTTCATATATATGATGCTTCCTGAACAAACACATATTGAAGTTTAATTGCTGCCTCGCCACAATTAAGTTCCGTAGGTGCAAAAGAACCCATGTAACTAACATTTCTGGTTATGTCTTAAGTGCATCTGATGATTAAAAGTAAATTTGTGTCCGGGTGCACGGCACGATAAGATCGGCATCACTGCTAGATGTTCACCAAGCACGATCTTGCTTGCGGAAGGTGAAACTAAAATTACCACCACTTGGCTTCAGTAACGGATTCAGCAGAGCCTATTTTACCACCTTAGCTATGGGTAGGACATCTATGCGATCATGCACAAATGTCAAAATAACTTGAGTGATAACTCCTGAGTCCCGACCAATTTCTTCATATTCGACTTATCTTGTTGTCTCCGTCGATCTGGTGAAGGAATCTTAACGCATGACATGATATAAAGAGTGGGTCACTAAAGGTATGTCCCCCAGAACGGCATTCTCCAGGATGGCGAACTGAAGCCTCCTCTCTTCCTCTCTTCATAGCCAATACTGCCTCGTTAGAAAATATACGCGCACTGGTGAGACCTGAGTTCACCCATTGCTTTTTATCCACTGATGCCGTTCCCAAGAGGAACTGGTACCGGGCCCAACAGACTGTTACCCGCTGCATGCAAATTCCTGACACGTCTGCTTCCGCCGAGTAATTGACGAAAAAATTTCGGACATATCTTAGAATTTCATGAAATTGCTCTATGGGGTCAAACCTTGAAAATAGTTGCTTTTCGTCATGCATTATATATTAGACGGGCGACTTTTCTAAATAACCTGGTGGCAATTGCCTGACAAATGTGTATCGAAAATACCAGAGGGTACGCTATTTTCACATTATTCAGCTGTACAAATGGTCATTTCGGCCATGGCGGGCCAGATATTGCACCCTGTTGTGAAATATGTGAATACATTTTCATCAGGGTCATATTTCTGCCCCGTGGCGCTGAATACGTTTATAAAAGTTGAGGTCCAGAATGGTGCGCTTTTCAGCACTGTCACCAGAGGCAACGCAATTCCTCGGGGGGGGGGAATTTTGCATTAGGTGTATTAACTATCTAAAACGATGTTAAATAACATTTTTCGAAGGACAAACTATCTGTCATGTTCCCTCTTCTCAAGTCATGGATGAATGGCCTGACATGATACCTTCAACTTTCACATCATAGGATGGGGAAACGGATGCGTCATGGCCTATGTCAAACTCCGCTCGGATTTTGAAGTTTTGGCAGAACTTTGACCTCAGGAAATCAGTTTGCATGAACGAGTATCCTGCTGCCTCTCAAAAATGGTGGCCAGGGCACCATGATAATAGTGTGAGATTGATTACCCGGAGGCGAAAGCACGGCGGGCGACGCAGCTACAACCCAGTGCCCTAGCGACGCCTTGCAAAGGCCACAGAGGCAACGGAGAGACTCACTGACCTGGAAAGGCGCTGACCTCTCACCTGTCTTGGGAAGCTGACCTTGCAGACAGACCGGGCCATCTGGGGTCACGTGGCAGAACAATCCACGGGCACATTGTATGTCGCTACACGTCTCTGAAACCAAACACAATCCCAACTTACCAAACTCGAACGACTACAATCCCAACTCCAATCACACCATTCCAACCCACATCTGTGCTCTCAATTTTACTTCTGCTTTGTTCGACTGTAGTGACTTTGGGTAAACAAGATTCAACAAAACATCAGTTATGAGCCTGCAGTCCGTTATATTTGGTCTCCAAATCAACACGGATGTTATCGCACATTAATTGTCGTATAAATTACTACATCGTCGCTCAATACACATTTTGTAGAAGGGAAGTATTCAATGCATGTCTGCATTTAACGAGGTTACGTTTATTGTGTGCACGACTTGTGCACATGACCGCATTGTGCATTGTGAACACGACTGAGCTGTGCAAGACTGAGCACCTCGTCGTGCCAAATCCGCACTTGACTCCAGTTTATTGTGGTCCACCATTCAGCTTGCAGCCCTTTGGAAAATGTTGTGCTATCAGGTAGCGAGCATGATAATGATACATTTGGGACGAGGTTTTTTAAAAACACTTAATGAGCTTCGGAGCTCCTGGCGGCTCTTTCGCCAGAGGCCAATTTCACTAACATCACAAGCCGCACATTCATACTGAATTTGGCATGAATACACCTTTAGGTAATCTTGAAATATCATCCCTCACAATTTCCTTACATCAACAAGGTATCTAAGTCACTATCAACTGAGTACGAATCAGCCGTCGGTGAAATAAATATTAAATAGGATTAAATGTAATTAATTAGTTTTACCAATGGTGTACTCACACGAAAATCGGAGTGAATACACCGCTCGTGATGTTAGTGAAATTTGAGTCTGGTGGAATAGTCGAAGTGAAAACAATTAAGGTTTTCTTCACAAAAGTTCCTACACAGGACATGAGCAGTGAGGAATGCGGTACTGCAATGCAGTAAAGCACGGCAAAGACTGTAACGCATCACACTTGATAATTCCACGAAGAAAACGACACTCTATGAAATACTGCACTTCCATTCACTGCACCTGATTGGCGCATTCCTCGATACTAGTGTCCTGGTTTCGAAATTTGAATGAAAAACCTCAACTGTCTTCTCTTTGGATATACCATCTGACGACGGAGCTGCTCAGAGCTCCAAGAGCTCATTAATTGGTTAACAAAAGGTCATCCCAGAGATATAATTATCACTCTAATAAACCCTTTAATATGTCTATGAAAGAGATGGCGAGCAGAAGCGTGTCAAGTGACATTTAATGACATTGTGCACTACGACAACCTTTCAGGAGCTATACAAGCCCGTGGACAAGCGTGCACATTGAATGCGATTTCAACACCGCACCATGACTTACTTGTTCTGCAGTAAGTGCCGGATGGCCTGTCCTGACAGATTTCGTTCTGCTTGCACACCAACGTATTGCAGTCTGGAAAAAAGCGAAAACCCAATTAGAGAGTCGCGATGCAGCTTGTGTGAAGCAGTAACAGGATTGAACTTCCCCTGCTGCTGGCCAGGTATCCGATTTTTCAATGCATGCAAACGTACCTTTCAATACATACAAATCGAATCCAAGGTTTGGACTAGAGTTCAGAATAGTTAGTATGATTGTTTTTGAAGGCAAGACTGTTGAGTATGATAGTGCAGAATGCAACAGTAACAGTGTTATATGTAAGAATGTAGATATTGATGGTAATACTGATGCTGTTGAAAAGCAAGAATGATCACGATAAAATGTTTGTAAACTTGGAACAGCAAAAGTAGTGGAATTAGAGCGATGTCGTCAAGTGCAAGCGCATTGCTTGAAGGATAAATATGGAATAGTGATAACGAAAACAACAAACAGATGCCACGAAGCAAAATAAATCCAAAATGATAGGATGGGTAGCACCCCGAGACTCATTTTGTACTAAGTGGTTGTTGCTCTAATGCTATTTCAACACACAATGCAAGTCATCCATAAAATGAATAGCTCTCTCTTTCCCTTTCTCGCTCTGTCTCTCTTTCTCTCTCTCGCTATCTCCATCTCTCTTCCTCTTCCTCTCTCTTCTCTTTCTATCCACCTCTTTCTGTCTTTCTCTCTCCAGCCCTCTCTCCCTCTACCTCTTTCATTCTCCCTCTCTCTCCCCCCCCCCAACTTCCCAATGGGTTTACTGTGTTGTAATTACGTAGCCAACAAGTGATGATAAATGGGACGAATTTTGAGGTGAGGGCCTGGACTATCCCCACAGCTGTATAAGTTCTCGGATTTGGATCAGTACACTTTGAAAAGGACGCCTTTTCTAAAAGCACATAGTGGTGGGTCAGGCCACTACAATAAGTATCTGAGGCAGATTATCAGGGGGCCAGAGTACGGGAGGCGACGGAAATACACTCGACTGTCATATATATATATATACATATTTTATATATATATTTATTTATATATATATATATATATATATATATATATATATATATATATAATATATATATATATATATATATATATATATATATATATATATATATACCTATATATTTATAGACATATATATAATTGCACATATAAATACATATATAAATAAATATATACATATACTTGCATGCCAGGTAACATAGACAAAGTAGAGGCTCCCTGACCAGGAAAGGCCCTGACCTCTGACCTGTGCGGGACACTGACCATGCACACAGATTAGGCCGACTGGGATGACTTTGCAGAGCATTCCAGGACCACAGTTTACGTCGTCGCACGTCTCTGAAACAAAGCACATTTCCAGTTTACAAAATTCGAACGAATCCAGTCCTATCTCCAGCGACACAACCTACAGCCACGCTTTTTCTGCTACTTGTGGTCCGTTAGGCTCCAGCGACGTTGCCTAGATAGAAGCTAATCAATGCTGGCGTACATCATGATGGGAATGCTATTTTCACACAAAAAGGCTGAACTAACCGTATTGCGCACCTCAAAAGTGTCCTGTGACCTGAAAGCCTTGCTTGAAAAGACGACCGCATGCTCATGCGATAGTTAATTCAGATGCGGTTTTGATATTTGTTACTACTAATTGAGTGTACTGCTACAGATTTCTGCAATAACGCTTAGATCACTTCCATACGCGCCATCGTAGAAGCTGGTCGTAGAGGTCGCATGTGGGATTCAATTGCAAAATGTATGTAACATGATTCCGTTAGATTACAGTTTGAATGGCTTACCTTGGCATACAAACATCAATGTAAAAGCATGTATGAGTGTGCAATAAGGTCGTCTTTTCGTTTGGTACCCACATTGAAACGCCTATTGACGCATGCTAATTTTGGTATGAACATCTGCATAACAATGTATAATAATGTCGCACTAAAATAGCCTTTGTGGTCGCCTATTGTACGTTTCGTATGAGGGAAGGGTTCCTCGCATGCCTGCATTCAACGATGCTATGTTCTACGAGGCCATGACCTATTATGCAGTGGCTGTGACATCTGCGATAGCTTCATTTTGCATACGACTGCGCTATGACATCAAACACAGGAGGCAAACAGATACGAAATCGGACGTCCAAGCTGTAAATAAGAGCACATTGACGTCAGCAGTCGAACACCTGACCTATTCTAGTGATGGGCTTTATAAGGGAAAGGGAGGAGCTCTAAAGCCGCAATATCTCTCAAGCTCGGGCGGCTCCACACACTCCAAACAAGTGGTAGCGTTGCTTAATTAGTACCGAGATGGGACTCCGGGACACCTATCTTGGAAATTGGAGTGTTTGTAACTTGTGGAAGAAGGTGGATACGCTGGTTTCTCCAGATTCCAAACTTGACTTCTTGTGAATTTGGTCTAACCTCCAGCTGGCCTCCACATGTTAATATTTTTGAACCATTAGACAGAGAACAGTAGAGTGTCAACTGATGAATTGTAACCTTGCGTGCTTCAATGGTCTTGCAGGAGGCATAGGACCCTTGGACAAACGAGTGCATTGCATATGACTTAGATGGAGTACAATGACTTACTTCTTCTGCATATCGGACCGGATGTACTTTCCTGACAGATTTCGTTCCGACCGCACTGCTTCGTTTTGCAGCCTGAAAGGGAAGAACACCCAATGGGAGAGTCGCGACGCAGGTGCGATAAAATAGTCAGAGGAGTAATCTTACGCCTGCTGCTGGCCAACGATACGATTTTAATTCATAGACCAAACGAATGAAAGTTACCTCAGGCATGTCTTGAAACCATAGCGCCATAGCGCGCATTCTTTTCTTTGTTCGAATGAGTAATATGGAACAGAAATTGGTCATTTGATATCTGAAAATGCAAGTTTCGGACTTGAGTAGGGAAAGTCAGGGATGTTGTGGTTGAAGGTAAGACTGTTGGTGTTGAAGGGAAGAACGGTGAGGTTGAACTGTCAACAGACAGTTACACCGATGCATGGAACTTCCTGACACGTCTGTTTTCCCGAGTGATTCATGAAAAGGGTAATTTTAAGATATGACTAAGTGTCACATGGACTTGGCCTTCGGTGTCAAAACTTGAAAATGATTGCTTTTCTTCGTTAATTATAGATTAGAGAAGCGACTTCCGAAAGCGTACAAGATAATTCCCTCGCGGCAAGAACCAGACAAATGTGTGTTGATAATGCCAAATGATAAGTTATTTTTGCGTCATTAACTCGTCCCGTCTCGGGGGGGGGTCTTCAACCGCCCCCTCATGTTTTTTGCGGATAGCGGACGAACGGCGGGTGGCAGCTTATCTTTTGGTTAGCAATAAAACGTATGAGTTGATTTTTTTTCGTTTTTGACTACAATTATAAATTTTGCGTATTTGCCACCTTGCATTTCAAATACAGGATTCTGGCCATAGTAAGCATTTTTTATTAGGGTAAGTTGACTTCCAACAACGTTTCTAGGTCTGCTCTACCCACTGGAAAAGGAAAATTAAAGAAAACTTGAAAACTCAAAATGTTTAAATTTCAAAAATATACAATTTTTATTTTTTTTGGGTCCAAAAAGATTATAGCCCTGGTCGATTTCGCTGTCCTTCTCTCATTCCAAATACATTTTGTCTGTTTTTCACATATCGCCAAAATGAACGCCCAAGAGTCAAAAACATAATGTAACTCGTGAAAGTCGTGAAAATCTAGCCCCCTGGTGACGTCACTTTTTGGGAGAAATTGTTTTCGAGGATGGACCCGGACCCTACTCGTCAAGCGCTTTCCGATGCCACCTCTTTCGTTTTCGTGCGATGCTTAGTTTGAATTTTAGAGGGGGTCTTCAACCGTCCCCCCCCCGGAGACGGGTTGCGAGGATTTGACAGGAAAGACGGCGCGGGTTAAGCTGCACTAATGGCAATTTTGGTCATGGTGGCCAGTTATTCTACCACGTTGCGATAAGTGTGCATACATTTTACCAGGAGCGCACTCCTGGCGCATGAAGGGACGATACATGTGGAAGGGTCGACGTCGGGGTGATGAGAAGGAAGCGCTCTAGCCTATGACCAGCCCCGCCCGGGTTTTCATGTTCTGACGAACTCTGACGTAACGCAAGCACAAGTTTTCTACTGCCACTCACAAATAGTGGCCGGGCCAACATGATAGGACTGTGAGACAGATTATCAGGAGGCGGAGGCAACGAAGGCGAGACAGCTACAACCGAATTCCTTAGAGGTGCATACTGGCCAGCGAAGGAGGCATCGGAAAGACTCACTGACCTGGAAAGGTGCAGATCTCTCACCTGTCCCGGGAAACTGACCTTCACAGACCGGACCTTCTGGGGTTACGTTGCAGGACAATCCACGTATACATTGTATGTCGCTACACGTCACTGAAACCAAACGCAATCACAATGTGCAAAATTCGAACGACTGCAACCCCAACTCCAAGGGCACTCTTCGAACCTACATCCATGCGCTTAGTCCTAAATGTTTTCCGTTAGACTGCGGTGACTTTGCAAAAGCAAGTTTCAAGAAAACAACAGCTATGAATCTATAGTAGGCCACGGTTTCGTTTGATCATTAAATTAACAAGAATGCTGTCGCACATTAATGGTCGTATAAAGCTATACTGTGGTCACTCGATACACATTTCGTACAATGCAAATACACAATGCATGTCTGTATTCAACGAATCCGGGCTCATTGCCTCCCATTTAGTGATTGGAGAATCTTCGATATATAAATTTTGCACACGTCTACGCTATGCCATCAAACTCATGAGGCATACACATACGAAAAAAAGACGTCCAAGTTGTCGAAAACAGCGCATTGACGTTATTAGTTCACCACCTGACCTTTTCTACTGACGAGCAGTCAAAAAGGAGGGAGGAGCAGTAAAACCGCAAATCGTAACAAGTTCGGGCTGCTCCATGCAACCTAAACGGTAGGCAATGTCGCCTATTCAGTATCGAGTTCTGTCTCCGGGGACACCTCTCTGCGAAATTGCCGTGTACATTATTGAAATAATCGTGTGGACGGTGATGTGTGGAGATATTTTCGAGAAATCTTCGAGCATCTGGCAGTATTAAATCCACAGTTGACTCCGATTGAATGTTGTTTAATTATGAGCTGGCGGTCCCTTCAAAACATTATGAACTATGACATGACCAGCTGTAGTATGTCAAGTGCTGAATTCTGTCCTTGTGTACTTCGATGGCCTTGGAACCAAAAGACTCTCTGAAAAGCGCGCATCGCTGTGAATTCGGCACTGCACGATGACTTACTTATTCTGCAGACCGCACCGGATGGCTTTTCCTCACATATTTCGTTTTGTTTGCACAACTTCGCACTGCAGCCTAAAAACGAACACCCAGTGAGAGAGTCGCGATACAAGACCGACAAAGTAGCAAGAGGACTGACATTACCCTGCTGCTGGTCAGACGTACGATTCCAATACATAGTCCCAACGAATAAGTTACCTCGGGCGTGTCTTGAAACTATACCCATGTTCTGGTCTTTATCCAAATGAGTGTGATATAAAACAGAAATGGATTAAACAATATTAGAAGAATACAAGTCTCGGAATGCAGTACGACATGTAAGAATGATATCATTGGAGGTAAGAATGGTGGTATTGTAGCTACCAATAGTGGTCTTAAAGGGAAAATGATGTGATGCACCCTAGCCCATGGTAAGCTACAACCAGATGTCATATATATATATATATATATATATATATATATATATATATATATATATTTTATTTTATAACATTATGATATATATATTACAACAGATATTTCATATATATATATATATATATATATATATATATATCGCTTGCAAATATTGCACAGACAACGATTAGACTCACAGACCCTGAAATTGGCTGACATCTGACCTGCCCTGGATACTGACCTCGTACACAGACCGGTCCTTCTGGGAGAATCTTGCAGGATGATAAACGGTCACATCGTATATCACTACACGTCTCTGAAACCAAACACACTCTCAATTAACAAACTCGAACGACGCTGATTGCAACTCTAACGATACTATTTCAACTTACAGCCGTGATGTTAGTCCTACATGTGCTTTGCTAGAATATAGCTACATTGCCCAAACAAGATTGAAGCTGTCTACTGTCGGTCCATATCGAGACGGATAGACTCTTTGCACGAACAGCACAAAAATTCCACAAACCAACCTGACCCAACCGACGTGCTTCCAGGAATGTTACCTCTTGGGCTAAATCCTATGTTTCAAAAGGCGATCGCATATACAAGCAACAATCAATTTGGATGAATTTTTCTTTCATGGTTATGAAGACATTCGTTAAAGTAGCATTGCAGCTAAATAAACATAAACCACTTTCTAAACAAGAACTGCATGATCAGTCTCACAACATCCCATGTCCAATGAATCTTATATAGTGATATCCTATATAGATATGGCGATATTCGTATCTTCTTCAACTGAAATTTAACTACTTACCTGATGTCTATCATGTAATTTGCATGCGGCAGAACTTCGCGGAACATGGCAATACCCTTTTCCACTGCGAGTCAGGGTAACCGGGAAAGCCTGAATAGAAGGTGATGTATTGGAACGGACGCTATTACAATGCAATCATGTATGCACTAGACATGTTCACTGTACTTGATAACAGAGTGCATGGCCACAGATGCCTGCAGTGATATTGAGGCGTGTAATTTATGGTTGTTATATCCCATTGCGAATCAGCTTACCAGCTTGTCTTGACCTATAAACATCAAGAAAACATCACGGATGAGTCCAAAGAGCCCTGAGATAAGGCCTCCATTTCGATTGGTCTCCAATCCAACAAGCCTGTTTTTGCACACTAATAGTCGTATAATCCGTCTCTTGGTCGCTCGTGAGCAATTCGGACGTCGGAAGTGCTCAATACTTGTTGCCTTTAACGGGGTTCCTTGAAGTGTGCACTATGTGGAACCTTCGATGGATGCATTCTCCACAAGACCGCGTCATCTATGTCATCAAAAACATGAGACATACAGATACGAAAACAGACGTCGAAGCTGCCAGAGACGGCACATGGACGTCAGTAGTCCACTACCTGGCTTCCTCTATTGATTAGCATTAAAAGGGGAGGGGAGGAGCACTAAAACCACAAATTGTGTCTAGATTGGTCGGCTCCATGAACTCGAAACGGGTGGATGTGTTCCATATTCAGTACCGAGTTGGATCTGCCACTACACCTCTCTGAGAAATTGTGTACATGAATTAAGTATCGGTGGTCACTGCCAGGACGTAGTCTCCATTGACCGCGTCAAGCCAGCGCATCTAGAGCCGGAGCCGGAGGCGTCAACGGCGACCGCTGTACCTCCGCACATCTCGCGGTATCGGCCGGTGTCGCTGCTGGGTCCCCAGCCACTGCTGCCTGGGCCATCATCGCACATTCGACGCGAGCCAGCCCCTGGGCCGGTGCCGTCCCCAGCCGCTCCCGCGACACCACTCCGGTCCTGTTTAAGGACCCGGTCTGGTCGCGCCGTGTGCCCGCCTCATGTATTTACATGTTACATGAATGCATTTACATGTTAGCTATCCCCATAGGCATGCCCATGGTTAAACCCCGCGGGCATACCTATACAGGTAGTGCCTTTGTGCATACAATGGCATGTATAATTTGCTGCTACAATTGTTGCTTGCAACAATGATACGTTATTCAGTGAATAGCATTTCGAGTGTTCACAAGCTTTAGCCGATTTTAGCCGGTTCAAGCCAGTTTTAGCCACTAACATGTCTTAGCCGACTTCTTGTCAACTCTGTTCAAAACCGCCAAGAATATTCCAGAGTCAAGCATTGTCGAAGCGGAGCTGTTCTCATGATTGTTTCTGCGCAAAAATTCGTGCAGCATCGATGTATTGAGTGCGTACACAATGCAGCTGGATACGGTGTCCAATTTGTAGTGTAATCATGTTGACCTGTACATGTGCACTCTGCGTTTCTGGGCATGCTGCTCCTCTCGTTTTTTTTTACTCGGCTTCACGCGCCGGTCTGGGGGAGGTATGTAGTAACTCGTGCTCTGACAGCACACGAGTCGCGCGACGACCATTACTATGCGCATGACGAGACGTGTCTGTGTGTGTGTGTGTGTGTGTATGTGTGTTTGGCCAGCCTGCCACTGCGTGGTGATGTCGGCTGTTTCCGGGGGGGGGGCGTTTGTTGTGTCAGTATTTTGTGTTGTTGTTTGTTGTGGGTGAAAGGGTATGAGGAGTAATGTGGTGAGGATGAGAGGAAGCGAAGAAGATTATAGTTGTCTTGTAGAGGCGAGTTGTGAGACGACTTGAAGAATGGCGCGTAGACGGAGGAGAAGTTGAGACGTCGTGCAGACAGATGAGGTAGTAGTCGAAGCTGAGGTGGCGCAGGAGAATAGAGTTTGTCAGTTCGGTCGGTGCCATGGAGCGGGGTGAAGTTGGAGGGTTTGGATCGGGTCATCCCCAGTATTGATTTTACAATGCAAGAACGTTAGTAGTTAGTACATATTATGTGGGGTTAGTTTTTTGTAAGAGAGCCCGGCAACTGGCTGGTATCGCCCGTGACCTCGCCCAGGTCATTGCGCATGCGTGCGGGCCGCTGCGACGGAACAGCACGCTGACACGTCGGCTGTTACTGCATACAACGTGCCATGTAAGAGTAACACAAAGATTCCACAAGCCAACCTGACCCAACCAAATTGCCTACCGGAAGGTTACCTTTTGGGATGAATCCCGAGTTTCAAAAGGCGATCGCATGCACATGCAACAATTACTTTGGATATTTTTTTTCTTTCATGGTTATGCAAATATCCGTTGACGTAGCATTGCAGCTTAATGAACATCAACTACTTTGTTGTTCATTAAGAGACTTTGTTGTTGTAAAAACAAGAACTGTACAATCAGACTGACAACATCCCACGTCTAAGGAATCACATAGGGATATCCGTATCTTATTCAACTGAAATTGAATGATTTACCTGATGTCTATCATGTGATTTGCATGAGGCAGAATTTCGCAGAACATGGCAATATCCTTTTCACCTGTGAGTCAGGATAGCTGGGAAAGCTTGAATGGGTGATGGACCGGAACCTACGCTATTAGAAGACAATCATGTATGTATCAGACATGTTCACCGCACTTGATACCAGAGTGCATGGCCACTGATGCCTGCAGTGATATTGACGCTGCTAATTTAAGGTTGCCATATCCCATCACGAATCAGCTTACCAGCATGTCTTTACCTATAAACATCAAGAAAACAACACCGATGAGTCCAAACGACCCTGAGATAAGGCCTCCTTTTCGTTTGGTCTCCAAACTAACAAGTCTGTTTTGGCACATTAATGGTCGCATAATCCATCTTTTTGGTCGCTCGGTGCTCAATTCGGACGTGGGATGTGCTCAATATTTGTTGCCTTCAACGGAGTTATTTGAATTTCCCACTATGTGGCACCTTCGATCGATGCATTCTCCACACGATCGTGTCATCTATGTTATCAAACACATGAGACATACATATACGAAAACAGACGTTGAAGCTGTCAGAACAGCACAAATTCCCGCCTACATGAACTAAATAACTATGGGGACGCTGATTTGTGGAGATATTGTCGATAACCATTTGAGTGCCTAGCAGTGTCAAATCCACATTTGAATCAAATTCAGTGTTGTCTAACGATGAACTGGCGGCCCCTCAAAAATATTTTGAACTACGAGGTAACGAACAATAGTGTGTCAAGTGATGAATGCTAACCTGGCGCACTTCGATGGCCTTGGAACCAACGGAGCTTTGGAAAAGCGCGCGCATTGCATGTGAATTCGGCACTGTACCATGACTTACTTGTTCTGCAGACCGCACCGGATGGCCTTTCCTCGCATATTTCGTTCTGTTTGCACAACTTCGTATTGCAGCCTAAAAAACGAACACCCAATGAGAGAGTGGCGATACACGTTGCACAAAGTAGCAATAGGACGGATATCATCCTGCTGCTGATCAGGCATACAATTCCAATACATAGTCCCAAGGAATAAAAGTTACCTCGGGCGTGTCGTGAAACCATGCCCATATTCCGGTCTTTCTCCAAATGAGTGTGATATAGCACAGAAATGGGTAAAGTGATGCTGGAAGAATACAAGTTCCTGACTGGAGTAGGAACGGTAAGCATGGTGTCATTGGAGGTAAGCATGGTGGTGTTTAAGATGAAAGTAGTGATGTTGAAGGGAAGAATTGCGTGGTGCAGCCTAGCCTATGGAAAGCTCTGGTCGGGTTTTGTGTTGTCGGGAACTTTGACATAATTTGTTTTGCATGCACGACTCTTCTACTGCACACTTACAAATGGTGGCCGGGCCACCATGTTAAGACTGTTAGACAGATTATCAGGAGGCGAGAGCACGGAAGACAATACTGCTAGAACAAAATGCCACATATATGTATATTTGTACACATGTATATAAACAGGTATATATATATATATATATATGCATATGCACATATATATATATATATATATATATATATATATATATATATATATATATATATATATATATATATATATATATATATATATAGGCGCGCAAAGATCGCTCAGACACCAAAGAGACTCACTGACCCGGAAGGAGGTTGAGATGTGACCTGCCCTGGACACTGACCTTGTACACAGACCGGGCCTTCTGGGAGAATCTTGCAGGAGGATAGACGGTTACATCTGATGTCACTACACGTCTCTGAAACCAAACACATTATGAAGTTACGAAACTCGAATGATGGCAACCGGAACTCCAACGATACTATTCCATCTTACAGCCGTAATATTAGTCCTACATGTGATTCGTTAGAATGTAGCTACGTTGCCCACACACGATATAAGTTGATTACTACCGGTGTATATCAAGACGAAAATACCCTTTTCCAAACAAAACTATAATTCCACGAATCAACGTGATCCAAGCAAATTGCCTACCGGAAAATTACCTGTTGGGCTGAATAGCGTGCTTCAAAAGGTGTCCACATGTACTTGGAAGAATTTAGTCAGGGTTATTATGGGGCTGCCACGACACCTCTCTGGGAAATTGCGGTGCACATGAATTATTTGACGGTGGGGACACTGAGTTTTGGAGATATTTTCGATAAATATTCAAGAACGTGGCCGGGAATAAGTAATCTGAGGGCAAGTTGCCTGTCTCACAATCGAACGATTGTGGTTCCGAGTCTTACCTATCGCCACTTTTCGCCCGCGACCAATCGGCGTGAGAGATTGGCGACACTGGATGACAACAGTAGACGTGTGGTAAACCCCAAAAATCACCACCATCAAGCACGAGTCCGTGCCAAATCGGCACCTGAATCTAATTGAATGTCGTCTAACCTTCAGCTGAACACATCGTAAAAAGATTGTGAGCTATGAGATAACGAGGAGTAGCGTGGGAAGTAGGGAATGCTGACCTTGTGTACTTGGATAATTTTTAAGGAATCAAAGTGGCCTTGGACAAGCACGTGCATTGCATGTGAACTCGGCACTGTACCATGACTTACTTGTTCTGCAGATCCCACCGGATGGCTTTTCCTCGCATATTTCGTTCGGATTGCACACCATCGTATTGCAGCCTAAAAAAGTCAACGCCCAATGAGAAAGTCGCGATACAATTCCGACAAAGTAGGAATATGATTGATGTCATCCTGCTGTTGGTCAGGCATACGATTGCAATACATAGTCCCAAGGAATAAAAGTTATCTCGGGCGTGTCGTGAAACCATACCCGTATCCTGGTCTTTCTCCAAATGAGTGTGACATAGCACAGAAATGGGTAAAGTGATGCTGGAAGAATACAAGATTCTGAATGGAGTAGGAAAGGTAAGCATAGTGTCATTGGAGGGAAGAATGGTGGTGCCGAAGATGAGAATAGTGGTGTTGAAGGGAATAATTACGTGATGCAGCCTATCCTATGGAAAGCTCTGGTCGGGTTTTGGTTTTTCGGGAACTTTGACACATTTTTTTTGCATGCACGATTCTTCTACTTCCCCTCACAAATGGTGGGAGGTCTACTATGTTTAGACTTTCAGGCGGATTATCCGGAGGCGAGAGGACGAAAGACGATATCGCTACAACAAAATGTCATAGATATGTCTATTTATTTGTATATATATGTATATATACATATATGTCTATATATATATATATATATATATATATATATATATATATATATATATATATATATATATATATATATTGGCTTTGAAAGATCGCACAGACAACGAAGAGACTCACTGACCCGGAAACTGGCTGACATCTGACCTGCCCTGGACACTGACCTTGTACACAGACCGGGCCTTCTGGGAGAATCTTGCAGGAGGATAGACGGTTACAGCCTATGATGTCACTACACGTCTCTGAAATAAAGCACAATCTCAATTTGCAACACTCGAACGATGCTGATCACAACTCCAACGATGCTATTTCAAGTTATCGCCGTAATATTAGTCCTACATGTGCTTTGTTGGAATGTAGGTACGTTGCCCAAACAAGATAGAAGCTGTTTAATACCGGTGCATATCGAGACGGAAAGACTCTTTGCACGAACAAAAGAAAAGCTCTACAACCTATCTTGACCGAACCAAATTGCCTACGGGAAGGTTCCTTTTTCTGCTGAATCCCACGGCTAAAAAGGCGCTTGCAGGTACATACAACAATTAATTCGGATGAATTTTTCATTCCTGGTGATGAAGATATTTGTTGACGTGGCGTTGGAGCGGAATAAATATATACCACTTTGTAAAGAAGAACTGTACAATCAGTCTGACAACATCTCATGTCAAATGAATCCTATAGCGATATCCGTATCTTATTCAACGGAAATTGAACTATTTGCCTCATGTCTATCATGTGAATTGCATGGGGCAGAACTTCGCAGAACGTGGTAATATCCTTTTCACCTGTAAGTCAGGGTAGCTGGGAAAGCCGGAATAGGTGGTGGATTGGAACCTACGCTATTATAAGACAATCATGTATGTATCAGACATGTTCACCGCACTTGATACCAGAGTGCATGGCCACTGATGCCTGCAGTGATATTGACGCATGATAATTTAAGGTTGCTGTATCCCATCACGAATCAGCTTACCAGCATGTCTTTACCTATAAACATCAAGAAAACAACACCGATGAGTCCAAACGACCCTGAGATAAGGCCTCCTTTTCGTTTGGTCTCCAAACTAACAGGTCCGTTTTGGCACCTTAATTGTCGCATAATCCATCTTTTTGGTCGCTCGGTGCTCAATTCGGACATGGGAAGTGCGCAATACTTGTTAGCCTCAACTAGGTTACTTGAAGTACCCACTATGTGGGACCTTCGATCGATGCATTCTCCACACGATCGCGTCATCTATGTCATCAAACACGTGAGACATACATATACGAAAACAGACGTTGAAGCTGTCAGAACAGCACAAGTTACCGTCTACATGAACTAAATAACGATGGGTACGCTGATTTGTGGAGATATTTTCGATAAATATTCGAGCTCCTAGCAGTGTGAAATCCACATTTGACTCCAAGTGAAAGTTGTCTAACTATGAGCTGGCGACCCCACACAAATATTTTGAACTACGAGGTAACGAACAATAGTGTGTCAAGTGATGAATGCTGACCTTGCGCACTTCGATGGCTTTGGAACCAACGAAGCCTTGGAAAAGCGCGCGCATTGCATGTGAATTCGGCACTGTACCATGACTTACTTGTTCTGCAGATCGCACCGGATGGCTTTTCCTCACATATTTCGTTCTGTTTGCACAACTTCGTATTGCAGCCTAAAAAAACGAACACCCAGTGAGAGTCGCGGTACAAGTCCGACAAAGTACCAAGATGATTAACGTCATCCTGCTGCTTGTCAGGCGTACGATTTGAATACATAGTCCCAACGAAAAAAAAAATACCTCGAGGGTGTCTTCAAACCATACCCATATTCTGGTCTTTCTCCAAATGAGTGCGATATAGCACAGAAATGGATAAAGTGATGCTGGAAGAATACAAGTTTCTGACTCGAGTAGGAACGGTAAGAATGGTGTCATTGAAGGTAAGCATGGTGGTGTTTAAGATGAAAATAGTGGTGCTGAAGGGAAGAATTTCGTGATGTAGCCTAGCCTATGGAAAGCCTATGACATCATTTTTTTTGGCATGCACGACTCTTCTACTGCCACTCACAAATGGTGGCCGGGCCCCATGTTAAGACTGTTAGGCAGATTATCAGGAGCAGGGAGCACGGAAGACAACACCGGTAGAACAAAATGCCATATATATATATATATATATATATATATATATATATATATATATATATATATATATATATATATATATATATATATATATATATATATATATATATATATATATATATATATATATATATATATATATATTTTTGTATATATATACATATATATAAATATATATACATATATCTTGGCATGCAAAGATCGCACAGACACCAAAGAGACTCATTGACCCGGAAAAGGGCTGACATCTGACCTGTTCTGGACACTGACCTTGTACACAGACCGGGCCTTCTGGGAGGATCTTGCAGGAGGATAGACGGTTACAGCCTATGATGTCACTACACGTTTCTGAAACCAAACACAATCTCAATTTACAACACTTGAACGACTCTGATCACAACTCGCGCGATACTATTTCAACTTACATCGGTGATATTAGTCCTGCATGTGTTTTGTGAGAATGTAGCTACGTTGAGCAAACACAATAGAAACTGATTACTGCCGGTGTATAGAAAGACGGAGATAGTGTTTTGCAAACAAAACAATAATTCCACGAATCGACGTCATGCAATCAAATTGCCTACCGGAAAATTACCTGTTGGGTTGAATGGCGTGCTTCAAAAAGTGTCCGCATATACGGGGAAGAATTAAGTCAGGTTTATTTTGGGGCTGCCGCGACACCCTTTTGGAAATTGCGGTGCACATGAATTATATGACTGTGGGGACGCTGATTTGTGGAGACGTTTTCGAGAAATATTCAAGCACGTGGCCGGGAATACGTAATCTGAGGGCAAGTTGCCTGTCTCACAATCGAACGATTGTGGTTCAGAGATTTACCTGTCGCCACTTTTCGCCCGCGACCAATCGGCGTGAGAGATTGGCGACACCGGACGACAACAATAGACATGTCGTAAAACCAAAAATATCCACTATCAAGCACGAGTCCGTGTCAAATCGGCACCGGACTCCAATTGAATGTCGTCTAACCTTCAGCTGAGCACATCGTAAAGAGATTGTCAGCTATGAGATAACGAAGAGTAGCGTGGGAAGTGGGGAATGTTGACCTTGTGTGCTTGGATAGTTTTTAAGGAATCAAAGTGGCCTTGGAAAAGCGCGCGCATTGCATGTGAACTCGGCACTGTACCATGACTTACTTGTTCTGCAGACCGCACCGGATGGGTTTTCCTCACATATTTCGTTCTGTTTGCACACCATCGTATTGCATCCTGAAAAAAATCAACACCCAATGAGAGAGTCGCACGATTCATGTCCGACAAAGTAGGAAGAGGACTGCTGTCATCCTGCGGCCGGTCAGGCACACGATTTCGGTACATAGTCCCAACGAATATAGGTTACCTTGGGCATGTCTACAATCCATAACCCATGTTCTGGTCTTTCTCCAAATGATTGTGTGACATAAGACAGAAATGGGTAAGGTGACGTTGGAAAAGTAGAGGCTTCGTGCTGGAGTAGGGAAAGGTAAGAATGGTGTCTTTGGAGGTGGTAATGGTGGTAGTGTGGAAGCTAAGAATAGTTGTCTTTGATGGATTAATGGTAGTAATAAATGGTAAGAATGGTGTGAGTAAAGCATTATTACCTTTCAAAGGGAATAATGGTGCCGTTTGGCGAATGTGAACCAATGTTGGCGCCTCGCTTGAGAATAATAGCCGGCAGAGTGATATAAGAGAGATGACAAACGAATGCAAATAAACACAATTAAACCACCATGTTTGAACTTGTGGGCATGCGAGACTCATTTTGCCACCCTGATGAGACTCTCCGGCACATTATCAGGAGTCGAGGACACGGAAGGCGATATAACTGCAACCGAATGCCATAGAGATACATATTCACCTGCAAAGGTCGCACAGACAACGGAGAGACTCACTGACCTCGAAAGAGGCTTTTATCCGACCTGTCCAGGGCACTGACCTTGTACACAGACCGGTCCTTCTGGGAGGATCTTGCAGGACGTTAAACGGTTACATTGAATGTCACTGCACGTCTCTGAAACCAAACGCAATCCCAAGTTACAAAACTCGAACGAATCTAACCGCAACACCGACACTATTCCAACTTACAGCCGTGTTCTTAGTCCTACATGTGCTTCGTTAGAAAGTAGCTACGTTGCCCAAACACGATAGAAGCTCATTACTGTCGGTGTATATCAAGACGGAAATCCTCTTTTCAGAAGGAATACAAATATTCCACGAACGAACCTGATACAATCAAATTACCTAACGGAAAAACTACTTTTTGGGGCTGAATCCCATGCTTCAAAAGGCGACGGTATGCACCTGCAGCAATTAATTGAGATGCATTTTCTTCTCATGCTCCTGAAAATATTCCTTGAGGCAGTTTTGCAGGGAAACAAATATATTTTACATTGGAAAAAAATAATTGTGCAATAAGCATGACAATATCCCATGTCCAATGAATCATAAAACGATTTCCTCCCGTTATTAAAAAAAAAGAAATTTAGCCGATGTTTATCATGTGATTTACAAAGGCCAGAACTTCGCAGAACATGGTAATATCCCCTTCGAAATTTTGTGGAAAACTTTATTTGTCTTCTGCTTGAATATACCATCGAACGACGGAGGCGCGAGGAGCTGCGAAAGCTAAGAGAAGGGTTAAAAATGGTCATCACACATACATTTTTATCATTCTTATAAACCCTTTGATATGTCTATGAAAGAGGTAGCGATCAGTAGTGTGTCAAATGATATTTTGTGACCATGTGCACTTCGATACCCTTTCAGGAGTCATGCAAGACCGTGGATAAGCGTGCGCATGGAATGCTATTTCAACACTGCACCATGACTTACTTGTTCTGCAGTGAGTACCGGATGGCCTGTCCTGACAGATTTCGTTCTGCTTGCAAACCAACGTATTGCAGTCTGGAAAGAAATCAAATACCCAATTAGGGAGTCGCAATACAGCTCGTATGAAGCTCGTGCGAACAGGATTGAACTTCCCCTGCTACAGGCGAGGTATCCGATTTTTCAATGCATACATATTGAATCCAAGGTTCGGGCTAGAGTTTAGAAAAAGTAAGTGTGATTGTTGTTTAATGTAAGACCAATGATGGTGTTAAATAGCGGTGTTATATATAATAGTATAGATATAGACAAAAGGCATAACATATCAGTGCAACTATGAGCTACAAGGGCCCTTCTTCGATGCACTCTGGACACTCAACGAGTTGCCCATCAAATCTGTCGATCAACCCTCCCTGGTGTACTGAAAAGCAATCCTATTATTATTATAATGATTGTCTATGCTGTTTTTAAGAATGTTCAATATGCTGGTACTGACAATGGTTTCTGGCAGCTAGTTCCAGTGTTCTATTGCCCTGTTCGTGAAGAACGACTGTCTTGTCCTGCTGTGGTTAACTTTAATTTTGACTTGATGACCTCTAATTGCATCATTTCTGTTATATTCAAACATTTGCCTCAGACATCCCTTCTCCAGACAGTGGACAGATTTAAAGACCTCGATGAGATATCTCAGCCTTCTATGTCTACGTAAAAACATATTCGATTTCTTCATTCTTTCCTCGTATGCCACTTTGATTATACCATTAACCATATTTGTAGCACTCTTTGCACTCCCTCTAAAAGCCAACAATCTTTTTCGTAACTAGATCAAGCTTGGATGCAGTATTCCAAAGGTGGCCTGATATATAATGTAAGGCTTCCTGATGACTTCCTGACTTCTATATGATACATTTTATTTATTGCCCCAATCATTTTCAGTGCCTTTTTCCTGGCTTCCTTAGCCTGTTCTGATGCACCCAATTTTGTGTTTGGAATAACACCTAAATCCTTCTGTTGAGTAACCGATAGTACTTGGCCACCCACCAAGTATGGAGCCTACGAATGCTGCTTACCTACATGCATTATTTTGCACTTATCGAAATTAAGTTTCATTTGCCATTCTTCGGACCACTACACGAGTTCGTCTAAGTCTTTCTACAGCTAGATGTGCTCACTGTGACGTGTTATTGCCCTAAAGACCTTGAAATCGTCCACAAGTTTCAAAACCTTACTGCTTAGGCCACTTGCAATTTTGTTTACAAATATAATGAAAAGTAGTGGCCCCAGTACTGACTCCTGAGGGACTCCACTAAGAACATTTTGCCATGATGACTTTGTACAATTTAGCGTCGCTCTCTGCTGCCTATCTGGAAGCCAGAACTCTATCCATTTTAGGATGCTACCTGCAATACCGTGGACCTGAAGCTGCATCATTAATCGTACATGGGGTACCGTATCAAAGGCAATACTAAAGTCAAGATATGCTACACCAACCTGATTTCCCTCATCAAATTGTTCTGTAGCGAAGTTAAAAAAGTTCAAGAGATTTATGATGCACGATCGCCCTTTTCCAAACCCATGTTGAGTACTTTGAGTTAATCTGTTTCTTTCGAGATAACTAACTATTATATCCTTGATAACTGATTCGAGTACCATGCAGACTAGGGATGTGAGGTTATATAGTTACCGGCCTATATAGTTTTCAATTTCCTCTTTCTCCTTTCTTGAACAGGAACTACATTTGCCCTGTTCCAAAGTGTTTGAATTTCATTTGTGAAACTGATCTACAAAATATTATACTAAGTGGAAATGCCAATCCCTTTTCAGCTTCTCAAAATGCCCTAGCATCCATTGCATCAAATCTTGTTGCCTTGCTTGGATTTATTTTCCTGATATGATTGAAAACAACATCACTGTCAATGAAATCGAAATAATTTAACCGAGGACATGTCACTGAACTGTGGTGTACGGTTGTCAGATATGTTATATCTTTCAATGTATACACTGATTTAACACGCGCCCTGGAGGGCCTCGGAAAATTACGCCCACTGGAGGGGGGTCGTATTCCGCCCCCCTAAGATCTCGGCACCCATTAACGCCAGAGGAACGAAATTCACACGGTGGATGGGCACGATAGTTATCTCTATTGTGTGCAATTTTCGTGACCTTAGGGCAATCTTCAAGGTCAAATGAGGTCAAAATTGCAAAATTGTCTCATTTTGCGTGGCTTGGCTTGTCATTGTTATGGAACCCTGTGATTGTACTTAAATGCTCCAAAATTTGCATTAAGGATGTTTTGAACATTACTAAGGATGCACTACATATGCGAGATCCGCCATTTGACCTCAGGTCACCTATATAGGAACACTTTATCAGGTCATTACCTCTCCAGTTACTGTAACCGGGCTGCCCACCTGACTGCTCCGATGGGCTTCGCAAAGAAAGGAATGAAATACATGAATAGAGTATAAAAATGCTTAGGCACAAGATGACAATAGTAGATTTCTGGATGTGTAGGGAGTAACATGCAAAGTGACATCAATCGCATGACAGTCATTTATATTTAAGACAACATTCCAGTTGACCAAGTTTGGTTTCATTAGCTTGTCATGATGACCTCGGCAACCCAACATGACTTTTAAATTATATAGCATAACAATATGCATCAAACAAGTCGCTAGTGTTGTCAAGAACACTTCCCTTTTGGCAATATACGAGAAGCGAATCAGCGCCGATTTCTGTGGTCTGGCGCTGAGATTTTCTGTAAAAAGTTTTACGGCCCATAACTTAAAACTTGTCGGCAGATTTTCATTTTTCTTGCTTTAAACAATGCATCGGACATTTCTAAGCG
Source organism: Imbricaverruca yamaguchii (assembly GCA_034440575.1). Taxonomy (NCBI): domain Eukaryota; kingdom Metazoa; phylum Arthropoda; class Thecostraca; family Neoverrucidae; genus Imbricaverruca; species Imbricaverruca yamaguchii. Next base: position 1,289,768 of record JAOTOL010001631.1, on the reverse strand, counting down.
GGTACGGAAAAAATGGCATGTACCGGCCTTTGCAATATGGAGTTGTTGACGAAAAATCGTAGTGGTGGGCGGATTTCGCCCTTCACTCCTCCAGGGCCTGTGTTAACCTGTCAGGAACTTGACGTGACTTGACCTCGGTGACCTAACATGACTTTTAAGCAATGCAGCATTACAATATACATCAAACAAGTCGCTCGTGTTGCCAAGAACACTTCCTTTTTGCCAATATACGGGAAGCGCATCATCGCCGATACTTGTGGTCTGGTGCTGGTAAATTGTTTTGATTTTACCGACCCCTAACTCGAAAGATTTCCCGCCGGTTTTCGTTTTTCTTATTTTAATCAACGTGCCATTCATTTTTAAGCAGGTACACAAACAATGGCGTATATCGGCCGGTAAAATCTGGAGTTATCTACGAAAAACCGGAGGGATGGGCGAATTTCGCCCTCCTCCAGGGCGCGTGTTAAACTGCTTGCTCAGCTCCTCAACCATCTCACTATCCTCACCCAATGTAGTCCCATTTACTTCCAGTGGACCAATTGTGCTATAAGCTGTATACAGCTTACGGGATCTAAATAATTTTCGCTGTCCCCATTATAGTTCCTAGCCAAATCCAATTATTTTACTGGCTTTGCTGCTCTGTTTTTTTTTTGCTTCACAGTGTCTAGCTTTTCGATACGCTCTTAGATTTACGATATTTGAAGCTTCCCTAAAACTCTAAATGCAGCTTTCCTAGTCTTAATTGATCAAGTCTGGTCTTAATCAAGTCTGGTGTAGGCCATGCTGGGTTTCCGACCTTTCTTTTCCGCCTTTGCTTTTGGGAACATGTGTAATCTGAATTTCCCTCAGGTAAGATTTGAACTTTCCCTACATGTCACAGGCATTTAAACTGGAGAGTCCTCCTTCCCATCTTATGGCACTTAACGCCGCTCTCATGCAGTCAAATTATGCTCTGTTGAAATTTGGAACCTTTACCAAATTATCCCACTACATGTGCCTTGAATCTAACTCTCTTATGGTCACTTCCTCTCAGAGTTTCTCCTGCAGTCAAGTCTTGAACTAAGTCACTTAAATCCGAGAAGACAAGGTCAAAGAAGGAGCCATGCCTGGTAGGTTGGATTACAAGCTGGTGTAAGAACATGTCTTCTTCAAGGCATTTCCTAAACATTTTGCATGATGGGGAGCCAACATCATGATTTTCGTATCCTTTTAGATTAAAGTCACCAAGAATGGGCACTTTCTCAGAAAGTTTCCACAGACTTCTTCACCAATCACCTTATCAAGCTCCAGTTGCTGATAATGTGGCAGGCATCCTGATCGGCGCAAAGCTCCTATCCTCAGTTTATTGATGTTGTCTTTTCCCACAGCTACATCAAGCCAAGTTAACTCCACAGACACATTTTCCACCCCATCTGCTAGATGTTGATGGAAAGAATGATGCTGCTGAAAAACAAGAACGATCATGTCGAATGTTTTCAAACTTTGAACAGCAAAAGTGGTGCAGTTTGGAGAATGTCATCTAGTATAAGCGCGTTGCTTGAGTAAAACATCTGGAATGGTGATAACGAAGACAACAAACAGATGCAACGAGTCAAAACAAATCCACAAGGATAGGATGTGTGGTACCCCGAGACCCATCTTATCCCGAGTGGCTATTGGATCCATTGCTATTTCAACACACAATGCCAGGCATCAATAAAATGAATAGTCCTCTCACTCTCTCTCTCTCTTTCTCTCTATATCTCTCTTTCTCTTTCCTCATCTCTTTCTCTCTCTCTGTCTCTCTCCGTCTCTCCATCTTTCTCCTTCCCTGTCTATCTCTTTTTTTTGTCTCTCCCTCTCTCTCAATTTCCTGATGTGTTCGCTGTGTTGTAGTCTCCTAGTTACGTATTCAGGAAGTGGTGATAAATTCGACGAATTTTGAGACGAGAGCCCGGACTACCCCACCCAGCTTTATAAGTTCTCGCATTTGGACCACTATATTATGAAAAGGACGCGTTTTCTAGAGGCACATAATGGTGGCCTGGGCCTACAATAAGCATTTCAGGCAGATTATCAGGAGGCCAGTGTACGGGAGGCGATACAACTACATCTGAATGTCACATATGCACTTGCCAGCAATGCAACATAGACAAAGTAGAGGTTCGCTGACCTGGAAACCTACCTCTGACCTGTGCGGGACACTGACCTTGTACACAGATCAGGCCGACGGGGATGACCTTGCAGAGCATTCCAGGGCCACAATCCATGTCGTCGCACGTCTCTGAAACAAAACACATTTCCAGTTTACAAGACTCGAACAACTCCAATGCACACCCCAACGACACAATTCCAACCCACAGCCGTGCTCCTTCTACTGGTGGCCCTTTAACACGCGCCCTGGAGGGGGGGGAGGGGCGAAATCCGCCCACCCCTCCGGTTTTTCGTAGATAACTCCAGATTTTACCGGCCGATATGCGCCATTGTTTGTCTACCTGCCAATATATGACCAGCGCGTTGTTTGAAGTAAGAAAAATGAAAATCGACCGAAAATATTTCGAGTTAAGGGTCGTTAAATTCAAAAACACTTTCCCAGCGCCAGATCACAAATATCGTCGCTGATGCGCTTCCGGTATATTAGCAAAAAGGAAGTGTTCTTGGCAAAACTAGCGACTTGTTTGATGTACATTGTCATGCTACATTGTTCCTGAGTCATGTCAAGTCACCGAGGTCAAGTCAGGTCAAGTTCATAACAGGCTAACACACGCCCTAGAGGGGGTATGGCGAAATCGGCCAATCCTTCCGATTTTTCGTGCATAACTCCATATTGTACCGGCCAATATACGCCAAATGTATAGCGTACCTGCTTAGAAATGACCGGCGCATTGGTTAAAGCAAGAAAGGTGGAAATCGGCCGAGAAGTTTTCACGTTAGAGGCCGTTAAAGTAAAAACAATTAACAGCGCCAGACCACAAATATCGGCGCTGATGCGCTTCCCGTATATTGGCAATAGGGAAGTGTTCTTGACAACACTAGCGACTTGTTTGATGCATATGGTTATGCTATATAATTTAAAAGTCATGTTAGGTCAACGAGGTCAAGTCAGGTCAAGTTCATGACAGGCTAATGGAGCCAAACTTGGTCAACTGGAATGTGTTATAAATGCAAATGACTGTCATGGGATTGATGTCACTTTACATGTTACTCCCTATGCATCCCGAAATATACTGTTTGTCATTGTGTGCCTAAGCATTTCCATACTTTATTCATGTATTTCATTCCTTTATTTGCGAAGCCGATTGTGCCGAGCCGCCCAACGGAGCAGTCGGGATGGGAGCCCGGTTCCGGTAACTGGAGCAGGCATTGACCTAATAAAGTGCTCCTATATAGGTGACCTGAGGTCAAATGTCGGATCTGACATCGGTATTGCATCATTAGTAATGTCCGAAACATCATTAATGCCAATTTTGGAGCATTTAAACACAACCACAGCGATCCATAACAATGACAAGCCAAGCCACGCAAAACCAGAAAATTTTGCTATTTTGACCTCATTTGACCTTAAAGATATTGACCTAAGGTCATGAACTTTGCACACAATAGAGTTCACCATCGTGCCCATCCACCCTGTGAATTTCGTTGCTCTAGCCTTCATAGGAGCTGAGATCTTAGGGGGGGCGGAATCCGCCCCCCACCCCTCCAGGGCGCGTTATTTTCAGAGGCCCTCCAGGGGGCGTGTTAACACGCGCCCTGGAGGGCCTCTGAAACTTACGCGCACTGGAGGGGGGGGGGGGGGGCGGATTTCGCCACCCTAAGATCTCGGCTCCCATTAAAAAAAAAAAACAATACCTTTGAGTGGGCGGTCCACCACCTGGCTTATTCTGTCGATGAGCAGTGAAAGAGAAGAGGAGAAGCTCTAAAACCGCAAGGTGTGTCAAGTTCGCGTGGCTCCATGTACTCAAAACTGGCGGCAGTATTGGTTATTCAGTACCGAGATGGGACTGCCGGGACACCGATCTTGGAAATTGGAGAGTTTATAACTTGTGGAAGAAGGTGGAGACGCTGGTTTCTCCAGATTCCGTTCCTGGCTCCTTGTAATTTTGGTCTAATCTCCAGCTGGCTTCCGCATGATAATATTTTAAATAGACAGAGAGCAGTAGCATATCAAGTGACGAATCGTGACCTTGTGTACTTCGGCCGTCTTGCAGGAGCCATAGCAGCCTTGGACAAGCGCGTGCATTGCACGTGAGTTAGATAGAGTACAGTGACTTACTTCTTCTGCAGATCGGGCCGGATGTACTTTCTTGACAAATTTCGTTTCGACCGCACTGCTTCGTTTCGCAGCCTGAAAAGGACGAACACCCAAATGAGAGAGTCGCGATACAGGTCGGATAAAGTAGTCAGAGGACTGATGTTATGTCTCCCGCTGGGCAACCGTACGATTTCAATAAATAGTATAAACGACAGAAAGTTACCTCAGGCATGTTGCGAAATTATAGCGCGCACTCTCTTCCTTTCTTCCAAATGAGTGAGATCGAACAGAAATTGTTCATGTGATATCTGAAAATGCAAGTTTCGTACTGGAGTAGGGAAAGGTAAGAATGATATGGTTGAAAGTAAGGATTGTGGTGCCGAAGGTAAGGTCGAGAGATTTAAAGCAATGCGCCAACATTGGATCCCTGAGCCATTGTCGGTGCATTGCTTTGAAAAAAAAACTGCAGGCAGTGTAATGAGGGAATATGACAAGTGAATGCCAGCATGCACAATTATATCCAAATTGTATGAATTTGTGACCATTCGAGACTAATTATGTGCCGAATATTTGCTTTATACCGTGCAATTGGAACACAGATCGCAAGGTAGGAAGAAAATCAATACAAGCCCCCGACATGTCCTCATGGTTCACTGCTATCCAGGGACATAGCCTGTACTTGTTTCAGGACCGGGCTGATCTTGCGAAGAGGGCCGGGATTACCCTGACTGGTTGGAAGGTTCTCGGATTTCGACCTGCTTGTTTCGAAACGGACCCGTTTTTCAAGAGGCAAATGTGGTAATTATTTCTAAAGGACGCATTTGGGGAAGGAACGTCAAATCTTCTCCATCTGGAAATTTCAGTGAACATTGCAGAGTTCTATACTAGAAATGCATACCACCTAAACATGCATATATGCGCATGAAGTCAAATCTTCTTTGGAAAAGGCATTGAATTAATATTTAGCAAATAAAAATAATATGTTTCTAAGGGTTCGTAGACCCTCATAAAGACACGCAATTATTCATATAAGTTTCCATGTACGTTCCTAAGGGCCCACAGACATCCGTAAGTGCTTCAGACGTCCGGAGCCGGTAGCCACTCCAAAGCTGAAGAGTCCAGATGATTTCGTACGCGTCTTGATATGTTTCAAGGTCCCGCAGACGTTCATAATAGCCTGTGGGTACTCATGGCTGCTGGTAGACGTTCTAACGAGCACGGAGACATTGGCAAGGACCCTAACGTATTTCATCAGAGCCGCAAGGATCCACAGACGTCCGTAGTAGCATGTAGGTTTTGGCACAGGCCGGAAGACTAGTTCTAGGAAACCCGATGCGCTCGCAACCGCTCTTAGATATTCAAGGATCCGCAGGCGTTCGTGATAGCCCGCAGGCCTTCGCAGAAATCCGTAGACGTTGTAAAAAGCCGCGACACATTCCTATGGGACCTTGGATATTTGCTAAGCCACCTGATGCATGACATCCATTTGGTGAGGACGCTAAGCAGCTTATTCGTCCCAGATGTCGTGTTTCTTTAGCGCAAAATCCCCAAGGTTAATCGCTGCCCGAATGCAGTTTAGTTCTGCAGGTACCAAAAATAGATGTATTTAGCATTGATTTGTTTGCATCAAATTGCCCTATTTCTGAAGTACATCCCATGATTCAAAGCCAATTTTTGTTCCAGTGCACAGCACGGTCTGCTCGACATCACTGGTAGAAATTTACCAAGCACGATCTTGCTTGTGGAACGTGAAGCTAAAATTACAGCTACTTCACCTGGGCCACTTGTTTTCAGTGGGAAATCCCGCGTGACCTATAACACGTTTGTCATGTGGAGGAAAGCTCTATCGTCGCTCCGGTGAAGGTATCTTAACGCATGACATGAGATAAAGAGTGGGTCACTAAAGGTATGTCCCCCAGAACGGCGTTCTCCAAGATGGCGAACTGAAGCCTCCTCTTCCTCTCTTCATAGCCAATACTGCCTCGTTATAAAATCTACGCGTTCCGGTAAGACCTGAGTTCACCCATCGCTTTTTCTATCAATTGATGCCGTACCACAGGGGAAATGGTACCGGGCCTAACAGGCTGTTACCCCGCTGGATGCAAATTCATGACACATTTGCTTCCACCTAGTGATTCATGAAAAGGCAATATATAGAAATGCCTGAGTGTTGCATAAACTTGGCATTTGGTGTCAAAACTTGAAAATAATTGCATTTCTTCTTGAATTTTCGATTAGACAGGCGACATGTGAAGACGCACATACAATATAATTGCCTGGCAACAGTGACCTGATAGATGTGTGTCGAGAATGCCAGATGATACGCGATTTTTGCGTCATTCAGCTGAACTAATGGTCATTTCGGCCATGATGGGCCAGTTCCTGTACCACGTTGGGAAAAGTATGCATACATTTTTATCAGGGGCGTACTCCTGGCGCATGAGAATGCCTGCATTTTGAAGAGTTGACGTGGAGTTGACGAAAAGGAGGCGTCGTAGCCCATGACAAGCTCCGCCCGGGTTTTTATGTTTTGAGAGAACATTGTCGTAACAAATATGTTTGCATGCACGAGTTTTCCTTGGCCACTAGCAAATGGTGGCCGGGTCAACAAGACTTTGAGGTAGATTATCAAGAGGCGAAAGCACGTCAGACGACGCAGCTACAACCCAGTGCCCTAGCGATGCCTTGCAAAGGTCACAGAGGCAACGGAGAGACTCACTGACCTGGAAAGGCGCTGACCTCTCACCTGTCTTGGGAAGCTGACCTTGTACACAGCCCGGGCCGTCTGGGGCCACGTGGCAGAACAATCCACGGGCACATTGTATGTCGCTACACGTCTCTGAAACCAAACACACTGCCAAGTTACAAAACTCGAACGACTCGAACCCCAACTATAATGACACTATTAGTGTTACTTAAGGTCACTACAATGACACATACGTGCTCTTAGTGCTACTTATGGTCCATTAGGTTGTGTCGACCTTGCCAAAACAAGACTCAAGAAAACAACTCTAATGAGTCTGTAATAAGACCTCCTTTTGGTTTGGACTCAGAATTTACAACAATGCTATCGCACCTTAATGGTCGCATAAAACATCTACGTGGTCGCTCAATACACAATTCCCGAAAGGGAAGTATTCGTTGCATGTCTGCCTTCAACGAGTTTAGACTCGTAACCTAGTACGTAGTAATGGGAGAACCTTCAATAGATTCATTGTGCACATGACTACGAAATGCCATCAAACATATGGAGAATATAGATACGAAGCAGACGTCCAAGCAGTCAAAAACAGCACATTCACGTCAGCAGTCCACCGCCTGGCTTCTTCTATTGGTGAAGAATACAAGGGAAGCACTAGACTCGCAATGTTTATCAAGTGCGAGCGGCTCCATACACTGAAAACTGGGGGCAATGTCGCCTATTCAGTACCGATATGGGGCTGCCTCGACACATATCTTGGAATTTGGAGCGTTCATGAATCGAGCAACATTGTGGAAACGCCAGATCGAGATGTCGAGGTCTCTTCTGGAAATATTCGAGGACGTCGCCGTGTCAATTGCGCTCTGGACGCCTGTTTAATTTTGTCTGACTTTCAGCTGCCCGGCCGTCGAAAATATTTTGATACACGAAACATCGGTAGCCTTTGAATTTATTTTTGCTGACTCTGCACGACGATGCAAGTGCTGACCTTTCATTTTCCATACAAACCCATGACAAAGTGGGCACATTGCAAGTGAATTCAAACTGCACCATAACTTACTTGTTCTGCAGATCGCACCGTATGGCGATGCCTCACAGATTTCGTTCGTTTTGCAAGCAATCGTCTCGCATTCTGAAAAGCGAACACCCAATGAAAGAGTCGTGATATAGCTTTTTTGAAGTAGTAACAGGATTAACCTTACACTGCTTTGGCTAGGCATTCGATTTCAATACATAATCTAAACTAACGGAGCTTACCTCAGTCATGTCCGCAAACCGTAGCGCCTATGAGTGAGATTAACAGAAATGGAAATATGGGAAGTGGTGTGGTACTTGAAGAATGCAGATTTCGGACTTGAGCATCGAAAAGTAAGAATTTGGTGTTGACGGCAAGAACGGCGGAGTTAAAGGTAATAATGGTGCTGTTGAATGGCAATAACGGTGCTCTGATTAAAAAAAAAATCATTCTGAAGCAAAAATCGTGACGTTTGGGGAATATGAATTAGGGTCATCTCGCTTGAAAAAAACAGGCTGGAGGAGAAAGGGATGTGACAAGCGTATGCAAATAGGCACTATTAAATCCGAAATGACTGAATTTGTGGACAACCTAGACTCATTAGGTGACGAAGTGCCATTTGATCCTACGTCATTGGAACACAGAATAGAAGACCTAAAAAGTTTTTCCAAACTAGTCATTTCCTAATAAGTTCACTGCTATCCAGGGACGTAGCGAGCAATTGTTGAACTGCTTGGCGAATTTTGCAAAAGGGGCTCGGGCTATCCCACATACTTTAAAGTTCCTGAATTTCGACCATTTTATGTCGAAAAGAACCCATTACTTCATAGACAAGTATACTTTTAGAGTCTTCATTGGGGTCGATCATCGATCCCCGCCTCTCCTGAAATTTTAGTCAACATAGTACGGCTATAAACCAGGGATGCAGACCGTCTAAATATGGATTTGTATGCAGAATGTAAACTTCATTGGAAAATACATTTATTTGACATTCGATGCGGGGTAAGTAAACACTTGTAAGGGCTCATTTTACTCGTAAGTAATCGCACTCATTCGCAAGAGTCCTTGCAAGCTTGCAAGGGTGCACACGAGCTTGCAAGAGCTGCAAGGATGCAAGGGTGCAAGGGCCCGGGAGAGCTTGCAGATGTTCGTAGGGGCAGATAACCATTCGAACAGTTTTGCAATGACGCGAAGTGGTTCTCAAGAGCCTGGATGCTTTCGTAAGCGTCCTTGCATAGTTCAAGGACACGAAGAGATTATTTTTCTTTAGTAGTAGCAGAGCGCCATTCGCTAGATGCATGTTACGTTAATGAAAGGGATACGTAAAACCGGCTTATGTGGCATCCGATTCTAATAAACAAGCCAGGGAGAAAAGATGAGAGACGCCGGCAAACAAAGCAAGTGGCGTAGGGGTCGGTACATACATCGCATACAGATACACACAAACACACACACACACATACACACATACACATCAACAGTAGAACACTTGGAAGGTGGACAGCTTCATAGCCTCCGTACAGGCTTCGCTGGCCACTTGCGACCTGGAGTGAAGCGCAGCCCCGGCGGCCAGGGCGGGTCTTTGATTATTTGGGCTTGAGGGCGCGCCGACTACAAGTCCCCAGGGCGAGTCGTGGTCGTCAGGCCCGACCTTGAATGTGGAGGCTCATGTTTAATCAAGAGCGCAGAAAGGAACCTGAGAGGGGAAACCAAGCTGTTTGGAAAATCCAAAAGTAAAAATCCAAGTGCAATATTTAGGGAAATAGTCAGTTTTTGCAAAATTGGATAGGTCCCCACCTACCTAGTGTGAAGTAACTCATGTATGTACTATGCGACAGCGGAGAGGATGATAGCCTTTGGTTTATAATCGCTTGCTCTAGTTTGGAACAATGTAAAAAGGTGAAAAGGAGCTCAAGGGGCTCCGGGTGCTGTTACCGAGAAGGATTCGCAGCGAAAGTGAAAGGCTACGTTGGGCGATGTAAGAGAGAAGGTGGCGATGCTGTAAATGATATGTAGAACTGGAAAACGAAAAATGTTCGACTAAGTTGTACGTGTCACACACTGGGCAAGATGGAGCTCGGCGAGGTCGAAGAGGTGATCGTGTATCAGTTTGGTGTGGCCGAATCGGAGCCGGACAAGAAGCACCTCGTGTGCGCGTTTATTGTTGGAAATAGGGCCATGTTGAGATAAAGAGTTTAATGTGATGGAGGTGTGTTGTGTTATGGTCCACATAACCTAACATGATTCCATAATGGGTTATATGCTTGGAGATATGCCTATGACCTATTAGTCATGGATAGAAGGTCACGGGGGGGGGGGGGGCACCGGGAGATGCGGGAAAGATGGGAGGTCGATCCTTCGATGAACGAGCCCATCCGCCAGCTCGTTGCCCGGTATTCATCCACATGTGCCCGGGGACCGAGGGGACGAGTAGCCTAGGGGTAAGTTGCTCGCCTCACAATCGAAAGGTTGTGAGTTCGAGTCTCACCTGTCGCTACTCTTCGCCCGCGACCAATCGGCGTGAGAGATTGGCGACGCTACATTACTCAATGGTCGATGTGTCGTAATAAAACAATAACCAACCCGGGGACCGAGAGTAGTCTGAGTTGGAGGTGTGCGTGATGGCCGTGGTAGAGATGACGAATAGCGTAGAGTGTCGGGTGGGAGGTACTTTGTATGGCTGCGAGAGCGTCAATGGATGAGCGTGAGTCAGCACAGATGATGATGGGTGTGGCTATGTTGTGTGGAAAAATGTGTTGTAGGCAAGTTAGGATTGACACTAACTCTGCCGTATAAACGGAATCGTGCGGTGTTATTTTGTTTCGCCAGTGTTGGGTCCACCGCATCAGGCGGCGTCAATGTAATGGTTTGTAGGAAGTCGAGGAGGCCCGTAGCCGTTCTAAAGAACCTGGCGAAACAAAATAAGGGCCCTGTTCGTCAGGGCCCTTAGATATGTGTGCCATCACTGCTAAATAGATAAAGGATGCAAATAAAACCTTTCGATAAAAATAGCATGCTACGAAAAAGACCATTAACGTCATAGAGGTCACCAAATCACCCAAATAGTAGAATAGATAAGTTGACCTAAGTTATCGTTTTCAGACGTTGTTTACCTATTCCAACAATTTTATGGGGAATTCTGGAGTTTACGTTTTAAACTTGAAAAGAAACTTCTGCAATACGAAGTTTCTCAAGTTGAAGGAGCGTTGCATGCACACCTTCATTCTGATTCTAAGGGCTATTAATTCTCCAACTCGCCCAAAAATTCGCACCCAAGGCTTAGGAAGCGATTGGTGCCCCTAGCGAGTTCGTTACTCTTTTGAAAGACATTCACAATTGGTCCCGTTCTTCTGGAATCGCCATGGGCTAAGCGACGATTCCGTTTTCCGTGCGTGTCATAGCTTCTGAGATCCTGATGGAGGAGGGATGAAAGTCCACATTCCCGCCGGGCGAGAGACAATCTTAGACCCGGTCGAAGCACGGGCTAGGACGTCCAATTGCTAGCAATACCTTATTATTCACCTTGTTGCAGGATGCGCTAAATCATGCTGAAACGGATGCATCTTACCTGAGACGCACGTCTCCTGAATTTCGCAGTGATAGTTTAGGCCACAACTTTTTGTGCACGCTGAAAAGAAGGAACACACGTGGTACATTATGAATGTTTAGCCACTGGATGCTCTGTCATACTGGTCATGACTTCTACCTGCTTATTGTTCTACAATGGTTACGCATATTATTTTCTTGTCAATACTCATCACTGCTTATCGCTAAGCGGCCCGTACGTACCCGACACATACATGTAAGTTCATATTATCGGCAAGGCATTAGGCACGGAACTCCTTATGTGTGTGCTATCTGTCAAACACATAGACAGCCAAATTCCAGCATCATGCAAACACGCACACATACGTGAAATGACATTGTGGAGATACAAAGGTGTGTGTGTGTGTGTGAATGGTACACCGCGAGTGGGTGGCAGAAAAAAAGGAGGAGGAAGAAAGAAAACAACCACGGAGACGGAGAAAGAGAAAGAAACATACAAGAAATAGAAAGATAGCAAACAAACAACAAATAGAAAGATATAGAGAGAGAGAGAGAGAGAGAGAGAGAGAGAGAGAGAGAGAGAGAGAGAGAGAGAGAGAGAGAGAGAGAGAGAGAGAGAGAGAGAGAGAGAGGGAGGGAGAGAGAGAGAGAGAGAGAGGAGAGGGAGAGGGAGAGAGAGAGAGAAAGAGAGAGAGAGAGAGAGAGAGAGAGAGAGAGAGAGAGAGAGAGAGAGAGAGAGAGAGAGAGAGAGAGAGAGAGAGAGAGAGAGAGAGAGAGAGAGAGAGAGAGAGAGAGAGAGAGAGAGAGAGAGAGAGAGAGAGAGAGAGAGAGAGAGAGAGAGAGAGAGAGAGAGAGAGAGAGAGAGAGAGGGGGAGAGAGAGAGAAGCGAGGAGGAGAAAGACGACGAATTATATATTAGCCACGCGAAGGGCACTGTATTCGAGTTGGAGCATCGATGGCATGACAATCTCTACTACCTCTGGTGGATGGGATGGAATACTTACGAGGCAGTCCAGGCGCGGGTGGGGAACGAGAGTGGGCAGTACCCCAGGCCGCGATCACTACGGCCAAAACGAGTAGCCGCATCGTGTCCTGCTGAAGAGACAAATCCGATAAATACGATCGTGAGTAATCTAGCCAACACGTGCAATAACATGATTGCACCTCATTTATCAACAGACATAATGGGAACACATACAGACAAACCCACACACAAACTTGGGGTGGATACCGGAGGGCGCTGGAAGCATGCGTCCTCCCCTAGCGTCCTGAAAAGGTGCACCCCTCCTGTCGGGAGAGGTACCCCTTCAGGAAGCCTGGAGTACTCTCCTCACCCACATTCCCCCGCTTAGCGGGTTCTCAGCCAAAGACACTCTTTTGAATGGGAATGGCGCCAATTTGAAACGAAAGACTAGTTTTCAGTATGTGCAAGTGCACCTGCTCACCACTTCCCGCTCGATGACTTCTTCCAGTCGAAGGCGCCCCTCCGAGATCATGTGCCCTCTCCCATGAACATTCCAGGATCTGCCCTGGTTGGTTGGCTATCTTCAGGATCTGCCCTGGACACTAATACTCACACACCCGCATTGATACATACATGTAAACAAGAGCGAAGCCTTGCATACATTCTGCATGGAGAACTCTGTAACCAAAGCATGAACATTGGTAGGGAATTCCATGCCAATCTGTTCTTCCTTTTTATCTTAATATTAATTTCACTGCGAGCATACAAGGGTAACATACTCATCATCTGTTAATACATCGATCAACGCATCTAGCAAATCAAGGAAAGGCAACACACCATGTCTGCTTAAATCTAACCCTAAGTTACTCAGGTTATTCATGTGTCCGTAATCATTTCCTCAATCTTCCTGTCATACAGAAGTCGTGTTTTCACAATTTCAATACTAAGATACGAACCGGCATACACACACACACACACACACACACACACACACACACACACACACACACACACACACACACACACACACACACACACACACACACACACACACACACAAAAATATATATATATATATATATATATATATATATATATATATATATATATTACGCTTTCCTACGAGGACAACATGACGCACGAAGCCATTCCTATTCAAATCCAATATGAATCCTTTTTTTCCAAGCAGAAAGCTACTGAATCCAGCTAAGAATCTCACCCATTGATCTAAGTCTTTTCAAAATATTTTATCGTGTTCACAATCCCGCAGCTTGTAAATTAATGAGTCCATTTCCCGCTGGCGTCTTCCTATAGGCCAGAATCCAAAATTTGCATGCGGTACCAAAGTACATTGGTGGAAAGTACATTGGCTATAACTTTATGCTGCAACTTTTGATGTTAACTGAAAGTGTATTCCAGTAGATAGCTGCATATGTAGTATTTCAATCAATGCAACACATCTCTCTGTCCAAAAAAAAACTCCAAATTGGTACGGCTATCTGGGCACTTGCATTCAGGAAGATTTCTGTAAAATATCTGAGCAGCACGATCTGATTCAAGTTCCCTAGAGACGAACGGGTGTAATCGGTGCAGAAAGCTTCACCTTTCTTCCATTAATCTCCACTTTCTTAGCAGACTTCGAGTTGAGCTAAAAGAGTATGATATGTTTACCCAAATTCCTTATCGATGCTCGATCCGAACAAGTGTCAATGCTCACCAGTATCAACTAAAAGATCGCTTAGGTAATGAAAACCTTACCTATTCCAACTTAACATCATACACTGCTGAAGCTTAGTTTGATTTGAAAACCAGATTAAGCATCTACTTATCATGCGCGTCGGCAATCCCAGTCGCAAAAGCACTAATACACTCTCTGCATCAGATATTCTCGGAATTCCTATCAGATTAGATATGAGATATTCCCACAGCTAGATTTCGCAGGGATTTTGTGCTTCTGAGTCATTACAACTCTGGATGACTAATCACTTCCTCAAAGAGTACTCCCCAGCTCTGATTATTTATGATTTGTTTTCTGATCCACGTGCTTTTGATTGATTCAAGGAAGGTGTTAACTCCACCGAAGCCTGTCATCCTTTCAACTTTTCTTTACACTCGCTGTTTCGGCTGATCTTATTTCCTAAAGGACTCCAAAAAAAAAAGTATATTGCATTAGGTATTTTTAATGAATGGCTCATTCGGCTTTCGCAGCGGTGCACAAGCTTAACCCTCGCCGTCTCGGGAGGGGGGTTGCTATCCGACCCCAGGTTTTGCGCGGATGGTGCGAGGCAGCGCACCGAAATTAGGCGTATCTTGTCTTACATCAATTTGGTAGGCTGTGTCAAAATTATGAGGTCAGGGCATCTAGGGTGAACGAGTAGTCAAAGTCAAGTGAGATCACCTCCAGAAACGTTCAACCAGCTTTAACGGATAAACATTTTTGAATGAAACTTTCAGCGTTAGCTTATCGTTGGGGACGAAACAAAACACACCATGGGATTTTTTTCATTTTCCCATTTTTAATTAATCATTACTTTTGTATATTGGCCCATTGGAGCTAAAATCGAAGATTCTGACTAAAGTAAATTTTTTTAATAATAGCACTTGGAGTTCGAAAACGTTTTTCGATCCGCTCTACCCATTAGAAAAAGACAAGTTAAAGAATATTGAAAACTCAAGATTTTGAAAATTCACAAAAAATTGACTTTTGAGTGAGGAAACATTTTAGTAGACTAAGCCGATTTCGCCCTTATTTTCTGATTCCAAATAATTTTTTTTTTTCAAATCCCCACAAAATGAACTCCCTACAGTCAAAATGGAAGTTTCTACTAGCTTTCTTGTGGGTGCATACAGCTTGTTCCAATTTCGAGGTTTCCAGGACAGGCATATTTCCGAAGTATTGATACATGATCCGCTTCACTTGTCACGCAACAATGACCTCAGATGACAGAATGTGTCAGATCGATGAATAAGACGCTCCACCAAAATTTGCATTGCAAGGTGATCGAGAGATTCCCAACATTTCGATATTGCATTAGCTATAGTAAGGCGTTGCTAGTTTGAAAATAGCAAGAGCACTCATGAAACTGAATACGAAATGCGCGTCGCCAATGCCGTTGGGAAATACGATACGAGAAGGCGAAATGACGGAATTCGATTTGGCGATGAGTCACGAGATCTAATCCAAAAGTCCCTTGGCTCAACACTTGCAAGCAGAATTGACATGCTGCCCGCCGCACTCGAGATGAAGGAGGGAGTATCATTTAATTTCATATGAAGTTATCATTGTTATATGCGTATCAGCATGATATCCACCAAAGGCAAATGCGGGTTTTTGTGGGTGGGGGAAGGGTATAGAATAGTCGATGAAGTGTTAAATTGGCAGCTGCCAAACATGTAGATTTGATCATTGCTGATGTTTCGAAGTCCAAGAACCGGTACGATGTTGGCCGACCCTAAGTAATGCAAAATAGTATTTGATATTTTATTATCTTCTTCTAACTAGTTTTTTTCAGTTTGCTATTGACAATGCAATACTGATTTACTCAAAAACGTGTGCAAAGCCACTTCTCGCGACAACTTCGACTGTATATGATTACTACCTAGACTCAGTAGCTGCCTGCAGTTGGCTGCTACGTGTTTTAACTTAGCGTATCATAGCTTAACACGGTACACAACGACATGTAGCAATGCAACTTTATGAGGCTGGTGAAAACCACTCTGTTACCTTCAACTATCACTTGTTCCTCCAAGTTTAATATAATGCTGTGATGCGCACATCACTGTCAACTTGATGACATTTCACGGGTCACTGAAATGCTAACTTACCGGCTGAAACGTTTCGCACAACGTCACCACGGCTCAAAGTTGAGTACCGTCGAGCCAGACCAGACTGGTCCAAACCCGCTCTCAGGAGCGAAGGCGAATCTTCTCGATGGGCTCGCAACTTTTTATAGCATCCTTGTTGCGGCATGGATGACGTATACCTGGATGTGGTACGGCCTGCCAGTAACTGTATCTTAGTGGTCATCGCAGCCACCTAGCGGAGAAAGTGCAACACAGCAACAGAGCCGACGGCCTTGGGCCGCGCTGCAGTCCGAAGGTAATCCGACCGAGCGGAATCCCAATTACACAACACTTAGCGGACTTTATTGACACCGATAAATATGCAATCCACGGCTAATGCAGGGGATGCGTGAGATAAGTTGGGACACAGGACACCCATAAAGACGAGTGCCCCATGCACATTCTGGAATCCGCTCTCTTTATGCACATGCAAATGCATTAGATAGCAATAATTTACACTATATACTATCTTTCTCCAATTCGGGGAAGATTGTATTTCTCCCTTTGTTTGCATCGGCAACGTAGCTTATTTGCGCGAAATGTGGTTTTTCGCTTGACGTGGCTTTTAACTACTAGTACAAGATGTGGCATGCCTTGCACCTACTATCGCACGGTGTCACCACTTTTCATATGCCGGTGTTCGGCACCATTAATGCTGTTGGCCGGGCTAGGACATGTACCTTGTTGCGTCGCAGTATTCGCACAAGTGCGGGAGTTTAGGGAATTTGTCAAATCAAGTGTGACCCTTCGACACAATGTGTTCACAATCAATATGTGATTTCCACATCTGGCTAACAAGCTCGATTTAGAAGTAGAACCTGCAGTTTTTGCTTAGTGAATGAAAATCAGCTTCCAAATTTGACCAAAAAAATCAAGACACTTTTTTTTAAATAATGTCGACCCCTGTTTCGTATGCAGTAGCTTATCCTATTTGGCTACACGCACACACAGTCACAGGCTCGTTTGCTATTGGGCTTTCCTATCGCCAACTATTCAAAAGTTAGGACAGCCAGCTAAGGAATGCCTCAGGATGCCAATACACATGTCATTTCTCTTGATACCGCATGAGATGAAATGTACGACCCTCAATATACCAGGAGGTGCTGAGTTTACATCAAAAGCAACGTTAGGGATTATACTATATTACTCAACCGGGCTAGGTATTTGAGTAATATAGCATAATCCCTAACGTTACCTTTGATTTACACTCACCACCTCCTGGTATATTGAGGGTCATACATTTCGTCCCACGCAATGTCTAAAACCCAGGAGCACTTAAGAGGCCATTCTTCGTTGTATTAAACAATGGTATCTCTTGATACCTACAGTTCACTATAATTATTTGGATCTTTTTATTTGTCTTCTTTTTGCAGATAGGCCACCACCAGTTATTAGTAGAAGTAGCCCCAGGAGCACATCAGCTATGTAGCAAGCTAGTAACGCCAAGGAACTCCGGGGCGAATATTATCTGAAAATGTCATAAAGCCAATTAATCAATACCATGCATAGCATCGCATACGACATATATGTATATATATATGTATGTATACACACACACATTGTTTGTTTATTGGTTGGTTCACGACACACTTTATGCACATTCATGGCTAATGGCGCCGCCCACACTGTTTCGCCGGTGGGCCGCGGGATTTGGAAATGTCCTGAATGGCGCTAGAGTTGAACCCGGGACTTTTGGTGCCCATAACCCGACACCTTAACCACTCGGCCATCCCCGCCCCTATACACACACACATATATATATATATATATATATATATATATATATATATATATATATATATATATATATATATATATATATACATATATATACACACACACACAATATATATATATATATATATATATATATATATATATATATATATGTAAATATACAAATATACATATATATTTGTCACACACAAATGCACTTGTCACAAGAAAGCTTGCCGCGGGGCGAGGGGATGAGTATGCTTAGAGATGTGCGGGGTCACAGAGCCATTTTCGCCGCCTTTAGAGCGAGTTAATTTTGCAGGTTAGTTCAAGACAAGTGCGCATTTACATGAAATGAGCTTTACGCTTCAGTGTGTGTGACGCTTAACGGCTGTAGGCGAGGAGTGGATTGCACCATCTCCCGGATAGCTAACATGCTAAAGTTGAGCTTGTTTGATCCCTCGGCGAGATAATTTGTATTGGCGTGGGGGAGAGTTTACAAGAAAGTTGCATTTGTCAGGGTGCCGGCACTAACCCGCTCTTCTCGAATAGCAGCGATGATTTTTGCCGTGCGAGCAATGAGGTGATTAGTCACATCTCCGAGTACACCAGTTGCCGTTAGTTCATAGTTATTAGTGGTTGGTAGCATGAGCTCATGCAGGGTTGTGTGTGGGATTGGTATTGTGTTGTGCAATTCAGCTCATCTACGTCCGATGGAACCTCTGGGCAACCTTTCCTCGTTGTGGATGATAAAGCAAGTCGGCTCATTTACGTTCGACGACACATGCCTGTAGCTAATCAGTTTACCCTTTGCTAATTTGTGAAGGAAGTCGGCTCATCTACGTCCGACATCACCGCTAGGCAGCCATTCTTGGAGTGGCAAAACGATTTGGCTCATCTACGTCCGATTGAAATGGTGGATAGCTATTTATGTTACTGTTTTGAACGGTTGCGCAAGCAGTGCGCGTTGGAGTGTGTTGGCTATGTTGTGCGTGCAATGCCCCTATTAGTTTTGGTAGCGTACGGATGGCCAAATGGTAATTCAAGGTGCTCTGGGTGTTTTCCATCCAGACGCGATTGAAAGTGACGGGGTAATGCCCTCTTTTTGGGAAAGTCCTTAAGCGATTGTCTTTGGGCACCAAAGACAGCTTAGCAGGATGTGGCCTATTCTTAGTATAGTGCTGCAGGTGTCGCGATGAGGTTTTGAAAAAAAATATCCTCTAGTTTAGGTTGCATAAGCTTTGTGCAATCACTGGTAAACTTCGTGTGCATGGCTTCCTTTTGGCGGTGTGATTGGCTTCGTGTATTGCATGTGCCCAACGTTGGCTTGATGTTGATGTGCTTGGAGAGGCGCAGCGACCGCCCGGTCGCTGGGATTAGGCGATCAGCCGCCAGGAATAGCCGACCCGGGCATGATCGCCGGGAATAGTCAACACAGAGCCCGCGGGCATGCCCTCCGCCGGGCGCCTGCCAGTTTCAAGGTCAGGCGGATCAACACGGACAGGGTACGAGCGGCAGACAGGTCGCCGCGAGGCGAGCCAGGCGATGTGCATCAGGGCATCGAGAACGGCAAACGGCATGAGTAGATGTAGCAGATCACAGTCGATGGGTTTACATCGGATTTTGCTCTCTCGCCCGCGCCGAGCTCTCCGAGATATAGCAAGCAGACTATAAAGTATGAGCAAGTGCACTTGTATAGACTTATGTAGAGGAAGCCGACTTATACACCGCACGAGGCGCGGCAGCCATTGAAGGTGCAGAGGCAGCCGGCACAGACCTGGACACCTGTCACCCGCATCGGGCTCTGGGACACACGTTGGACTTCTCAACGTCGAATCGCTGACGTATAACCTGCTGGAGCTGAGAGTCGACCTACGCCTCCGCAACTATGGCATCATGCGGATTACCGAGATGTGACTCAAACCATCCATGCCGAGCCTTCTACTGATCGTATCAGTATTGCCAACTGCACCGCCCTGGCCAACCAGACAAGCACGGATTCGGTGGGTGGCATGCGCCTCCCCGCTGAAAACTAACACCAGCATCACGCCGAGCTACATAATCGAGGCACTGTGGACTGTTTGGTTGGATATTTGAGTTTTAGGGCACATCGACCAGGCTTGGCCATTTAGCGCCCATTCTGTGGGCTGTGGTGGGGGCCTGAACAAAGTGGCAGGATGTCGTCGTGTCGTGTGCATCATGCAGAGACATCTCAGGAGTCATGTGGTGCGGATTTAAGGGGATTTTCGTGATAATGCCTGGGGACTTAAACTGCGGCTTGCGAATCCTGACTCAAACCCCGCGAATAGATTCTTATGCGATTGCATCTGTGACTATTGGCTGCCCAGTTTTCACTACTACTACATATTTTTCTTGTTCGATTATTGTTGGCTAACAAATGCACATTTCTATTCCTATATCAGTGATAGATTCCATCGAATGAGTCGTTTCACAGTATGACCAAGGTCTCTTGACATGACCAGATATTTTGTCCAGATACTTTGAATCCAGATACTTTGAACGGATCATGTGGAACTACAGCGCATATGAACTCAGTATCATCACCGACCATCCATGGATGACATAGTCGTTTCCATTATCCATAACAATCTCGTGGTCGTCCAGGCACATTTTTTTTTTGTCAAGCATTTGATTTAATCTACGCTCGCCGGTCATCCACAGTTTAACAAGACATATCTGAGCAACAAGTCTTAGAGTATGCCACCTTTCATATCTATTTAATCTATTTAACGGTTCATTGCAATCGCGGACAAAGCAAAATGGAGGAGTGGCCACTGTGATTCACGGGTTAAATGCTGTCATCTATGCATTGACGTGCTCTGGAATAGGGGATAGGGTCCTCCGCACTCCGGTTCCTTGCAAATGGAAATATCTCAAAAATGAAGGAAAGTACAGATGGGAAACTTCGTTTGCCTTCAGATGTTGAAGCATCCCGACTTTTAACTTACATTTGTTGGATATTTTGCAAGTTTTTATGGCTCAAATTATTGCATGTCGAACGAATACGTACCAAAGGAAATGGTGCATACAAATGACGCTGAAGCATGTTAAGCATATCCATGCAACACGTGACAATTAACGCGTAAAAACTAAATCAACTAGATGCAAACCCATCAATAATTTGTTGTGTTCAAAATAATGAAAGCACCTCAAGGCCCTACCTAACCTAACCGAACATGACCTGACCTGAACTAAGCAGATCTCATTTGATCTGACCTATACTGCCCTTTCATCACTTAATTTCCATACTCCACATAGCACACTTTCATTTCCCTGCAAACACCATAAGTTCAAATCACCTATAATCTTCTTCACAAGAGGTAACTTGGGTTGCGCAACAGCACGTGCGACCGTGTAACTTTCGACCGATTAAGTTGGCTTCAGCAAACCGAGCGGTTCATCAATGCAATGCACCTGCTGAGAAGACAGGAAATGATGCTTAGTTATGTTGCCGGGCAGCCTTGAGTGTAGGAAAGGTCACTTCAATAGAGAAAATCTAAAGATGTGAAAATCACAACGTTTGTGACCATGCATACCTTTCATTTTCTATCGAAAATTGGGCCTGACAAGATATTGATGGGATGCGAAGCAGAGCCTCTTTTACGGGTCACGACACCTGCCACTTTCGTCGCGATGGCTCACCACTGGTATGCGGTAGGTGACTATGGTCAATGGAAAAGTATAGCCGGTTCATGGTACCGGACAGCGAAGGCCAAGGCGCATCGTCACTTTTAGCCGCTTTCCAGTGCCAGACCCAAGCGTGAAAAGCGATGAAAACTGCCGCCTATTATTTCCACTTCTGCTCCGGGTGCACGCGCCAAGTGCGGCAAAAATGTTTGCACTGCTGAGCTTGGAGATTGTCTCGACTACACCGTGGTGTCGGTTTAGTGTCGATCGGTCCATTGGTTCGCGAGCTATTTCGGTTGAAACAGAGCCAATTCGGCGCACACAAATTTGTCACATCAGGACGTTAAAAAACCGTTTCACACGCTAAACCAATGGGAAATATCGCGGCAGTTTCTGCCACCAGATGGCAGCACAGGCGACTGTGACCACGAGTCAGCAAACTGCGGCCCGCTACCGTTGGAAGTATGTGGTGGGAGTTCGTTGACGAGGGGTTCTTAGCTTTGCGCGTAATATTCCAGTAACCGTTCAAAGACCTGTGTGTTGGCTGTGTTTCTAATTTCAGGGCGTTGATTTCTAGCCGAAGACCCCCAAAAAGAATCTATAAGGAGGACAATTTAAAGAGATGCCTCCCTCGTGCGAGTTAATAACTTCCGTGCATGTGCGACACCTTTCAATGAGTCAAGTTGTTTACTTTTGTGTTATTGTGACGTGGCATAATGAGTATTTCTTGACCAACGTGGAATATGCTTGCTTACCGATGATATACGATCTTTCTTCATAGTACTTTTTGTTCATGATTTATGGTTAGGGCATTGCCTGCTTTTTGGTTGAGGTTTAGGTATGTTGGATATCGGAATGAACTCTAGACAGGCACCAAGCACGTACGTACGTACGTACTTTCAGAGGGCACCTTCCCTAGGAGCCCGTCAGAGAGGGCATTAGGGACACCCTCCCCTATGAAAAGGTGGTGCCCCTCCTACGGAGAAAAGGTGCCCCTCCGGGCAGGCTAGGGCGAAACCCGCTTCGCTCCAAGGATATTTCAACCAAAGGCGCTCCTCTGAGTGGAAGCGGCGCCCTCTTTAAGGTAAGAGACTTCAGTAAAACGAAAGACGTTCAGGATGCCCGAGGGCATCTCTCCTCACGCACTCGACGAATTTCCAGCCGAAAGCGCACATCCGAGGACCTTTGTAGTGGGGCACTTCCAAGGAAATGACGTACTCCCCCATAAGTGTCCCCTACAACGAAAATTTTGGATCCCCCTTGATTCCCCTAATATCCAATGCTGAGATACTCCTGTCGAGGTTAGTTTGGAAAGCGCGCATTCTATGCGCAGTATCGTAGTTTTAGTTCAGAAATGACGAAACGAAGACCGCTTCCCCATGCGAAGCGAAATGAAAATGTCTGGTCTTCGTGGTGAAAATCTCCAAATGTCCTGTTTGGTCTGGTGTATTTTTGGATGCTAAGGGAAGGGGCTGGCTCCCGGCCCCCTCCCTTGCCTGTGCCTCTTCACCCATGCAAGAATAGTCTTGCAAGCTGTTGTATCCTGCTTTTGTACGATTAAAATTCCTCTCCCACCTCTGTCCTGAACCAAGAGATAAAAGTGCAAGTGATTGGACAAATATAATGCATCCATGATATAATGAAGTGAGGAAACAACAAGAAGAGAATGTCATGCATTATGTACGAGGCATTTCACCAGCAGCTGGAAACATCAGGCACACAATTCAGATCACGTCACACGACAATGTACAAGGTCTCATCAGTAGTGGCTCCAGGGGACCAAGGGAGCCATGCCTCTCCCAAATGTAACTTGAGGACAAGGTACCTTCCATGCAAAGCACCACGAGGGGCCAGGTTCTTCATCTGTGCCACTGACAAGACGGCATAGTCTACCATGAAGTGTGCCCCAAGACTGGATAAAGGAGAGAAATTTAGAGCAAATGTCCCTCGTGGAAATGTGTCCACCTGGACCGAAAAAAGCACCGATAGAAGGCCTGAGCCCACTTCGGCCCCTTTCCCGCTCAAAGGATTTCTTCCATTTCCGAGCGAATAGCGTGCCTTCAGACGGACCTTGGTGTTCTTTACTCCGAAGTAAACATGACCTATCGGAAAAACCAGTAACTTAGCTGTGAAATCACCAACACCGAACAATCGATTTCACCGAGCTTCTACTATTGCAATCCCACACTTCACAAGCGAAATGCATGGACGCGGCCAATGAGGCGAGCATTTCATGTCATACTCGCATGTGTCGCCGCAATGGCGGCAACATCCAATCGCACCGAAAGTGTGCCCAAAGTGTCGCCAACACCGTGGGCGTTCGCGTGGTGTGACGCATCCCTCGTTCCCTGCGATGTGAGCCGAGCCGGGCACTAATATGTGGCTGTCGCGATTTTCGTTGGAAGAAGCACAAGCCCCATGACAGAATTAGGGGTGTCGAGGTACAGAGTTCCGGCTGGGAAAAGCAGCCTTTCAGGTAGGCTCTGGTGCATCCCACCCTCCGTCCTCCCGTTCAATATACTTTTAAGCCAAACTTTTTCTCCAAAGGGGGCCCTTTATATAAAAAGGCACTCCTTTGCGACGAAAAGGCTCCCCCACGATGCTTCAATGCACATACCACCTGCTCACCAGCCGCCCCAAGCGCCCCTCCGGTGCAATGTGACCTTCAACGTGATAATTCCTGGATTCCCCCTGATTGTAGATCGGGCGAGCCTCCACACGCCGTCTTTGAACATGTACATTGTACGGCTTAGCGGTGAAAACTTCAGAGCATGCGCCGCCAGTCCCATCCTGCTGGTGAGATTATTTAGCAGCGAAACAGCAGATATAGGGGAGAGTGAGGTAAGATGCCCAGGGTAGCATAGACGTAGGAACGTCTCAAAAAGTGGGTGGGCCAGGGTCAAGAGCAGGGTCGCACCCAGGAATTTCGCAAAGTACCGTGGTTGAGCACTTTTAGATAGAGAATCCTATAATTTTGATAGTGAACACACAACTTTCATCGCTAAGTAGGGGGAGGGGGCAGGGCAGACCCCCTGGGCGCGCCTATGGCCAGCAGCAACATGTGGTCCTAAAAAGAACGATCATTGCAGCATAAGTACTTTCAGATTCACACTTCTCGTTGTACTTGGAACGCTTTTCACGACCGATTGATTCCTGTGTTATAATAAGTTTATCTTCCTGGTGCAAGTGAAACCATTTAGTATTACTGTTCAAACAAAATTCCTTCAACTTCCGCTATATGCATAGGTGTGGGGGGAGATGGGGGCAAGCTCATTATAGCATCACTAGTGGGTATGTGGTGTGGCTTTTTGGCGCCTCCGGGTTCAGCGTGATTGTCGGGGGCGCAGGCCCAACCCATTGGGTCCCTGTTGTGATTTTTAAGAATCTAGACACGACTTTTTCGACCACCAGTATTATTTTCGGGGCCCAGGCGGGAACTTGTGAACCCCCCAGTGTGGTTTTCAGGGGCCCAGCCCGTCTTCTTGCAGCTCCCATGGCGATTTTCAAGGACCACGGCACGACGTTTTGTTGTTGTTTATTGGGTGATACACGACACACTATATGCAAATTCACGGCTAATGGCTCCGCCCACACTGTTTCGCCGGTGGGCCGCGAAATTGGGAAATGTCCCGAGCGGCGCTAGTGTCGAACCCGGGACATTTGGTACCCAAAGCCCAGCGCCTTAACCACTGGGCCATCCCCTCCCCGACACGACTTTTGTTGTGCTCCCAGCGCGATTTTCAGGGGCCCCAGTCCGACCTTTTATGGGCCACAGCGCGATTATTAAGGATCACGACCCGACCTTTTGAGACCCAACGTGATTTGGACATCCAGGTCAGTTTTTTTGGCGCCAGCGTGATTTTCGGGAGCCCGGCGAGACTTTTTACCCCAGTATGATTTCCAGGAGCTCGGCCCGACTTTTTAAGGCCTTAGCGTGATTTTCATGGGCCCGGACGCGACTTTCGGGATCCCAGCGCAAGTTTTTGAGAGCCCCAGGGGTTTTTCCGGGAGTGTGGTCCCATATTTTGAAGTCTCCAGCATCATTTTCATGGTATCGGATCGATTTTTAGGCCATGAATGTAATTTTCAGTGGTCTTGGTCGGATTTTGGGTGCCCTAGAATCATATTCAGGGGTCTCTGCGCGACATTTTGTGGCCCCAAATGTTATTTGTATGGGCCCTGGTGCGATTGTCATGGACACCAACAGGATTTTTCGAGAGCTCATCATTATTTTCCGGAACTCCGGGGCGAATATTGGGGGTCCACAACCTCTCAGGGGTTGGAGATTGTTCCAATTCCTCCCCTTCGATACGCAACTACGCATGTCCCATTTATTTTGTAGCTTAACAATGACGTCTATGGAGTACATCGCACAACATCGACTTTACTATGCCAATTTAACTGCTTGCACCATAAGTGCACCAATGCCACTACCCAGCTACCCAGATAAAGATCCACTCGGGTCAGTTGCCATGCTTGTGATGTGCCTTGTCAGGCCACATAACAAGCATCACTTGTCACTCGTCACATCATCACTTCACATCACTCCTCATGTGACCTTTTTAGGTCGCATCACGAGCGCCTAATCCTCTCGGGGATTCTGAGATTCTGAGAGGCGTTCTGGCACTTGAAGTTGATATAATAGGGTGCAGACTTCATCATTGTATCCATAATAAGTTAGGGCAATAAGTATTTTGCTATATTGGATACCAGCACCGATAATACACAGGCATCTCACTCAAAAGGTTCGATATCTGTGTGCTGTGCCGAACTGTGAAGATCCATTTAAATGTGGAAATTTGTGTGTTATATTCCATACTACAGTCACGCAACGTATGTATCGTGGCAGCAATTTTTATGCTTTAGGACTAGAAATACATGTAAATGTTGAAATATATGGCAGCTAGAACCAAGGCCATATATAATAAACGACTATGTAATATCCAGGCAAGGAACATGCACTTGGAAATCGTAGGTCTTACCTTGATTGTGTAACTTTTTTATAATTAAAAAATTCCATTTTAGGCAATATTAATGCAATCAATGTTAAATACATTAACAGTGAACGAACTGCAGTGGAAATCTAGTATGAATGTATTTTGCTCCATACTCATGTTGCACTACATCAACTCCCGAATTAGTTGCGTTGTTGTAAGGTCATGTCCAAGAGTGCATGACTTAAAAATGAAGCGCAACGATGTTTGTTTGTATATTGGGTGGTTCTCGCCGCAGCTTATGCACGATCACGGCTAATGGCGCCGCCCCACACTGTCACCGGTGGGCCGCGGGATTGGGAAACGTCCTGAGTGGTGCGAGTGGAAGTGCTACGACGTGATGTGAGCAGCTTTTGCTCAGTCATGGATTGCAGGGAGTTTTTTCTAAAATATTCACATGTATGCTTACTGCTTTCTAGGAAATTTATGTCTCAAACTTGGGAGGCCCAGCTACCATTGTTGGCCCATGGCCCCTGGCCCCGTGTCCCTACGCCTATGCAGGGTAGGCAAGATGTCTCACGGCTTTCCTGGCGAATCCATTAATCGGATTATGTTTTGTTTTTCAATTGAGCTATAGAGCGCCACCTTTGTTGTTGGCGCCAAGAATTGCACGCGACCGCACTGACACGTGTATCTGGTATGTAAGTGTGCTTCGGGCGTTTTTTTGTTTGTTGTTGTTGCAAAAGTACAGTTCATAGATGTCGTACGTCATCGCCATCCTGCAGTGCCTAGATGCGACACAAGTTTATTATGATTTCGTAGGCATTTGCCTTGTTTTAATGCTGGCTCAATTGTACGGCGCGCTTGACTCAGTTTTGCGAATTGAGTGTGCGTAGGAATACTTCCCTTCGCCGCACACTCGCCCATGTCTCTGTCGGGTATACCTTTATAGTGTGAGGCGTCTTAGCCTCCGTGAGGAATTGCATCCCACAGGCATTCAACTGCTTCTTAATCTAAGTTGTTCAGGGTCAATGAGAGATGCCTCGGAAAAGAGAAAGGACACCACAAAGAGGCTCCTATGGCGAAGCAAATATGCAGTGAGTACCTGAACCTCTGCCAAGCAGGTGCTAAAGAAATTTAGCATTTCTCCAAGAATTTTGCAACGCCATCGTAACTGTCAAGCCGAAATTTATGGGGAAGTGGGGCTAAAGAGCTTTACTGAGGACATACCGTTGGAGCAATACGAGCTCATCGTCTGGAAATGACTGATGTAAGAAGCCACTCTTTGAACTGACAACGGTTGATATTCATTGACTGACCTTCAAGTTTGCAGAAAAGACTGAATACCTGGCTCTGCAAAGGCAGTAGAACGACAGGAAAGGACTGACTCCAATTATTATTCAGTCGCTACCCAGGGCTCTCAATCAGAAAGCCAGAGGAAACTAGTATGACACGAGTTGTCGGTTTTAACCGCCCGCGAGCGACATATTTCTGTAACGTTTGCAAAGCTTTGCTAGACGATAATGGGTGTGGACCACTCGAATTTCGGAGCATGGACGAGACCGGAGTTGACGACAGTGTAGGTCCACAGGAACATTATTTCCTCGAAGTGTATAAAGAAGGCCGAGAAGATGCCGAATGCTGAGAGGGGCAAGACAGTCAGTGCTCTGCACTGTGAATGCTGGTGCATCTTCCAACATTGTGTTCGGCAGGAAGCGCATGGACCCGTTCATGATGAACGGTATCTCAGCCGCTTCCCTTCGTACCTCTACCCTAGTCCGGATGGGCTGACTATTTAAAGGGATGGCTTCGCCACTTTCTGGCATGCGTACGAATCTCGCCTGCCGCTAAACGTCTGGCCATCCTCGATGGACACCAGCCATAAGTCAACGGAAGTGATCAATACGGTTGAAAAAGTGATGTGGATATGCTAACCATTCCGCCCAAAAGCACACATAGAATGCAACCACTTGACGTAGCTGTACTAATCTCTCTGTACAAAGTGCGTACAACGCCGAAATGGACTCTTGGATGCGATCGCACCTTGGTCGCCGCCACGGAGTGTGAAGTGCCTCAGACATTCACTGTTGCTGTCAAGAAGTCGGCAACGATAGGGACCGAGCGAGAGAGAGAGAGAGAGAGAGAGAGAGAGAGAGAGAGAGAGAGAGAGAGAGAGAGAGAGAGAGAGAGAGAGAGAGAGAGAGAGAGGGAGAGGGAGAGAGGGAGAGGGAGAGGAGAGAGGGAGAGGGAGAGGGAGAGGGAGAGAGAGAGGGAGAGAGAGAGAGAGGCAGCGCAAGCGAATCGTGAATGGATTCTTGACTTCAGGACCGTGGCCATGCTACATGGTCTTCACCAATGAAGATTTTGTGGCGGCGCGTTTAACAGGAGAAGATGATCCTGATGCTGTTTCTACCGACGGCGCCTCTGCTCTGGGGCCCAGCGGTCGGCCATTGTACTGGGAACTGCAAGTGCGATGGTTTGAGACGCTCCCGCCTAAGATGTTTTACCCACCCCAGGAGATAAGAGGCCCCTTTGAAAGGTCTTTTTAGAACGCAAAACAAAATGGCTTGAAAGACGCATATTAGGGTGTCCCAAAAACAACGTTTTGGCCGTGCAAGCTGCCCAACCAAAACGGGATGCTGTTTTACATAAAGACTAAGCTCACCAAGTTTGGTCCCCTTCCTTTACATTTTGGTCCCCCAGTCCCTCAAAGGTCAGTGACCCCACCCCAATGGGGTGTAAAGTCAGTTTAATCGCACAGACCTGGGAGTGGGCTTATTGGAAAGCTTTCATTGAGCAGAACAAACCTTAATTCAGACAAAATGTTCGAATCACGATATTTATTGTTCTATGCGGCCATTTCACATCCAACGCAACCGGAAATAGCGACCGGTTATCAGAGTAAGGCATTACAGTGATCGCCGTGACTTGGTTTGTGAAGAAATGTATTTAGAAATGATAGGGTTGTTCCGAGACAGCAACATGCTATTTTCAGTTCAGCCCATTATTTTGACCTTTTAACATATACCTATTAACATGTATTTGACCTATTGACAACTCACAGTGGCACATCAACATCAGGATGCTAATCAACATCACTATGTTGGATACAGGTCGAATTGTGATAATGAGAGTGTGCAATGACAGTGAGGTAGATGCACATTTAACGCGATAATGTAAAATACTATGGAAAAACAATCCGTTTCTCATCTGCGCTTCCTATGTGCCAGCCACGTTGCACTGTCTACTCAGTCGTGGCCGCATGACGTCAGCATGCACGATGCACAGCCACCACACCAAGCTGCACACCAAGCCCCACTGTTGTCCAGCAGGTTGAACATCAGCCAAGATCTTGGCCCAACGAATAGTGCTAGATCATGTGACGCGTCCAGGAGGGAGGCCGTGGGGCCAAGATCTTGGCGATGTTCAGCTTGCTGGACAACAGTGGGGCCTGGTTGAAAAACAATCCCAGCCAGTGGGCAGATGACGATGAGTATGCTCGAATTGAGAATGAAATTCAGCAGTTGTCAGTCGTGAATGACGCAGCCGAACGTGGTGTTAATAACATTACCGAGTACGCAGACATGGCTAGAGACGGCAGAATTGGAAGTATGATCGCAGTGGCGAGTTCACACCGGGCTGCAGTCCCGTCAATGCGGGAAGTGAGCTGGCTGTGCATCGTGCATGTTGACGGCATAAGACTACGACTGAGTAAATAGTACAACGTGGCTGGCACAGATGAAGCGCAGATGAGAAACGGATTGTTTTGCCATAGTATTGTACACTATCGCGTTAAATGTGCATCTACCTCACTGTCACTGTGCACTCTCAATCTCACAGTTAGACCTGTATCCAACGTAGTGATGTTGATTAGCGTACTGATGTTGATGTGCCACTGTGAGTTGTCAATATGTCAAATATATGTCAAGAGGTATATGTCAATATGTTAAAATAATGGACTGAACCGAAAATAGTATGTTACTGTCTCGAAACAACCCTTCTATCATTTCTAAATGCATTTCTTCACAGACCAAGTCACGGGGATCACTGCAATGTCTTACTCTGATAACCTGTCGTTATTTCCGGTTGGGTTGGATGTGAAATGGCCGCATAAAACAATAAATATGGTGATTCGAACATTTTGTCTGAATTAAAGTTTGTTCTGCTCAATGAAAGCTTTTAAATAAGCCCACTCCCAGGTCTGCGCAATTAAATTGATTTTCCACCCAATTGAGGGAGTCCTTTGAGGGGCTGGGGACCAAAACTTAAAGGAGGGGGACCAAACTTTTTCAGCTTAGTCTTTGTGCAAAAGAGCACCCCGCTTTGGTTGGGCAGCTTGCACGGCCAAGAAGGTTTTTTTTTGGGGACACCCTAATGCTTATCCTATGCTGAACGATACAGAATTGATGAACGTTTCCTCCAGTATCAAAATATTGAATAGGACAAACTTCAACTCTGAGTCCTGATGATGTTTGCTTAAAGACGGCTCGTACCCCACGATCCCTAAGGCGGTCGCTTCCTACGCCATAAAGAGGTACTGATCTATACTTAACTCCAAAGGGTCATGTAGACCGGATTTGCTCCTCACGGCCGTATTAGGCCGCCCAGCTCGTAATGCAATCCGAGTGACATGTGCATTCCGGAATATCGCCGTCCGCTTTGCCCACCGCCAGAGGCTAATCCATCCGCTGGAGATAGGAGCAGAGCGAGGCGAGTGTCTCTACTCAACAGAAGCCCGACCGCCACTGCGGCTGTCGGCGCCAAAGCCAAAGCTCGACCCGGTGACACGCGGCTAAGTAATGTGAGCATGGGACGAATGTAGGTCGGCGTGGGTCGTAGCGAGGAGGTGATGAATTCGGTCCAGTCGCCTGGACTAGTCTCGCCGGTCGTCTGAACCTGTGGTGGTCGCAGGTTGTGTCGTTTTCTGTGCTGTGGGGCTCTGGTTGTAGTCGTCTCGAAGTTGTCTTCTGCTGTCGCTGGTGGCATCCATAGCTATCACACCAGGCTTGCTGACACAACTCGAATGATATACATTGGCAACAAAACTTACGTGTTGAAGGTTTTGACGCCGATTGAGTTTTGCCAGTCAAAATTTGAACATTCCCCTCAAGGCAACTCTTCTAGCTACGCCGCATGAAGCATTATCACATCCGTGTCGTGATGCAGACTTCTTGAAGATGTTCCAAGAAGCCTGTAGCCTGTTGCATACCCGTACGTATATAAATCACAGAAGCATATCTTTCCAAGCTCTCTAGGAGGGATACCGCATACATTTGGTTTTCATTGCGCGTCTTCTTATCTGGCCTGTGACTAAAGTCGCAAGGTCGTTAGTTGCAAGGGTGTTAATCGCAAGGGCCTTAGTCACAAGGACGCTAGTCGCAAGGACATTGTGTCGCAAGTGTATAGCAATCAACGGAAGACTTCCACAAAGCAAACGCCGCTAATAGGCGCCCCGGTGGGGGGGGGGACGAAATCCACCCACCCCTCCGGTTCTTCGTAGATAACTCCATATTTTATCGGCCGGTTTACATCATTGTCTCCGTATCTGCTCAGAAAGGACCGGCGCACTGCTTAAAGCAAGACAAATGAAAATCGGCTGAAAAGTTTTCAAGTTAGGGGCCGTTAAAGTAAAAAACATCGCAGCGCTAGACCACAAAAATCGGCGCTGATGAGCTTCCCGTATATTGGCAAAATGGAAGTGTTCTTGACAACACTAGTGACTTGTTTGGTGAAATTTGTTATGCTATATAATTTAAATGTCATGTTAGGTCGGTGAGGTCATCATAATATGCTAATGGAACCAAACTTGGTCAATTGGAATGTTGTCATAAATGGAAATGCTTGTCATGCGATTGAAGCCGCATTGCATGTTACTCCCTACACATCCGGAAATCTACTGTTTGTCATTGTGTTCCTAAGCGTTTCCATACTTTATTCATGTATTTATCTCCTTTCTTTGCGAAGCCGAATGTGCAGAGCTTCCAACGGAGCAGTCGGGTGGGCAGCCCGGTTCCGGTGACTGGAGCAGGTAATGACCTGATAAAGTGCTCCTATATAGGTGACCTGAGGTCAAATAGCGGATCTGACATCTGAATCGCATCCTTGGTAATGTCCGAAACATCATTGATGCCAATTTTGAAGCATTTAAACACAACCACAGCGATCCAAAACAATGACAAGCCCAGCCACGCAAAACGAGAAAATTTTGCTATTTTGACCTCATTTAACCCGTTCCGTCTCGGGCGGTCTTCAACCGGCCTCTTCAGGTTTTTCGCAGATAGTGGACCAACGGCCCGCGGCAGCACACCCAAATTTGGCGTACCTTTTTCCACATTAATTTGGCATGCTGATTCAAAATTGTCAAGTCAGGTCGTCAAGAGTCAACGAGTTAGTCAAGGTCAAGTGATGTCACCTCCAAAAAAGTTCAACCACTCGTAACGCTTTAACGGATACAGATATTTTAATGAAACTTTCAGCGTTTGCTTATCTTTACGGATGCAACAAAACATACAAGTGGAAATTTTATCTTTTTTGTTCGTTTTTGACTATATAAATTTTGCGTATTTGCCAAATTGGAGTTCAAATAGAGGATTCTGGTGAAAGCAAATATTTTTATTTGGGAAAGTTGACTTCCAGCAAGGTTTCTCCGTCTTCTCTACCCAATGGAAAAGGAAAATTAAAGAAAACTTGAAAACTCAAAATTTTGAAATTAAACAAAAGTTCTTTTTCGGGGGCCCAAATAACATTATAGCCCTGGTCGATTTCGCTGTCCTTTTCTCATTCCAGATAAATTTTGTTTTTCATGTATCCCCCAAAATGAACTCCCCAGAGCCAAAAACATAATGTAAGTCGTGAAAAGTCGTGAAAATCTGGCCCCCCTTTTGACGTCACTTTTGGGGAAGTTATTTTGGGGGTGGACTCGGACCCTACTCATCGAGCGCTTTCCGATGACACCTCTTTCGTTTTCGTGCGACGCTTGGTTTGGATTTTAGAGGGGGGTTATCTACCGCCGCCTCCCCCGAGACGGGATGTGCGGATATGACCGGAAAGACGGCGCGGGTTAACCCTGAAGATAATGACCTAAGGTCACGAAATGTGCACACAATAGAGTTATCTGTCGTGCCCATCCACCCTGCGAATTTTGTTGCTCTACCCTTAATAAGAGCCGAGATCTTGGGGGGAATCCGCCCCCCATCAAGTGCGCACAATTTTCAGACGCCCTCCAGGACGCGTGCTAATAGGGAAAATAAAATAATTCAGACTATCTGTCCTAGCTCTGTCCCGTGCCAAATTGCATAGTTCATCCCTATATACTATGCATGTTGCGAACTCTCCGTCATCCTTTAACGGCGCAGTGCCTAAGCACCAAGGTGTCTTCGATCTGCATCAGTACCAACTGCAAACGATGCTTTGCTCTGGAACCATATGAACAGCATTACATTTTGATAAGTCTGAGCAGACAGATGATGCATCATTGGTGCACATACTCGGTTCTGCGCTCGCTCTCAAGTCATTAAACTTGCTAGACATCCCGCACCAGCCGCAATGGCAGCCGATGACGGGCGCATGGTACACGGCAGCCTGTGCAAGCGCCACTGCTTTGCGGAAGGAATCTACTGTGTTCGATGAAAAAATTGTTCACATTGACGACCGATGGCAGCGAGCAATCAGCATTCTATTCTACCGGGCAATGCACAGAATGTCTATCAGAAGCTACTGAAAACCGCATAGGATCACCGAAAAATGACATCAATAATAAGTCGAGCGGCAACCTTCCGGCTACTGAAAACAGTAATGATTCAGGGCGTGCTTTACGTAGACGATCGCTTACCACATACCGTGTGGACCTCGGTTATCCTGAAGTTTTCTCTGCAAACTTGTGTGGACTTATTACTTCTGCCTTTGGGATGATCCAATTCCGCTGGATTTTTGGATAACCTATGGAGGTTTAATGGTCAGAGAAATTTCTATCCACCAGAACAAAAGTGCCCCAGAGAAAGGGAGAACTGATAGGGCACGATATCCATCTGCTCACGAAATCCTATTTTGTGTAGTTTTCGAGCCCATTGAGCTTGCTATCAGTCATTTCCCCGGTTGTGGGAAAGAACAGTTCTCCCCACGAACAGTAATTGTACGAGCCAATTCTTATTCAGGACTATTTTGAGGAGGATATTTTTGGTAGTGGTATGGCATATACGTAATGCCCCGATTCTTAGGGCGCCGTAAGTAGGTTCCGATCCACGACTCCGGGCTTCAGCTCCTGTATTCGCTGCACAATCATGAGATCTGTCACGACCGGTCGCAGCCGGACAGCGCACCACACCGACCACCTCGCGCCATCGCGTCCTGAGTCCGTCCTCCGCTCCTTCACCAAGGCGATCGAGGTCACCACCGAATGGCCCCGGGCGCGCCACCGCAGAGGCGTACCCAGTGCAGCAGCACGCGCGCACAACACGTGGCGCCTGCTGCACCGCCGGCCGGACCCACACCGCTGCTGCTGTCCTTGTGCGAGCCTGGTCCTCGTGGCGCATACCGCCGGGCACGGGCGAAGGCAGGCGCGCCACATCCCCCTTAAATATAGTATCGCGCATGGTGATGGTGACATATTATGGCCACCCAGGACGAAGCGAGCTTGTTGAAGCTTCTTTGAGCTTAGAGAAGCTAAGCTTGTTGCTTAGCTTCTCCAAAAGGCGTGAATTGGCTGAAACTATACGACACGTTTATCTCCAGCGCAGGAATGTGCCACTGGAGTCAAACAGCATTCTATCCAGGATTAGCTTCGGCTTCCCACTGCCAGGTGGCCGTACTTGGTCGCCGATTCCGGTGGGTTTCCTATCAGTCTACTATTACCCGTGGCCGCACCATGCCGCTCGGGGCGCCATCTACCTACGCGGCCCGGCATTTGTCTCCACCAGCTGCCGCGAGGGGGCACTTGCACTGAGTTCCGGATCTCCTGGACGACAACAGTATGATATCAGATTCTGTACCTGCAGCAAGGGAGTCAGGAAAGCAGTTAGCCTGGTTTGAGGAAGGTAAGACCATGTTCAAGGAGGGATAAATATTGGCACCTGTTCGTTTTCCATCAGCGAATGTCAACACGGCATAATGGGTGGCTGGATTTTGGCGTATTTTGGCGTACCCCAAGTGGATGTGCTGCAGATGAAAGTTGGTTCTTGCAGTAGGTTCGAGAAGGGAGAGATGTTCCGGTTTGGTTAGTGGAAAGTTCCGAGGATATGTAATTCACTTCATTTTATTTCAGAAAACGTTCCCTATTCGCATAAGAGTTGCCATAGAGAAGGGGGATGGGGGTGGGGGTGATCGGCGCACTTGCGTCCTCCTCGAAGCATTGTGGCATGGAGCTGGAAATATGTGGAGAACGTTTTTGCCCGGTTCTCGGCGTGGGATCAGAAGGTTCTCGGTTTTTCGAGAAACCTTGTGGATTATCTGGTAAAAAGTTTAATTTGCCATCAACCTCGAATGTGTGGCCACGACCATACGTATTAAAACCTTAATATTTTAACGACCGCAAGCTGCAGTATGGGCCATCAAGCTTACAACTTCAGGCCATTGTGCAGTTCCCGTTTGGGGGGGGTACTGTTTGGCATTCTTTCAGGTCGTTTGGTGTCATAGTCATTGGGGTGCCTGCCCGGCCCCGTCTGTCACTTATCTAGAAAAGTGATAAAACCAAGGCTACTTTCTGTCGGCAAGGTTTGAAACAATTAAAGCAACGCATAGAACTGGAGCCTATCTTCATTGCGAGTGCAAACGCATGTCGTGGAATTTTATCTCATCTCATCCTCTATGTCAGTGACAGAAGAAGCTCTCCAGTTTAGTTTATGAAGAAGCCACAAAGGCGTCACGCAATTGCTTGGAGGAAAGATGCTTGATCGACTATTACATGGTAGGATGAGCCACAATACGAACGGAGTGAGCCACAAAACATGACCACTGGAGAAAGGAGACACAATATCCACATTGCTATGTGCTCATCAATCAGTACATGGGAATATCATTTGGAAGTACGTAACAAACATTCTGATAGGACAGATTCATCTTACATATATTAGTGATCGAAGAGCACATCTGAAGCACGTGGACACTTGACGTCAAGCACACTTGATGCTCCTCTTCTCCATCAGTTGTCTAAAGGAGGTTCTCGAAGTGGCCGCCTTGCATATTTTTACTTCGTGCCGAGTACGCCTGGCGATATTTCTCAGCCTTTCTCTGTCCATATTCCGATCGAAATCCTAAACTGCCATCGTCAACTGGGCGATTACCTGAGGCCCACATCTCATCGCATGCATCACGGTCTGGGATCAAAAGCTGGAGTCCGGGCGGGACTGAGGTTTCAGTTGCAGGGATTTCGGTGCTGCCCGCTGTTGAGGGAGATGATCCTCTCACCACACCTGGAGCGCAGGAACTCGGGGCGGGGATGGCCGAGTGGTTACCATGTCGGGCTAATGGGTACCAAAGGTCCCAGTTTCGACTCTAGCGCCACTCAGGACATTTCCCAAACCCGCGGCCCACCGGCGAAACAGTGTGGGCGGCGCCATTAGCCGTGAATGTGCATAAAGTCTGTCGTGAACCAACCAATAAAAAAAGGAGCGCAGGAACTCTATGACTGGTGCAGTTACATGAGGTGATGCGCCGTCTTGCCGGAACCAGCACTGGCGACGAGTTGCTCAGTGACAGCTGGCCACACCACGGCTTCAGCATCGCCATGTAAGCTGCACCGTCCACGGACCCTTCAAGCCAGTGCACTGGGAAACACTTCCCGTCTACGAGACATCCCATCACTTCCCATAGGTTTCTTGGACCAGTATATGCTGTGCATTAGCATTTGGGATGCAATGCTGTCTACCCTGGGATTGTGGGGGGAAAACGTGAAAGACGGAAATCTTTCTTTTCCACGCTCACGCTTTTCAGCTCGACATGCCTAAGATAATCCAACTGGACTGTTCCTTGGTGAATGGCCGCTTGCGCTTCAACGCTGATGCGGACTTGAGGAGGAAAACATGGGGACTTAAAGACATGGAAATGCTAATCAAAGTTATATTTTGGATTGGATTGGATAGTAGCTTCACGACGCCCTCATCAGCCGAGGCCGTATGGCGTCGCCTGCTTGACCGTGGCAGGAGCGGCAGGCATCCCGGAAAGTTGAGCCCCGTATACGGGGCTCAACATACCTCTGGCGTGCCAGACGCTCAGTTGAACCACCGAGCTACCGACGCCCAATCACACGGAGGTGAAAAAGGTATATGTCCCGATGTTTTCTTTTTGCACAGCGCACCATGAAAATGTGGAATTACTTCATTTGTATAGCTCACGTGGCACGGAATTTTTTCCACTTCTAAATGAGCACTTCGTACCAGTGCCGACAACACCGCACCAAGTGGTATATCCACGCAATTGTCGACTTGCGACAGCGCGACGTGCCGCGGAATCGCCGCAGCGACTCACAACACAACGACCAATGACATAGTCCGTACCACAACTCCAGGCTTGCAGGCAAACGCGACGTCATTTAGCGAGACCACGAAATCGGTGTCAGCGTGAGAAGGTCGGAATAGGGGAAAACGGTATGATGCCGTGGTCAGCCTGACAAATGATGTTTATTTGGAACATGAATGCCGACATGATGCCGTATCGCCTGACAGGCATCTGTCCGCCGTTCAATGATACTGGTCATGATGTAGATGAACTTCGGTATGGTGTTTTACACTGCCATGATTCTGATTCGGAAGGTGATGAGCATGATGAGATCATCATGATATAGATATTGCTAGTGCCTTAGGACTGCCACGTCCAGAACCACACTTCACAGCAAAACTCTTCCCTGAAAATGTATAAATTATTCTCTCTAGCTGACCTAATTATACATTGTCATGTAAGATCAACTGAACCGCCGTCACACAACAGGGTTGAAGTAGAGCTAGAACGCGTCGCATTCCCGTTGCGATGATCGAAGTTGATAGCCGATGAGAAAGCACTGGCTCAGAACGTCACTTGAATGGCCGTGACTCTCCCGATGCAGCACCACGCCCTCGCAGACCAGCATCGTCCACTTGAGCTGAGTCCACTAGATCCAAGTAAAGGCACAGTTAATTGCATAGCTCCACTCTCTATACCCAACGTTGAACGTCACGATTTTTCATCGAACAGGGAGGGAGAATCACACAGAGGCCCCGTGAACAACACATTTCATCGGAAATGCTCGCATACTTTGAGTTCGGTGACGACGCTTCGGCCATCAATTACATGTTGCAACAGTACAAGGCACCATCTGACGTGCTGGACTGGTGAGGGCGGGAGACGTGCTGTGCGACACCTACCACACTTAAGTAGTTATTTGGGTCTTAGGACGCTTTGATCAAAACATATGCTCGTTTAGCACCGATCACCTACAGCACATCCACTTGGGGTGCATGCGTTAAAATCTATCCAGCATGACATTTTGACGTTTTCTTATCGAAAACAAACAAGCGTCAGCACTTGCCCCTCCTTGAACATGATCTTTCCTTCCTCAAACCAGCATAGCTGCGCTCCTGACCACCTTGTTGCAGGTACAGAATCTGTTATCATACGGTTGTCGTCCCGGAGATGCGGGACTGAACGCAACTGCCCCCTCGCGGCAGCTGGTGGAAACAAATGTCGGGCCACGTAGGTAGATGGCGCGCCGATCGGCGTGGAGCGGTCGCACCATCCTGGAAATACCGCCGTCTTTGACCAAGAGTTACGCGCTATGTAGGCGAGTGTTGCAACAAAGGCGGGAGGATCAAAATTTTGATGGTCAGGCCTAATGTTGAGTGAAGCAATTTGAGTTTCAAGCTTCATAGTGAAAGGAGGTATGAGGGTTTGAAAGAAGTCCAACGGTTGTTCTGGGTCGGGTCGGGTCGTATATGTGAACCTTTGTCTTATCACACGGAAGTAGACTAACTCGCTGCATCATCGCTCACCACAATATGTCGCTATCGTCGTGTGCTATACCATTAGCCGCAGCACTATGAGAAGTATCTCACTGGAAATAATCGGGAGTGAAATTTAGGCCGTGGATGTGCCGGCGATCGTGCCAAGAGGTGCTCTTCTCACAGGCAGGGAGATAGGTAGTAGCAAGCTCTACGGGCTGGGGATCTACACAAACAGGATCTCGTCATAAGATGGAAAAAGCCATCTGCTCCTCCATTTTCGGGGACATCTGTGTTCTCTTGGTGTAACACAATTTCTCTGATCATCAAATTTGCATCGGGTTCTCGGAAAAGCCGATGAAAATGGAGAATACCACAGGCGGGAGTAACTTACATCGGGGGTTTCTGGAAGCATTGGCGGAGGACAGCCAAAGTTTCTCGTTTCGCTCGGTGTAGTATTCATAGCACATTGATAACGAACTTATATCGGGAGAGGAAATCCGACAATCTCACATCCACGACATTGTGATTGAGAGCAAAATATTTCGCAAACATTGGGCACGTATGGAGATGTTTTTTTTTGTGTGCAGAATTCAGACTTCAGTGTTGGTACTAATCCGATTCTTCTTGTTTTGCGCTGGCAGGTGGCTCATGGACCTCGCGGCTATTAAGAATCCACCTATCTGAAGCGTCATCCACCAAGTCAGGTCGTGACTCAGGGACATTCACTGTACGACACTATGCGCATATCTGACTCATCATCAGATATCACAGCGACAGCGACAGTGGTCCAGACACCTGCCGCATCGCGAAGTACCTGCGTCAGCTGCCAAGCCATATGCAGAACGCGGTGTGGCCTGTGATCCAGTGATCCAGAGAGATCCAGAGAACCTGCTGCTGACACCCAGAGGGGATTATCCTGGCAATGGCTGCTGACAGCGAGCTTACACTTCGCGAGCGAGCCGCCTCGCATACGCCGATAAGCCGACAGGCTCTCGAAGAAGAGGTTCGTCAGTATTGGCTGCCGCTTGTCAACTTTCGGGCCAATGACTGCGGGAGCGTGATCGACTGGGGGCGACAGAGGAAGGCGAGGCTGGCCGCTGCAGGTGGAGCCACGTTTCGTTCACACCCAGTGCAGTGGATCACACGGCGACGGTGGCGATGCAGGCCCCTCTGTCGTAGTTTGAGAAGGGGGTCGACACGATTTCGCTTCCACTCTGCTTCAATCACCGAGAAGCCATGTGAGCGACGACAAAACGCGACGTTCGGCTGTCGTATTGGTGACATAAGCTGATGGCATGTAGGGATGGATTTCTGTGTACTGTTTGAGTTGCATGCTTCGTTTGAAGTAGTCAATACATATAAATCATCGGCTCTCACGGTTTTGAGGACATACCGCATTTTAAATTTGTGGAGAAATTGCGCTGGTCTGTAGGTGAATGTACAACATCATATTGCATCATGTACCGCACCACATTCATAATTTGCCGATCCGGTAACTCAGTTGGTTAGAACGCTTGCCTGGTTAGTTTCCCATGTCCTCGCAAAGCATGGCTCGAACCGCTCCACGCGCTCGCATTTATTCCCCGGCTGGGAGGGTCTGTCGGCAGCTGGCCCGAGAAGGTGGCGGACGTTTTACCTTTGAGACCATGTTGGTGCACAGACGGCACGCTAAAATTTTGGTTGACAAATCTGCCGCTTAACTGGAGTTCACGGGTAGGATGGTGGTGTCAGGGTTCACGTAACAAACTCTGCTCAGCAATAGGATCTTGAATCATTCAGCCACATGACCTTTGACTTTAGACCATTCAGACCATTGACCACTTCAGCATGAATTCTGACCATTTTTTTTATTGTACAACTTCTGCGTGTTTGACGCTCAGAGCTCCGACTTATTTTGTCGACTAGCTTATTCAAGCAAACGCTTGTGCGTTTCATAGTATAGTCCATGGTTCATGGTTTATGGCATGGTTTGTGGTTCGTGGGATAATTCAGGTTTCATGGCTCACAGTAATATTCATGGTTCGGAATTCATTGTATGGTTCATTGCATGGTTCATTATATAGTTCGTGGTATGTTTCATGGTATGGTTCATGTTATGGTTCATAGTATGGTTCATGTTATGGTTCATAGTATGATTCGTGTTATGGTTCATTGTATGGTTCATGGTATGGTTCATGGTATGGTTCATGGTATGGTTCATGGTATGGTTCATGGTATGGTTCATGGTATGGTTCATGGTATGGTTCATGGTATGGTCCATGTTATGGTCCATGGTATGGTTCATGGTATGGTGCATGGTATGGTTCATGGTATGGTTCATGATTTGGTTTATGGTATGGTTCATGGTATGGTTCATGGTGTGGTTCATGGTGTGGTTCATGGTATGGTTCATGGTGTGGTTCATGATGTGGTTCATGGTATGGTTCATGGTGTGGTTCATGGTATGGTTAATGGTATGGTTCATGGTATGTTTCATTGTATGGTCCATGGTATGGTTCATGGTATGGTTCATGCTATGATTCATGCTATATTTAATGGTTCATGGTTCATGACAGTGTGTGCTTAATGAGAAGAACTAATATCTCTTTCGTTTGGTAATTTACGTAGTGATGCAAATTGGCGTTGGTCGTCCTCTATTGGTTTTTAATGTACATCTACACCCTTCAAAAACTTGACTTTCTTTTTCTTCGTAAAATAAATGCATTCATTTAATACTGTCGGGGAAGCTTTGTGTAATCAGAGTCAGTGCTGAAATCAAACTTGATGCATTGACTTTGAACCCACCCTCCCCCCCGATCTGGAAATTATAGTACTACATCAAAATTTTGACCGTGAGTTTAACGTGCCCACATTGTGAGGTAAGGCCGGTTCGTATGCACATGCGTCTACGATATTGCTTGGTCATTTGGCAACTAGTCATCCCAGCCGGGGGAATTAATAGTGAGCCCATGCATCGTCCGGGTTCCTGGGATACCACGCGCTTTTTCGAAGCGATCGGCCAAAAGCTTCTCCTCCCATTCACTATGGCGGAAGAAGTCGACACAGACGGTGGTGAAGCTGTCCCTCAGAGACTCGGAGACTCTTAGGCTGCTTCCATGGGCGTTGTTTTGCATGGCCCCGGTCGTCCTCTTCAAGATGCCACGTTCCATTCACTTGGTTCCTTCCCACTCAATGTAGCAAAGAAGTACGTTCGGCCCTCACACCAAGTCACTCTCATGCAGACAGATGCATAGAAAGTTATTTTCATTATCTTATTTTGCTACACATTCATCGTACAAGTAGACCGCTCACATGAATGCTCCCGTGGAGCTCCTCAGGCGCTGCATCAGTAATCTCTGGAGGGTGTCACTGAGGACTCTGAGATGGCAGCACGCGATGTGTGAGTGACATCGCCGTCTTCCCTCCAATACAAGGACTGATCCAAGTGGGTGGAGGCCACGCGGCGTATGAATGCTCATGAGGATGCGTCCCTCTTTAACATTCTCAAGTTGACCCTACCTCGAATTTTTTTTTCGACAGAAGTCGGCCCTCTGAGCAGAAGTGGCGCCGAATGCACAACCACATATTCGCTGTGCTGCGTTGTCATTAAGTCGCATAGCCTATGTTGACACGCAATGACACCTGGTGGGCTATTTTGCAGGGGCGGTCGGCCCATGTAAGGCACTAAGGCAGTTCCTCACCTGAGTAGAGCTGAGATGTATCTTTGTATGTTACTTTCATAAAATGACGCGTTCATCCACTGGAGAACAGCAAACTTGAAAAACTGGAAACAAATATGCATCGGTGACTCATAATTAT
This sequence comes from Imbricaverruca yamaguchii, assembly GCA_034440575.1. Taxonomy (NCBI): domain Eukaryota; kingdom Metazoa; phylum Arthropoda; class Thecostraca; family Neoverrucidae; genus Imbricaverruca; species Imbricaverruca yamaguchii. Next base: position 1,246,464 of record JAOTOL010001631.1, on the reverse strand, counting down.
AGTGAAAATTGAAGTTCATTTACATTTACACCATTTACATCTTAGCTTCCAAACAGCTCTATCACCGATCGGCAGAGGCTAGCCTCACGCACACATCGCCATATAGTAAGTTTTCGTTTCATGACAAGCGCAGGGTAGGCCAGGGCCCTCAAATATTGTTGGACAATCTGTGACGTCACATGGGCTGGACTCAATACCGTAGGTGCTCCAGCGAAACTTCCGTGTTTTCCACAAGATGTTTCCGATCTTAAATACCATCGAAATGGGACAAAATTCGGTTCATTTGAAAGCTTGAAGAACATCGTCCACGAATATGAGCCGTACTTTTTATAACACTAGGATTTTTTCGCTTGGACCCACGCTGACTGCATTCATGTAGAGCGCCGCAGGAATCGCGTGGTGCCACGGGTAGTAGCAGTATGATGAGACAGGCCAACTGAAGTTCACGACCGGGTAGGAGGGATAGGAGCAAGTAAGATATAACTGTTGCAACATAATTCTTCCCCACTCGCTGCAGGTGCATAAACAAGGGCGGGGCTACTGGGGGCATGTGCCCCCATGGGAAGCTGGTACCCATCCGGCCAGGAAAAGGCGCCAACATTATATTTCAGCTACCGGCGGAGACACATATACTGGTTGGATTAACACGTCCTTATCACCCATGTGCAGATACGGAACCTACAGATCGTTTTCAGGATTGTTTTCCATTTTTAATTCATATACGTCTAGACCATGCGTGCTCTTTTTGTATATTTTTAAAGGGCAAGTGCCCCCTCAATGTTGGCTCTGTCCACTAATACTTTGAACTTTTAACATTGGGTACCAGTGAGCATGCACTCCGTCGATGTGGGGCTTCTCATTAACTTTGTATATTTTGGAAAGAAATAATCAATAGTAAGAATAACAACAGTAATAATAATAATTATTATATATATAATATGTAATACATATAATATGTGGGTATGCATACCAGCCACTTCTGGTTATGAAATGGAAACATATGAAAACCTCAATGATACTTTATATTTGAAAACTTTCCGGCAATTTCGGAAGCATTTGAACACGAGGGAGAGGGTTGAAATGCACTGACTTCGGAATTATGGTGATAGGTTTGGCACATTGCAACGCCAAATTAAGTTGTTCATGCTCATCTTAACATAAATTAATGATGGGTACTTATAAAAATTATGGTTGAAATCCGGTGATTGTTCTGCCTCACCTCACTTGGGTGCCATAGACCGCTCTTGCTATTTTGCGGACGTTGCCTTACAAGTTACGGTTGTTACGAGTATAATAACCTTTTTAGACATCAGATCTAGAGCATGCATGTCAGCAAATACATTTATTGATCAATGAGTTGGCACACAAATTTAGAATGATCTCAACAGCGAAGTCAGCTAAGAAGCTTCCATGGGAGTCAGCCAAGGCTTTAACAAGCTATGTGCGATACATCAGCTTGTCAAAAGTTCAGCAACCGTCCACAAGTCCGCACACGTTTGCATGGAAAGCATCAGAGTAACAAAGATCCGCGCGGCGTGCGGCTAGAGGTCGTCTATGTAAAGCACGCTCTGAATCATCGCTGGCGGCTGTCAGAACCCTGAAGAAGGATACCGCTCGACTTGGTTATTGATGACATTTTGCAGTGATCTTATGCGGTTTTCACCGGCTTCTGAGAGACATTCTGTGCATTGCCCAGTGGAGTGGAATGATGATTGCTCGCTGTCATCGGTCGCCAATGTGAACAATTTCTTCATCGGACACAGTAGATTCCTTCGGCAAGGCAGTGGCCCTTGCACAGGCTGCCGTGTACCGTGCGTCCGTCGTCGGCTGCCACTGCGGCTGGTCCAGGATGTCTGTCAAGTTTAATGATCTGAGAGCGAGCGCAGAACCGAGCATGTGCACCAATGATGTATGATCTGTCTGCCTAGGTTGATCAAAATATAATGATGTTGACGGGATTCCAGCTGTCGGCAGAGGATCGTGCGCAGTTGGTGCTGATGTAGATTGAAGACCTTGGTGTTTAGGTACTGCGTTATTGAAAGGCGACAAAGATTTCGCAACGTGAATATATCGATGGAACATGCAGGTTTGAACGGGACAGGCTGAGGACAGATTATCTTACTTCTTTCATTTTCCATATTAATGGCTTTTGCTCTTGTAAAAGCCTTCCAATGGTCACGACTTATTGACGACACAATGTTCTTGCCACTAATTCCCTTGCGACTTTGGTCACAGGCCAGATAGGAGACCAAACGCGCAATGAAAACTAAGTGCATCTGGCATGCCTCATAGAGAGCTTGGAAAGGTATGTTTCTGTGATTTATGCACGTACGTTTATGCAACAGGCTTCTTGGAGCACCTCCAAGAAGGCTGCATTACATCAAGGTAATAATGCCTTCATACAGGGCTGTTGGAAATGTTGCTTTGAGAGAAGTGTCCAGTTTCTTAGCTTGCAAAAATCAGTCTGGTGTGCTAGCAAAAGATGCATATGCATGGTTGGGGCTATTAAGTGCTTTTGTGTAATAATTTCACGTACTGTTGTCCGAGAAGCCTTCAACCGTTCTCCGCGCTAACTTAACCGCAGCGCCAATTTTGTCATCTGGCAATCGCTGGTTCAGCTCGAAGAGACGAGAGTGATACACCCAAGTAAGCCGGTGACATTATCGGCATTCGCCGATGTTTGTGCTTTTAATTCTCATAATTCCAGCAGCGTCGCTGAACATATTTCGTTGTTGCGATACATACAATCAGTAACCGCCACCAATGCATACTCATCATTACTGCAGATCTGGTCGTTCTATCTTGCTCCTCGATATGCGAGATCCAGGATAAAAATATATCCGCCGTAGACCCGGATAAGGCTGAGCAGGAGTTATTTCGAATGTTTCCAGCGCGCTGTTGTTCCTGTCATTTATTCGAGCCACCAGTGGTGGCTCGAATGGTGGAATGGTGGAATGGCGGAATGATGGAATGGAATGCTGCTGCCACCGGCCGTCTCCTGTCTGCCACATGTCAACCACGTTAACGGCACCTGTCAATGCTGCGCCAACCGGCCCTGTCAGGAGGCATCGGATTTTATGCCGGCTTACTTCAGACCATTTGGAATTAATTCGCTCATGCAGAACATCTTATATACTATTTAAATTGATGAAATGTGATAACGGGACGCAAATCCTGGAATTGGGTGCAAAAAAGCGAGGTTCAAAACTTCGTGGAAGCTATTCAAGCTGGTGTCGAAATGCAGCTATCTAGATTTTCGTTTAGTTAGTACTCTGGATTTCGCCAGCACATTGTACAGACGGCGTGTGACGCATTTTATTGCGACATGTTGAATGACAAACCGTTCTCATTTCACTTTGAGGGCAAAGTGACAGGGTGCAATGATTTGATAATATAACGAGCTACACGTCATGAGAAAGCTTGTTTCGATGTTGTTCAAATTTTTCCGTTGGAAATGAATTCCGCCCCTGCAGAACAAACCCACTCATGGCACTCATCAGAACAAACCCACCCTGGTGATGTTCCTTTACGAGCCAATCACCAGAGCACATCTGCATTGTGTCCGCTCATGACGCCTTACGAGGTGTTTTCAGCACCTTCGGCACTAGATAACCACTCTCGGATATAAAACCACATTGGAACGTTATGGAGAACATTGTAGGTCACAATATCGATAAGCACTGGGGTCGGAGACACTGTCGACGTGAATATTTTGAGCAGTCAGGCAACCAGTGTAAACCATCTGAGAAGAACAACAACGAATTATAAATAAAATGTTTGGCTTTTTGTCCATCTCGACGTTCTTCACCATATATGAAACGTTGAGGATTGACGAAGTTCGCATTCGTTGGCAGCATGCCGAGGCATATTTCTATAGCTGACCCAACGAAAGATGTCCAGTTCCTCCTTCCGGTACTCATGTCGACTCGTCAAGTAGTAGGAAGCGCGCTAGTACCCTTCCGCATAAATAGTCTGCCATGCAACACAGCTGCACTGTCGTGCTTCTTCCTGTATCCGCAAACATCACGTACTGACAGCGGAAGCCGGTGCTCGCATCACACTGGGCGCAGGAGAGAGGACCAGTCACATCAAACATCGGACATGCGAGACGTTATCGGAACCCGCTTAGTGTGCCTCCTGCAGCCGCCGAGAAAGGGGAGGAATAGCCACTTTGTATGGCATGCAGTGTGCTATAAATCTGGAGGATTTTGTGGCATCGACGTGCACGTTGTTGGACTTAAGCATGCGTATGGCTTTTGCTTTTGCTCTTGCATTGGAATCAAGGGTGAAGGCGTGGGAACAGGTATGCCGGTAACCTCACCAAGTCCGTTAATAAAAACCATCATGGGATTAACATGCATTATAACACCAGCTTTGTTCGTGATCCAGCATAAGAAATGACAGGATTATTTATAGCGATGCCGCCAAAGCATGCTTAAAGGGAACGGACTACAGGCTTAGAACACAATTCAACATGACAATGCGCAAATTATCGGACATCTTCTTAAATGTTGAATCGAGGATGGCCGAGTGGTAAGGGTGTTGAGCTTTGGGTACCAAAGGTTCCGGGTTCAACACTAGCACCATTCGGGACATCTCCCAATCCCGCGGCCCACCGGCGAAACGTTGTGAGCGGCGCCATTAGCCGCGAATGTGCATGAAGTGCGTCGTGAATCACCAAGTAAAAAATGAACAATCCTATTAGATGTTTTGAGCATGGATGTCTGATAGTGAACTTTTGTGAAGCCCCGCGAGAAGCCACAAGAGTGTGACCTCGAGAACAACATCGGAGGATGGGGTAAAAATAAGTGGTCCATCAGCATCCGCTTTCTGGGCGCGGTGGATCTGGGCCATGGCCTACCAGGGCGGAGGAGCATTCCAAGCATGCCAGCGATGGCGACGCCCACCCACGTGGTTCGTCCTATCTGACATCGAGTGTGCTCCGTCGATGCCAGATTCGGCGCATGCCTGGTTGCCAGTGCAGTTTGTTCATCCACCAGACGAGTTCAAGTTGCTAGATATGGCTGCAGGCGCTTGCGCAGCTGGCGTTGGCATGGCAACGGTAACCATGGAGCCGGCAGTCTGACGGCTGTGATAACTTTGACGGACAATTGGCACACCATCTGTAATTCTTTCGGATACTTGGCGCCTCATCAGTGATGATACCTGATAACTGGCATCGCAGCTGTGATGCTCTCGGACAACTGGCGCCGCGTCAGTGATGATATGGGACAATTGTTGCCGCATCAGCGTTACTTGTGTACAACAGGCATCTTATCAGCGATGCTCACCGTCGTGCTCTGCAAGCCATGAAAGTCAAGTCGTGCGCTGCATGACTGATGGATCCTACAAACCGAGCAGCGCACTACGCAGTGACGCATGCTCGCTGCCAAGGCTCCGCAGGAAAGCTACACCGACAGGCAGTCTGTCCAACGTGCTGGACTATGCGTCCTTCTGCGGCTGCAGATCGGTGGCAACTTGGTCTGACCACGACAGATGGACCGGGTGTGTCACCATCATCTGACCACGACAGATGGACCGGGTGTGACACCACTATCTGACCACGACAGATGGACCGGGTGTGACACCACTATCTGACCACGATGGATGGACCGGGTGTGACACCACTATAAGACCACGACAGATGGACCGGGTGTGACACCACTATAAGACCACGACAGATGGACCGGGTGTGACACCACTATCTGACCACGACAGATGGACCGGGTGTGACACCACTATCTGACCACGACAGATGGACCGGGTGTGACACCACTATCTGACCACGATGGATGGACCGGGTGTGACACCACTATACGACCACGACAGATGGACCGGGTGTGACACCACCATCTGACCACGACAGATGGACCGGGTGTGACACCACCATCTGACCACGACAGATGTACAGGGTGTGACACCACTATCTGACCACGACAGATGTACCGGGTGTGACACCACCATCTGACCACGACAGATGGACCGGGTGTGTCACCACTATAATGCGACACATGGACCGGGTGTGACACCATTATCTGACCACGACAGATGGACCGGGTGTGATACCATTATCTGACCACGACAGATGGACCGGGTGTGACACCACTATCTGACCACGACAGATGGACCGGGTGTGACACCACCATCTGACCACGATGGATGGACCGGGTGTGACACCACCATCTGACCACGACAGATGGATCGGGTGTGACACCACCATCTGACCACGACAGATGGACCGGGTGTGACACCACTATCTGACCACGACAGATGGACCGGGTGTGACACCACTATCTGACCACGACAGATGGACCGGGTGTGACACCACTATCTGACCACGATGGATGGACCGGGTGTGACACCACTATACGACCACGACAGATGGACCGGGTGTGACACCACCATCTGACCACGACAGATGGACCGGGTGTGACACCACCATCTGACCACGACAGATGTACAGGGTGTGACACCACTATCTGACCACGACAGATGTACCGGGTGTGACACCACCATCTGACCACGACAGATGGGCCGGGTGTGACATCACTATCTTTCAGACTTTAACATACAATTGTCCATCTGGCGTGCTAAATCTACCCATGAAAATGTTCAGGCCCATCTGATCAGCGGGGTTTGAGGCATAGATTCGGGAGTTTCTGGGAGGTCAAGTCAGATGGTTGATTTAGCGGTCTATATGTCCCATGTTGCTGGGATGATTGTTGTGAATGGTCACATCATGAGACTCGTAATGTCACAAGAATCAGGCTCCATGTTTGGTTTTCATATTTCGATTATTATTTTAAGCACGTGACTTTTTTGCTGTATGCTAAGCGACCAAGCTTGACATATAGACCACTGATAGTAGATCTTGTTGCGTGAAGATAGGCTTTGATGCAATATCTTGCATGTGGGAGAATACGATAGATGTATCCTGTTTTAAGCAAATGTTTTGATGACATTCGTTTTGTTACATGTTCTTCCAGCAAGCCGATGCCCATGGGGTATGAACTGTCTTTACAAGGCGTAACTTGCCTATCAGATCATCCAGCTCCCCAGTATAAAATATGTGTGAAGCGGAAAGCTCGTCTTTTGGCCCTAAGCTCCTCATAGTAACGCAATTGTTCGCCTTTTTATATTGCACTATCCAGCTGAAGACACAGTGGTGAAATAAGAATGCGTGACTGTGAGAATGTATGGAATAAGAATGCCTTCTTGTGCTTGACGTCCGGATATAACCGGTTCGCATACGATTGCCAGCGCGCTTCGTGTAATTCAGCCAATTACAAGGTATCTCTATTAGTTGCTGAAATATCAAATTCGTAAGGACTTGCAGAAATATAAAAGGCATTGACTCAGAAATGATACACGGATACGATTCCTATGTTAAGAAGCATATTCAATTCCAACCAATCCAAGAGGTATATTACATTCGAAGAGGTCTATTGCACGCCATGGTATGTATTGTATTGCAAAAGGTATATTGCATTATGAGAGTTATATTGCTTTCAAATATGGATGTTGAATTCCCAGAGGTATTGTGCACTCATAGAGGAATATCACATCCAAGAAGTATGTAATATTCCAAGCATTCCAATTCTATTTCAATCAGTCCATGGACCACATGCCATATACAATATGCGACTCAGCAATTAAGCTATATACAATTAAGTTGGCGTGCGTGCGACCAGTTTGAAGCGCGAATCGATCTCCGAAGATCACCTTGGCTACAAGGTCGGAGCAACGGTCTCTCGTCCACATCCTACACACCTAGCATTAATACTCACTCCACCAGATAGTCTAGACGCAGTCATTGTGAAATTCTCAGAGCAATGCATGTGCAGAATCGGAGTGTTTCACCCACACTCCTTTGGAAAAACGTTCCTGGAGGTCCTTGGCTACGTTTTGAATTTGAGCCTTGCTGACGAACAGAAAATGTACCATGTATAACAAGGTCTCGGCCAGAATACGACTCCATGCATTGACTCGAACAAAAGCGAAAAGGATAAAGCATACGAAAGAAATGAAACACAGTTTTAATTCATTTTACCATTAAAATTGAGTTGACATCAAGCGATTGGACAAGTCAATGTTTCCATTTCACGGATTATCTTTCCGTGAACTCCTGCGAGAATAAAAAAACTCCTTTTCCGCATTGTGGGAACAATTTATGAACACATCTGGCTACAGTTTGCTGCCTGGCTATCTCAGTAGGCCGGCAAAGGGTCTTGACACATCTGGTTCGAGTCGCTTCACGCGTTCGCTATTTAACGCCTCCCGCCTGGCCAGATGACAACTGGCCAGGCGGGGCGGGGATGGCCGATTGGTTAAGGTGTTGGGCTCTGGGTACTAAAGGCCCGGGTTCGACACTAGCGCCGCTCGGGATATTTCCCAATCCCGCGGCCCGCCGGCGAAACAGTGTGGGCGGCGTCATTAGCCGTGAATGCGCACAAAGTGCGTCATGAAACACCCAATAAACAGCTGGCCGGGCAAGGTCGGGGGTGCAGGCACCAGGCGACCGTGTCCACTATGTGGGTACGCTAAAACTCTCGACCAGGACCGTGCTATAGAGCTGGCATTTTCCGGTCGGGAGTCAGTGCTCAGGGTCAGCGCAGCAAGCTTGCGCTTATCACGAACTCCGATTATGTAGAGCCTTCCCAAGAACAACTCGAACTATATTTATTTACAATGAAAAACCGTGCCCATCAGTCGCCGTCCAACATCTGAATACGTCGTGACGCTCTGCGCCAGACAAGGTCACGACAGATGCGCACCACACGGCGCGGCCGCGCCTGCCGTCGGCGGCCGGCGGTCGCGCAGCCGCCGGCCGCGACTGCGCGTCACCGCACCACGTGACCGACGCCGGAGACGGGCCGCATGCGCGCTGCAGCATGGCAGCATTGCACCGGGCGGCCGCGCCGCGCGCCTTATCTCCGCAATCTGGGCGGCCGAGGCCGCCCCAGCACGGCCGCCGTGGGCAGTAGAGCCGCCTGGCGGCGGCGGCGCCAAGCTCGGCCGCTCGCGCGGTCCTCCGCGCCCGGCCGGCTGCATACGGCCGGCGAGATCGGCGGCGCAGTGTGTGGCGATTATTGACAATGGAGCTGCCGTCGCCGCGGACCTGTTTAGCCAGTTTGGAGCGGCCCGCCCAGGACAGGTGAGCCGGCCGTTTTTCTGCCCGGGTAAAAACGGCCCTCCGGAACACCGGAAGCGAGGCGGTCCGACCAGTTTTTCGGGGCTCCCGTCGCGTGGGGCGGTCGAGTTACAATTAACCCAGTGCGTAGCACGCGCCGGTGGCGGGCGAGCGTGTACACAGGTGTCTTGCTTCCCGCGGTCGGCGGTGATTAATTGCTCAATTATTGCCGTCGTTTGAAAACGTCATGTTTCCGTGGGCACGCTTCCATGGGGATGAAGGAATGAACACGGTGTAGTGGGGTGAGGTTGAGGTGGGATACTTGGACCGTGAGAGGGATGGACGGCCAGCAGAATCCTTTTCCCATGGTGAAATTGTTGGCATTGTTGCACAAAGAATTTTCGCCAATGGTGCATGCAAGCGTCATGCATTCTGCTCCGAAAATGCAACATGAATGAATGCGGTGTTATGCATGACTTGTATTGCTTTGCACCTTCTCCTCGAGTGCCCTAACATCACCAATATTTGCCGTTATTTTCTCCAAGCTGCGTTATTGGGGTAACGAGTGATTAACATCATTACCGTAACCAACGATAGTGACAGTGCTCAACTCGATTCATCTATGCTTAGGCTGGAAAATATGCACTTTGTAAGGTTGATGATTCAATTATTAAAATAACACATTATCAACGAGTGGGAAATTTGCGTCTCTAACGTCTCACTGCTTACTATGGTGTTGTAAACAAATATTTGTATTGGGGTCGTCGAAAACCAGTTTTCTCGGGCGTCCCGTGGGAAAAATGGACCGTCGTGGCCCACTTACCTCCATGAGGAAGTAATGAAGTTATACTACATCCTAAAACAGTCGCGTACCAACACGAAATCTTCACACTTCGACCTTGTTCTCACATGACGGCATTTCATGGCAGTTGAAAGGTGGAGAAGACAGTAGATTTGTCGACTCAGGTTTGGTGACATTAGCGCGTCTTCACTGGTCGTTGGCCGTTTGCAGTTGGCATACGGCAAACGTGGAGGACATTATTTGTCGTCTAACGGTGACCATGCCAATGCCAGCTATCCGGCTGACGAACCAAAATGGACCTCATAACGCTCATGGTCCATCGGGAACGGTTGAAAGGCCCTGTGTGGAGGTCGGGACAAGTCGGAGGCTACGTGAGTGGAATATAAAATTGACGTTGACCTTGAAGCGGTCTCAGAGATGTCCTGTTTGATATATGCCTGCGTGCTCAGGCAGTTCGAATGTCCAAAGAAGTGGAGAAGCCATTTCTGAGCCCATTCTTTCTCTGAAACGCTCATTGGTTGACGGCTAAAATTCCAGAAAAGTAACGTGTCTCATTGCCATTCTCTCCTTCTCTCTCGCTCATGGTATGCACATGTAAGCATTCTCGCATCTGTTTATACAATGGATGATTCCTTCTGCGCAAATGGAAAACACGCCAATGCATACTCAATATTGCAAACAGAGCTTAGTTATGCGGCTGATGTCTGAGGCGGGTACTGTTACTACGCATCCACACATTGCTGGTTAGCGTGCCATGCTTAGAGGTCGATACATGTTTAGCTCGGCGCCTACACATTGTTAGTTGGACCCTGAGGGTGAATACTGCAGCTAGTCGTCCACACATTGTTGCTTGTTTCCTGAAGGTGAATATTGCAACTAGGCGTGCACAGATTGTTAGCTATGCCCTGAAGATGAATATTGCAACTCGCCGTCCATTCATTATTGCTTGTACCCTGAGGGTGAATACTAGCCGTCCAAAGATTTTGGTTATGCCTTGAGGATGAATACTATAACTAGGCGTTCACACATTGTTGGTTATTCCTTGGATATTCCTTTGTTAGGCGTTCACACATTGTTGGTTTTTTATTAGGGTCGATGCTGTAGCTAGGAGTGGGACTTTTTTTATTTGTACCCTGAGGGTGGATACTGTAACCAGGCGTGCACACATGGTTAGTTGTACTCTGTGTCACATTGTGCCACAGAAGCTTCACTTACGGTCGGGACAAATCCCACCTTTGTGCGGGCGTCGACGGACGTCAGACGGACCTCAGACGGACGTCAGACGGACGTCAGATGGACGTCAGACGGACGTCAGATGGACGTCAGACGGACGTCAGACGGATGTCAGACGGACGTCAGACGGACATCAGACGGACCTCAGACAGACGTCAGACGGCCGTCAGACGGCCGTCAGACGGACGTCAGACGGACGTCAGACGGACGTCAGACGGACCTCAGACAGACGTCAGACGGACGTCAGACGGACGTCAGATGGACGTCAGATGGACGTCAGATTGACGGACGTGCATCAACGCCCAGATACCGCCGCTTCACACCGCGCCCTTCGCAAACTGATATCCGCAGACGATTTGCCAGACGTCTGACGGACGTCAAATGTCCGCAAAGTCTGAAACGGATGGCTGGTGTACCGGACATTGCCGAGTAGCCTGCTCAGTTGAGGGCTAAGCAGCGGGTCTGAATACGATCGTGTGTGACGACTCGAATCCTGTGTGGCCAAAACACGGAATAGACGGTCAACGCTGCACGAACTGACTCACTCTGACGGCAAAGACAAGGTAAAAGCTCATAACACTGAAATACAACCGATGCAAGGTTGGAGAGGGGTGCGGTACAGATTGCTTTTTTACCCTAGCTCTACGCTATGCACACCCTATGATCGCAGGCTTTCCCTTGCGCTTCTTTGGATTTTGGGAGCTGATGTGGACTTTTTACATGTCGAGATAAGCCAGATATCTATTTATTTTATGCAATGCCACACAAGTTGACCTAAGTTGATTGTCAGAACGGCCCAAGTGTCTCCCCACTATAGAAGCTGAGCTGGCCGGTTTCCAGCAGTGCCAGGCTTCCCAGGTCTCGTGACTCCAAACTCAGCAGCTCGGCATTCATGAGGTGGCCGCGACAACGCATCCGTCTCTGCCGCTTACGGCACGCTGCGAGTTCCCCCGCTGATCAATTTGCATACGCACAATGGCAGTGGCGGATCCAGTCTCCCGATTTTGAGCGGCTAAATCCGCTTGGATGTGAATAAATAGTATGCGACAACTGAAAAATGTAGCACATTATTCCCTTGCTTCCTTAAGTGAGCTTTGATTACTTCGAAGTTAAGAAGTGCAGTAGAACAATCGTTCCGTGACAGCATGTCTTAGTTTTTGTGACAATCTGATGCCATATGTGTTTCACCTTGATCTGCTTCGTGGAGAGTGAGGAGACATGCTTCCAGTGTCAATTTTGTAATCGGCCAGTACATACCATTTGTGTTTCGCCCTGATCTGTTTCGCGGGGAGTGGGGACGGGCATGATCTCAATGTCCTCTTGGATGTGACCAATGCGTGCTGTTATTTCTCTCGCGACGATGGGATGTAGAATGAGGTAAACCTCCAAGCTGGGAAATGCACGGGAAGGCTGAGACTTCTGTGCTTTGTTTTGTCACTAGCTCCTGAGTACTCAGGACAATTATTTTGGAGCCTGGTGCACTTCCCTAGCCACTTTTTTTTACATAGGGCTCCGCTTTACAACTGTTTTCTTTGCTCAGGGGCGGCTCCAGGAACGACTTTTCGGTGATATCTTCAGAAACTTTTATTAGTTTTTGTCACTCCCCAACCTGCTTGGCTTCTACGGTCCATAATTTTGAAACTACTTGATCCTTCTCCACCGAACATAGCAGCGAATGTTGCAGGATCATTGGCTAGATGACTTGATAGGTTGTAGTACTCGTGCTTACCATAGGCGTATGCAGGGTGTTTATGAAATAGGGTAGATGGTGCACTGCCGACGATCACACACTTTTGGTTTCTGTGAACATCGCATGAACGATTATGGGAGATTCGACAACGATTACGGGAGAAGGACGTGGGAGATTAGTGTGTGACTTCTTAGTGAATGTCGCAGCAACTTTCATCAATTGCGGCTAGATAATACACAAACACACACACACACACACACACACACACACATATATATATATATATATATATATATATATATATATATATATATATATATATATATATATATATATATTTGTACACATATGTTTATTTACTTATTCGGGGAGAGTGACAAAAGGAGACAACCCTTTGTGATGCCTTCAATTAGACTAAAATGTTGCCTTATGCGTCATCGATTATCAGGATGTTGTGCAGTTTTTTAAAAACTTACAACTTACATTCCCTGTGGCCCGGCAATGACGGAGATGGTTCCGACCAACAAAGAAGACCTCTGAGCCAATAGAGAGGTTCTATGAACCGACGGAGAGGATCCCTAATCATCAGGGATAATTCCGGGTCGTCGGAGAGGACTCGGCCCCACTTTAAGATCCATGGATTAACAAAGGCGCCCCAAACAGATATAAAGACCCCAAGAATAGCGTAAGGAATCCCGAGTTTTTGGAAGGCTCTACGACGCAATCCTAAGAAGATTTCACTGAGGAGACCAAATATCCCATGCTTAGAGAAAATACTTTGGTTGGAATCGGCGAACTTGCTCCTGAAAAGAAGAATACAATTTGTGACTCACTGGGGATATCAGTTCACATTTTAGAATAGACCCTGACGAACTGACGGAAAGCCTCAGCCAGCAAAGGGGATTCCGAGCCAACAGAAGGGAACCACGAACGGACGGGAAGGCTCCTATCTATCAGAGAAAATTCTGCGGGCCATCGGAGGAGACTTCTCGAGCAGATGTCAACGGTCCCTGGGCCCACCGAGGGGTTGCAAGCCGATATGAAGTGTCTCTGGAGGAGACCTCAGATTGTTGGAAGGGCCTTCGGATCGTTCGAAGGGCCGACAGTGCCTCGTGTCGATTTGAAGAGTTCTTTGTCGGCAGGGGATGGGAAAATGACATTAAGTCGCCTTAATTAACAAGTATTGAGAAGGAATATACACTGCATTGTGGTCACCCCTACACAACATGTTGCCACATTCGCCAGTACAGGGTAGGGGGAGGTGTTGTTTGGAGTCCCTAGAATTTTCAAACGAAAAGAGCTGACGATATGCAATGGAAAAACCAGCATACTGCGTGTCGTCAGATTTCACGATTAATGTCGGTTTTCATACTTTAGATCACTGGTTGAACTATCAGGTCGCCTTAAGGATTCAATGTTCGCAAAAATCGAAAGGTTTCACATAAACTGGCGCCTGTGTGAAAACAGGAGCAGATATGTGCTTTACAATCTCACCATAATATTCCCCAACACCTTGGGATGCTAACCGCTTGCGATTTGTTACATTTCGACTCGTAGATAAGTGGCCAGATGGAGTCACATTGTTTGCCACAATTCAGAGGTTTCTGAAATAGTGCTGAACATATTTTATGGTGCATAAGGGTACGATTAAATGCAAATTTCAGCTTAAGCGTTGCAATTACGGTTAAGGTGAACTAGCTAATAACAGGTCAAAGTTGGGTCATTGACCAAGGATTTCACTAAAAGGGCACATATCTATGTAATCAGGTCAGCTGAGTTGTACGTCAGTTAACCATACCCATCATTGAGGACTTATTGGTCATACGCGATATAAATCGCCAAGAATTTTCGATTTGGACGAAAATGACGATTTATGATGTCATACGTCAGTAACCTGACAGGCCAACCATTTTTACACCATAAAGTCGACAAGGGAAGCCCCGTCAGACATGCAAAGTGACAATGCGCTTACTTAAAACGTTTTATCGTGGTTGATTTTAAAACTTACGGGGTGGAGGTTGCAACAACTCCTACCCTCTGCACGAGCGAAGGTTAAGTTACAGCTTTAGCGGAAAGATCAACTGAATTATTGACATAGGGTGACGATGTAAATGTTCGGTTTCATGCTTAAACGTTCCACTTGGAACAGTAATTGTCCCGAAAGAACAAATGTCGGCCATTGAGCTATACGAATTTTCATGTGGCTCCTGGAACCAAAATAGGTGCAATGTGATCTCAAGGAATCTCATGAAAGGGCATCATTATAGTTTGATGACCTAACATGTTTTGCCGCCCTGGTAGCTCAGTTGGTTAGAGCGCTGGCCTGCACCGGTCTCCCCTGTATTGGCAACACAGGGTTCGAGTCGCTTCGCGCGCTCGCATTTAGCCCCCGGTCGGGAGTGTCAGTTGGCAGCTGGCCCGATAAGGCCGGGGACGAGCTACCGGGCGGCCGTGTCGGTGCATTGGCGGCACGTTAAACTTTCGGTCTGAATTCTGCCGTTGAACTGGAGCTCATGGATCGGGTGGTGGGGCCAGGGTTCACGCAACAAGCTCTGCTTAGCAATAGAACCCTGGCTCCTCAAGCCACCCCAGCAACAACTCGGGTCAAATTTATATATAAAAAAATAAAAAAATAACATGGTCTAGATGTCATCTGTCTATTGCATCATATGCAAACGCCGTGTGATCAATGAAACTAACTAACGTTCCTCCGTACTCAAGAATGTCGGTGCACTGCTTGCTCCTAAAAATTTTCATTTTTTAAAGTTTCGCTTTGCTCGTCAAAATACACCTTGTTTGACACAGGTCAATCGCTGGGGTAACGTAATCCGCATGCATGGCCAATCGCTATCGGAAGCGACACAAAACGGCCACTTCTTAAAAATGAAGATGTGTCTGCCCTCCCTATGACGTTTGGCTCAATGCTCGACCAGCATTGGTTTACTTTGACCTGTTTGAAGTGGCCAAGCAGGGACGTTGTGCTCTCCTTTTTATAGGAAGTGTAAGTAGGCATGCTACATAGTGCGGGGCTTGTTCGTCGCCTGTCATTGCAATCACCTTCATCATGTTAATCGACGTAGCTTACATCAATCATATGCTGACTAGTGACTAGGAATGCTGGTGTTGCTCCCTCACCAACATTGCAGTCTTCTTGGTGCTTCTCGACATTCATTGATGAAGTCTCCGGTGGACCGTGGTAGTTCACAGAGATGCCAATTTTTAGATTCGTGGCAGAATGGGCCGGAAAATTTCAGTGGAAATTGGTAATCGAAGGTACTATTCTAGGCTCTTATTTTCTTGGATAGTGTTTCGTTGACCCACGTTCCAATCATTTTGCATCGCGCTGGGCGAGTGCATGCTGTTTGTAATATAGAAAAGATAATACAAATGCGTAACACTGCTGGAAAAAGTGAGCTCAATATAATCCAAGTAGTCACCGTGCCCGAAGGCCTCAAACCACCAGCATTCCTTGAAAACGTATCCATACATGAATTTCCACGCAAGCACTCCGTTTGCTTTTTAAATTGATTAGCCCGATAGAAGCTTCGATTTGCTTTATGCCAATCTCACAAACATGAATAGGCTTCCGTGAGATTTAGCGAAATTTATATTCGAAAAATGTACTTGATCACAAAACAGCTGCATGGAACAAACATAAGCATGACACTCCTCGTACGCCTTGGTGTGCCATACGTCCCACATTTTGCGAATATAGAGAGCACGCAGTGTGGCAAAGTGAGAGAAATGTGCGAAGGAAGGTAGGTTGAGATGCAATATATGCAATGTTACCAATATTTCCCATGCGTGGCTTTTCATTGTAAGATGAAAGTGGCATGGTGTAAACGTTCAACTTGAATTGCGCTACACAGGTCACTTAAAGCTAGCAAAGTTTCCACTGCGCTGTGCTTTTGGAACACATGGTATTGGTGAAAGATAATTCAGCATGATAGGGTGGTCATGCTGTGCAGTGGTTGCTATGGGTGTTGTGGATGTTGATAATATTCATGACTTTGGGATGGAACGAGCTTGCTTGCAGACCATTTTTAAATGGTATCAATTCGTGTACGTTTAATCCCAATACGTCTAGTAATTGCCAAGATGGGACGAGGAGGAGTGGGGGGCTCTCTCAAACGAGTTATTTCAATCAAAACCCAAGAGACTTGAGATCTAAGGGGTTGGCATGTCCTTCCACACCGGATTTGCATACACTTCTGGGATTATAGAA
This sequence comes from Imbricaverruca yamaguchii, assembly GCA_034440575.1. NCBI lineage: Eukaryota > Metazoa > Arthropoda > Thecostraca > Neoverrucidae > Imbricaverruca > Imbricaverruca yamaguchii. The sequence continues at coordinate 1,229,384 of JAOTOL010001631.1, read as the reverse complement.
TGTCATCAAACATACACTACACACACACACACACACACACACACACACACACACACACACACACACACAGACACATACACACACACACACACACTCCACGCACAGCGCGCAGCTGGTGGGGTGTTGTCCCGACTATCTTGGCACCTCGCCTGCGCGCACCATCTCCCAGTGCAGAACGGGAGGCAGGAGGAGGAGTTGGGCGAGCAGGCGCGAGTCGAACGGGATGGGGCTCACTCCAACACGCGCGTGCTCGGTGAGGGCGTGCCCCAGGACGGCGTCCTACCCCCCCCTCTGTTCCGCTCACGCCAACGACACAACGACGGCGACGGCACGGACGGGACGGCCGCCGGCTGTCCCGACCACGTGACTGTCCCATGTGTCGTGTGTCCCGGCCACGTGACTGTCCCGTGTGTCGTGTGTCCCGACCACGTGACTGTCCCGTGTGCCGTGTGTCCCGGCCACGTGACTGTCCCGTGTGCCCTGTGTCCCGACCACGTGACTGTCGGCCGGGGAGTGCGGTGCACGCTGTCGCCGTGTCTGGCCCTGGCGGGAGAGTGGCTCTCGAAGCGGAAGGCAACGCCCAGCGTCAGCAGGTGCAGTGCCACTCGCGTCCCCTCCCCCTTCCCGCCCCCCGACCCGAACGAAGCGCACAGCAGCCTCTGAGTACCATCTTTCGTCATTTCAGGCGATAGAAGATTTTATTCCTTGTATTGGTACCAAGAGACACTCAGCATCAAATGTCAAAAACGCTAAAAAAAAAGAGGGTGGGACAGGAGGCTACTGAAACATTAAGAAACACACGCATACAGTACTCAAACATTCTCACGTACAGCTCTTTTCAGCGCCTCCTTCAGTTTAAACTTAAAAGCCCGTCGCATATTCTCGGCCATAACTTCCTCGGGGAGACTGTTCCAAAGAACTGCAGCACGGTACATGAAAGAGCGTTGCGCAAAAGAAGTTTTCAGGCGTGGGCGCTCTACTGAAAACGGTGTTGCTCGCGTAGATCGAGAGCTGACATCACTTCTCAATGTCACACGATCACGCAGGGTTTTAGGTGTTCCCGAGTGATGCACTGCAAGATGAACCAGTGAGCAATCCCTAATATCGACAAGGCGTTGAAAGCTAGGCCAGCCCAACCGCTCGATAACATACGACATATGGCTATAGCGAGAGGTCCTAGTTATGATCCTAGCCGCCCTCATTATGACTTTTTGGATTCGCACGCGTTCGGTGTCACATGCAGCAGACCAGATTGAGCAACAGTACATTACATGGGGGAAAACCAGTGCAAGTACTAACTTCGACAGCGTTTCTTCTGTAAGAGAACGTACATGCTTGGCTAGAGGAAAGATAATGCGGTTACATTTCTTAGCAATATCGCCAATTTGTTCACTCCATGTTAATGATTCGTCCTTGGTCACGCCCAGGTTCTTGATAGATGAGACACGTGAAATATCCGATCCAAGAACAGAGAGGCTGATGTTAGGTAGCCGCGCGATCATCTGGCGAGAACCAAAAATCACAAATTGCGTTTTAGATGGGTTGAGCTTGAGAAGATTTACACGGTACCATGAGCTCATAGTTTCCAAGCACGATTCGAGACGACGTTTTGCATACATTATGTCCTCCAATTTCGATGACAACATCGCCTGTGTATCGTCAGCGTAAGCAACGACTTTAAAGACATCACCTATGTGCGAGAGAAGATCATTTGTGTACAACAAAAACAAAATTGGGCCGCACAAACTTCCTTGTGGAACACCACAGGATACGTTGCAGACAAGTTTTCCGGGCCTAACTACCTGTCTGCGATTTGAAAGGTAAGATCTAAACCAAGAGCTGTCGATGCCGTACCACTCTAATTTGGTTAAGAGTCAGCTATGAGACACGCAATCGAAAGCACTAGACAAATCTACTGATGCGAGCAGACAAACGCGGCGCCTTTCGATGCAATTTGTGATATAAGCTACTACATCAGCAGGGGCAGTTTCAGTAGAGTGAAGTGGCCGATAGGCATGTTGCGAGTTGTTAAGAAGACAATTTCGGTGGAGATAGGCAGTGAGCTGGTTGTCTACTATCTTCTCGCACAGTTTTGACACGTTACTCAAGATCGAGATGGGCCTATTACACTTGGGATCGTCAGGGCAGCTTTTCTTGAAGATTGGTACGATTTCAGCCAACTTCCACAGTTCCGGAACAGTACATGACGATAAACTGAAGTTAATTATGTGCAAAATATGAACACACCGAAGGAAACGACATATTGAGCAATTTCAGGGACACATTGTCGGTACCACGAGCACTGGTAGGATTCAAATCACGCAGGGCTTGAGAGAGTTCGGGAAGAGTGGCGGGCTTCAGCTTGAATGCTGAGCTAACAACGCGCGGAGGGCGAGGTTGATGCACTGTATTTGGGCCTAAATCCCCTAAAGAATGCAAAGCAGCAGTCACGCGCTTGCCAGTTGAAGAAAAATGCTGGTTTTGGTCGTCAGCGAACAACTCCTTCTCTTGGTTGGAACGTGATGGTTCAGTTGATGGTGGAGTTGTCTTCTTCTGAAAGAGATGACGTCGAACGTGCGGCCAGACGTTGTCATTTTCTTTCAAAGTCCGATCGAAGAAACGGCTTTTGGCGACCACGAACTCAGTGGAGGTCCGTTGATTTAGCTCATGGTAGAGTCGCCAATCCTCGTCACTCCCGGATCGGTCCGCTTGGCTGTGAGCCCAGTCACGTCGGAGGATCAGGGCGCGGAGGTCAGCATTCTCAGCGATCCAGGGTGGCACTGAGCGGCGATTCACGAATTTCGTGACGGTAGGGCAGTGAGCATCCATAACGCATTTCCAGATATTCAACCATGCGTCCCACTAGTCGTCAACTGTGTTGGCCTCATACAGGCCAGATACCCGTTTTCCTCGGAATCGAACATTGACTGACTGACCTTCGCAGCACATGTATCGGAGGTGAAGAAGCACATGTGGTGCAACGTCGACAGTGCCCCCATGATCCCGGCGAACATGTGGCATGTGGCATGGACATATCGCAGCGGTACCAATGCAATCCGGCATATCCGCCAGTGTCGTCTGTTGCGTGCATGCGGCACCTGGTATGCACGAGAGACAAACTCGAGACAAAGCGGAACGAGCGCGCCCACATCGCCACCGAGCGCACTCTCCGATCCAACACGTGACGATGCTCTTACGACTGCATCTGGGTTCCCTCCCCTGTCCGAGCCGAACGGCTGGCGGCGGTGGCGGCACAACGGCCGCTGCATCACCCAGCGGACGACCCGGCGCGGGTCATCTTGCGCAGGGACGTCCGGCGCCACGATGGGCGTGGCATAGCGCCGCCGGTGTCAGCTGGGGCCCCGGAGAACCGCCCACCTCCAGAGCCTCCCGACGAGAATGCTGTTCTGACGCGTAGATCGTGCTTTCGACGGGCAGAGTGGGTCGAAGTCGCCTCCAGCTAGAACTGGCTGCACATCGTAAAGACTCCTCCTCATGGGAGTCCAGAGACACAGGCGGGGTCATCGCCATCGCCGTGGGTCTGCCGACGGCGACGAAGCGCTGCGATCCTCCGGACATCCGCACGGAGTCTGTGCGATGTGCAACCTAACCTAACCTTCACCGGACGCGGCTGTGTGGTCAGATTGGACAAGGAGTCGGCACCACGACGTGCACCACGACGGGCTCCTGATTCCGCCGGACGTGGTCGTGCGGTCAGGCGAGCCGGTGCAGGCAGGCTGCAGGCTCGCCGGCGCGGGCGCTCTCATCCAGCACCTCTGCCTGGATGAGAAGGAGGTCCTCGGTGCTTCCTCTGGGGCTATCCGCAGTATATTTCTGACGCAGCTGATGGCCATGAGGGAGGCCTTGGCCGCTGTCGGTACTCCTGCCCCGGAGATCGAGACGCAGTGTGGCCGCCAGCTGCGCCTGCTCACGTGCACGTAGTCCGGTCTCCAACTACTCAAGAGTCGCGCGGCAGACCGAACCTCTGCGCTGACCGATGAAGACTGGCGGCCCATACACAGCGTCTCAGGCCGCGGCACGAATGCCGTCGTGCGATGGATGTCCGGACACTCGAGGCTGACCGGAAATGACACTGCGGACCAGCTGGCCCGGGAGCTAGCCAAGGTCGACTGGGCCGCAGTCCGCCTCGACGTCAGCTGCGCTCAGGGCATTATCAGGGGCTCGATCGACGATTTGGTGGACACACAAACTGCTCAAGCGCAACCTCATCAGGCAGTCACCCCAGGTCGTGAGAGTCTGCCGACTGGAGTAGGCGCCACCGTGGCGAAACTGAGAATGGGCTGATGGACGTATATATATATATATATATATATATATATATATATATATATATATATATATATATATATATGCACACAGACAGATAGACAGACAGGCAGACAGACAGACAGGGACAGGAACAGGGACAGGGACAGTGACAGTGACACTGACACTGACACTGACAGTGACAGTGACAGTGACAGTGACAGTGACAGTGACAGTGACAGTGACAGTGACAGTGACAGTGACAGTGACAGTGACAGTGACAGTGACAGTGACAGTGGCAGAGACAGAGACAGAGAAAGAGAAAGAGAAAGAGACAGAGACAGGGACAGAGACAGAGACAGAGACAGAGACAGAGACAGAGACAGAACAGAGACAGAGACAGAGACAGAGACAGAGACAGAGACAGAGACAGAGACAGAGACAGAGGCAGAGGCAAAGGAAGAGACAGGGACAGGGACAGGGACAGGGGCAGGGACAGGGACAGAGGCAGAGGTAGAGGTAGAGGTAGAGGTAGAGACAAAGGCAGAGACAGCTGCAGGGACAGCTGCAGAGACAGCTGCAGAGAGAGAGAGAGAGAGAGAGAGAGAGAGAGAGAGAGAGAGAGAGAGAGAGAGAGAGAGAGAGAGAGAGAGAGAGAGAGAGAGAGAGAGAGAGAGAGAGAGAGAGAGAGAGAGAGAGAGAGAGAGAGAGAGAGAGAGAGAGAGAGAGAGAGAGAGAGAGAGAGAGAGAGAGAGAGAGAGAGAGAGAGAGAAGAGAGAGAGAGAGAGAGAGAGAGAGAGAGAGAGAGAGAGAGAGAGAGAGAGAGAGAGAGAGAGAGAGAGAGAGAGAGAGAGAGAGAGAGAGAGAGAGAGAGAGAGAGAGAGAGAGAGAGAGAGAGAGAGAGAGAGAGAGCGGCAGAGACAGCGGCAGAGCCAGCTGCAGAGAGAGTGGCAGAGCCAGCTGCAGAGAGAGCGGCAGAGACAGCGGCAGAGACAGCGGCAGAGACAGCGACAGAGACAGAGACAGAGACAGACACAGAGACAGCGATAGGGACAGATACAGAGGCAGAGGCAGAGACAGCGGCAGAGACAGAGGCAGAGACAGCGACAGCGGTGGAGACAGCGGTGGAGACAGCGCCAGATGCAGTGGCAGAGACAGCGGCGGAGACAGCTGCAGAAACAGCGGCAAATACAGCGGCAAAGACAGCGGCAGAGACAGCTGCAGAGACAGCGGCAAATACAGCGGCAGAGACAACGGCAGATACAGCGACAGAGATAGAGCCAGCGGTGGAGACAGCCGCAGAGACAGAGAAGGGGGTGGAGGGCGTGCCAGCTGCGGTGGGCGGGGCCGCCGGCCACGGCGTCACAGCGGTGCGGCCCACGCCAACTGGCCGGCCGCCAGTGTTTACCGCCGCTGACCGGGTGCCAAGGAGCGAGATGAGCGCTGCGGGCCTTGGGCGGCGGCGGCGGGCGGCGCGGCGGACGGTTCGTTGCACCTGCCGGCTGCAGTGCGCTCGGTCGGCGCCGTGCAAGGTCAGCTGTCAGCGGTCAGCGGTCGGCGGTCGGCCGTCAGCGGCTGCTGCTGCTGCGGCGGCGGCGGCCGGGCGCGCATGGCCCGCCCGCCCGGCCGCCACCGCCACCGCCGCCGCTGCTGCCGCCCAGGCGCAGCGGCGCACCGGCATCTCGTCGCCGCCGCCGCCGCCGCCGCGCGCGCAAGGACATCGGCCGGTGACATCACGTCGGCGGATCGCGACCCGCGCGCTCGTCGGCGGTGGTCTGTGCAAGGACAGACAGAAGAGCGGACCAGGATGGTGGCGGGGGTGCCGAGATGGGCGTGGCCATAGACGTGTCAGGAGGTGCAGTGGGGGCGTGGGATCACTGCGCCGTTTGCCGAATAGCTGGCAAGAAAAGAACGGCGTGGAAGGTCGATGGTTCGCGTGATTGGCAAACTGGAAGCTGGCGTCGATTGGCTCAAGCATCCGCAATGCAGACTGACAACCGTTTCATATATCGGCTTTCAAGCTTACGGCTGATTGTTTGATTTCGACCGACATCGAAGCTCTCATGCTTCTGCTGCGAGGGAGGAGCGTGGTGGTATTGACACCAAGCTCACAGTGAATAATAGATATGCTGTCAGACATGCTGCGATTTGTCATTTATTTTTGCTGATTCAGTGAAGTCAAATCGGATCAAGTTTCCATCAATGCGATTGCCTTTGAATGACGTTTAGCTGTAGTCCTAGCAATGCCATTTTGGAATTATATCCCACCCCCACCTCCCTTGAAAGCTTCGTGCTGTCATACCTGTTATGTGTGAAGGTCTAAGGGACGAGGCGGTATCTGTCTAATCGCGGTTGTGTTGCTCACGGCGTGGGTTTATATATATTTGGACATAGCGCATGTAGATTTGACTACAAAGGTGGATGCACCTCCCTGACAATCCATGCTTGCTGCTCGGTAGGTGTTTCTCTCTGACAATCCATAGAGCAATTCCTCTATCTCCGACTATTCAATCGCAACATATCAATGCTTCGTGGATATTTTCGGTGTGCGACGAGAGTGGTACATACAAGAACGCCTTGTAAGCCGATCATGGGACGAACATAATTAGGGATATTGCTTGTGACTGCATCGTGGCGCATGCACGAAGATGGCAAGCAAAATATGCCTGCGTTATCAGGTAAAGAAAATTGCCGTTATCATGGTCTTGCCGCGTCGATTATTTATGGAGCCCAGGGGCGTCGCTGAGACGCAGTTAAGCCGTTGCATGTTTGCAGGTGCAGACGAATTAGTGTAGTCAACGCAGGTATGTGACCCTAACTGCCCTCTAGCATAGTCTACACTACACCTGAAACCACCTCCGACACAATTTTCTGGAAACTGCCTCCTGTGTCCACAGTGTTCCTGAGACGGCCTTCTATATGTCATTGCTCATGAAACCACCTGAACAACCAGCACCTAGAATCACCCCCAGTGCCACCTGCTCCTGACACCGACCCCATCTCCTGAGGCCACGTCCAACATCCTTATTGTTCCGAATCATTTTCAGCATCTGGAGCTTCATGGAGCTCTCGCAGCTTCTGGGACCATGTCAGCCGCCCTGAGTGCCCTGCCGGTTATCTCACCATAGACGATATCTGCCGCCCCGGGCGCCCTGCCGGTTATCTCACCATAGGCGACGTCAGCCTCTCCGGGCGCAATCTCGGTTATTTCACCATGGCGACGTGTTAGTCGCTCAGGGGGCCTCTCTCGTTTAACCCATAATTGGCGACACGTCAGACGCTGCGGGCGCCCTCCCGGTTGTCTCACCATTGGAGACGTGCCAGCCGCCCCGGGCGCCCTGCCGGTTATCTCACCATAGATGACATGTCAGCCGCCCCAGGCGCCCTCCCGGTTATCTCACCATAGACGACGTGTCAGCCGCCCCGGGCGACCTGCCGGTTATCTCACCATAGACGACGTGTCAGCTGCCTCGGGGGCCCTCCCGGTTATCTCCCCATAGGCGACGTGTCAGGCGCCTCGGGGGCCCTGCCGGCTAATGACACACATTTGCCGGCAGCCGGCCGGCAGAAGCACGACTGTGACTGTGAGCGGGCCTGCAGCGAGCTCCGCGGCCATGCGGACCCGTCGCCGCCGCGTGGCACACCGCGCAGTCGGCGCGCCCCCCAATCAACATGTTTTCTCTCGCTGCCGGCCGCCGCCGCCCATCAGTATGTGGAAAAATTAGCATCCGTTGTGTGCCGCTTGCCGGAGGAATTTTAAGCCACGGGCGTCCGTCGGCTGAGACGCAGCTGCCGGCGGCGCCGGTTTTTATGCACGCAGCGCGCTCAGGTGCGCGCACAATTCGCACATTGTGCACGCCAATCGTATGCGATCGGAACTTTTTCGTAAACAATGCGCGGCATTTTTTACTAATCCCGATTATAATATAAATGGCGTCGGCGACGGAGCGTGCTGGGCGCCGCCGACGGGCGGCCGGGGTGCGCCGCGTTCCCACGCGTCAATGGCGGCCGCCACAAAGACGGCGGCCGGCGCGCTTGCTCTCAATGGGCCCGGCCGAATAAAGAGAGCAGCTCGGCAGGTAGGGCGGCCACCTGCCGGCGGCGGCCCATCGCCGCCGTGCTGTGCAGTCTGGCGCCGGCGCCCAGCCGGCAATTACCGACGCGGACCGGCGTCGACCGCCGGCGGCCGACAAGCGAGCAGGGCGCCGCTCGCGGCTCGTGCAGCCCGACCGTCGGTGCCCGGCCGGCTCTCGCAGACTCTCGCAGGCGGGCACGGAGTGGCAGCGGGCCGGTGTCCTCCAGCCGCCGGTCAGACCGAGCCCGGCCGCGGTTTGGTGAAGAGCAGCGCAACCGCCGGCGCCGCACGGCCGCGCGGTGAGCGTCGCGCCCGACGATCGCGGCAGAGTCGGCGTCGAGTCGGCGGACCTGTGCAGCGCGGCGCGTCAGGAGCCGCTCGCCGCCGCACTGGTGGCTGGCTGGCAGTGTACGTCTTGTGGCGCGCCCGGTGGACAGCGTCGTCGGACCGCCTCCTGCAGTGCCTGCGGTGGTCGCCGAGTGGCGCTCCGACTGACGCCGGGGAACATGCTGGGCTTCGACGGCGCCGCCGGCGGCCGGAGCGTGGCCTATTGCAGGTCGACGCTGTGGCCGAGCGTGCAGAGGTGAGTGGTGGGCACGTGACGCGCGACCACCTCGCGCCCACGTCACACCTATATATTCATGAAATCCCTGCGTCGGCGATGACCGGCTAGCCGGCCGGCCCGTGTCGCGATAAGCGACATTTTTGGCGCGGCCGACACTGGCCGGCGCGGCGCTGGAGGCGGACTCCGGGTCGGGGCGTCGGCGGCGCGCCGTTTTTGCGCCCGACGGCCAGTCCTATCGGCGGCGCGACCGAGGCGGCCGCCACGACCCCCGATGGCCGCGATATCGCCAATCATTATGCGTTCTTTAATTGTCACTCGTTATAACTGATTAATCACGTGACATTCGAACCGATATCCATCGGAGATAAAATGACCGGCGAAAGGAACATAAATTCTCGACGGCTAATGAGCGGCGCTCGAAAGCGGCTGCCGACGGCGGCCGGCGCTGCCGCGCACGGCGCGCCAGCCGCCGGCGCGGCCGGCCTTTTTTGGCGGGCTTCCGTCAGCGCGCGACAGACCGCGGGCTGGTGTGACGCCGGGCGCGCCGACAGCGCCCGGTCCATCACCGGCGGCGACGGCCGGAGCGTCGCCGGCGCGGCCGGCTTTATGGCCAAGTGGGCCGTGTTTTGCAGACTGGCGGTCGGCCGCGTCGCACGGCGCCCACTCAGAAAACAGACGGATTTGCATGCGCCGTGTCGTCGTCCCGGAGAATACATTATGCGAGAGGAAAAAACATTGCAGCGGCGGCTGGCGGCGGCGGCCGGCGCACGCCAGAGCGCAGGCTGGCGGCGCCCGGGCCGGGCAGGAGCACCGACTGCAGTCACGAGCTTGTGCCGGGAACCGGCGGAGTCCAATGTCAGTCCCGCCTGCAGGACAGCGGTGACGGCCGCTGTCGAGGCACGATAACCGCGACCAGACTGGCAGAGCTTGGTGGAGGTCTGCGAAGCTCAATGAGTGTGCTGTCGTGTGTGTGCGAAATAAGTCCATGTGACCGACCTGACCTCACTTGACCGGCACGCTTTTGACACTTAACTACTTCGCTACAATCTTTCAGTCAATCTTGGCTTCAATTATAATTAGGCCTGTGTCTTAAATGTGTAGGACAGTAGTCATTTATTGTGCTATTTTATCTGAAATCATAGCATTCTTCGCTCAAGCAAGATTTAGTAGCAGCGCCTCCCGTGATCATCCGGTGCTTATCATCACGATGCTTCTCGTGATCCGGCATTTAGTTTGCGCATGTTGCTGAAAAATCAATGTTGGTTAATCCACAGGATTTCTGAAGATACCAAAGTTTCTATGCATTAAAGTGCAATGCAAATTGATCACCTGGAAACAACTTTAAGTTCGCGACGACTATCGAAGTGCCTTCAGGTTGAGCTATCTATCGGATGATTTGCACACCGTTTGAAAGCTATGTTCCATGTGTGGAACATGGATTGGGACCATGATGGAACACCATGGTGTGACCTAAATGTGGCCAAATGATCAATCCATCAGTCGACATGGCTTAAAACACTTCAAGTATGCCACAATCTTGGCTATTATGATTCTTTGACCATATCATTAACGAAGATGCTGAATGTCATAAAAGACAATCGTGGAAGATATTCGGAGCATATCAGCATATTATGATGGTTATTCCAAGCCATGTACCCATGAGTGATGATATTACTTCACTAGAAGCAGAATTGGGAAGGATTGGGATCATGTATACTTGAGTAGCATCAGTACATATGGTGGGAGTGGTAGCTTAGAGACCGTCGGTCGGTATATTGTCCATGGTGTTCAGAGGGAATGTTGGTGGGCATGGTGTTCAGGAGATCCTCGGCCAGTGTGGTGTCCGTGGTGTTCGGGGGAGCGTTGGTGGGTATGGCGTCCATGGTATTTATGGGAACGTTGGTGGGTATTGTGTTCAGGGAAATAGTGGTAGGTATGGTGTTCAGGGGAATAGTGGTGGGTATGGTGTTCAGGGGAACTTTGGTAGACATGGTGTTCGGGGGAACGTTGGCTGGTATGGTGTTCAGGGGAACGTTGGTGGGTATTGTGTTCAGGGAAATAGTGGTAGGTATGGTGTTCAGGGGAATAGTGGTGGGTACAGTGCTCAGGAGAACGTTGGTGGGTATGGTGTTCAGGGGAACATTGGTGGGTATGGTGTTCAGGGAAACGTTGACTGGTACGGTGCTCAGGAGAACGTTGATGGGTATGGTGTTCAGGGGACCGTTGGTGGGTATGGTGTTCAGGGGAACGTTGGTGGGTATGGTGTTCAGGGGAACGTTGGTGGGTATGGTGTTCAGGGGAACGCTGGTGGGTATGGTGTTCAAGAGAACGTTGGTTGATATAGCATACAGGGGAACATTGGTGGTTACGGTGTTCAGGGGAACGTTCATGGGTACGGTGTTCAGGAGAACGTTGGTGGGTATGGTGTTCAGGGGAATGTTGGCTGGCACAGTTCCCAGGGGAACGTTGGTGGGTATAGTGTTCAGGAGAACGTTGGCTGGTACGGTGTTCGGGAGAACGTTGGCTGGTACGGTGTTCAGGAGAACGTTGGCTGGCATGGCGCTCAGGAGTGCGTCGGCCGATGCGCCGGCGCCTGCGGCACGTCAATAAACCGTGGCCATAAACCTGACCGGCAAATGCCGCCGCCATACCGCCGCCCGAACGGGACATTCGCTGGACGTGACGAGACGTGACGTGACGTCCGACAGAGAGGCCGGAGACACACTAGACGTGAGATGGCACGCCAAGTCCGACAGAGGGCAGATGTACACTGGGCAGAGGGCAGAGGGCAGAGACACACCGGACGTGAGATGGCACAGCCAAGTCCGACAGAGGACAGATACACACTGGACAGAGGGCAGAGGGCAGAGGACAGAGACACACTGGACGTGAGATGGCACAGCCAAGTCCGACAGAGGACAGATACACACTGGGCAGAGGGCAGAGGACAGAGACACACTGGACGTGAGATGGCACAGCCACGTCCGGCAGAGAGGGTTAAGACACACCGGATAGCCTGCGGAGGTACACTGGACAGTCTGTGGAAATAAACTGGATAGCCTGTGGAGGAACACTGTACAGTGTACAGCCTGTTGAGATATACTGAACAGTATGTGGAGGTACACTGGGCAGCTTGTTGTGGAGATACACTGGACAGTATGTGGAGGAACACTGTACAGTCTGTGGAGGTACACTGGACAGTCTGTGGAGGTGCACTGTACAGCCTGTGGAGATATACTGGACAGTCTGTGGAGGTATGCTGGACAGTCTGTGGAGGCACACTGGACAGCTTGTTGTAAAGGTACACTGGACAGTATGTGGAGGTACACTGGACAGTATGTGGAGGTACACTGGACAGTCTGTGGAGGTACACTAGACAGTCTGTGGAGGTGCACTGTACAGCCTGTGGAGATATACTGGACAGTCTGTGGAGGTATGCTGGACAGTATGTGGAGGCACACTGGACAGCTTGTTGTAAAGGTACACTGGACAGTATGTGGAGGTACACTGGACAGCCTGTGGAGGTGCGCTGAGGCTACCCAGTGTACCTCCACTACACTGGACAGCCTGTGGAGGCACACTGGACAGCCTGTGAATGTGCGCTGAGGCTACCCAGTGCACCTCCACTTCACTGGACAGCCTTTAAAGAGACACTGAAACACCTGTGGGGACGCTATGGAATGTGTGGATACAGTGGTGCCAGTTAGCGCTAAGGAGAGCAAGTAGCCCACTATCACTAACTTCCCCTTAATCATTGATCCCCCATTCGGACAGAAGCTAAACCATTTTTCCCATGGAGGTGTCTTCCCGGAGCGCTCGAGTGTACCCACCCCCGCACAATGCTTTTTTATCCAATGGCGCCCCTCTCCGGATAAAAAATGCCATAAAAAACATCCATCCATCCAAACAATATCACAAATCGACTCCCATGTGTGGAGACCCTGAACAACATGCGGAAACGTGATGCAGAACCTGGAAGTAATAGCCCATAGAAACACACTTAAGAGGCTGCGGAGACACACCTCTATTGTGTTCATTTCTTGAGCGGGTCAGACGTGCAAAATTATCAGCAATTGGCACCGCGCTTAACTTATATGTTCGGCGTGAAAGAAAAGCCGGAAATTCCTTCTGATCGTATGCCACCGGATATAGGGGCACGACCGAGCGGGAACACTTCTTGACAAGGATTTCACAAAGGCCGGCCGTGGCCGCACCGGGAGGCTGAATGGAGGCCTTGGCCATGAATGAATGACCCTCGGCTCGGGTTCCGGCACCGACCGCTGCTGCGAGTTCATCCACCTCGAAATCCAAACCGACGGGGCCCGGGCCGGCCTTCCCCCGCTCGCAAACCGTCGGCCGGTGCGGGACGGTGTGCGACTCAGCTGCCTATCGGTGTGGTGAGGGCCGGGCACGGCGCTCTAGATTGCCTGCAGAGGTGCCCCTCGCAGACCGGAAGTGTCGGTGGCGAGTGGGAATTGATAGGCGATGCTTGACTACACCGGGCAACGAATGGCTACCCGGGTGAAGAGACACACCCGAGTCTGACCATGCTGGCGTCGGACCATCGACTGGTGTCGGACCATCAGCTGGCGTCGGACCATCGGCTGGCGTCGGACCATCGGCTGGCGTCGGGCCATCGGCTGGCGTCGGACCATCGGCTGGCGTCGGACCATCGGCTGGCGTCGGACCATCGGCTGGCGTCGGGCCATCGGCTGGCGTCGGACCATCGGCTGGCGTCGGACCATCGGCTGGCGTCGGACCATCGGCTGGCGTCGGACCATCGACTGGCGTCGGACCATCGGCTGGCGTCGGACCATCGGCTGGCGTCGGGCCATCGGCTGGCGTCGGACCATCGGCTGGCGTCGGACCATCGGCTGGCGTCGGACCATCGGCTGGCGTCGGACCATCGACTGGCGTCGGACCATCGGTTGTCGTCGGGCCATCGGCTGGCGTCGGACCATCGGCTGGCGTGGGACCATCGACTGGCGTCGGACCATGGATTGTCTTCGGGCCATCGGCTGGTGTCGGACCATCGACTGGCGTCGGACCATGGATTGTCGTCGGGCCATCGGCTGGCGTCGGACCATCGGCTGGCGTCGGATCATCGGCTGGCGTCGGACCATCGGCTGGCGTCGGACCATCGGCTGTCGTCGGACCATCGGCTGGCGCACGCTGATGTGTATTTTTGCATGCAGCAGACCCACCGCTAGGACGATAAAGGTGTCGATACCTCACCACGCCGTCCCGACGCCATTTTGGTGCAGCTTTCATGGCTCACCTACGGCTAGAGCGCTCCCAGTCGAAGGTGTGTGTTTATCTGGCGTCTCCTTCTGTACGACTCTGCGGCGCCGCGAATTACCGTGCAGCCCTCGGGCGCCCATTATTCTGCATCAACTGCGAGAATTCATGGCGGCCAAATGTGCATCTTGCCTTTCCGAGGGGCGGCGGCGTGAGCGGCTGCAGCCGCGGCGGCGGCGGCGGTGGCGGCGGCGTGGCCGGGGGCGGCTCGGGCGGTCGGAGGCTGTCGGCCGGCCGAGCGGTCCCACTCCGCTCACGTGCTCACGGGCGGCCTCACCACTGGCTGCCCACCACTGGCTGCCCACCACTGGCTGCCCACCACTGGCTGCTCACCACTGGCTTATGGCAGAGTGACGAACGGACGGAGGGGAGAAGGAGACGAGCAGGGAGAGAGAGATGGAGAGAGGGAGAGATAGAGAGAGAGAGAGAGAGAGAGAGAGAGAGAGGGAGGGAGAGAGATAGATAGAGAGAGGAGGGGAGAACACATTGTGTGTGTTGTGTATACAGGTATCCACTGTGAGTGAAGGTAATCTTGATAAGCGTTATGCATATGTGGTTTCAGCGAAAGTCTGTCGTGCTGACGGCCCAGCCAGAGCCTGCTTCGCTGAGTGCATCTGCACTACGCTTCAGAGCCGGGATCTAAGACCAAGTAGTACGCCCCTGGGCAGTCTGATATGAGATGCTACTCTTGCTAGCCCGACTTTAGTTTCCCCGCCTATGACTGCTCCACCACGGGCCTATAGCCCCTCTGACCGGCAGGCGACTTCAGTGAGTTCTGCCTCTGGAGGGGTCACTGACGGTTGGACCGGAGATTCGCTGGGCACTAATCACCAACCGAGGTCACTGGCGCTTGGGTCAGAGATTCGGTGGGTGCCGACCACCCCATCGGCCACTGCCGGTTGAACCAGAGAGTCGGTGGGTGCCGATCACCAGCCTGGAGCCCCGCCTCTGGCCACATGCTCCGGTGCAAGGCCAACTCCTGCGGGCGCCACTCAGCGCCCAGCCTGCCGGGCCCGGCTCCGGCCGTTTGCCGCCGTGCAGGGCCGCCAGTCCGACCAATCCGCGGCGCCGGTGTAACGCCGTCGCCGCCATCGACGCTCGCCCGCCGACCGACGTCGGCAATGCACGGCCTAGTGAGCTTCCAGTCACGGCCGACTCGGGCGTGCGCGCGCGGCGAAATGGCGCGAACGTCTACGAGGAAATGATGGTAGATAAACGCAGCCGGCACGGATTGAGCGCCGCCTTCATGCGGGGCCTTTCCTCCGATTGTGTTGAGCGCCTTACATATCAAGCCGACACGCCACGAAAATCCTTGAAAGTGCATTTCCTTCCAAGGACTCGCCGCCATGCAAATGCTTGTCATGCACCGCTGGGCCTACTTGGAACCGTATAGCCACTCAAACATGCGCCGATAAAATGCCCAAGAAGTGCTCCGCGGGTAACGAACTACCTGATCCGCCTAGATTTGAAACATGCATAGTGTGCCGGCAGGCCTGCCGCCGCATTTCCCGGCTTATGGCCGACGATTCGGTCTATGTCAGAGGTATTAACGGCTGCGCAATCGGCCAACCTTGGTAGCGAATAGAGCCAGAGCGGCGTCGATCCTGGCCGGCGGCCAAAATCGCTGTCGGAGCTCGACAGCTTTCGGCCCGTCCCCCAAGGCGAATGAGGAATCGCTCGCAGGACTGCGCGGCCCTCCGAACTCACACGGCGGCTTCCTCCATCGATCACGCGTCACAAAGGGACCGCCACCGAGCCAGCGGCTTCACCACACACACACACGCACGCACCCATCTTCACCGTAACCCGGCGTACGCCGTGCGGGGCCCTCGCGGCGCCTGTAGCGTAGTCTCTGGCGCGGCGGCGGCGGCGGCGGCGACCTGCCCGCCCGGCTGCTCCCTTCTGCCGGCCGCCTATCCCAACACGGTGCCGTGACACAGACCCTCCCTGCGGCCCTGCGGCCATGCAAACAGGTATAAAATTCCCCATCTCATCAGAACTAGACAAACCTGATTTGTGAATGGCCCGCCGCCGAGAGCGTACCGGTTCTGGCGGCCACGCGGCATAGTACGCTAGCCGGCAAGACTGGAAAGACTGGCTGGGCTGGTCCCCCCCGGTCAGCCCCGGTTTTGGCCGCGTCATAGTCAGGGGCAGACGGCGTGAGGAGGCGCGCCGGCTGTGGTGTATTTGCATACCGGCTGCGCCGGTGGTGGCGGCCGGCTGCGGCGGCGGGCCGCTGCCGGCGCCGCGGCCGGCCCAGAGGAGCCCGGCCGGGACCGGCCCGGCCACTGCCGATACGGGCCGAGCGGCACCTGGCACAAGCCAGACGGTCCGGCACGAGCCAGACGGCCCAGGCACGAGCCAGACGACACCCGGCACGAGCCAGACGACACCCGACACGAGCCAGACGACACCAGGCACGAGCCAGACGACACCCGGCACTATCCAGACGACATCCGGCACGAGCCAGACGACACCTGGCACTATCCAGACGACATCCGGCACGAGCCGGATGACACCAGGCACGAGCCAGACGACACCAGGCACGAGCCAGACGGCCCCGGCACGAGCCAGACGGCCCAGGCACGAGCCAGACGACACCCGGCACTATCCAGACGACATCCGGCACGAGCCAGACGACATCCGGCGAGTCAGACGACATCCTCCGGCACTATCCAGACGACATCCTGCACGAGCCAGACGACACCCGGCACTATCCAGACGACATCCGGCACTATCCAGACGACATCCGGCACTATCCAGACGACATCCGGAACGAGCCAGACGACATCCGGCACGAGCCGGACGACACCCGGCACGAGCCAGACGACACCAGCCACGAGCCAGACGACACCCGGCACTATCCAGACGACATCCGGAACGAGCCAGACGACACCGGGCACGAGACAGACGACATCCGGCGAGTCAGACGACATCCGGCACTATCCAGAAGACACCAGGCACGAACGAGCCAGACGACACCCGGCACTATCCAGACGACACCCAGCACTATCCAGACGACATCCGGAACGAGCCAGACGACACCCGGCACTATCCAGACGGCCCCGGCACGAGCCAGACGACTCCCGGCACGAGCCAGACGACACCCGGCACTATCCAGACGACATCCGGCACGAGCCAGACGACACCCGCCACACTCGCGGCAGAAGATCACACGCCACTGCTCGTGCGGACATTGCCGGTGGGGTGGGTGGATTGTGTTT
Organism: Imbricaverruca yamaguchii; assembly: GCA_034440575.1. NCBI lineage: Eukaryota > Metazoa > Arthropoda > Thecostraca > Neoverrucidae > Imbricaverruca > Imbricaverruca yamaguchii. The sequence goes on along the minus strand of JAOTOL010001631.1, from coordinate 1,211,956 downwards.
GTTGGCTGGACTGAGCGGGGTTGTTGCATCCTGGCTGGACTGAGAGACGTCGTTGTATCCTGGCTAGAAGATGTTGTTGTATCCTGGAAAGAATGAGATGATATCTTGCTGGCTGGACTGAGAAAGATCCAGGAGAGTTTTGCGATGAGAACCTCAAGTGTCGATTAGATTACGGATGAACAACGTCCTATGATATCAAGTTGCATCTTGAAACACATGCGCCATCTTTTACCTTGCAATCCTGAGGGGCGAACGGCGTCACATAGTGACGTGCTAAATCTGGGGAGCACTTGGTGGTGGCAGAGTGAAAGGCAGGGATGTGGACGTAGGAGGTGGCCATAAACGACCACCGGGAATATACGGGCATTCGCTCCTCAGAGGTCCACGAAGCGGCAACTCCGCCTCCATGAAGGCGAATAAGAAGTCCGTGCAGCCTGTGCATGGCGGTTGAAATGAGCTCCACATTCAACAAGCATCCCCTTGACTGTAAGGAAGATGGACGTGTTTATAATGTCGAAACGGAAGAACCGGCCTCAGTGCTGTAGTCATCGGTGCTAATTTGGCAATGATTCCGTAACGATTTCGGACTGTTACCAGTAATTTAAGAAGGGATTGGCTTGATTTTTACCTCTAATCACCAATACACACTGCGCTATATTTTCCTTGAAGTTTTAGCGACTAAGTTGTGTCAGTCCTACTTCTTCTTGGGCTCCGACTGTGCCCACCAAAAAGCATGGAAGCATTGGTGGTGAGCGTGGAATCAGCAAGTCAGCATGGAGTGCAAAATGAACATTCCGGAATAGTTTGCACATACATATGTAAATATCGATGCAATTGATGCATCAACATGCTAGAGATGGAACGAATACAATTCGCCGGCCATGCATTATTCCTCGGTAACGATGACACAACAGTTTTATTTATGCGGATAACGACATATCGGATGTCGACCCCGCGTGCAAGCAACGAAATCTATTTATATTTTGGAGCGGTCTTGCCTGGCCTCCACTGCATAATGCAGCATGCCCTGGGGCGGTGTCATGGAGCCGCATGCGAGCGTCGTCTTGCAATGACATTCATATTCATGCAGCCTGTAATGAACGGTGGAAAGTGTCGTCTGCTCGGTCCGTGTAGTGCGCGGCCAGGTCCAAGCCTGCAACTATTGCAGACGGTGTAATATATATGAAGTCCTTGCGGTGGATCACGGTGCACGGTTCTTAAATGGCGCGGAATACATTTGAAGCCGGCGTGAGTAAGCGGTCAGTTTGGCACACTTGTGTGCTCTCTACTGCAGCGCGCATGGTGGTCAATTTGGCACACTTGTGTACTCTCTACCGTAGCGCGCATGGTGGTCAATTTGGCACACTTGTGTACTCTCTACTGCGGCGCGCACAGCGGTCAATTCAGCATAATTATGCACTCTGGACTGTGGTGCATAAATATAAATTTGGCACAATTATGCACTCTGGACTGTCACGTAAATAGCGGGCAATTTGACCCACTTGTGCCCTCTGGACTGTAGCGAGAAAAACGGTCAAACTGACACACTTGTGCACTATAGACTGTGGAGCGCATGTTAACCCCTTCGCTTGTAACACAAGGTAGTGAGGACAGCGATGGTGCTCTCAGAGACATCGAAAGCAAATGTGGCGAGTTCCGAGACTTTTGCACTTGATTGTCGGGGGGATGACGATGTCATGGTAACCAAGGTCAATTGTGGTCACGATCGCAATGCCAAATATTTCAGCCAGCTTTTGTCCATTGACTAGATCTGACTTAACCAGGATTGGTTTAGTTCATGCCATACTATTGCTGATATAAGTTGTTAATTCAATGAAGCCAAAAACAGAAGCCATCCATAATAGCCACTGCACGTGGAGGACATGTATCGTAAAATAAATAGATAAATAAATAAATAAATGACATGCTAATAAGAAGCAAGATAAATGTTCCGTGCTGTGTTGCCTCAGTCAGTCTTCAGTACCCATTGCAAATGCTGCCTCATAGAAATCCCGCACCCTCCATTTAATCGCTGTGATCCTCGAGGACTAATCTTCGAATTAATCTTGACATCGATAGCTATGAAATAAATTTATAGTCGGCATGGTATAGTCCAATGAGGTGTAGAAGGTTATACCGAAATGTCAACAAGGAGAAGGGAAGCGAGAAGGGCTTCTAACGAAAGGGGTTATATTTTACCAAGTTAAATTCGTGAGGCATTGAATTGGATCGCAATCTGGAATTGATGAAGCAACAAACTACGTTGCAATTTCACGCGGTATCAAGTAACTACACAGAGACGTCATTGCATGAACCTCCAGCGAATCGGATATTGCGGCCAACGATGTACCTCCAGTACATCACGTGCTGGTCAGGGCACCTCCTGTTACGGCCACCGATGTACCTCCAGTATATCACGTGCCGGTCAGGGCACCTCCCGTTACGGCCACAGATGTACCTCCAATATATCACGTGCCGGTCTGGGCACCTCCTGTTACGGCCACAGATGTACCTCCAATATATCACGTGCCGGTCTGGGCACCTCCTGTTACGGCCACAGATGTACCTCCAGTATATCACGTGCAGATCAGAACACCGTCTGCTGCAGCCACCGATGTACCTCTAATACCACCACATGCCGGTCAGCGACATCATGTTCCTGAAGACGTCTTTCTGTTACTCCTTCGCTTGAGGTTTTCCTCGGCGGAAGCCTGCCGAGCCGACCCTGCGTGGAGTGGGCGAGTTCAAGATGGCCGTCTGAGTCGTGGCGATCTGGCGTGGAGTATGCCGCCCCCTCCCCACAGCCCACCTGCGAGTAGATCGCCGAGCGAGTCACCGTTCGACACGTCGGTTATTTGTGCTCCACCGATCAGTGAATACGCTAACCGAACTCTAAGCCGTACTCGATGTGACTCAAACGATTGATCGTTGTTTGAGCGACACTCATCGCTGTGACTCACTCGACGTGTTTCATGTGATTCACAAGCTGCAGTATTTCGCTCGCTCGGTCTTCAGAATGACTCACCGCCAGTGCCGTGCTGGTCGGAGGGGGTGGAGGAGTGTGGGGGGGGGGGACCGACCAAGGTCTCCCGTGTGATCCTCAGCCAGTGTTATACTGGGGGAGGGGATCGACCAAGGTCTCAGGTTTCAGGGATTGACCAACGGGTGTTGACCCATGTATGAAATCGCAAACCCAAAAATGGATGTAATCGTTGAAGGTGCAACTTATATAAATCAAATTATTGTTCGGCTAGCGCTTTAGATAAGTACGCTTACCAAATTCGAGAACTGTGCCAAAGCCAGCCAAATAGGCCACGTAAAACCAAGCTGCATAGGACAGTGAATTTTGTATTGCTGGACTGGTCGCGCTGGGCTGCCATATCTAGTTCATTCCAAGGCGGCACACGCAGAGCAGCTGTGGGAATTTTCGCCATGATCCGCCAGGCTTCAAGTCTTGTTCAAGGTGTTCCTCCTTCGTGAGCTGAACTCGTGTGTCAATGATAGAGCCGATGCTCCGTCTGCATTGTGATACCGACATAAATATGGGTGGTGATGCAGAAAGGCGCCACGCACGAAAAATCAAGCTCCTTCCTGACTAGCAAAGGTCTAATTTAGACTTCGGGGGCGCTTCAGTCTGACGTGCACTTCTAATCTGACCGCACTTGAGCTCGAATAATCGGACAATCAGTGGGCGTGCCCTGAGCCTGACAGCAGCGCATTGACGCCCGCTGCCCCACATACAGAGGTGCTGGTTGGTTGGTTGGTTCGTTCGTTGGTTGGTTATTGGACTTTAGAGGCACATCGACTACATCGGCCATGCGGCGCCCACATACAGAGGTGCAACTATGCACAGTCCACGGTGTTGCCATGGCCGTCTGTGCATCGCCTTTCCTCGAGAAATACGGGACGACCGAATTCTACCGCCGGCGGGCAAAACTCCGCTGACCAACTGCATGTCGCGTGTGGACCAGCGGTCTCTGCGAGCCAATACCAGGGGCACCGGCGTGCAGACGCCCCACGACCGAAGGCAGAGCGCTGCTGGGCACCGCCGCGCTCTGCGAGTCGGTGACAGACCGCGTGCAGGACCGTCTGTGCATAGCGATGGCGCTCGTGCCGATCGGCACGTCCGGTGTCTGCTGGACGGCTCTGGCGACGTCGGTCTCATGTCCGGCCGGCGGCGACTGGAACCGCCGACACCGGCTCAGGCGCGCTGGGCGCTGGACGGATTAGCCGCAGTGTCGTGTTGTGCGCAGGTGAGATAAGTGTCGCCAATTGGAAATGTCGTTGGCGCCGTCAGTGAAGCGTGACAGGCTTTCATCGGGTTCGCAGGATGTTTCAATAAATGACACGCCACGGAGAAGAAAAAACACCGGCTCACGCTACCACGCATGATATCTCGATAATTCTTCAAGAGTTTTTTTCGTCGCCAGACGGTCCGTCGAAGCCAGACGGCAAACGGGTTCCATGTCATGGCGCGTCGTCATGCCGATTTATCATTTTTGTTCCAAAGGTGACCCGCTGTCGGATACATTTTCAGGATTGATTCAGATGGGAAATTGGATGCTAATACCCACCGCCAGCAACACCTGTAGCGACGGTTTCCGTAATGACCATGCATTAATCCGCCTATCTGACTGCGAATCTGACTATCTAAGCGAAGGCGGCTCGTTGACATGGTAGGTCACGCAGCGCAGTCCAGGGCGCCGTATGCGACCGAGTCCAAGCAGATGCCGATGCCGTCCGCGCATACCTGAGGTTGCCGGCGGTGGAATGTCGACTGCGCAGCACCGGCTTCGCCTTTGTCTGTCGTCCATGCAGTTCCACCATCTCGTCCCGGATAGGCGTGGGTAGGAAATTCCCGGGTGCGATTCACTCAGCATGTGGACTACGTTCTTCATTAATGCTGCTGCTAGAACACAAGATACGGCGTATGATGATGTTGATTAGTGCTGAGCAGTTAGATGCTATGCCAAGGAGTAATGACCTAGATGTTAGTCTTTGTTGAAGTGCCCTTGCGACACTGCATGGTTGACGGCATCAATTTCTCTTCTGTGACAGCTCTGGCGCAGATACGTGTAGTGAAAAACTGGTATTTCTGGACACTTGTTTGGCGATGACAATACGGAGATTTGGGAGTGATACCCGCGTCAGATGATTTACACATGAAGACACTTACACAAGGCTTTCTGACCGATGGCTATCTCGACAGTTGTCGAAATCGTGGAAAAAGTTATACGACGTGAAGTTAATTAGACGTGGTTGTGGTCAACGCAGCTATCGCTGCCTCATGCATATTCAATTGGCAAACGTCGACTTAGCAGATTCCCGAAATGATATTACGTTGATAAGGCATTCGTAAGTGCACCGCAATGACGGTTTTCCAATTAGTGACCACGAAAACAAGTGGTGGACGATAGGACGTGCCGAAAATACGTGGCTTCGCCAGACAAGGGAAGATTACCCCGGCGTTGGATCAGGGGAAACTTTTCCGCCACCACGTATAGCAAATAGGTAGCGATCCAGCAACAAAAGCTTGCCAATACTTGCTGACCACCATGTCCCCTTTCACTCGTACCGTGTTTCAAAGTATCGGGGTAATGTCAGCTTCTCTCATGCTGAACGAAGAGGGCGCAATACAGACTGACGACGAACGTTTGCGTGAAAACAATCCGTCCAGTGTTTTCTGTGATGAACAAGGTACCAAAATATGGCACCTCGGGAAGTGAATTGCGCTTATGAAAGCACCGCTTTGCGACAAGATCTTTACGGAAAGGTCTTTATGAAATTCATGCGTTGGATACACAGCACATATCAAAGGCTGAATGTAGGCTAGAGGGAACCTACGTCCGAGGTGAAATGATTAGCTTCGCAAAGCCATACTATTCATCGTTGCATGTTGTGGGTGTTTCCACCGCTTCCAAGTGTGTTGCTTAGCAAAATCGTTACAACATTGGTGACCATAAGACCCCAATTTTCGTTGATGGATAACAAGAGCAGGCACCTATGCGTGGTGCCTGGAATCAGAACAATCATTTGCCTTTCTGTGAATGTACTAATTGCCTCATATTTTGGAGTGTGCTGTGTCATAAGGAAATGCTTTTTTTTGCTTCATCGAGCTAACATCGAAATGCTTATGGAAAACGTACTTATGCGCTTTAGGTTTACATTCAAATCCAACAACACGATTTAAACTACTTGGAAGCCGACAAATCATACCGAGCCTGGCACAATGACACACGATGCAAAGCTTAAAATAAAACATATTAGCCAACTGTTTCTGAGCTGTACCAATTCACAACCGATGAAACTTGAACCTAGACGGTCTACCAAAAGTCACAGCTACATCATAATCACATCAGTTCTCCGATTTAATTATCCCAAATATTGTCCACGCTGTGCGCGATGAGCTAGACATTGACGAACAGGCCAGACTAATACACGAAATTGCACTCAAGGGCTCGTAGGTTCAACAGTAATGAAGAAGTTCGCCACGTTCAGAACGGAACAGGGCTCCTCCGCGAATTTGTTGCTCGGTGCGGCGCGGGGATTTACATCGTGCACGGCGACATGATCGCTGGCCATGAAGCCGACGTGCATTGAATGCCAAGTCTGCCACATCATCATGCCCATGACCAATGACGCAGAGCGCCTGCATACAATTCAAATAGCATAACTGAAGCTGTGTATGTAAATATCAGTTTCTTTCTTCACAACCGGCATGAGGTGGTACGTTTATGACGAAAGTTCACTGTTGGCGTTCTGGTAGCACACGCTATGCAGGCAGGACATCTACAGTTTGCATAATGTTTTACAAACGATCTTTATGAGTTGACTGTCGTGGAGCTCCCGTCGCGGCAGGTCGGAGCGGCTGTCCGCCCTGGCAGGTCTCCGTCACGTGCCCTGGACTGCAGGTAGAGCGGACCTGACCTGCAGTGCAGTCACTGCGGGCCTCACGGCTATCCGCTTCCTCGCCTTGGCGGAAACGAATGACTTCCAGCGGCTCGGAGAGCCGCGGTCGACTGTCGGTCGGGCGGATTTCGACCGTCGGTTTGGCGGTTCTCGACCGTTGGTTTGGCGGTTCTCGACTGGCGGTTTGGCAGTTCTCGACTGGCGAATGTCGGGCAACGCGCCTGCCTCGCCACCCAGCACTGCTGCGTGCCGGCCGGTCGGCGAGGAGCGCACGCGAAGTCGGACTCGAAGAGTAGACCTGCCGCACTCGGAAGCCGTGCGCAATCTGCTGCGCGACGCGGACGGCTTGCTCGTTCCCAAGCCGTTCAAACAACAACCACCACCTGTGTGGCAGTGCAGCGCTGTTCGCGCCTTCCGACCTCAGACCCGGTTACAGTTGGGAGCTAGTTTGAGAGGCTGGGCAGGCGTCAGCGTTCGCAGCCTCGCCTGTTGTGATCCTCCGCCCAGTGGCTGCTCGATGAGCCTGCCAAACTATTGTCGCTGCGCGACTGCCGCAACGGTATGACGTCATATGGGCGTGACTGGCACATTGTTGGCGTTCGGGCATTTCGCCCTCTGCACGTGTGGCGGTGGTGACGTCATCACATCTGATGATGTTCTTGATAGACGCTGTGCGCGCAACTCGTCTTCCTGGGAAATCCGGACGCCGTTCGGCAGTCCGAACACCACCGCAACTTATCGGTTGTCTCGGACGTCGCCGGAAATCTGAAGGCTCACTGGAACCATGCATGCCTTGCACAATGTCGAGCGCTCACAGATGCTCCCTCGCAGGATGTGAGTGATGGACTGTGGTTCTCCGAAAGTCAGAGCGTCTCTGGTGAATGTGGATGCCGCGCACAAATCTGGACGTCCCGCTCAGGCGGGACGACCCCCATGCTGTTCTGCTGGTTTCACTGAGCACCAGTACAGTGTAGACACTCCGAACAACGGAGCCACATGCTGTGTAGTGTGTTGGAAACGGCCGACCTAGACAGTTGATGGTCACCACGAGTCCTCGAATAATTTTGACCGGATTTGCTGATATGCACACGAAGGCGCAAGAAAGTCGCGTGACAGGCATTGCGAAGTGCAAGTGGCACTTGAACTAAACAGTTCGGGCTATGGGCGGGTTTTCGCCAAAAGCAGCGTGAAGATTAGCGCTGGCCTAACGAAACTGATGCTCGAATGAAGAGGATGGCAGAGAAGGCAGTTGATGAACAGGGAGCCGCAATGAAGTTCAAAGGACAATCCTGTCGAATGTCAACCGTAAGAATCCTGGGAGGTCAAAGAGCAATTGCAATTGGTCACCGGAAACGCATGGTAGCATATGCTGTGGAACATACATCATAATGATTTCGAAGTGTTGCCGGCTCCCTTGACATCATCTAGTGTCTGTGAGTTCTGACAACTTTGTTTGTCGCGCTCTGTATATTTTGCTACGACTGTGGCTGGTGGTGAAACACATTTGGGAGTGAGCCGAGAAAGGCGGGTCTCGCCACACCGGACAGATATCATACATACCAGCGTCCTCATCAGCTCAGCTAGCCATTGGTGCCAACAAGGGACAGACACAAGAGGGACACTCCCATGAAAGGTGACACCCCGCCGTGACTTTTCACGGCGATAGGGGATGCTTCAATTAATCCCCCATCGCTCTGAACCGACTTTTCAGCCAGAGGTGCCCTCGGAGAAGAGTAAGCGCTCCCTGGGAAGGAAGAAGCACTCTCCTGGAAAATGGGCGCCCATTCAGTGTGTTTGACCGAAACCCTCCACACTTCACTCACCAGATCTTCAGCCCGAGGTGCCTCTGTAAGTACTTTAGCAGTGGCGTCCCTCCAAACAGGTTCCATCTCCATGACAATTATTGGGTGCAACTATGTTTACTGGTTGCTCAGAATGACGTCTAAATGGAAGATGTAAGACCAACGTTATGAAGTGTGCTATTCTTCTCGAATGACCGATCCAGATAAGTCTACCACAAAAAGTCACCAGAAAATATTTTGACGATACCTTGGTGTTGCGCAATGACCATACCATGCCTGTACTACAATACCCATGCCGAGGTAGAACTGGCATGGTGATGTGGTTAGGAAGTCTTGCAGAATGTCTCCCGTTCTGCTTATGTCGATTCACTTTATTTCCAGAAGTCCCTTTCACCAGCTGTATAAAATCCTGGCTGTGTCGTAAAGGAATGTGGAACTCGGACGTCCAAGTCAGCGCCTCGGGTTATTTTCCGCCAACCGCCGATTTTCTTAGCACATCACAACGTAGTTGCTTGAAAAGAGAGATTATGTTGGTAAGGCAACTGGTCCAGAATGTTGACGTTGGGCAAAAACACTCCCAAGACCACTGGCGACATCGATCAAAGTTGATTTTAAGCTACGTAATTCTTTGGATAAAATGTTGGACTCTCTTTCAGCATCTCCTTTCTTTTAGCTGAAATTCTGCCATTAGCTCGTTTTTCAGTAGGTGAACGCACCCATCTTGTAGCACCATGCTGTGGACTTCAGCAGCGCGGTAAACAACTTGGCTCCACCTGAATCCTGGCTTATTCGTTCCAATGCGACCTCGGACACATCGAGCAATGGTGACTTCTGAAACGATTTACGATTTGTGATTTATCGTCGGTAGCATTACTGACGAACACCACCGCTATCGTTTCAAATGCGTATTGTTCACAGTTTTGTACAGTTAGAACTCAGCTTCAAAGTTGCTGATATGCTTGGAGGGTGAAATTTGTGCGCTCACCCAATATGGGATATTAACCAATATTGACAGGCTAAAAGACGAATGTGAATTATGAGAACTGACCATAAACCATGCGCTCGATTTGCTTTCACTTCGATGACACGCTCCGTTTGCAAATATGTCATGAGGTGAAAGCATTTCCTCCTTTTGCGCCGGGGAAGATGACACATTGTGCACTGCTGGTGACCAAAATCAGCTGCGACACAACCTCCCGATCTGTGGGTAAATACGCACCAGGCATGAACGGCAACCGCTGCCAACTGCGACACAGATGCCCGACATGTGAGTAAATACGCACCAGACATGAACGGTAGCCGGGGCCAGCTGCGACACAGATACCCGACATGTGAGTAAATACGCACCAGGCATGAAGGGCAACCGGTGCCAACTGCGACACAACCTCCCGATCTGTGGGTAAATACGCACCAGGCATGAACGGTAGCCGGGGCCAACTGCGACACAGCCGCCCGATATGTGAGTAAATACGCACCAGGCATGAACGGTAGCCGGGGCCAGCTGCAACACAGATGCCCGATATGTGAGTAAATACGCACCAGACATGAACGGTAACCGGTACCAGCTGCAACACAGATGCCCGATATGTGAGTAAATACGCACCAGACATGAACGGTAGCCGGGGCCAGCTACAACACAGATGCCCGATATGTGAGTAAATACGCACCAGACATGAACGGTAACCGGTACCAGCTGCAACACAGATGCCCGAAATGTAAGTAAATACGCACCAGACATGAACGGTAGCCGGGGCCAGCTGCAACACAGATGCCCGATATGTGAGTAAATACGCACCGGGTCGCCGACCGCGGAGTGGCCTAAGGTCACGTCGCTGGCTGACCTTGGCGCGATCGTGGCGTTGGCACAACCTGCAGCATGGAATCACATCCCAGCGGCTGGATCTGAAGGCTAGAGGTGGCCAGAACCTGGCACTTGACATCCTCTGCATCAGTCCCTTGGTCCGGCTCCGACCATCTCCACATCATGGAATAAAGCAAACACTGAAAATAGTGGAGGAAGACCGACAGCCGGGACAGGGTGCGATGCGAGGCTGGCTGGCCAGATGCGGCTGCCGGGGCCTGGAGGGGGCACCGGCTCTTATTCGGCCAGCACCGTCGGCCGATGGCGGTGCGTGACGTCAGCACCGCATCAGTGACGTCACTGCGGCTGCGGTCAACCAATGGCGTCGGGGATTAGTGTCCAGGGTTTGCGCAGCCAGCTCGCAGCAGTGCCGCCGCTAAGATCGTGTTGCAACGTCTCATATTTTCTGGAAAGTCTTGCCGAAATGGCGTCCTCCGGTATCCTCCGTAGAGGCGATCCGAACTGCACCGAACACGTAATAATAGGCTTTATGGTTCACGACACGTGGCTTAGGACCTGCAACGCACGGTAGAAAAGACTGCGATGGCTATCCGAACATAATGGGAAGCTAAGTTAATCAGACAACGTTAATTGGAATGGAAGAAAATAAAAATAGCCTCACAGCGCCTGAACTTATCTGAGCAGATGCCCACGTCTTTGTTCCTGTAGCGCATTCCTGTGGGCTGAATCATTCAGGCCGTTGGTACCTATGTTCGCTTCTATCCGATTTGTGTGATACGTGGGCTTGGATTTGCTGAGCCCCTGCTTATTGCACACCGTTGCCAGCCGGCATGCTAGGATGGGCGTCACGTGCAGGCGTGCCCGCCATCTTGGGACGATGGGGAATTTCGATGAGTAGCGTTTGCCACTGCCTTCTCCTGGACAATTTTGAAGAGATGTTTGCCACTGCATCCCTATATGGTAAATTTTGAAGAGCCTTCCTTTCCCTCTTGTCTTCCTCTGATGATTTGGAAGAGGAATGTTTTCGATCGCCTTCTTATGGCGAATCAATAAAGGGGAGAATGCTTGTCAAAATGAAAATGCTTGCCTTCACGTAGTATATTTTGAAGTAGGATGTATGCCATTTCCTTCCCATGGTAAATTGTGACGAAGGACGTTTGCCGCTTGCTTCTCCCGTTGAATAAGTTGAACGCACATTGCTTTCTAGGTAAGCTTTAGGTATGGTTCAACCGCGTGCATTTGCACACAAAAACTAACGAGAGGAACCATTAAAAGGTGACAGCCTTTCAACCGTACGTCGAATATCGCATTAGTAGATCGTCGCTGCTATACTTGGCAATGGTTGATTTCACCTGCATGCACGCTTTACGGCCGGTATTTTCCTGCCTCGTTACTGTGATGTCTGTAATGGCCGCTTTTCAAAAACAATGTGCTGCTGTTGCTATCAATTCATCCAATCATGGGAAACCGGAAAGTCGGGAAACAAGTTAAAAATAGGTTTTTCTTGCCTGCGAGCAGGTCTGGTCATACAGACGCTTCGTAGTCATATTGGAGCTAGGCAGTGCATCATGTGCTGAATCGGATTTACGTACACGGTAGTATAACCGGGAATACATTCTACATTATGAGAAGGTTAGAGCGACGTTGGAGATATGAGGAGAGGACATTCCTTCATGCATACCGTCTCCAAATTGCAAGCGCAGCACGTATAAGGGATTCAGACGGCCATCGGGGCTCGCGCCGTGTGAATATTTGCTGCTACCAGGCGAAAACCTGTACGTTCAAGTGCACGATTTGATAATAACGAGATTAACTTTTACTTAGTTAATACTTAACGAGACATTCCAGCCCAGGCGAGCTCGGTCTGGCCGCTGAAAATCCTCGCTCTATTCCTTGGTAAATGACGCAAAGTTGCGGTTACCGCAATTGTTGGGTATGGAGAGGACAGCCAATGCAATTATTCGAAAAGTAAGGCCATGTCCTAGGTATCGATAGTTTTTTGTATTCTCCATGGTGTACAGCGATAAGTGGAATTTAAGGAAAACAAAGGGAAACTACATCTAGCACATTCGTGAAAGAAGTGCACTTTGTGCATCATAATGAGGAACTTACACCATGCCGTATGCAGAAATCACACGATTGAGAAATAAGCATACTACAGCCAGCTAAACGCCGGCAATCGCCTTATGCACGACTCGGTGAGGTTATGAAGTGCTGCTTTAGATTGCGCTGACAGCCAGCAGATATACCGCTCGCAGCCATTGTCCGAGGCTATCCTGCCGAGAGATGTCGGGGTGCCGCATCTCGCTTCGTGTGGCAGGCCTTATGCCTGACGCAGATGCGAGGACAGATATGGGCACCGCCGTTGCACTGAAGCCGGTATTCGGGCCTCAGACGCGATGTGACCGTGACATGACACCACGATTGAAGCCGTTGACTAACGCGCCCGCCTCTGATGTGGTTATTGGTATTAGTTGGTAGTGTTGGTGTAGTTGTTCATAGCAGTAGTTGTTGTTAGTAGTTGGGAGTAAAGGTGCAGTTGTTGGTCACGCACAATGTGTTATATTTTGTGCATGGGTAGTCTCAGTTTATAGCGTGCGATGATCGCGGCGGGGTGAGCGATGGGCACACTGCCCACCCCCGTGACCTCAGAGCCTAGGAGGGCTGGTGGTGCAAATACTTCAGGCGTGGTGAGAGGTAGGGGGAGGCTCTCAGGCGAACTCGGCAATGCCAGATCGAGTCGGATTCATGCTATTCATTGCCATTCAGGTTGACATTTTAGAAGCACACGTTTTTGATACTCGAGGCAACAGGAGCTAAAGGTGCCATGCCGATGCCACCTCACACAAGGCAACAGCGACCAAAGGTGCCGTGCCAATACCACCTCACACAAGGCAATATGAGCCAAAGGTGCCGTGCCAATGCCACCTCACACAGGGCAGCAGGAGCCAAAGGTTCCGTGCCAATGCCACCTCACACAGGACAACAGCGGTCAAAGGTGCCGTGCCAATGCCACCTCTCACAAGGCAACAGCAAATTGACACGTATTCATCGTCCGGCCGATCGACCGAGCCAAATGTCGAGCTCCCCCCTCCCCCCGTGTTCGAGGCGGGGATCTCGCGCCATCAACGCGTCCACCATCTGCGCTGTGTTTGCCAAGTAGTCGACCGGAGATGAGCGTGCGTGTGGCCAAACGGAGGAGGTGGCCTCTTGTTCACGTGCATCCGCACACGGTGTCGCGATGTGTGCTGGCACGGAGCCAATATCGGTTTTTGTGTTGTCATGGTGCCACGTGCCGTACTCAGCTGTATTACGCTGCGCTGAAACAGGATGGCATCCTTGGGAAATAAGCTAATTCACATGTTTAGTTGGATTCACTCTTTCTGCAAGTGTTTGTTTCCCTTCGGCGATATGATTAGTGTATAATGATACCAGACACACAGCTCAAATTGAGGCAGTGCAGTAAGAGACGTAAGGCATTCGTTGAATTTAATTGTGATGACGTCCGCGTACTTTTTGGCGGCATCGTCGCGATTGAAGCAAGCGTATTTTTCAGTTGTTAAGCGCTGTTCTGTGGCAATTTAGCCGTTCACGTACAATCTGACGAAACCGGGCTACACGTCATCACCATCAGCAGCAGAAGTCGATCTCGACCAAGGGCGTAGTAAAAAGCCAATTATGGCCTACTCTCGCCAAAGTTTGAAGAATGAAACAGTTACCCCTGGATAATGTGAGTACGTGAACAGCCATCACCCCATTATGTGGGCACGTGAACGAGCAGGACTACTCTTAGACGGATTTTCTTGATTTAACATTCACAGTCAGTCGGCAACTGGCCCGATAAAGGTGAGAACGAGCTACCGGGGGGCTGCCGGTGCATCGACGGCACGTTAAACTCTCGATAAAAATTCTGTCGTTGGGCCGGCATTCTCGAATCGGGTAATGAAGCGAGGGTTCCAGCAACAAACTTTGCTTAGCAACAGAACCCTTGTCCATAAGGCCACTCCAGCAAGAATTCGGACTGATGCAAAATATTGCAATGCAAAGTAACATTAACTGCGCAGAAGCAATCACTACCGTGTTCGACCGTCCGCACCAATGGCGGCAATGGCGTCTTCTTGTGTCCACACAAGTAGCATGAGCGTCTCCGCTTGTCCACACAAGTAACATGGGCGTCTCCGTTTGTCCACACACCAGTGACAGGGGCGTCTACGTTTATCCACACCAATGACAGGGGCGTCTCCGCTTGTCCGCACACCAATGCCAGGGGCGTCTCCGTTTATCCACACCAATGACAGGGGCGTCTCCGCTTATCCACACCAATGACAGGGGCGTCTCCGTTTGTCCACACACCAATGCCAGGGGCGTCTCCGTTTATCCACACCAATTACAGGGGCGTCTCCGTTTGTCCACACACCAATGGCAGGGGCGTCTCCGTTTGTCCACACACCAATGCCAGGGGCGTCTCCGTTTGTCCACACACCAATGCCAGGGGCGTCTCCGTTTGTCCACACCAATGCCAGTGGCGTCTCCGTTTGTCCACACCAGTGACAGGGGCGTCTCTGTGTGTCCACACCAGTGACAGGGGCGTCTCCGTGTGTCCACACCAGTGACAGGGGCGTCTCCGTTTATCCACACACCAATGCCAGGGGCGTCTCCGTTTGTCCACACACCAATGACAGGGGCGTCTCCGTTTGTCCACACGCCAGTGACAGGGCGTCTCCGCTTGTCCACACCAGTGACAGGGGCGTATCCGTGTGTCCACACACCAGTGACAGGGCATCTCCGTTTGTCCACACACCAGTGACAGGGCGTCTCCGTTTATCCACACCAATTACAGGGGCGTCTCTGTTTGTCCACACCAGTGACAGGTCCGTCTCCCCTTGTCCACACCAGTGACAGGGGCGTCTCCGCTTGTCCACACCAGTGGCAGGCGACACACCCGGCGCTGATCTGCCGGCGGGCCGTCAGGTGTGTCGGCAGTCGCCCCGGCTAGCGTGACAGCGGCGCGGGCGGCGGCTGGCCATCGCACCCGGCCAGCTCGCCGGCCAGCTCGCCGGCCGCCAAACCTGTCGGTCGGGCCAGCGCGTGCCCCGTGAGCCGGCCCTCTCAATTGGCACGGGCGGCGAGCTGCGTTACCGGTTGCTGGCGTACTACGGCCGCCGACCGGGCCACGCCGTCGAGGACGGCTGCCGTGACGGCCGACCAGTCTCGCCGGTCGGCGACCGGTTTGCGCGCGCCGGCCGCGCGGCTGCCTGCCACGTCCGTGACGCAGGACCGGCGGCCGGTCGGTCGCCGTCGCCCTCGGCCGCCAGTTCAAGTTCATGTTCAAGCGCGGTCGGCCGGGTGGCGGTTGGCCGGCCGGCCCGGGCGCCGCCGCCGCCGCCGCCCCCGCCGCCGCCGCCGCCGCCCGCCGCTGTTGCACCGGCGCACAATGCGTCCTCGATCACGGCGGCGACGGCGACGGAGGCGGCGCCGTCGGCGCGCGCCGCCTCCGTCGCCGCGTGGGCGGCAACGACCTTGTGGCGTCCGAGGAGCGGCCGCCGGCGCCGGCGGCGCCAGTCCGGGTGGTCATGTGTGCCGGCTGCCGGCGCGCCACGCCGCCGACAGCCGCGCCTCTCGGCGTACGTCGCGCGCGCTGCGCACGCCCCTGGCAACACGCGCGCTTTGAAGTGTGCCGCCGCTTGGCAAATCGCTCACGTTTTGACAGAATTGTCCGTCGCGCGCATCGCCGGCTAACTGGAGATCAAAGCGGGGCGTGCGGCCGCCGTCGGGTTGCCGCCGGTGCGCTGGTGTGCCGCGGTATGGCGGTATGCCAGTGCGGAGCGCAGCTCCGCGCCGGCTAATTCCAGCTCATTCTGTGTGCATGCCGCCGTGGGACTTCTTCCCCGCAGTGCTTCGACCGAACTCGAGTAAAAAGCTGTCTAATGCTTCGTGACAGAACGAACTGCGCTCCGGTATGGATCCGCAAATATCGGTCGATTTTCGGATAACCCGAGCGACGCGGCAAAAACGGCGGTCGGCCGAGCACTTCAGCTATGCCGAGTATGTTACGTATGACCGGGTGCCAATTATGCCAGCAAAATACACATACGACGTCTGTGTTTTTGCTGCCCCGTCGGAGCTTCCCGGCATGCGAGTGATTTTTTGCAGTGCAGCCGGGCGATCGGTCAGCAGTTGCGCGTCCATCTCGGGCGCGCGGTGACAACGGACACGACTGGAGAAACCACTGATTACCGGCCGCCAGGTGACGGCCAGTTTTTGCCGCGCGCGCGGACCGAGTTTGATGCATTGCGCTGATGAGAGACATATTTATACGCTCGTATAGAGATAGTGGGCCACGCTGTCTGCTGGCGTCCAGTTTTTGGCCGCCGAGAGATGCACAGATAACCGGCCGGCCAGAGCGCCGCCGGCCGCAGCTGCTTCGTTCGTGACCGCGTATCGGCCGTGCAGTAGTGAAGGCCATCTGTAAAAACGGACACAGTTCGTCGCCGGCCGGCGTGTCTCACGCCGGCCGGGCGGTTCGGTCACGTTCCTGACGACGTTCTCAGGCGTCTTCCAGTGCCCACCCTCCCGCTTATAGAACGGGGTGGGCCGCCGCAAAATGGATCGCTTTTACCGCACGTTCACGATGAAGCTATAGCGAGCAATTTACTGGTTTTTCTGCTTCGTGGCTGACGTGATTCTGTCCTATGCCAAGGATGAAGCTATTCTACTAACCCGGCATCTTTGCATCAGTACTTATGTTATTTCATTATACTCATTATACCAGTTCTCTCCTCAACCGTTATGGTGCCGCGGTCGCTCAGTTGGTAGAGCGTCGGAGTCTTGATCGCAAGATGGTGGGTTCGAATCTTACAACCGACGGCATTCCCGAGTCTACTCGCGACCAATCGGCGTGAAAGGTTGGCGACGCTATATAGCCTAGAGTAGAATGCGTCGTAAAATAACCCAAGGTTCTTCTTCTTCGTCCATTTTTATATTTGCCTCTCCCACTATTTTTCTCTTTTCTTCCGCCTCTCCCTTTGCCTCTTCCTCTGCCTTTGCCCTTTCTCTGTCCTATTCTCTTCACCCGGATCTGTATCTGTTTCTGAGTGTCTCTTTTTCTCCCTCTCTGTATCTGTCTCTTTTCCTTTGCACTTCGTGGTTAATTTGCTGTTGAGCCATCTTAACGTTCTGTGGTAAATATACGCTATCACCTGTGAAGCAAACACAGTTACTGAGTTAACACCATAATTACACGTATTATCAGTTTCGTTATATGGCTGGCCAGCCGTAGGCATGCGGTTTCGAAAATATTGCCTGTGTGGAAGGGTTCTAAATGCTGGTCAGTCACCATTGGCCACTTAGACCCAAGTAACGGGCCAAACTCGGAACGAAGCCGGTGGTGCGCGGGCGACTTGCGTCAGTCCGATGGTGGCGTGGCCGTGCGACATGATGCCCAGTTAGCCGCCGTAATGTGCGCCATTGTCGAGAGCACGGGGCGCCATCGGCGCGGCGTCAGACAGGCCAGAATGTCAATGGAGAGCGACGGGCTCGCGGACGGAGCCATCGCGGACAACGAGTGAAAGGGTGGCGGCAGGGAGTGGGACAGGGCGAGGAAGGGGGCAGCTGGCGACTGGCGGCCCGTGACGAGGCGGGGGGGCGTGCCGCGTCGTCACACACACACACACGTGCACACACACACACGGTGTCGCCGGTGACGCGGCCGCCGACAGCCGGCTCCCACGGCCGCGCGGCGCCACTCACCGTCCCACCGTCCGGTCACGCTCCCGCCACCGCACGCAGAAGCGGCGAAAAACGCGCGCGCCGAGAGAGCCAGATAGGCAGGATATGGCGTGAGAGACGAACGAAGATAGGGAGGTGGGCGGGGTGAAGAGTGGGAGATGAACGAAGAAAGGGAGGTGGGCGGGGTGTAGAGTGGGAGACGGACGAGGGGGAATATGAACCAACTGGTGAATGGAGGGAAAATAACTAAAAAGGCGACGATCCGGGAACCGACTGAGCGAGACTGGAGGCCGGTAGCACGCAGGGAAGCCGGTTTTATGGCCACTTAGTGCTTAGAAGGCTGTGAGTAGGGAGCTCAGAAAACGGGCACTCGCATCGAAGGCTGGTAAAGGCGCGATAATTAACGAGTAAATAGGTAGCGCACCGAGGAGCGACCGGTTATTTTGAGGATATTTTACAGCGATGACACCATACATGAAAGCAGATGACCGGCATTTCTACTGACATCAAGGCCACCATGGCTCTCTGAATGATCCTCAATGCCAGCATCAGCACTGTCTACAGCAAACAATGGACGCCGTACACGCCTACTTGGTGTTCTGCTATGCTGCTTCCGTTTCCTTAGGAGAAATGTGTTGTTGCTTACTGCATCTGGATGAACGTCCTTGACATCCGCTTAGCAATTAACCTTGTGCCTTGCAGTTCTACGTATGTTTTCTAAAAAATAGGCCATGGGTTGGTAAACTTCTGAAATCCATCAAGCCAACGCCGTCGTCATCTAGTAACTGAAAGCACGAAAAACGAGCGAAGAAGTAATATGCCCAACTAGCACAAAGTTTCTCATACAAATATATCCTCACCAGACGGAGAAGGATGCCACAATCACCAGAGGGAGGATGCTATCCTTTCGCCAGAGGAAGATGATACCCTCTCACCGGAGGGAAGATGATATCCTCTTCTCTAGAGGGATGAGGATGCCCTCCTCACAAGAGAGTGAGCTATTCTCCTCACCAGAGGGAGGATATCCTAATCATCGGAGGGAGGAGGATAACCTCTTCACAAGGATTTCCTCATCGTCAGAGGGAGGAGGATACCCCAATCATCAGATGGATGAGGATGCCTTCCACACCGGAGGAAAGAGGGGATCCTCCTCACGCGACGCGCTGGCGTTGCCAGCCGGCAGCCGGCCGGCCAGTGGTCGCGAGAGCGTCGCTCCAGCTCCCACTGAGCCTGTCTTCCACTCTGCCTCGGACGGTGTGACCGGCCATTTTCGAAACGTCCGTCGTGGCGGAGATATCGGTAGCCATTTCTGGCGACGTCTTATCGAATTTGTGTCTGTGTCAGAGCCCGCAGCCAAGGCCGACCTCATTAGCGGCCACGCTGTTTTTACGCTCGGCCCGGCTGCGACACATCGCCGCCTGTCGATTCGCCCGCCAGGCGGCAGCACGGGCGGGCGGCCGGCCGTTCGAGCGGTGAAATCATAGGTTAATATTAATTGTCAACGTGGAGACCGGCCGGGTGCTACTCCTCGGGCGTGTTTGGAATGCCGCTTTTTAGCTTTTTGGGGTAAGTGAACGGCAACGGTGGCGATCGGCGTGGTGCGGGCTGCCCCGTGTCGTCGACTATCGTCTCGGCAACTATTTTTTTAAAGCAGATATAACCAGTATTTGCGGAACCGGTTTGGCCGACATTTAATCTGGTTTTGGGTAATGTGGTTTGGTATGGCCAGCTTTTGTCCTGGTATTATTTCCGTGTTGCGTGGAAATGTAGACATGTTGTCTTAAATGTTTGTCATGGTTTCGATTTTTCGGCTGGACGCCTTCTCCGTGGTATGCACGTTACTCTGATACGTGACTTAGCGCATTGCTTTGTTATTACTTCAATTATTTGATATATTTAAGAATATAAATATACAATAAATAAATAATATAAATATATAAATATATATTTATAAAACGTTATCATCATATGCTGGTACTGCAGCCCGATATATATTATTATGGAATATTAGTAATTAAGCTTTTTGGTGTAATCATGGCTGACGTCCATGTAATCTACCGATGTCCATCTCAAACATGGTTAGCGTAATTGCCGGGCCGTGATCCAAAATATAGCATTTGTGGGCATTCCGTTGTTTTCATATCAAGAACGTGAACATGCGTACGTCTTGAGTATTTATGCACGTGTGTAGGGCTATAAAACTTAGAGTATGGGATTTTAGTTTACATCATTTATGGGGTTGCTGTAGCTCACCCGGTAGGACGACGTAATCTTTGCGACGAAATTGTGGGCTCAAATCCTACTACCTGCCGGAATGCCGAGCTCACCCGTGACCAGTTGACGTCGGAAGTTGGCGAGACTATATTACCTGCCAGTTGAATTCGTTACAAAATAACTCACATTAATTTTGCTTCAGCATATATATATATATGTATATGTACATGTATATGTATAATATGTGTGTGTATTGATGTATGTGTATGTTTGCGTGATTCTATTTGTGTGTGTGCGTGTGTTTGTTGGTGTTTGTGACCGTAGTAACCACAGGGTGATGTCACTTCCTCCTCATCCTCCACTTCCACTTCCTATGCTCCCTCATGTTTGCGATGGATGTACGTTTCCGCGGTATTGGATATTTTGCGCATTCTCTGCTGTGTTTCCTCTTCTGGTATTATCTCGTGGCTTTCTTACAAAGCTGGCTAGATGTCGGGTCGAGCGATTTCCAGTCGTAAGATCGAAAATCAGGAAATCAAGTCCATTGGGTTTCCTGATATCAAACCGAACCAGCTATGCACAATAGTGACTGCTGGGTTTTACCAGAAGTGCCTGTACAGCACTACAGAAATTGTAGTCTCAGCACCTCCTGTGAATGGAGATCAGCTCTAGCTAAGATGATGAATGGCACGAGGCCACTACAGACATGTTGGAACATATTAAAATGATCGATGTTCATTGTTAGTTTTCATTGTGTATGAAGAACGATGTGGTTTACCGCCTGACCTATAGTTAACAGCATCGTAAATATTGCTCTACACAGATCACCATGAACTCATTGTCTATGCTTAAAGTGCCTTGCTGCCATAGTTTTCGATGATGACGGTTCTGCCGATAGATAGACGGTCGATTGATATAGATATGCGAGGGGCCACAAGTGCGGAGGGACGGATATACCGCCACCCCTCCCACACCGCCTACCGCTGGTCACAATTGCGAAGCTACCACAGGTGATGCCGCGTCAGGTCGGAGAGGAACGTTTATAGCCAGAAAATGCCATCTAAGGTTGCAGATTGCGCGGACCTGAACAGACAGCAGTAACGCCTAGCACCCGGAGGCGCATCGATTTAAGCTGGACAAACGCCATATTTTTGCACCGGGCCGTCGAAAAACAGACAGAAAGCAACTCATAATAGGCAGAACGTTGTATTCAAGCGAAGAGGGGTCGTTTGAGCTAGTGTCGATCCATCTTATGTCGATCAGGCTCAGCCTGAAGTCCAGTCACCGTTTAAAGTCGTCCAATCTCCGTTTAAAGTTGAAGATTGCTACCTAAAATTGTAACTTCAATGTTGCTTAAAGTTGCTGGAATGTCGAAGAGTGGTAGAAAATTCGAAGAGGGCAGTCTAAAGTAAGAGAGTGGACCATTCCTAGGACGAAGAGAAGCTATTTAAGTTGGAGGAGTGGCCGTGCGAAACCAAGAGGAGTCTTCTAAATCTGGACAATAGTCGTGCTTAGTCTGGAAGAGACAGGCCTTTCTTGATAGCCTATCTGAAATTGGAAAATTGAATTTAAATCGGAGCAAAAATTTATCAGCAGACGTGCTAATACAATGAAGTGTCGTGCAATTATCAGAGAAAGCATTAAATTATTGAGATGCCGTCTGAGCTGCGGTGAGCTGTTTTGCATCGGAAGCCTCTATCTAAAACCGGAAAGGATTGTATAAGTTCTTAGGGAGGTCATTTGACCCGAAAGACTCAATCCAAATTTGAAGCTGGCGGGCTAAGGCCAGAAAAAGGTCATTCCAAGTTCAGATTGTGACGGTCCAAGATCTCAGACAATCGCCTGAAGTAGAAAAGTTCCAGAGTTACCGTCTGTACCCAAAGGGTCGTCAAAGTCAGAGAAAGGCGTCTTAAGTTGGAGAAGAGCGGCGATAAGTCAGGCAGGAACTATCTCAATTTAGACAGTGTTCGTCTGAAGTCGAAGGGGGCTGCAACACTTAGAAAGAGGATATTTTAGATTTGGGAGTGCCATGTCGAAGAGGGGTCACTTGACCTCGTATGCAACCGCCTTCTCTTAAGTATTATCATACATATTTCATTTTCGGTTGAAAATGGGCCGCTGTAAAGTCAAACATGGTCATCCAAGACCATACCGGAGTCATATTAATCCAAACAGATGTCTACAGCAAGACATGGCTGCTGCAGGTTGGACTCCGGCAACAACGGCTGGACAGTGGCAGCACTAATTGATCAGGAGGCCTATGGAATCCGAGAGGAGGTCCTGGAGGCCGGATGCCACGTTAGCTATGAGAAGGTCATCTGAGGCAGGGTGGGGCCGTCACATTTCGCCTAGGGCCGTATTTAGTCGGAGAGTGGCTGTAACTAGCAAGATGACCATCGGAACTCGGAGAGCTGTTGTAGGAAGTTTTCAGGAGCAACATTGTGTAATAGAAACAGCGTCTGAACTCGAAGAGGCGTCGTCTAACGTCTGAGAAGGGTCTTGGTCTTCGACTATGGGGCACAGTCTTCCGCTGGAAATCGACTGTGGAAGCGCATCCCCGGCGTCTCCCACAGTAGCGCCTGCCAGGTCCCGTAAGAGGTTGGCTTCTTCTCCAGACGCTGCCCGCGTGTTGCATCCGCACGGCAGCCACATCACTACAACGTTGCTCCATATGATAGGCTTGTGGGACAGGTTGGTTCTGCTCTAGGCAGGGAAAAGACGAATTAAGTTAAACCCAGACGGTGGAGACTATCCAAAGTTTCGTAGCTGATGTGTGTGGCAATTTATTCACTCCTTGTTGAAAGCGTTGTATGTACGAATAGCCCCATAATAGCGACGCAAAGTATATCTAGGTGCATGTGCAATCGAATGGTGTCTGGGATACGTTTGTTATGGAAAAAATAATGACGGGGAATTATGGAAGTTTGTCACGAACGAACGAAGTATAGGACTCCGACTACAATTGTTGCTTTTTCCCTTGGCGGTGTAGCAACAGCCTGCCCAGTGAACCATTAGGCGTACCGATAGCGCCGACCACGCATGATCAGTACGAGGTGATATTTGTAGTGCGCTGGTGCCAGGTCTCCATTGTCGTAAAGATGCGTGAACTGTATTTCCTTGATCGTTGATTCTTCGCCGACAAGAGTCTGTTTTCTCCACAACAAAGCCTGGCAGGAGCTAAACTGATGCAGACCATAGTTTTGACAAGACAATTGCACTCGCTGGCGGGCATGTTGATGGAACAATGGCGACGGGAGTTGAAGGAATACCCATCGGTTTGGACAGGTGTGAGATGGGCCGGGGAGGAGGACTGCACTGATGCATTGTTCAGTTATTCACTTCGACAATGCAAGGCATCATTGTACCTTATCCAATCCTGCGACAGTGCGCCAGCACTTTGGACGCTGCAAAGCAGAAGCATTGTCATTCGATGCGATGTTCTTGGTTCGATATGTTATTGAAGTGGAGACTTCACTCGTCATGCATCACTTATCATTCACTCATTCACACATTCATCCACTCATCATTCATTCGTCAGTCACTCCAATGCCAGCAACTTTAAATACATCTGCTTAACCATTTCATCTATGTGATGCCATGATTTGCATAAAACATCATAGTATGATTTTATTAGGAAAAGTTATATTTACCTTACAGTAATTTGTTTGAGGTGGAACTACGGCTGAATTCTAACTTGATGTGGAAATTTATTTCGTCCGTTTTATTGACTATGTGCCTTATTATCCCGGATTCCTTGCTTGGTGTAAAAGTACTCACTGAGCTTTTAGCGTACCTCTAATGCACTGGTAAAATTATGGTAGCTCAGGTGCCCCATTCAGTTAACAGCTTTATTTATGGAATCAAATACCGAGGACATTGTGTGTTTTGAACAAGCTCACAATCCACGTTGTACGGGTCCAACACTGATTAGAACTTGCCGGTTTGAAAAGCATTTGGAGGTGAACTCTCACAAATACTTTATAGCAATTATGAGACCAAATCAAATTGCCTAGTCATCAATACTAATAGAAACGTGTTAATGCCTTTCAACCGCAATAACCCGCCGGGGTTCTCTTGCATGTTACATGGATCGTGCAGTGATAGGAGCATTAGTCGATCCCACCTTGAGCCAATATCCATAGATTGCTTCTACCATTAAGTTAGTTGTCAGGTTCCCTGTTTGGGTCTTTTCAGGACTTATACACCAGCAAGCTATCATGCAAGCGGCCTTGCAGGCATCGTGCAAATGTATACCAACCTTTCATTTGTTCGCTGTTAGCGTGTTTCCAAAGTTTCTTTGCATGTCATGGTTATTTGTGCTGGAGTTTGCATGAGTGATTTTGCATGTTCTGCAAGGGTTTGTTATTTTATCGCCACTTTAAGCTATCAAAAACCGCTTTCTCAGCATCAATCTTAGGACAAAGGGCAGGTATGGTGGCGTTTATCATGGCTAGAAATCGTAAATCAACATTTAATCAGATTTGAGAGTTGAGGCTGTCACCCTTGTTGCCAAAAAACAAACAAAAAATTGCCGCTCGAACAAGATACTGTACACGTCCTCCTGAGATTCCATGCCACGTCGACAGTGGAAGCCGGATCCAACATAAATCGGAACCTGTCCGACCTACATCTATTCAGACTGACTTCACCTCCACGCCACCGCTATCTATTTACGTGTACTGACCGCATTTTGACTGTGCTTGTATCGTTCTCAATTACTCACTGTCTGTGGTAGCTATATATCTCTCTCCCTCTCCATCTTCCTCTCCCTCTCCCTCTCCCTCTCTCTCTCTCTTCCTCTTCCTCTTCCTCTCCCTCTCCCTCTCCCTCTCCCTCCCTCTCCCTCTCCCTCTCCCTCTCCCTCTCCCTCTCCCTCTCCCTCTCCCTCTCCCTCTCCCTCTCCCTCTCCCTCTCCCTTTCTCTCTCCTCCTTTCCATCTCCCTCTCCACATCCCTCTCCTCTGCATGTCTCTGTTGATTTCTATATTTCCTCTCTCTCTCTATTTTATGTACAAACAGGGACTATTATCGCCAATTTTCTCGGCATTCTCCTTTATACGGGTTGTAAGACAGTTTGCGTTGTAACACGTCGGGCACCAGTCGGCCTTCCCACGGTGGTC
The DNA here is from genome assembly GCA_034440575.1 of Imbricaverruca yamaguchii. Taxonomy (NCBI): domain Eukaryota; kingdom Metazoa; phylum Arthropoda; class Thecostraca; family Neoverrucidae; genus Imbricaverruca; species Imbricaverruca yamaguchii. Next base: position 1,186,362 of record JAOTOL010001631.1, on the reverse strand, counting down.
GTTGGACCAGCTCCACCGGCTGCCGACCGACAGGTTCTCCGCCCCCGCCGCTACACCTGCTCAGCACACTGCCACCAATACCTCACCTCCGCAGTCGCCCATCCTACACTTGCTCAGTATGCTGCCACCAATACCTCGCCTCTGTCGCCTCCCCCACCCCACCAGCACCTGCCCAGTATACTGTCACCAATATCTCACCCCCGTTGCCGTCCCCTCCCCTTCTCGCACCTGTTCACTGTCGCCAATATTTCACTTCCGTTGCCGCCCCGTGCACCTGTTCAACGCACACCCACAAATACCGCACCGCTACCGTCCACACACCTGCCCGAACTCCACCGACAATATCGCACCATTGCCACCCACTCGCCCACTGAACACTCTGCAGCAATATTGGAATGTGGCCGACTATTTCAATGCGAATGACTTTTTTTGTTATTTGTTTGGGTCGGCTTCAAATACGGGACCAGCGCAACATGAATTCAGTCTAATTTATTATCAGTGCTTTAAAAGAAAGTATGCATGATCCTGCTTCAAAACTCGCAATAAATAGACGAAAAAATACTTGCAGTATAAAGCGTCGAACAAAACTTTCGCTCTTCCGACCGAAATTATGCACTTGTAGGTGAGCAAACAACTCTAGCGTGAATACTGTCATAAACATAATTGCTGAGCGAAAGCCACGATGCTAGTCATCTGTAGTTTGTTCTCAGGTTTTTAGTCTGTAGTAAGGATCCTAAATGACTTAGTTAGCATCAATTTTCTTGCGGGATGACAGATAACAGCATGTATGCACTCTTCCCAAAGAGTCTGTCTTTGGTCTGTCTTTGAATCTTTGGATGAGGCATGCAATACATTCGAAATTGACCCGACTGATCGGTGAGTGTGTGGTTTTTGCAAATTTGCACATACTACCAAGCTCATATTTTAAACGTTTCACCACGCGTGGCGGGGAATCATTTCTAGTAGTGTGTCAGAAATATCTATATCGTGACGATGTTCCATTGAGCCAATGGAATTGTAAGTGGAAGATGGGCCTAAAGGTGGACAAACACCGCCAGTGTTTTGAACATATGCGTCACCAGTGATGTCACCCTGACACTTGGATGAGTATTGCCTATTAGATGAGAAGTTGTGTGAGTTGCTTGTTCATTATGTGACCAACGCATCGATCCATTTGCTGCTATATATTTGCATCCATCAGTCAACGAACATGCATGGCTGATCGCTTGTGATGCAATGTGCGCGTGTGTCTGCTAACAGTTTCGTTACGACAAATTATTTTCGTTGTGGACTAGTTGGACAAAGAGTTCCATCACTCACCGACGTTGAGATATAAAACGGCCACAAATTGACCCGTGCGAATTCGTACCAAAATGGATCGGACAATTTCCTTCTATGTTCAACAGTCTATTGGGATGGAACAAGTAGATTCCAACAGCTTACCAAAAATCCTCTTTGTTTATTGGCTTTGTGTTGGAATTGATGCTCAGTCCCAGACAGGACGGCATCGAAGCCAACATGAATGCTGCACTTAGAGGTGAAAGTCTCACACCTGACAGCGTCCAAACCACCGAAGATACCGCACTAAGAGGTGGAAGAATGACGATCACTTCCCCACACAAGCGAGCCAGAAATCGGATGCATGGCCTGCATTTTCGTCGTTCGCCGCCGCCACCAGTCCCCAGATCACGTTTGCGCCGGCTACGTCGCAAAACAGCGCGGCTCGGCGGCCCGCTTTGGCGCCTCCGCGAAAAACCCGACTCTTTGCAAAATGTGGCGACGACGGCGCACAAGTTTGCAGCCAGCAGCGCTGCACGAGTGGCCGACAGACGCGGCAGTTGGTCGGTTCCGTATCAGCGCACCCTAATCAGCGACCAGCGACGTTCATCTCGGCTTAGCGAGCCGCAGCGGGACACCTGTGAGCGCTGTCAGCGCTGCACTGCCGCGCCCCTCCTTCCTCCGCACGTGGTGGACCTCTTCACCGGAACGTCGTGGACGACGCCACAGCCAGGCCCGACTTCTGCGCCGTCCCGACTCCTGCACCACCCTGTCCTGCTGCCCCTCTACAACCGGCCCATTTCCTGCACCGTCCTCTCCTACTGCGCTACGTTGTGGTTGGCCCGACTCCTGTACCACCAGTCCTGTTCCTACACTGCACCACCCTGTCCTGCACTGTTCCGTGTACCACCCTGTCCTTCTGCACTGACCCTGCACCACACTGTCCTCCTGCACTGTTCCCTGTACCACCCTGTCCTACTCATGCACTACGCCCAGCCCGTCTCTTGCACCAGCTATCCTGCTCCTGCATTACAGCTGGCCCGGCGCATGCACCATCCTCTCCTGCTGCTCCACAGCCTCTACAATCTCCTACACCTCCATGTTTTACTCGTATACTGCCCACTGCACCACCTGTCCTGCTCCTGCTCTGCAGCCTCTACAGTCTCTTGCGCCATCCTGTTCTACCTCCGCGCCGCTTGGCCGAACTCTGCATTGCCGGAACTGGCCGCACAATCATCGGACCGGTGCCCGGATTACCGGACCGGTTCCGGGTCGCCCCCCCCCCCACCGCGACCCCCAGGTCACCTGTGCCGATTCCGGTGCGATTCAGCACGGAATTATCCGCCAGGACCAGATCCACCAGGAAGTGGTCGAAACCCGGCTGACCCGGCGGTGCCGTTGGCCCGTGGCAGCGGCCGAGCTGACCCGGTCCCGGTCCCAGTGCCGGTCCGCAACTATGTCCCCCGACCGGCCCCGGCCCGGTGGAACCAGTGTGCTCGCCGGCCGGTCGGAACAGGAAGCTGGCGAGAAGCGGTCAGTCGGCCCACTGCCGACACAGTCTGCCGCTGCTGACGATGGTGACGTCGCTTGTCGCCGGTGCAAGCTGGCGCATCGGGTATGGGATGGGGGTCGCTCGATGTCCGACTCGCTTGTAACTAGGATGGAGGTCGCCCCGGGCCCGACTCTTATGTCAATGGGATGGAGGTCGCTCCGGGTCTGACTCGCGTGTCACGGAGATGGAGGCTCACGTGTCACGGGAAGGGAAGTCACTCCGGGTCTGACTGACGTGTCACAGAGATGGAGGTCACTCCGGGTAACTCACGTGTCACAGAGATGGAGGTCACTCCGGTCCGACTCACCTGTCATTGAGACGGAGGCCGTTCCGGATCTAACTCACGTGTCACAGAGATGGAGGCCACTCCGGGTCTGACTAACGTGTCACGGGGAGGGAAGTCACTCGTGTCTAACGTTCGCTGATTGCTAACCTCTCATTGTCATAGGACACTCATGTTGACGTATTGGAGGATCATTTCCTTCAATAGTGTGCAAAGCCTCTGCTGGTTACGCAACAGATGAGCCAAACAAAATGTTCAATGCACATTTTCAGATTCTGGTTTTATGTGGCTTTTGTAAATTTGGCCACAGTGCTTGCAGCATTCTTCACCAACTAACCCTCAAGTTAAGTTTGATTCATATGCCACCAGTGCGCTTACTACCTCGCATCTTGCTTTCTTTGAAATAGGAAAAAGGCAATGTACTTTTTTTCTGTTTTCGGCTTATTCCATAAACCGCAACAGCCGTGCGAGTATATTTTGCTTCCAAGCAGACAACGATCAGGTTGCGTCATCTGAAGACTCGCCAGCCTCAGTCACGACAGAGGATGATTGGCGCGCAGATCTGCTTACCCAGAACCCGACTGGTGACGTAATCGGAACTAAATTGCCCAATTACTGCCGCGAGTGTGTCAGGCATCAGCAACAGCAACAGAGCCGCAGCAGCCATCGACACAGCACTTCTTGTCGACTATGCCTGTCTCATCTAGTGAAAACAAGAGAATGCAATCGACAAGACCGAAGTGAGAAGGGAGTAAAGCGAGGAAGAGAGCTCGGAGGATCATGTGAAAGCGCGCATGCAGTGCAACTGGTTTGACGGCAGGAAAGCTGTTATAAACATTATATGTAGAGGAGGGATGAGCTGGTGAAAACCCTGCGGTGTGCAAACGGACAGAAAGACAAGAACATTCTTCTTTTGTTTCTCGAACAACCATGTGGCATCCATATCGCCTAAGGCAAACTTGATTCCGGCAGCAGTGCATGTGTGGCGAAGAATATTGCAGATGTCCGTGAAGCTGGGAGTGATGGAACTATGAGAACCGTGATGGCTGACGACACGAATGTGAACGCCGACTGGATAAGTGCCGCCATGGGGCAGATTGAGCGGCGATTGGAGAGATCTCAGTAGTGGCCGATTTTTCAGCTCAACGTAATCGAGTATCCTTAAACATAGACGTAAATTCTTCTGCTAATTGACAGGTGATACGTAGACAGAGTAAACAGTGTTCTGAGGTATATTCGGCAAATTGTGACACTAAATATTTTCATGCAATGACCATTCGTCCTTTGTTGCTGGCCCTTCCAAGTAGTGATGCGTACCTATGAAATGTCTGGCGTACGATTTCCTTGCTGTTGCCTGGACGCAATAAGTCACCTTGCTCTGGGTTATTTTCTCATTTGCTTCCTTTCCTTTTGTTCATTTTCATAGGCATTTGTTTTGTTTCCCGGGCGGTGATCATGAAACCAGAGCGGTCCGAAATCATTGAAAGGTGAGCTGGGAGTGCAGACGATTGGCGACGTACACCTGCTGGAAGAGCGGACGAGTGGCGACGTACACCTGTGTGAGAGCGCACGAGTGGCGACTTACACCTGCTGGGAGAGCGGACGGCAGTTTTCCGATTGGGCCAATATTTCAAAAATGTGCTTAACGGCGTTGTACAACATCTAAGAAGCCAACATTGTGAATTTGACAAAAAGTCCATTTTCATCCACCGCAATGCACATGCAACTATTGTGTATGTGTATGGAGACTGCCTCCACACATTTGCACGCAGCACCGGAGACTGCACCACCGCATGAGTACGTAGCACGAAGGACTGCATTCACGCATATATACGTAGCATCAGAAACTGCAACCAAGGTCACACAAATATAGCGGGGAGACTGCACGAAATCATAAGTTCCTATCATGGATATATGAAGACGAAGGCCGACTCCTACCTTCGCATTCGGGCAGTTCTGCCGCCCTCGCAATGCCAGACAATTCTGTCGGTCTTGCAGTGCGACATACTTTCCTACCACACGCAGTAAAGGGGCGACAACAGATTGACCGTCCGAGGTTTTGTTATACGCTAGATAACAATAATAAAATATATCAAATAGAAGATAGACAATATTGCAATAGCTGCAACAAACGGTATGATGTAACTCCATTCTTGAAAGCTCGGAGTTAATTGATGCATATTTGCCTACCTCCTTGGTTGACTTTCTAGGTCAGTCCAAACAGATCAACATGCCCATGATATGAAACCTGGAAACGTAGTCCAGAGTATTGGCTCACAAATGTCGACGTTGCCTATCGCGTCAAAATCAAGTGCCAGGAATCTTCGATATGCTGGTGAATCCGACGATTTTGAAATGTAATTGCGCTCATACAAATTTGCAACCAACACCAAAGAGTGAAGTGGCTTTTCCTTTTTGAAATAATGAGATATAATTATTTTTCTCGAAGCGTGTGTGAGTGTGTGCGTTCGTTCGTGCGTGAGTGCGTGCGTGTGTGGGTGGATGTGTGCGTGCTTACGCATGTGCGTACCTAACGTGTGCATGTATGCGCGGACACATGCACGTAGATGCAATCATGTATATAAATATAGCAAATTGCCGTATTTGGGGCATTATGTTGAAGTATTCATCGCCGGAAAGTCGAAGTCGAAAAAATTGACATCACTGGTGTGGCGAATGCTCAATCTTATGCTACACCTCCGACATACATGCTCACGGCGCCGTCTTGCGTGCATAGGGGCCATCTATTTAAGTTTAATACAACGAAGAATGGCTCTTAGATGCTCCTGGGTTTTAGACATTGCGTGAGACGAAATGTACGACCCTCAATATACCAGGAGGTGCTGGGTTTACTCAACATCAAAAGTAGCGTTAGGGATCATGCTATATTACTCCTTATAGCATGATCCCTAACGCTACTTTTGATGTTGAGTAAACCCAGCACCTCCTGGTATATTGAGGGTCGTACATTTCGTCTCACGCAACATCTATTTAAGCATGGTTCAATAGTTGACTCGACATGCGCAATACTGCACTTCACACTTTCGTGTGCATTGATTTATATGAATATGCATCATAACAGACACATGAAAGCACGTGAATAAGATGCATACATACATGTGGGCATACAAATGGCCTACTTACTAGCTTTGCATAATGATCGATTAGCATATCTCGGCACCAAACTGTTCAAATACCAATTGTTCAAAGCACACTGCCCATGGCTCGTTGATCCGGCTGCCGAAACAGATTGGAAACCATTAACACCTGCAATAGCATGGAGATAGTGTGGCAAATAAGTTTCCCGCTGATGTGTTAATTGTCTATGACGGCGTGCCATCTGACCTGGAGAGAGTAGCGAGTGGGTGTACGTGACCTCATGAGTCGACCTCGTGAATTGCGGCTGGACGGCCGGCTAGGCTGCGCTGCAGCAAGGTTCGGCAGGGCTGGCCGCTGACGGCGTGACCTGGTGACTCGCACGTGGCCGGCAGACTGCGAGTGGCGGACCGGCCGGTGACCGCCGCCCGGCTCTGTTGCAGCAAGTCCCGCGAGGGCTCGCCGCTGATGGAGCCGCCGCCGCAGCAGCAGCAGCAGGAGGGCGCCGTCGACCCGGCGGCCGACGCGGTCGCGGCCGGGGCGGCCGCCTGGCGCGCCGGCTACGACCACCCGCTGATGGCGGCCACGTCGGCCATGCTCAACATGAGCGCCGAGGAGCAGGGCCAGCAGTCGGTCATGTACGACTACGCGTACAGGTGAGGCGGCCCAGCTGCGAGCGCCCGAGACGGAGTGCGGCCGGCCGAGCGATCCGCGGTGCGGCGCAGACGAACAGAAGCGTCGCACTGCAACACTGATCGGCTGATCGACGGATTCGATGGGCAACTGGCTGAGTGTCCAGGTGCAACCAAGAAGGGCCCTTGTGGCTCATAGTTGCACTGGTCTTTTATGTCTTTATGTATTTATGTCGAACACATCCAGACAGAGTTACTCGTACTACACCACGGCCGAGATTCGGTCAGACGTCACCACGGTTATTGCTGTTGGATAGGCGAGAGCCAGAAGCCACTCTGGTTGTAATTGTAGGGAAGGTAGGAAGGTGAAGAGTTTGACGTCACTCCGGGGTCATAACTGTAAGAACTGTAGGCTATGCTGTAGCACCCGGATGGTCAGAAGCCACTTCGGTTGTAATTGTAAGGTAGAAGAGGAGTCAAGCGTCACACCGGGAATAATTATAGGATAGGTGACAGTCACAAGTCACCTGGGTTGTAGCTGTAGGAAAAAGAGAGGGATCATAAGTCATTCCGGCCTGCAACAATGACAAATCCACATCATAAATATATCCCTTATTTATTTGTGTCAAGTCTTAGCGGACTGACGCCATCACAGAACCGGACTCGTCGACGTTGAGAGGCCACTGGAAGTATGGTTCATGCAATGACTATTAGAACGTCCGAACATTGTTGTAATTAAAGCTAACACATTGAATAGCAAGAATGGATATGAAAAGTGGAAGGTGCAACAAGATATACCATTTCCCCACAGGAGTACTCTATTTTGTAAGATGGCATACAGAAAACTTCAATAGCAAACAGAACCCCGCACAATTACAACCGCGCATATTTGCAGTGAAAGGGAACTTGTTTAATTGCGCCTGATCTCATGCACTCATTCTTGAACTGTTCTGGCGAACTGATCTGGTACTGTTGACTTAACCTCTGAGCTATCCGCCAAACCAGTCATTCGTCCATCCACTTCAGTGCAAACAGCCGAATCATATCTTATTGTTATGCGGAATAAGTGAGAAAGCATGGCACACGGTGTACAATATCAGTAGTTCGTACTTTTGTTTCAACTTCCTTGGCACACCATTGAATTATTTCTCATCACAGCTAAATCTCCGTTATTGTTGTCGTCATAACAACGCAATGGCAATTCAATGCATCCCCTTCCGCGACGACTCAATGCCGTCTCGACGGGGCTAGCAGATCGCCAGTCCGCCCTGGCAGAGCAGGGCTCGGGTCGTTACACACAACTACACGCAGGGGATCAGCTGATGAGGGGATCTGATGAGGGGATCAGCTGGACACTAGTCCGCCGGGGCTGCGCGCGCGGCAGCGAGGCGGCGAGTCGACGCACGACGAGCAACCCCAAGTTTGATTTCTGCGGCTGAGCTGGAATTCCCAGATCAGATAGCGGGATGAGGATCCACGGAACAAGCGCTGTTTAATTCAGTGCCTTGTTCCTCAAAGCCTTCTTAGCAAGCATGCGGATTAAGCTGATGAAAATGTTAAGTATGACTTATGAGCAATGACTCGTAGCCGTCTCCCAGTGGTCATTTTTAGTGCAGGAGTTCACCGTGCACCGTTGGTGCGAACTGAAAAAATTGGTCGGAATTATGTGGCACTGCCTAACCTCGATTGGGATTATTCACACCGGTGACAAGTGTGCTCCCCAAGAAATGCATGAGCACAGATAGGCTCCATGTGTTAATTTGACACTGCAAGCTTACTTATTGGAGGTATTTGAACTGGTGTCGTGATCAAAATTACGTATGTTCTTCAACCATTGGTACTTAATCAATGTGCATCAACATCGATCTTAATCAAAGTTTTGTTCTTGGCAAATCATATGGTGACATGTGATTTAGTAGCAATGGTGTCATTGCAATATCTAGAACGCGACTATTTCCACCAGACCACGATTATATTGTCTACACTTTCACAGTAGTAGTCGGTACTCCGCTCATTCCTATTCGAGACTTTCGCCAGAGACAAAATGCGAAGCCTATGTCCATTGTCTCGTCCCAGCCACCGCCGCTGTTCATCAGCTTGAGTGGAGGGTACGACATACAGCATGGCTTGATGGCATAGTTCCTGAATAGGGTTGCAACATTCCATCGAAAATAATACATCGTGAAACTTCGGAATGCCGAAGCCAACCTACGTACCATTAAAAGCCAACCACTTAATCCAAGATTGAGAGATCGCGCCACAAAGAGCAGTTGTGTCAGCAGAAATAATTATGGAATATATTTTCCGAATATAGGCGGTCGCTGGGCAGCACGAAGAACATTCCCTTCACTTTGCAGTCACCAACCACGCACTTGCACTCATATATGTGCATCCTGTGAATACGTAGAACACAGGCAGTCCTTGGGGGTGGGGGGCAATTCGAACATGCATAGATTAACCTTCCAGTAAATGGTAATACGATTGTATTGGAGAAAATAAGAAACAAATTAATCTGCGTTTTTGGTTCATCAGATCTGTCTTGTTACACTTCGCAGACGAGACACAGAAGGAAGACGTATGACATAATCTCTGATTCATTCTTGTGACATAATTATCAGATGATCTTGCGAGATGATCAGGCCATATGTTTTCCATATATTAAGGGAAGGAAGAGCAGAAATTTGGACAAAAACATTCCAAAACAACATAGACTTGATGCTCAGCCATAACCAGCATAGTTCAAACCACGCTTTAAGGAATACTGCCATTGAGCTCATTTTGTGCGATCGTTATGGATGTCATTATTTTCCTTGCGTAAGGGGATTACTTTTGGACGAGAGTTCCACTCAGAGGCATTCACTTAGTCCTAAGCGAAGAGAACAGCTTCATTTTTCGCAATTGCCCGTAGCAACGACTAACAATCAAGCATAGGCGCAAAGAATCACACAAAGAGTTATTGGCGATATCGATCATGTTGTTGAATCCAGCGTTCGCCTGCCCTACAGTAAAAAAAATACGAAGTATCTTATACGGCACCTGAATCTCTTGACGGAAGCGTACCTGTGTAAGAATGAACATGGATTAAAAGAGACGGCTCCGCATGGATAACAGTACCGACAGTGATACTTGCACCACACGGAGGACAATGCGTGTCGTTTATGAACCTAACAACTAAGGAGATTCCATCGTATCGTTTCAGTCAGCCAGTTCATTGATGCACCAATAGCACGATGCTGCAGCAGCACGCTGGCGGCCTATTATGAAGCTTCATCGTAGGGCACTAGCTCCCTTCAAAGTTCCAATTTTGACAAATATTGGGCAATGATAAACACCTTTGAATAACGAATGACTGGTAACTTTTCACAACATAAAACTTCATCGTGTTGCAGCACAAGCTTGTTGGAAGGTACTAAGAGAAGTTGTGGTTGCATATTATACTAACCATTCGTTTACCACTATCTTCAATAATGCAAACATATCCTATGAGTTTTGCCCATATGTAAGCATTTAGTTAGCACTGAAAAAAACATGAGATTCCATGTAGACAAGTCTAATCATAGAGCCTAAAGCGTTGCAAGAAGAGTAAGTCCCAAAGACAATAAGTGTCAAGCATGTCTGTTCCTCCCCTATCCCAGCCCATCTATTCGAAAGCCAGTATGATTATCAAAGGGGCACATTGGTATCGATATCAATTGGACATATACTTTAAGTCAATTTTGATAGACTGTGCGTTCAGTTTAAATTAGGTCTTGAGTCCCGTATGGACAAGTTTCGCGTGATGCCTATTTTGCTCCAGACAAATGGATGCAATATCTCATATAGAAAACTGAAGCATTTTGCTCATAGGGGTGCATTTCTTACCTAATTAAATACTTTCATTAATTTTCATGTTGTCTTCGAATATAGACTACTACGGTGAAGGTGTAGGCAATGTGAACTATAGGGATGGGGAGAGTACCAACTACTGTTGTGAAGGTGTAAGCAATATGAAACATGGGGATGGGGAGAGTGCCGACCACCACTGTGGTGGTGCATACAACATGACATTTAGAGATGAGTGGAGTACCAGCTACTATTGTGAAATGCGTGCAGCATGGAATGTGCGTTCAATGACGAAAACATGAAAAGCAAATAGGTTACTTTATATGAGTTGAGTGTGCGGCTGTATTTTGTGGATCCTATAACTTCCAATATGTTTGGGTGCATGCAGCACGCAATCATGATGTTAATGCCTCAATTATATTTATCTGATTCTAACATTGCCCATTGGGACATTATTAGTACTAACACGAGTATGTTCGATAATAGTGGACCAGATTTGGTATCATTGAAGTGCCTGTACTTGCGCTAAATGTGTTTGCACATTTGCGAAATATGTCTTCACTGTTTGCTGCTACCCTCTGTGTCCACCTGATTTTAATTCCTGACACCATTCCATTATGTACTATTCAATATTTTGTCCATCCTGAAATCCTTCAAGTATTATCATCCCCGTTCAGAAATATTCATGGGTGCTATTATGCATGCCACAATTCTGGCGATTTTTTTAAAGTCCGTGCCAACGCCCACGAAAACTATATATCATGGTGTAATCAACGATTATTGAACGTCTTGGGTGATATGAGGGGTGATTCGCTTCACCCTATACCTGTCTAGGCGTGATCTGGCGATCAGGCAGATCACATTATGGGCTACTGGGAAAATTCGAATACAAAGGGAAACATTTAATAATTTAGGCTCAGGTCTGAAAATGGACACCTTGAAAGGGAGACGTCTAAAGTAGTACCCATCGTTGTTGCTTTTATTGCTCGCTAGTATTTTTTCGTCAGACATATAATATATATGTATTATATGTATAATATGCGTACAATGTATATGACATAAAAATGTAAAATCTTCGTGTGGCCGTCCGAGCACCATATTGATTAATCCCAGCGGCTTTGTTGGCTTTGGGAAGCCTGATACGATATTAGGATATTAGGACATTAGGTTCATGTCGAATCGATGCTGGGTTCCATTCAACGGGTTTGTATCATTTTGCAACTTCTTTCCTACGATGACAGATGGTAGCCAAATACTTGCTTCGGTAGTAAATGCACGCCAAAGACTTCCATGGACGGCGCGAGTTGTGAAAGGAGGTTGTACCAATATCTGTCAATAGGTGAAGGGAAGCAATGCGAATGAGTCCAAACAGGCACAGGTCATATATATGCTTGAATAGTTCAATTTAGAAGACGCACCACGATTGAGACGAGTTTCGTGTGTCCAATCTCCAACACTACCAGCAGCAGTAGGCAGGTTCTGGATGCTCACGCTAAGTTCCCTCCACAAGATGCCGTTATGTTCCACGAAAATAGCAAAACCAACAGTTTATATTCGCTACATCATATGCCTTTAATTGCACTTAGCTGGCCTGAAAGCCGCCCCATTGCGACTCCCAGACAGATCATGATGTTCGGAATCATTTGTTTACAAATCGCAAGTGTGTTTGTGTGTGTGTGTGTTTGTGTGTTTGTGTAAAATTAGCAAAATGCACCTTCGTAATTATCACCTTAACAGCACCTTCTTAATGTAGCCCGTGAAATTTGGAAGGATCTTTGATATAATGAGGTCCGTCACCAAGTATCAGAGCTCTAACTTAAACAGCTCGTGCGTGGCATACAGAAATGATAAACTGGAAGGAGAACGATAGGTCCGCATATCTTACAGGAATAATGATAATGCGACCCAATGCTTCACCGCCACATTAATGCATGGATTTTAAAAATCGTCTAAGTTGACGAGGATTTCATTACAATTTTATCTCGGTGTCTAAAAATGCAGGCACTTGGCAAGGTGCGGTGGGTGACCACACCACTTGGCGTAAATGTGATGGCTGAGTCAATCGGCCTTTGTTTTAATATCAGTCAATTATCTAGTGGAGCTTAGGGGTCATTGAGCCCGCGACACAGCGCTCAAAAGTGACCCCATATAAAACAGGTTCCCCGTCCTTACCCTGCGTCATCGTATTGCACGGCGGGGCAATGCATCATGGATCGGCGGATATGAAAAATTCGCCTGTCCACCCCTGCGAAATTCCGCTATTCGGAGCACGCGGCATTGTTCCGGGTCGTCGCTGCAGTTGAGAACGGGTTAAGCTGGGGTCAGGCCCGGTCGAGTGGTGACCCGACAAAGACCGGAATTACCGGATCTGGGAAAGTCTCTGCCGTCATATTTGCGCCTAACAATGTGTGATGGAGGCTCTTATAGGCGTACCGAACCGGCATCGTGCAGCGCTAATCTCCTGATAATTATCTGCTCCGGCGTGGGCGACAGGGCAGGAAATGAGAAATGTGTGTTCAACTGCGATGTGCGAAAGCTGGCTGGCATGTAATCTCGCGTGTAGCGTTTCGAAATATGGGAGAGAAGTGGTAGTTTTGAAGATAATGCCAGATGCAACAACTCACTGCACCATGTATGCCTTACACCGGTGTCTGTGAATACGTGCGAATATGAAGTGCTGGAATAGAGCTGACATCAGCCTGCGATAGCCGCATCTATTATTCTCCAGAAATAATTCCCTTTGAAGTCGTATGAATCAAACGGAAATTGGCATTCTCATAAAATCAGAATTTTGTCGCCAGCAATTTTCATTATATGCATCTTAGCTGGGAAAAATGTGCCAAAGCGATAGTTCCTCGGACATTTCAGCTGGGAAGACGCAGCTAAGCGTTATTTACTCGGACATTGTAGCTTGGAAGATGTGTTTAAACGCAAGTTACCGGGTCATCTACCTTCATAATTTTATTTCGTTTCTTTTTTTTGCGTTGACCGTTACGTCATTTTGAATTATATTGTTTTAGTGGCTGCAGAAGACACCGCACACAGGTCAGACTTGGTAAACCTTCCAGTTACTGGAACATCCATCAGCGTCGCTCGATGTAGCACACAAATATTTGCATCTACATCATACGACCGAAGTTATACTTCAGACTTCCAGTTCCTGTTTCATGTTGTGAATCTGCGATCTCGTCACATTGCATCCGTGAATTTGAATAATGCAAGCAGACATTGCAAAAAAATACCGGTGGCCTCCTTCAGCCAAGAAGTTGCGATGCGGAAAAAGCACGACAGTGAAAAAAATTGACCGAACAAAACTAAAACATTGATCAGTTTTTGAAACGCTTGCACATTTCAGGCCTCGTCGTTAGCTGCCCTGGCAGCTGGGTTTTAAATGTTTCATGAATATGTTGAGTGAGAGATGATGCTGATTGTCCCACGCCATGCATGTTAATCGTACTTGAGAGCTAGTCAGAGGCCCATCTCAGTTTATTTTTTATATGATATAATGCTACCCGGCATATCAATATGGGCCTCCAGTTATTTCTGCCTCCTTACAATTAAAATCGAGGTGCGGCAAAGATATCATGGTAAGTCAATCAGGTGATTGATAATTCACCATTAAGGTGGGTCTGAACATCTTTGGCTCCTTGTTGACCAAAGTTCCCTCTTACTGGCATTATTTTTGTCCATTCCGGAAATGTCTCACACTGCGCAAACCCTGTTGTTCGATGTGCTGGTGCACTCTTGTGAAGAGCAGTGCAGCTAACTTGGCAATTAGCGCATCGAAAACCAATCCAATTCTGCATAAGCTTTTGCAAAGTTATTGAAATATGCAGTTATATTCAGTGTCAGATGCGTTGCGCATACCCAAGGCTCCAATGAAAGTCATGGAGTTGCCGAAATCTGCCACCGGCTACCGAAATTCTTTGTATTTCTTCGTCTGAAATTTGATTGGGAGATTGGAAGCTTAAATTAATGGGGATATGTAAGCAAAAGGCTTCCCAGGGACCATAATCTGCTCTATGAATACTATTCCGATTCTGTGTGGAACCTCTGTTTAAGCTGATGTTGAACATTTCTGTGACCTCTACCGGTCCTTCGTGCGAAGCTTCGTGAACTGAACTTTTATCACTCGCCGAATGCAATTCATCAACAATTCCTTGACAATCACCCTGTCGCATCTTACGCTTTTAAGAAACATCACCAATTGGGATTACCAGCAGCACGCCAAGCAAACTAAAAACACACGACAATAATAATCGTGTGGTGAATGCAGCTAAATCCATTGACATTAGAACGGCCGTGGGAGTGGCTGAGTCGTTCATCATGACTTGTCAGAACGGCTCATTTTGGCAGATCAGCAGAGACCACTTCCTGGCTCGTCAGAGCCGGTCGGAGCTGAGCGCAACGGTATCTGTCCGTGGTAATCTGGCCAGACGGCTGATACGTGCCGCCATCACTGCATCGAAATGTCGAGAAAATCTCTCACTTCCGGGTCGAAATCAGAGTCTGAGTCAGCTTCGATCGGCTACATTCTACGAAATCGGGGCAAGGGAACCAACATGTGATTGGGAGCAAACGTAACCAACTGATAATCGAGCATGCAAAGCTCAGACGCGAAGTGGGTTAAAGTAGGCATTAAAAGTGCCGCGACATAATCTTCATTGGCGGCAAAGGCTCAGGGGAGCCGTTCGGCGTAAAGGTAGCAACAGGTCAAGACCGGACACTCCTGGTTAGTCGATGACACACTGCCAACATCCGACATATGCAGCCTTTGACCGACCGGTGGTGGATCAGATTCGGACGTTACTTGCGGCCCCGCCGGCGGCCCCACAGGCCGCACTCCCTGTACCGTGTCGGTCCGAGCAGAGGGCACAGCGACCCTTCAGTGCAGAAGGCGGCGCCGGGTGAGTTGTGGGGGAGGAGGGGGTCGCACTTTTCCGGCCGAACTGCCGCCACATCCATGACCGGAGTCGGAGGCCACGGTGACCGCGAATGGCCGGTGGACCGTGGTGGGGTTCGGGCGGCTCAGCCGCCCAGCCAGTCCACGCCGACAGCGACACACATAGCCGGGCGGCACGCATAGCCGAGCGGCACACACAGCTGGGCGACACATATAGCCGGGCGGCACACATAGCCGGGCGACACACATGGCCGCGCGGTACACATAGCCGCGCGGCACACAGCCGGGCGGCACACATAGCCGGGCGACACACATAGCCGCGCGGTACACATAGCCGCGCGGCACACAGCCGGGCGGCACACATAGCCGAGCGGCACACATCGCCGAGCGCCACACACCACCGGGCGGAGCACATAGCCGGGCGGCACACATAGCCGGGCGGAGCACATAGCCGGGCGACGCCGGTGGCGACCGTCGCCATCGGGCCCGCACTGTGTCAGCTACCAGACGCGGAACCGACGCCCGATGCCGCCGCAGCCCGCGATGAAAAATTGCAAAAACCCGGTCGTCGGGTCACATTCTTTTTGCCGGCATTGTCCGAGTCTGTGTAATTGGCGGCCGCGCAGTCGGCATATCTGGACAGGGACAATGACCCGTTAATTAGCCACGTCGATAAAGTTCATTAACGTTTGACGCTGCGTTTTTGCGGGCGCGGCAATTTTGCGTTTCCTCCAATTAAAGTCACGAGTGCGGGATCAAAGCATTCCTTCGCGTGACTGGACGATCAAGAGGTTGTGCGGGGGCGTTGTTCATGACAGCGACGGTGCCACTTTCCACATGGCTAGTGCAGGATGACCTCGGATGGTCCCTGTGGCTGCGCAGGTCACGTCGTGCCAGGTCTGGTCACCCAGCTCTGCGCAAAGTCCCATGCTCAATTGTGGCGCTTCGTCTAGTCCTGGCGAGAAACGCCGCCAAAGAGATGGCGTGGCCACCTCGTTGACATAATATGCTCAAATTTTATCAAAATGGAAGCTGTCCAATATTTCATGGTGCTTTAGAATAGCATTTGCTACCCTTTTGCCCGATGAGTAATTCTCTTAGATTTCTGGGATTTGAAAAAAAGTGATTCGTAATGATTATTTTATTTACGAGTAGAAACGTTTGGGTTGCACACTAAGGAGGTCATTTGGTCACCAGTTCAGAATTGTTCGCAAGTAAACTGAGCACACATCAGGCGCGCATTTCCTATCGTAACGCATTGCAATGCACTTCACGAAATGCCTATAACAAACTCAATGCAACAAACCAGGAGCCCAACACGGATCCCATAATCCACAAGCCGCACAAGGGTGTACAAACTGCACTAACCGCGGGTTTTTTATCGCCGAGTGGAGCCACCATTCGCACGACAGGCACACAAATCACCAGCGCAGTCGCGCCCGTAAAAGCCTGTGGATGCGAAAAGACAGAGACAAATATCACGCCGGCACAATGTCGCGAGAGCGGCCGATCGGGAAGTGGCCGGTGCGACGCTTCTGGGCACGGCCATCACTCTCCATCAGCCGGCTGATCCGGCCCGGAGACTCGGGCGCACTCTGGTGGGTCGCTCCACAGCGTCGGACACGTCCCTCCTGTCGGTCCCTCGCCGGAGGGGGGGGGGGGACGCCACGTGCCAGCCTGGTGCAGCCGGCCGGCACGGACGCCGAGTCACCCACGTCCCTCTCGCCGGTCCCATCCTCGAGACACGTGAAACCGTGAGTTGACCCTCGTTAAAAAGAAGGTCATCTCAAGCCAGCCTTGACGATGGGGACGGTGAATGCTTTCCCGCGGGGCGCACATTCATGTGAGGCAGCTCCATTTTCCGTCTTTCCGGCGGCACCTGTCTTGCGGTTTCCAGATCCCACAGTTGTACCTGAAGGAATGCGGTGAGAAATTAAATCTGCCACCGGTATTCCAGGAAATGTCTGCGCATCTTAACCGTTCACTTGGACACCTAGCTAACGCTTTTCACCCACACCCAACAATGTTCACCCATATCCTCCACTAGGATTATCATCAGCCCAGCAGTGCCGAACGAGCTGGGAGCTGAGAAGGTAGCGGGTTAAGACTGTTGGGGATGCTGCCTGAGAACGAGCTGAGACTGTTGAGGCTGCTGTCTGGGAGCGTGCTGAGACTTTTGGGAATGCTGCTTGGAAACGGCTGAGACTGTTGGGGCTGATGCTGTCGGAACACGCATGATGCCCGATAGCACAACGTTCACAATGCACGAGATTACACCACTCATCCGTACATGATATACCGCCTTCCATGGTTCACGATAACATATTCTCGAAACATTATACACGATGTCACACTCCCAGCACACGATATGTGATATCACAATCCCACCACCTTGTACACGATATCACACTCCCGACACACGGTACACTATCTGGCACTCCCGACACACAGTACACTATCTGGCACTCCCGACACACGGTACAC
Source organism: Imbricaverruca yamaguchii (assembly GCA_034440575.1). NCBI lineage: Eukaryota > Metazoa > Arthropoda > Thecostraca > Neoverrucidae > Imbricaverruca > Imbricaverruca yamaguchii. The sequence continues at coordinate 1,168,312 of JAOTOL010001631.1, read as the reverse complement.
TATCTGGCACTCCCGACACACGGTACACTATCTGGCACTTCCAACACACAGTACACTATCTGGCACTCCCGACACACGGTGCACTATCTGCCACTTCCAACACACGGTACACTATCTGGCACTCCCGACACACAGTACACTATCTGGCACTCCCGACATACGGTACACTATCTGGCACTCCCGACACACGGTACACTATCTGGCACTCCCGACACACGGTACACTATCTGGCACTCCCGACACACGGTACACTATCTGGCACTCCCGACACACGGTACACTATCTGACACTCCCGACACACGGTACACTATCTGGCACTCCCGACACACGGTACACTATCTGGCACTCCCGACACACGGTACACTATCTGGCACTCCCGACACACGGTACACTATCTGGCACTCCCGACACACGGTACACTATCTGGCACTCCCAACACACGGTACACTATCTGGCACTCCCGACACACGGTACACTATCTGGCACGACACACGGTACACTATCTGGCACTCCCGACACACGGTACACTATCTGGCACTCCCGACACACAGTACACTATCTGGCACTCCCGACACACGGTACAGTATCTGGCACTTCCAACACACGGTACACTATCTGGCACTCCCGACACACGGTACACTATCTGGCACTCCCGACACAAGGCACACTATCCGGCACTTCCAACACACGGTACACTAACACTTTCAACACACGGTACACTATCTGGCACTCCCAACACAAGGTACACTATCTGGCACTCCCGACACACGGTGCACTATCTGGCACCCTCAACACATGGTACACTATCTGTCGCTCCCGACACACGGTGCACTATCTGGCACTTCCAACACATGGTACACTATCGGACACTTCCAACACACGGTACACTATCTGGCACTCGCAGCACATGGTACACTATCTGACACTCGCAGCACATGGTACACTACCTCCCGACGGACGGCAAACTACATCGCACCCCTCCCGACACCCGGAACACGATAACACACTGCTCGTGGTGCATGACATCATACCACTTTTGACTACTCACCCCGGCTCGCATGACAATGGGGCGGCAACAAACCACACCGAAGAATCACCGCCTTCCCCGATGAGCACCGCCTGCACCCAGCCCATTGTGGTGTCACCCTGTTATGGAGGCACCGGCTACGCCAGTGGCGGTTTATCGCCGAACCTCGTGCCGCATATCGACATCTCCACTTGCAATGTAAAATAGCGCGAGCCCGGCTTGGTGTCCGGCGCAGCAGCAAATCTCTGCCTACTGTCAGCGGCCGCTTGGGCCGGCGAGACTCGCTGGCTGCCAGCAGCGGACCGGCGAGACTCGCTGGCCGCCAGCTGCGGACCGGCGAGACTCGCTGGCTGCCAGCTGCGGACCGGCGATTCTTGCCGGCCATCAGCTGCGGATCGGCGAGACTCGCCGGCCATCCTCTGCGGACCTGGCGTCTGTCGGCCCGTACAGCGAGGCGAGGCAACCTGCCGAGTCTGGCCGCGGCGGTCTCCGGCGGTCGGCTCGGCCGCGGGCATCAACAAGCCGTCCGACGGCGGCTCCATCACGGCCGGAAACAAAAGATGACAGCCGGCGTGTTCCATCATGCCCTGTCGGTCGGCCAATCGGCGCCAAACAGAGCCGCGGCGCGCTGTTCGCCGCCGGCTTGGTGAGAGTGCTCGCGCTGCCGGCCGGCCGCCAGCGGTGGCGCTTTGTTCCTGCTCACGGCTGAGTTGGCAACACCGTCGGGACGACTGGGTGAGCCGCCGTCGACGACTGATTCGTCCGCTTGCTGGGCGCCCGCTCGTTCTCGCCGAACAGACGTCGCGACGATCGTGAAAAGCCGATTTCGTCCGCCGGTTGGTGGAGCTGAAGGCTCATCTGCCGATGGTGAAAGTGAGGGGTAAATATTGCTTTCGACGCTGGGCCCTCTTGCACGACCGAATGAGTTCAAGTGTTCGACGGCGACGTTTCACATGATCACAAGATTAGTTTTGTTATTTTGATTTTGGATACACAATATTTTGCCTGTTGGGGAGGTGTCCATGCAATACTGCAAGAACTCGCAGGGCATCAGGCAAGGGTGTTGTAGGACTGGCTGCCCTACATGCCCCAGCCACCATTCTCCACATCAACTATGGCTGGTTAATGACTGCCTGCCTTGCATGCCCCAGTCACTATTTTCCAGCCATGCATTTTGCGCAACCTGATCGGAACATTCTACGTTATTTCATAAGCGCCAAAGGAGCAGTCAGTTGTTCGAACATTCACTGGACATCATCACATGAATTGTACAGGCAAACCCTGCCATTTCCCGTTTACTAGCGCGAAGGAACAATTCGAAATGTGTGAGGCTAGAACGACCATCAACAGTTTCTTTTCATGTCACATCGTAGAGTTGAAACTAAAACGTAAGTCGTAGGATGATACGTCCGTGCTTAATTGCCTACGTTTATGCTTATGCGTGTCTTCACTCCTTTCTTTTTGAGGCCTGATCCAGCTTCTCCAAATATCGCCCATGTATTTGAGATGAATATACACTTATGTCATGGTGAAGGTGAAGCATGCACCCTTGGGTGCTGTTCTTCATGTTGTTGAAGTGTCCGGTGCCCGTCGATAAACTATGTCGAAAATGAAGGCGTTGCTGTGCATGGAGCTTTTCTCCATTTTCACTCCCATTTCAACCTTATCTGAAAGTCTGACCTGCCCACATATAATATACCCTCCCCTGCTCTGGAAGGATCACGCGACGTCAACTAGAATTGCCTATCGATCGCTCATTTTTATTTGTAGTGAGTGCTCTGCATTGTTTGTCGTGTTCGAATAGTTTTTTGGGGCGCATATCACCGAGTGCATTAGAATGAATTAGGTGCATTATAGCGCATCGAGGAACGAAGGCGCATCGATGCATATCTAGAGGGAGGCGACGTGCATACAGCAGTGTGAAATAGCATGTGCACCCACACGGGAAACATTATATATGGAGGAAAATATATATGGTACCGTGCTAAATCACGAAAATACGGAGAAAATCAACATTGACGGTAGATTGCCCCCTAAGACATGCAAAAGCTACGCTCGTGCATACACAGACCTGTACTCACGTTCACACACTTGCACGCATGCCCATACACTGTGACGTCAACGTCCATGCCTTGATGCACACACGTCCACACTCCGTGCCATCGACGCTCATGGCACGATTCATGCATGCACGTTCACACACTGTTTCATTGACGTCCATACCTTAGTACACGCATGTCAAAAATACGCTCACAGAGTATTGAACTCAGATCCGCAAGCTATTGTGTACATGTCCACAGGCAGTTGTGTACATGTCCACAAGCTATTGTGTACACGTACACAGGGTACTGCGTACACGTACGCGGGCTGTTACATGCATGCCCGCATACCATTTCACACATATCCACAGTCTGTACTAAATCACCTGAAGAAGCCGTCACATCCGGGGCCATAATTCGCTGGTAGTCTAATAACTTTGAAGACGACTGGAACTCTACGAACGAGGATCTATACTCGACAAAATAGCTCAGGTACAGGATGGATCCCACCAAAGGAGCTCAGCCACGTCCAATGATGCGTTAAGAAAACAGTGGATGAGGCGCTGGAGTAGGTGCGAGGATATTAGCTGACCAATCACCTTCTTTGTTTGCTACAGTCAAAAGCACAGCTTGCACCGACTCAAGAGGAGGTCAGGGTACGACGATCCCTCTCCACAACTATGCGACTGGTGGCACCTACACATGTTATCTAATCACCTGTGTTTGCTACTCGCCGACAGCAATTTGGAAGCGACAGACCGCTGCCACTGCCTGATGGGAAGGCAAAGGAAGGAGAACACAAGAACATTAGATAACAGATATGTCCTGATGGAGGCAGCTGGATGTGGAAATGTCTGAAACAAGGCCACGTGTCCATTACCGCTTTTGTTCTCGACCGAGTGGGAGTGCATTTATTCAGGACGGTGACAAAGACGGGAAATGCCACACGAAGTAGTTGCTGGTGCACTTTGCCTTGTGTGTTTCTAACCTAAACAATTTTGTCCTGAAAAGCTTCAAACCTCTGTTTTGTACCACCTACTCTCACTAGACCGGCGAGTGCTGATCTCAGAACGATTTGTACTGACGTTCTCCGAGTGTATCGCATGACAGCAGCCACACGATCTCTGATCTCAGTCTGACTGGTTGGGGTATTGGCGTGTCCGTTCTCAGAGTGCATGCCATAGCGTTGCAACGCATGCTCTTCACTCTGTGCACGCTCCTTGTTGCTTGTGTGAATCGGCTGGTTGGCAAGTTGTCTCAGGTGCGATGCCGGGCGAGCGAAGGTGACAAGCCTGTGCGCACTATCTTACCGCTGCGTTGGCAGACGCTATATGATGCAGTCGGTAAACAGGGTGTCAGGGTGCACTAGAAATGAGCGAGCATCTCTCCATTAACGCACGGCGGACGAAGGGTGGCTGGGGAACCCCTAGGGTAGGTGGGGAGCCTCTACTGGTATCTACTGGTATCGAATACATTGTGGCCTTCAAAGATAGCCTCCATGCATCTGACATCATCATTGCAGACATTTTCCCACACTTGACTTGGTGCTGAATTTTCGTGGCAGGATAGCAACCTGCTAATATTTGCCATAATGCCAGAATGCTAATATTTGCCAGAATGTCTACTTTCGATGCCTTGTACTTCAGCCGAGAACACGCTTGGATAATGTGCATGGCAATTGCAGTGTATGTCACAGGAAACCCCACTTTAAACGTGTGCGAAGCAGCGAGACAGAACTTCAATTAACCGTCTAAATCCAATGTCTCAAAATTATCTTACGGGGCAGTGTTGCAATGCCGAGGGGATATCCACTGCACAATGAATGGACGTGATTGTGCCCCAGCGGGGACATCATGTCTGCTAACTGGGATCTCATGTCCCCAAGCAAAGACATCATTCCTGCCAGCCACTGGATCTTGTGACATATTGAGCCTGCCTACACAGTCCACCTATTCGTTGCTTGGGTTCCATCGCCCGTTGATGATATGATATGCACTCGGGCCCATATACGCCACACCCGTACATGCGATGCATCCAACCCTAGAGCTCACATCGGGTGATAAAATATGCCACCATGGACTGACCTTCATGCAGTGCGTGTAAACCAAAGAAAATCACAGCCAGGATATGAACTGCTTACGGGCTTCCGTCGCCTGGGCTCGAGGAGTCTTGGAGCCCCTTGAAGAGGCCGCTTCAGAAGCGTTTTATGGGAACATTTGACTTAGGGACATATGCTTGATGTAGTTATGTGTAGTGTTTGGTTCGTTAAATGGCGTAGTTAAATATAAACTTTGACATGTCTTTCCCCGTTCTATATGCGATTAGCACACCAGAAATGTACACAACGCGTCAAGCGTAAGTGTATGCCTGGCAAATGGAATATATCGATTCCTTGGTCTGCATCCGCTGATAATGTCACTTCAGTGGGAATATGAAGTATCCGCTAGACAAGTCTCCGAATAGAAATCTTACATTTTTGTCGGATCTTCTTCCTGCAGCTTTCTAACGATTACGATTTGTACGGAAGGAGACTTCTTTTCATTTTCCCTCTGCACCGCACGTGTGCGGGATAAACCCCATCTCCAGGAAAGCGTGAGGTGGGGGGATATTGCAAAACTGGTAGTCGAACCGCCAGAGCCCCTGGGAAATGTCGTTGTCTCTGATTTTGTTTTCACCTCAAAGTCTTGCCTCGCCGACGGACAACGCCGTTCCGTTCGTCTTCAATCCCCGCCCGGCGAACGCGCTCGATTCTCCCCGAACCGCACGGCGCGCCTGTTTGCGTTCACGGGTCACCGCGCAAATAGCCAAGAATGCGGTAATCCCCTTTGCGAGATGCGGCCGTCAAGAAGAGCGTGCAGTGGTGATGCCTGCCGAGCCGAGCCGAGCCGCAGTGCAGGCGGACAGACAGCGCTGCACTGCACGCAGCGCCCGCCGCCAAATCCCCGTCGATGCCCAGTCGGGCGGCGTGGCGGCCACCTCCGGCGAGCAGACGCGCGGCGTGCAGCGACGCCGGCCGACCGGTGCCATCGGAGCCATCGACTCGGACGGCGTGCGGGCCCCCGCGCGGACGGCCGCCGGCCGGGTCGACGCCCCCCTCCGCCCCGACGGCCGCTAACGGTGCGGGGCACGGCTACTTTCTCTGGCCGGCCGGCCGGCTCGGCGGCGCGCCGCCGGCGCGTGGCCACTAGTTGTGTGCCGACGCGCTCGTCCGATGGACGCCTACCTGCGCGCCTGGTCCTTCGGGTAAGCCGGTTGGTCGGGTCCGGGGCACCCGTCCGGGTGGGTGGGCCCGCTCCCCGTCGCCGCCGGCGCGCCCCCGCGCCGCGCCCGGCCCGGCGTCGGCGCCGCCGTCGGTGTCGACTCGCGACTGTGTTGGCCGTCGGACGCCGCCGCCGCCGCCGACGGCGCCGACGCGCCCGGCGCCGATGCTGACCGGCCGACTCGCCGCCGGCTGCGACGGCGACGACGGCGCCGGCGACGAGGACTGGCCGTGCGACTGGCTGCTGTCGGCTGAGTCGTGGCTGGCCGGGGCCGGCGAGCTGACGTGCCAGCATCAGTGCCGGTGAGCTGAGGCACCAGTGCCAGTGCCAGTGCCCGCACCAGTGTCGATGAGCTGACGCACCAGTGGCAGTACTAGTACCGGTGAGCGGACGGGACGGCAATGGCAACCGCCTTTGACTCGTGCCGCCAGTGCCCCGGCGCCCGTGATACGCACTGTCACTGCCCCGGCTCCCGTGATACGTACTGTCACTGTCCCGGCTCCCGTGATACGTACTGTCACTGCCCCGGCTCCCGTGATACGTACTGTCACTGCCCCGGCTCCCGTGATACGTACTGTCACTGTCCCGGCGCCCGTGATACGTACTGTCACTGCCCCGGCTCCCGTGATGCGTACTGTCACTGCCCCGGCTCCCGTGATACGTACTGTCACTGTCCCGGCGCCCGTGATACGTACTGTCACTGTCCCGGCGCCCGTGATACGTACTGTCACTGCCCCGGCTCCCGTGATACGTACTGTCACTGCCCCGGCTCCCGTGATACGTACTGTCACTGTCCCGGCTCCCGTGATGCGTGTTTTCACTGCTCCGGCGCCTCTGAAGCAATTAGCTCTGTTAGCAGTGCCAGTGCCACCCGCTGTGGTATCACACCAATAGACGGGATCACACTATGGTATCGATGTAGTATCACACCAATAGTCGGGAACCGTTAACGCCAACTTTTGCTAGCTGGAAGGTGTGAGGACAAGCCAAAGTTGGCGAGAGAAAACTGCTTAGTTGGCTACTCCTTCGCAGTGCCGCATTCGAGCTTATTTGGGATAATGTTATCCGGAAACATGGAACTCACAGAGCACATGACGCGTGACATTCGTCACGCGGCACATTATTTCAGTGGAATCGGAGCGTCGGATTCGCTGAATATCGCTTCTATCTTTTACACCGGATGTGATCAGAGCTATTGGCATTTTCATGCCATTTTGGACATCACTATCGCTAATCTCCTGTCTATCAGATGCGGCCGAAAATCGTTGAAAACTACGAAAGATAGTGCATGGCTAATTGACAGGCTAAACGACTAAGAAGGTAAGTGGAAGTAGGAAGCAGGAATAAGATGTTCGAAGAGCTTTGCTGTAGTGAGATGGAATGGTATGAAAGCGAGTCCAGTGAGAAACCTTAGGAAGCGATCACGAAAGTGGCAAGGTATCAGCTGTGAAGCTCCAAGCTCCTGAGGACAACTAAAGGCACCTGAAGACACCGGAGGGCACATGAAGACACCGGAGGACATCTCAAGACACCGGAGGACACCTGGAGACAACAAAAGACACCTGAAGACAGCTGAAGGCACCTGAAGACATCGGAGGACATCTCAAGACACCGGAGGACACCCGAAGACATCGGAAGACACCCTAGCACATCCAATGATGCCTGAGTGCTTCGAGGATCACCTGAGAACATGTGAAAACATCTGAGGACACCTGAAAACACCTGTCACTCCCGATACCGTTCTGCGTCGCACAGACAGGCCCCGTGGTGCCCATTGAAAACCGTGACGTCTAGCCGTGCTTGCGACGACCTATCGGACTGCGGCTTTTGCCCCACGCACAGTGTTTGGTGACACGGGTGGAGGGCGTGTGGGGTCGGTTCTGTAACCATGGCCGGCCCTCGCGTCGGTCAGTTGGCACCTATTGTGCCACCTCGTAAACTGGCGGTGGCCGGCGTTCCCGCCAAATTGTCCGGCCGCCTCACGTCTGTGAGAGGAATTCGGACGATGGCGGGAGAGGCGCCGCTCATCGATTGTATGGCTATCTGGCCGCGGGGAGGCGTCTCCTTCGGTCTGTATAGCTCCTCGGCAGCAGAGGATGGAGGCGTCCTCACAGCATGTGTAGCTGTTTGGCAACAGGGGATGCGTTCCTTTCGGCCTGTATGACAGTATCGCAGTCCGGGAGGCGTCCTTCACAGTCTGTGGAGGTGTTCAACATTTGGGGAGGCACCCCTCACAGTCTGTGGAGACATCCGTCATCTGGGGAGATGTCCCTGACAGTGTGTGCAGGTTCCGACATCTGGAGAGGTGTTCTTCACAGTATGTGGGGTGTCGGGCATCTGTGAGGGCGTCTATCACAGTGTGTGCAGATGTCCGACATTTGGAGAGGTGCTCCTCACAGTCTGCTGGTGTGTCGGGTATCTGTGGAGGCGTCCCTCACAGTCTGTGGAGGTGTCGGGTATCTGAGGAGGCATCCCTCACAGTCTGTGTACAGGTCCGGCATCTGGAGAGGTGCCACTCACAGTGTGTGGGGTGTCGAGCATCTGTGGGGGCGTCTCTCACAATGTGTGCAGGTGTCCAACATCTGGAGTGGTGCTCCTCACAGTCTGTTTGGGTGTCGGGTATCTGGGGAGGCGTCCCCCCACAGTCTGCATAGCTCCCCTCCGGCGATGGATAGCCTCGAAACCGCCGCGCTTGATGGACTGCCAGAGGCGCTGGGCCTCGCTTCGCCGAAAAGGTCGGAGTGATCAGGGCAGCGGACCGAACCGTTAGAACAGCGGGTCAGACCATCAGAACAGCGAATTTGGCCATCAGAACAGAGGACTGACCGTAACAACTGCTGGCTGCATAGGCAGAACAGCAGTCAAACAGTCAGGACAGCAGGTTGGACCGTCAGGACAGCGAGTCTGACCGTCAGAACAGCGGGTTGGACCACCAGAACAGTGAGCCGGACCACTAGAACAGTGAATTTGACCATTAGAACTGCTGGTTGTATTGTCTGAACAGCAGCCGAGCAGTCAGAACAGCGGGTTGGACAGTCAGAACAGCGGGTCGGACCTTCAAAACAGCGAGTGAGACCGTCAGAACAGCGGGTTGGACCATCAGAACAGCGGATGGACCGTGCCAACAGCTGGCTGCATAGTCAGAACAGCAGTCGAACTGTCAGAACAGCAGCTGGACCACTAGAACAGCAGGTTGGACCGTCAGAACAGCGGATCATCAGAACAGCGGACGGACCGTAACAACAGGCTGGACCGTTAGAACAGCGGGTCGCACCGCCAGAACTTGGCCGCACAAGGACAGCTACTCATTCAGATCAATGAAATCGTTGTTCTGCCGATACGACGTCAGGTCAGACCCCGATCCGGGCGGAGTCCTGTCCGGACACCAATTCCACCAGGACGCCGCTCCAGCGACATCAATCCCAGACCTCTGACACTGCCTTTAATTCTCTTTCAACGCTTTCAACTCCTAGGCCACATGGCGTCGCCAACCTCTCATGCCGATCGGCCGCGGGCGGCTCGGTAATCCAGCCGGCTGCGCGATTCGAACCCACGATCGTGCGGGCCAAGATTTGAAAGCCACTACCTACCGCGCTATCGTGCCTCCGGCTGGAGCGCAGCGGGTACGTATGTACCCACTCCACATACGTACCCGCAGGGCCGTATCAGAATGCTAGTATCTCCAGCATCCCGGCAGATGGCAGCAGTTGGTCAGTGTTCGCCTTGCCCAGGGGCTAACGCTGACTGACCAGCGCGCCGCCCACGGCGTCTGCCTGTCATGGGCATGATCTGCCTTCAGACGGCACTTCCGTTCAGGTGGCACGTTCAGAGCGTACGGCCTTGTATCGCGCCCGGAAGCTGTCCTCTGTGCACCGGGCTCGAGGTGCCGGGGCAGCTCTGCGATGTGCATATCGTGCTCGAGCTCGAAGTGCATATCGTGCCGTGGCGGGAAATCAGAGAGCAAGCGCGTGAGCAAGACTGTGCGGTGAGGGTGCTGAAAAAATGGTACCTTTGCCGAGTATATAGGTGCGTGGACTATGTGGGTATATTGGTGTGTGGGTTATGTGAGGATATGGATGCGTGGGTTATGTGGGTATATAGGTGTGTGGGTTATGTATGTGAACATATAGGTGTGTGGGTTATGTGTGGGTGTGCACAGCGACAATCCCCAAGAAGGGAACCCAAAATCACTTAAAACTGGTACATCCCATCAGAATCCATCTAGATCACTGGAATCACCCAGGCATCTCCAACGCCGCCAGGGCCTTATCTACTGGTGCTAGTGATCATGCTGATATAGTCAGGGTACCATCATAATACTGGTGCCATATACATGCCCGTACAGTCGGAGTTTCATCATCATCTCATCCCATCCCATCCACTGGTACGACAAGGATTCTATCTGAATACTAGTGATATGGTTGGGATCACTTCCGGATATTGCCATCGCCCGCCATCGTAGCACCAGCACACTGGTAACATCAAGACACTAGCACGACCGAGATCCCCAGATCAGTCACCCAAGACACCCAAGACACCCCCATCAGTCCCCATCAGTGCGCTGGCGGCGTCAGGACACTGGTACAGTCGGAATCCCACCAGGCCGCTGGCGGCGTCAGGACAGTGCAGGCCCACTCGGCAGTCGGCCGTAATCGTCAGGACAGTGCAGCCCCACTCGGCAGTCGGCGCCGTAATCGTCAGGACAGTGCAGGCCCACTCGGCAGTCGGCGCCGTAATGGTCAGGACAGTGCAGGCCCACTCGGCAGTCGGCGCCGTAACGGTCAGGACAGTGCAGGCCCACTCGGCAGTCGGCGCCGTAACGGTCAGGACAGTGCAGGCCCACTCGGCAGTCGGCGCCGTAACCGTCAGGACAGTGCAGGCCCACTCGGCAGTCGGCACCGTAATCGCCAGGACAGTGCAGGCCCACTCGGCAGTCGGCGCCGTAATCGCCTCGACAGCCGTGGAGTCGCGCACCGCGGCGTCGCATGCCGCGCCAATTTTTGCCGCGGTCAGTTGTGATTAGGCGGGCGCACCTTGGCACGGCGCGCCGAATACGGCGCGATCAGCGCGGCTTTTGTGGCGATTACACGCCACTCCCGACTGTCGCCAGATGGACATCAGCTGATGTGGCGGCGGCCATGTTGGGAGGACATCGCACGCCAGAGACACGACCGCCGGTCTGTCGGCCGGTGACGTGCCACGGCGGCGCGTCACGCCGCGCTCCGACGCCAAATCCGCGGCGCGGCGACGCTTCGAGGTGCCGCAGGGATTACGCCGATCGTGGTTTTTATCTTTTCTGATGACGTGGCAGTCAATCGGCACACCTGGGCGCCTGTCACAGGTTCGCGTCGGACGCTGCAACTCGGGCTGCAGTACGGCGGACTCTGCAGCTCGGGCTGCGGTACGGCAGATCCTGCAGCTCGGGCTGCGGTACGGCGGAAGCTGCAGCTCGGGCTGGAGTGCGTCGTGTGCTGCAGCTCGTGCTGCAGTGTGTCGGACCTTGCGGCTCGGGCTGAAGTGCGGCGGACGCTGAAGCCCGGGCTGCAGTACGGCGGACGCTGCAGCTCGGCTCCTGCAGTGGCCTGTCTTGTATGCATCGTCTGTGCTGCCAGCCAATGCAGTTTGCTTTCCGCACGGTGGCACCAGATGTTGGACTGAGACTAAGATTTTCGTCACTTCTGGCGAAACCAATTGTCGTTTCACAACACTGATGTGAATCTTGGAAATCCGCTGTAAGTTCGGTGAGCTGAGGCACATCCGCATCTCCAGGGTATCGAAAGTATCGGAAGCAACACAAACATACAAAAAATAACTGGCATGCTAAGCATTGCGAGTTAGTGACAAGATGATGAAAACAGCCAATTAATATTCCAGGAGTGAAGCCATCCACCATTGCCACTCCTTCCCTTGCCCCATGCACACACCCTTGTATTTTCCACTCGCCCCTACACATACCCATGTATTTCCAAACGGTAGTCAAAGCCTAACATCCTGACGATTTGTGCAGCATCGATGCATCGCCGACGGAAGTCCGCCTTTTTGTGACGATCCCTCAGCCCGTCACTACAGTCCGTACCTACCTCCCGACATGCCAGGCGAGTCTAACCCTTCATACTCCGGGTCGCCGATCCGTGGCATGCACTGACTTCGGACTCCAGGTTGCCGATCCGCGGCATGCTCTGGAGCATTCGTCTTCAGTGCATGCAAGACATTCTGTGGCTGTCACTGAGGGACTGAAAGCACATGAACCGTTCGGTGGCGCCGTTACGAATGCGAGCTGGCTTATGGGCACCGCGGCAACGCAGTCGCGGCCTGCGGACAGCGCAGTCAAATCTGACTCGCCAGGAGTTCCAGCTATGAAAATCTTTGGGGAGGGGGACAAGCAAGTGCCATGATGGAAAATAATTGTGGTGTCCGCCAATAGGATTACATTTTAATTTATGGCTACTTTGGAGCGGAGGAAGGCGGATGGTGGGGCACGTTCAGCGACAAGGGTGCAGACCTCTCGAAAGATATCGAAGCACCCACGTGACCAACACCCGCAAAACCTCCTTATGACATTCGCCAGACCTCATAGCATCCCTGAACACCCCGTGCAATTCGTCCGACCCTCTATATAATATATGTCCAATAGTATGACAACGACTAACATCTACCGAGCCTCCTTGTAGCATATGCCGAGCCTCTTTGTAGCATATGCCGGACCTCCTTGCAGCACATGCCAGAATCCTTGTAGCACATGTCGACTTCTTTTGATCATATGCCGGGCCTTCTGGGAACATCGTCAAACATCCCATGATACCCGCCAAACCTCCCATAACTTTCACTGAGCCTCCAATACTATCCGCTGGACCAGGAATAATATGCGCTGGACACCTAATGGCATCAGCTAAGCCTCCCATAATAGCCGCTGGGCCTTCCACAGCGTTCACCGGATCTCCCCACAACAGCGACAGAACCTTCCATAACGTCTGACTGACTTCATGGCGTCCGCCCTCCTCTACAAGGCATCGTTCCAATATTGCAATGCACCTGCTTTGTTTTTCCATTGCATCTTGCATATATGCCTTTGATGTCTCTTTTTTTGGAAGTACGAAGCTAAGGGGACATCCTGGGGGACCAATTTTGCCACCGCAGAACATTATTTGAGCTCCACAACACGTGTGCTGGACCTCGCCACGACCTGACCTCGCCACGGTCCAATCTCGCCAAGGCCTGACCTCACCACGACCTCGTCACAAGACCTGACTTCTCCACACGGCATGACGTCGCCACGACCTGACCTCGCCACACGAACTGACCTCGCCACGACCTGACCTAGCAACACGACCTGATCTCGTCATATGATCTGACCTCTCCACACGACCTGACCTCGTCACGACCTGACCTCTCCACACGACCTGACCTCGCCACGACCTGACCTCGTCACACGACCTGACCTCGCCACGACCTGACCTCACCAGGACCCGACCTCACCACGACCTGACCCCACCACGACCTGACCTCTCTGTGACGTCGGCAGGACGACGGCGGCCGCCACGACCGCGCCGACCACTCTCGTCACCGCCCAGAGCAAGATCGGCGACGAGCTGTCGGCCGGCGGCGACCTGGGCCTGCTGCTGACCGCCGGCGGCGACGCGGTCAAGCGCGAGGCGGAGGACCTGACGGCGCGCCGGTCGCCCGACGGGCGGCCCGAGGACCGGCGCGTGGTGATCGTCAGCGGCCCGCTCGAGCTGGGCAAGGACGACCCGGCCGGCAGTCCGGGCCGCTACGCGGTGCAGCAGCCGGTGGCGCTGCTGCACGCCGACTCGCCCAGCCCCAAGGACATGACGTCGCCCGGCGGCCACTACACGGCCCAGTACAGCGCGCTGGCGCCGGCGCAGGTGTTCGCCGAGCCGCCGACGCAGTACAGCCCGCTGCCGCCGTCGCCGACGGCCAGCTACGCGGCCGGCTCGACGCCGCTGCGCACGGCCGTGCAGTACGTGAGCGAGCCCTACTACCGCGACTACTACCCGGCCGGCGAGCAGTACGGCGCCGGCCGCGCCGCCACGCTCTACGCCGACGGCCAGGAGGGGCACGCCCAGTTCCTGGAGCGCTACATCCGGCCGGCCGGCGGCGGCGTCTACAAGCTGCCCGGCCAGGCGCTCGCCGTCGACCTGCCCTCGCCCGACAGCGGCATCGGCGCCGAGGCGGCCACGCCGCGCGACCCGCCCGCCAGCCTGCAGCAGGTCAGTGGGCGCCTGGGGCGCCGGCGGGCGGTGACCCGCCAGCAGGTCAGTGGGCGCCCGGCAGCGCCCCGTGGCGCGCTGGACCGCTCAGGCCGGTCGCCGCGCCATCTTCCTCGGACGGGCCTCCGCCGCACGCGGCATAGTAGCGCCACGTGCTGGCTCGCTGCACAATGACGGCCGCCCATGCCGCCTGTGTAATGTCTCTCCTGTGCCTGGTCCATGGCAAGCTGAGTTACAAGAGCGAAAAAAATTGCAAAAGTATCGACGCCAGAACGGTCTCAACTGAGCACTGTATCGGCCTCTTTTCTGAATCAGTGTAGGGAAGCGATATGCTAATATCGGCACGGAAACACACGTATCCAATGCAACGAATGTTATGAAATTCATTAGGATCGCGGTAGATTATTCAGTATGTTGCTTAGCTGTCAGCCTGACTGCAACTTGACAGAAGCCACATACACATTACTTACATACTTCATTGGTACGACGCATTTCCCTCCAAATCCTTCGTGACCGGCAAATGTCAGCGTTTACTGACCTCGCCGTTACCGTATGGGTGTAAGCGTGAGGAGGACAATGAGGCAGGCGTATGACACCTCGTCACTCACGCAATGTGACTCGGTTTAAAAATGATCCCACGTTTTAGTGGTGCATTAGTGACGAGGTTTTCCCTTTGCCTGCCACTGGTCGACGAAAGAGATGTGGAGCATGATAAACGGCTTTGACAGTCACTGGCGCGTCAAAGAACTCGCATCGCTTCCAATCGTGGACATGCACTGGATAATTGCATGTCGGCGTCTGAACTAAAATGTTTTGTGGCGGTACATGTTCGAGAGCTACGCATCGACTAGGATTATGATAGTTTGGACCGGCCGACATCCGGGGCCCTGAAGCTCTGAAGCATGTCGTGATGCGCCCTTTTGAACCAGTCGGAGTACAGCAATGTTACAATGCATTTACCAACAGGAAGCCCAAGTGGGAATTGCTCAGACAAGTTCGAATGCTGCCGATAAGAGTCTTCTAAAAATGAAGCTTGGAAATAAAGACGAGAATCAGAGACGAGGGAGAACAGATGCCACACGATGATGGTTGAAATTTTTCATTTCAGCTGACACATAAAGCAGACTTGCGCTTAAAATTCACGTTGCATCCTAGCAAAAGAACAAGATGCGGTTCTTATCTTCCATTGAATTCCTTGTCTTTAATTAAATCGTAAAATAGCGAGATAACAGCCTAGGCTGCATGCTCGAGTGCACCCAGGGAATGCGCGACGCATTAGGAATTCCCGGGTCGGTTTTCGGGTCGGCCGAAGATATAGCCTGATAATGCGGAAAAATCGCCGCCGAATGCTATCATCGTAGATCGTCCTTTTACAGCCGATTCGGCCATTTGCCCGGAGCAGTGATGAATGATGCCAGTAGCCGTCGACGTCTTCCGTCATTGTTCTGCATTTTGATAGCTGTTTGTGCAGCGATGAGGAGTGGCGGGTGGCGTTTGGATTGAGGACGGTATTGGCCGGGTAGCCGGTGGTCTGTGGTGAATGTTCGCCGCACATTCGACGGCCCGCCACTACTTCTCGTCAGCGTCAATACCCACCGACGGCCCGCCACTACTCCTCGTCAGCGTCAATACCCACCGACGGCCCGCCACTACTCCTCGTCAGCGTCAATACCCACCGACGGCCCGCCACTACTCCTCGTCAGCGTCAATACCCACCGACGGCCCGTCACTACTCCTCGTCAGCGTCAATACCCACCGACGGCCCGTCACTACTCCCTCGTCAGCGTCAATACCCACCGACGGCCCGCCACTACTCCCTCGTCAGCGTCAATACCCACCGACGGCCCGCCACTACTCCTCGTCAGCGTCAATGCCCACCGACGGCCCGCCACGACTCCACGCTGGCGTCAATACCTGCCGACGCACCTGATAATGCCTTCGAGAGGGAAACAATCTGCCTCGTCTCGCAAACTCCGAGCGACGTCCAAGATCACAAAACACACAAGCAAGTCAATCCGACCGAAGCGCACGTGCTGGCAAAAAGCCGGCTCGGCGGCGTTCGACGCGATGCGCGCCGGCCCGCCGAGCGAAGCGGCGCTAAACAACAGTATCCCGGAACTGAAAGCGGCGTGGCCGGCGGCTGCGTGGCGTCCTTTTAAGGCCGTCCGGCCCGGCGGCCGCCGACCGACACAGAGGACGCCGCCCGCCCGGCCGGCCGCACAGTGCGGGCGCGCGCGCGCTCCGACGCCGGATAAAGGTGAAACAAAGTCGTGAACCGGCGTCCAGGAGACCTCCGCCAGCGCGAGAAAGCGGCCGGCCGGCCCACCGCCGCGGGCCAGGGCGGGACGGGCGCCGTGTCCTCCGCGAGCAGCGCGGTGCCGACTGCTGACGGATGGACGTCGGTCGGCCCGCGCGGTGCAGAGCCGCAATTGAGCGGGCACCGGCTCGCCGCCGTGTCCGCCGTCACCGGTCGTCTCTCGGCCGCGTGCGCACAAAAAGCCGACCGGTCAGGCGCAGGACATAATTACGCCGGCCGGGCCGGCCCGCGTCCCGCGTCCAGCCCATCCCGCACGGGACGGGTTGTCGGGAACAGATCCATGTCTCACCGGAGGCTGTCCTCGTCGGGTAATTAGCATCGGTAAGCGGGGCCCCGCGGAGTCGCTTTACTACCCGGCGTAAATTTCGTTCTGCTTGTTGGTTGATTAGGCAAGCAATTAGTGGAACCTACCGGTATTTTAATGCACCACGCTGCTAGTCAACTGCCACATTATTCGACCATTTGCATGACTTTGTTCTCGATTCCCGTTGGCTTCCATTCACCTGTCGGCTAAACTTGCGCTGCATTACACTGGACACCTATTCTTTGTTCACCATTGCTTTGTTTAACAGTTTGCCAACTAACGAACGCCACCCAGTCTCTGTCGATTACCCGCTTCTTCTGTCTCTGGAGTTCGCACTATCTCGCAGTTGTTCGGGTCGCTGCTCTGGCACCATAGAGCCCGCCGTTGCTTGTACTGCCGGACGACACAGTGTCAGCTCCTACCGACGGACGACACCGTGTTAGCTCCTACTGACAGACGACACCATGTCAGCTCCTACCGACGAACGACACCGTGTCAGCTCCTACCGACGGACGACACCGTGTCAGCCCCTACCGACGGACGACACCGTGTCAGGTCCTACTGACAGACGACACCGTGTCAGCTCCTACTGACGGACGACACCGTGTCAGCTCCCACTGACAGACGACACCGTGTCAGCTCCTACCGACGGACGACACCGTGTCAGCTCCTACTGACAGACGACACCGTGTCAGCTCCTACCGACGGACGATACCGTGTCAGCTCCTACCGACGGACGACACCGTGTCAGGTCCTACTGACAGACGACACCGTGTCAGCTCCTACTGACAGACGACACCGTGTCAGCTTCTACCGACGGACGACACCGTGTCAGGTCCTACTGACAGACGACACCGTGTCAGCTCCTACTGACAGACGACACCGTGTCAGCTTCTACCGACGGACGACATCGTGTCAGCTCCTACCGACGGACGACACCGTGTCAGCTCCTACCGACGGACGACACCGTGTCAGCTTCTGTCGTCGGAAGACACCGTGTCAGATAGACTGTTTGACAGTCGAATTGGTTCGTCTGCGGCGCCGGGGGTGTGGCGTCGATCTGTCGGCTCGGCGGCGGCTCAGCGGCGAGCGACCGCGGCGGCCTTTTTTGTCCATGTCAAGTTCTCGCCGGCTGTCGGAGGATCGCGTCGTACGTCATCGCCTGGCCTGGGGCGACCGCACAGAGGCATCCTCGGCCCCAGAGAGTCGGTGTGGCCCGCCGGTGGAGACTAATGTCGTGCGTTGTCATCTGACCTGGGGGCGTCTGTACAGAGGACATCCTCGGCCCCAGAGAGTCGGTGTGGCCCGCCGGTGGAGACTAATGTCGTGCGTTGTCACCTGACCTGGGGCGTCTGTACAGAGGACATCCATGGCTTCACAGTCGGCGTGGCGGCTGACGGCCGGCTGGAGATGCGGAGCTCCGGTGGCGGGGGCGGCGGTCTGGTGGGCTCTTGCAGCACGCTCCGGCCGGTGGGACATGAGTTGGGACGGGTGGTAAAGGCCCACCCAGCCAGCCCCGTGTGTGTGGGGTTGGGTGGGTAGGCGTCCGCCTAGTGACAACACCGAGGGCAGGCGTGAGATGAAATGGTGGACAGTCGACGGAGTACGTCACGTCTCCGGCACGGACCTGGGGCATGTGACTAATTTATACGCATGATGTGAACTGCCCTCATCGTCATCATGGACAGCCAACTGGCGCCTCTGACATACAATTATGCTTGAATTGGGATTTCAGATTAAATTTCCGATGACATGATACATCGCACGTCGCTTTCTCACCTACATCGTAGGGTAAGTGAGCTTGCTTTTGCCTTTATGCATTCACCAGAAGTATCTTTATAAAAAGAACCAGATGAGTCTGGCTCAACTTAATCGAGTACTTCTTTCTCTTTGTCATGCAATTTGAACGTAGAAAACGGCTGATGCCGTTTGCATCTTACAATTGTACTCGGATATCCGTGAAGGAGCATGCGCACCAGGAACATCACGTCGTTAGAACCTCTTCATGCTTTTCTTCTGCAAGTCTGGTCAACAATGAATGACTTGAGCTCCTCGTTGTCTCTTGAAGTCGTGATATGCTCACTGCACTGCTCACTGGGCCTATCATATGCTCACTGCACTATGCAGTATGAGAGTGTCCGCGTCTCGTTTCTCGTTGCTTTATTTGCAGTCTTTGCTACACCTACATTGCGAGATAATGTATATTTTTGTTTAGTTAGGTGATAGGAAAACGTGACGTGAGGTACTGTTTCCGTCATGGTGTGACTGATAATTGACACCGATCTCTCATGTCGTGGCACTTGGATTGCATTCGGGTAGTCGTGATTCGACGCTTTTCCGGTGCCTCTACCAAACGTGTTCTGAACAGGCAATGAATTGTTTTCATCGACTGTTCCTGTCGTGCAGTGAGTAGCGTATATGTCAAACTCCGCCGCATCAAACCACAGCCGAAGATTTATCGGTGCCCTATCCCGACGTGAGCCTTGGCGACTGCGTCAATCCCTATCGACTTATCGTCCTCCACATGAATATCGCATATCACGTTGATACGACAAAATGACTAATGCAAATCTCTGCAAACCTGAGTTCGAAGTGCAATTCGTTGACTTCGCAGAGCGTTATGCGCGGGTTTGCGTTATAATTCTCCGTCGAGCATGTGTCGCATCTCACGCCTGGTGTTCGCTCTTCAATAAAGACAAGCGTGTTGGCGGGGCGCGTGATAGTTAGCGCATCTGCTACAGGGCCATCGACGCTGTGCAGCGTACATTATGAGCTGGAATGGACCAATAACAGTGGCGAGCATCGGCGCTGACAACTCCAGTATTGAATGCTTTCTCCTCCTCTCACATATTCCTCTCTCTCGCTCTCGCTCTCTCTCGCCCTTGTTCTCTCTCTCTCTCGCTCTTTCTCTCTCGCTCGCTCTCGCTTTTGCTCTCTCTCTCCCTCTCTCTCTCTTCCCACCTCCCTCCCTTCTTGTCTGTTTGTTGTTTGTCTGCCTGTTTATTTGCCTGTTTCTCTGTGCTCTTGTTTGTCTGCCCGCATTTTCTGTTTGACTGTCTGTTTGTTTGTCTGTTCGCATGTGTGTCTGTCTGTCTGCCTTATCTGTGTGTCTGTGTGTGTGTGTGTGTGTGTGTGTGTTTGTCCGCTGTCTGTCTGTCTGTCTGCCTGTCTGTTTGTTTGCATGTATGTATGTTTTAGTTTGTGTGTATGCTCGTTTGTTTGTGCGTCTGTTTGTTTGTCTGTGTGTCTGTTTGTTTATCTGTGTGTATGTGTGCTCGATTGCCTGTGTGTCTGTATGTCTGCTTGTTTGTGTGTCGGATTGTCTGTCTGCCTGCTTGCCTATGTGTCTGGATGTGTATCTATGTGCATGCATGTCTGTCTGTCTGTCTGTTTGTTTGCATGAATGTATGCTTTTTGTCTGTGTCTTTGTTTGTGTGTACGTCTGTTTGTTTGTATCTGTGTCTGTTTGCCTGTGTGTTTGTTTGCATATGTGTCTGCCTGTGTGTCTGTATATATGTCTGTTTGTGTGTCGGTTTGTCTGTGTGCCTGTTTGTCTATGTGCATATCTGTTTGTCTGTCTGTCGGCTTGTCTGTCCGGATGCGTTTGTTTGTCTGTCTGCCTGTTTGCCTGTCTGTCAGACCACTTGTCTGTTTGTCTGTGTGTCTGTTTGCATATGTGTCTGCCTGTGTGTCTGTATGTCTGTTTGTTTGTGTGTCGGTTAGTCTGTGTGTCCGTTTGTCTGTGTGCATATCTGCTTGTCTGTCTGTCTGTCTGTATGGTGTCCGTTCCACGAGAGCCAGACAGACCGTGCCCGGTGTGGATGTCCACGTCCAGCGGCGTCTTCCTCGTGTGACACGGCGCCGGGAGCCGGCGCGACCTTGACTGGGGCGTTAATCAGCCGGCGGGGTCGGAGGTCGCCGGTGGCGGCACGTAGCGGTCCCGTCGGCGGCCGGACCGGAGCGGCGCCGGCCGGCTGGCCGGCGGTGCGTGCGCCCGCTCACGGAGGACACTGGGAGAAAGTCGCGCCGCCGCCGCCGCCCAGCGTCCTCCAGGGCTGACCCGGCCACGGCAGCCGGCCACGGCAGCCGGCGACGGCAGCCGGCCATCTCCGGCCCACCAGGAATGCCATTTTTCATGGAGATGCTGTTTCGAAAGGCGCGCAGGTGGTCATCGCCGGCCGTCGCCCGCTGCGACGGCGATGAGAAGCGGTTTCTGTTTCTGCGAGTGGAAACGGGGAAGTGAGCCTGTGGTTGATAAGTACTCTGGGGGCAGTTGTTGCTGGTGGAAGCTTAAAGACATTTGCATTGACTATGGACGCTCGCGTATACTGGGACGTTACTTGAAAGCCAAAATTCCAGGTCTCTCATTACGGAGCATATATACCCTAGTATATATATTTATCTAGTATGTACCTCTAGTATATATACTTCTCTAGTATATACACAAGTGGCGGAGCCTAATTTTCGATGGCTAAGTTATGCACTACGAGTGCGACCTTGAACCTTTTGTGAACCATATTTGCAGAACTATTCACACAAACACATATACAAACATTGCTCCTTTTCGTCTGACGCAATTTATAAAGCGTTTCACAGCTGAACAAGGACAACGCTCCAGCGTCAGCCAACCTTTACGCACGTGATGCCATCAGACCAGCACTTAGCCACATCGCCTTTGCGTCACATCTACATCCATTGATGAGGAAACTTCAGTGCGTTTTAGTGCCTGACTCCGGATCTCTGAGCGCATTGGTGAAAGCTAAATTGGCGCGGACCGGTGGCGCTATAAACCCGACCGGCCTGGCCGGCGCGAATTACCCAGATAAAGAGTGCAGTCACCGGACGATTGTATAACGGCGGTGTAAGTGCTGCTGCGCCGGACACGGTAGCACTGGCCCAGCTGTCCCGCACGTCAAGGCAGCCTCGAGACGATCGTGCGCCACGACCTTGTGAAGTCGCGCGTCACAAATGGCGACACTATCTCAGAGGCGTCTCGCGTTCGGCGTGGGGCGAACTGAGAATCGCGAGATGGATTTTTGAAGCTGCCCGCAGCCTATTACACATGCCGTTCGGCTGTGGAAACGCTCTCCGAGCGGGCCGCGGCTGAATCACAAAGTGTGATCAAGGGCGCCGACATTTTCTGACCACGGCGCCGGGAGGGCAGCCAGACCGAGAGGACAGCCAGACCGAGAGGGCAGCCAGACCGAGAGGGCAGCCAGGCCGGGAGGACAGCCAGACCGAGAGGACAGCCAGACCGAGAGGACAGCCAGACCGGGAGGGCAGCCAGACCGGGAGGGCAGCCAGACCGGGAGGACAGCCAGACCGGGAGGGCAGCCAGACCGGGAGGACAGCCAGACCGGGAGGAGAGCCAGACCGGGAGGGCAGCCAGACCGGGAGGGCAGCCAGGCCGGGAGGGCAGCCAGACCGAGAGGACAGCCAGACCGGGAGGACAGCCAGGCGGCATCTGTCCACGGCCGCCGGAAGGGCAGCCAGGCGATGTTGGCCCGCTCGGTTGTACCGGCGATCGGCCCCCCACTCCAGCCGAGGTGAAGCGGCGGCTAGACCACCAGCTCCAGCTGAGGAAAAGCGGCTGCTGGACCATCAGTTCCAGCCGAGGAGAAGCGGGGGCGGCTGGACCATCAGCTCCAACCGGGAAGAAGCGGGGGCGGGTGGACCATCAGCTCCAGCCGAGGTGAAGCGACGGTTGCCGGGCTACCCGCGCCGGTGGCAACCTCGTATCCTGGCCGACGTGTGGTGACGGTAGAGGCATTCGAATCTGAATGGTCTTCGTGCATCACCGTCCGACTCTGAACATTGTTGTCGCCGTTTTGGCATGGCGGGGAGGGGGACAAGTGCTCTGCTTCAGTTGGCACCTCGGAGTTATCTTCCTTTCTGCTGTTTATCAGATGTGAGAGACGAGAAAAGGATGAGACAGGTCAGCAAAAGAGCAGTCAAGCGACCGCTCGCCAATTTCAGCCAAAACGTCATCCCCGTTTGGACATTTTCTTCACGTCTGCGCTCCAATAAATTATTCGACCGGGCAGCTCCACATCATGGTTTTATCGACATCCGAGCTCAGAATACACAATGTGTACACCAAGGCCAACTCCAGCAACAGACGGACAGGCCAATCATACCATTCGACATTGCCTTTTTGAAATTATGCAACCACCACCGAGAAAACCTCGCTTAAAAAGTGAGCAGTTCTTGTGAACGGCACGCACTGGGTTTGGATCTCAGAATGCGCTTCGACGAGCCACACAAAAAATGATCTCATTCTTTTCGCTCTCGCGCCGTTCTCTCCGTTTCCGCTTCGTTATGCGTTTGTTCATCAATATGCACGTATGACAGTCGCTTATGCAATCGTCTCAGTTGCGATGTAGCGCTTTTTCTCTCCATATCTCCTCTCTCCTGCCTCTTACGCCTTTTGTCCCGCCACACCATACCAGGAAGACCAGATTCAATACCGTGCCATAAAATAAATACATCACAGTACAATGCAATATAATATTATGTAATATAACATAATATAGCATAATGTTGTATAATATAACACACCATAACATAATGTAATATAATATAAGGTAACATATAATATAATGTACTATATTATAATATAATACAATATAATCTAATATATTGCAATATAATATAATACAACATAATATAGTATGATATAGCATAATATAATGTAATGCATTATAACATACTATAATATAATATAATATAATATAATATAATATAATATAATATAATATAATATAATATAACATAATGTAATACAATATAATGTAATATAATATTTACAATATAATATAATGTAGTATCAGATAGCATAACACAATACAATAAAATCGCAGATATCAACGGAGTCGGCGTATCTAGTCGCGCGCAGCCAGCACGTAGGGTGCGATGGTCGGAGCTGCGGCCCACACCCGGCGGTCGAGCCGTGTCGGGTCTGGCCAGCCAGCCGCGGAGACCACCACCCCCGCCGGGCCCGCCTCTGGTCGGCCGAGGCCGGCCGCTTCTGCACGGCCGCTGGACGTCCAGCTGGGCCTGACCTCGGGGGCCCTCGGCGACCCGACCGGCGCCGAGAGACTTTCGCTGTCGCTGCGACCGGCGCCGGACTTTCGCTGTCACTGCGACCGGAGACCAGGCACGGTCGGCCTTGCCGTCGTGTGTCGTGTGTGTGGCCAGGCGAACGCCGGCCGACGCTGCCGTCGTGTGCGAAGCCCGCCAATCATGCTGTCGTGCAGGCGCAGACACGGCTGGTTTCGAGTGGGAGCGAAGCCCGAGCGAGTCGGATCCCGTGCATATGAAAGATGTTGAAGCGACGAAAGAGCGTCCCGACTAAGTCCGGTTCGGCTGTCGTACTAACCAAAACTTTAACAGCCGTTATGCTACAGCGTGTCAAGTTGCGTTCCTTCGCTCATACGATCTGCACGGCACATTTTGTACTTCATCAAGTTTCAACACGTGTTTTCTTCTCGGTCTTTGTTTGAAAGTCGAGTTTTGTGACGGCATGTCCCGGGCTTGTTCAGCTTTCCTCACCGTGCTCATGTGAGCTCCGCGTCGCTTCGGCGGAAATTGGAAATGAGAACCAGAATCAGACGGGGATCACTTTCAGGACAGTTGCATCAGACGACCACAGAAAGCTCGCAGCAGGTGGATCCGCCCCCGAGGGGTAATGTCGATGGCCTTTGCGAGCGGGGAAGGGAGGAAGCGGAAAGGGTTGTACCACCGTTCCCGATAGATGACTCGAGGGAGGAAGCCTTGCCAAGTGATGGGGCTGCCCCATCGGGCAGGCGACGTGACCTCAGACGAGTGTGGTCACTGACAACCGGTGATGGTTCAGTCCCGCAGGCTCCGTTCACATTCAGGTGTGATTAGCAGAGAGATTCCCGATGCATAATATCCGGGCAGGGTTTCCCAGACCAACTTGCGGTCAAGGCCCTTCTTCGGAGAAGGCATTGTCTTGCGCAGTGACGGATCCCAGAATGCACTCTTTAACAAAGCGCCTCTTTTATCGAGAAACGTCCTTTGTGTTCCTCAGTGCATCGGACCATCTAGCCATGTGGGATTCATCGACCAATTTGGCTTCACTGACCGAATATGTCTCTTGCGGTAGTGGACAGGTGTTCCTCCTACGGTCGCGAACCGGAGCTCGTGGGAGCGGACACGTTTTCTGCGACAAAGGACGGGAGCTCGTGGGAACGGACACGTCTCTTGTGGCAGAGGACGGGAGCTCGTGGGAACGGACACGTCTCCTGCGGTAGAAGACGGGAGCTCGTGGGAACGGACATGTCTCTTACAGCAGAGGATGGGAACTCGTGGGAACGGACACGTCTCTTGTGGCAGAGGACGGGAGCTCGTGGGAGCGGACACGTCTCTTGTGGCAGAGGTCGGGAGCTCGTGGGAGCGGACGGCAGAGGACGTGAGGTCGTGGGAACGGACACGTCTTCTGCGGCAGAGGACGGGAGCTCGTGGGAGCGGACACGCGAGGCCGCTGCCTGGCGGCTGTTTTTGCCGTGTGCGCCCTGAATGATCCGACTACTACCTGTCTCCACTGATGGTTTATTGCAGTTGAAATGCCAGAGTGTGTCAGTCGGCTATGTCGGTTGTCAGTCACACCAAGGTCGGCGGACCTGAAGCTATGCACAAATAGCTGTCGGTCGGACCAGCCCGACAGCTGCCAGCTGCCCGGAGCCGATGCCAAAACCGATGACAGCTGCCGGTCATTCGGCTCACCATTGCTCGCGTACTTTGGACGGCGATCGTCAGCCATGCACTGAGCTCCTCCGTTTTGGAAGTAGCCTTATTGGGAGCTCCATCCGCGTATTGGGAGCCTGGTAGATTTATAAAGCAAATAGATGGAATATTACAACTTTGAACCATAGTCGTCTATCATTGTCATGCGTTTATTACCTTTTCGTGCTGACGATGCGTTGGTTGTTTGCTTGCATTTGGCATTATCTTTTTACTTCATGCTTCTTCGGGAACAATCTCATCAAGTATATTTCGGTCTGTGTGTGCTGTGCTCATACGCCATGAGCTTCGTTGCTCTTAGGTGCAAGGCTTTGACCTGTAGTGATGAAGTCTTTTTAAGAGGCCACACTCCACTTTAAACAGCAATACAGCGTACGCATTATACCTGAATGGAAATGTACACACGGCACTTCATTGGCACATGATGAGGTTCTGTGTACAATCGCTTATTCGCAGTATTTTTGGCAGTGTTTTAATCATTTCAAGGCCAAGGTCATATTAAATGTCATTGTGATATTATACCATGACCCTTGCAGCCGCACTAAAACGAATAAGAAGAATTGAAGAAGACAGATCCCAAAGGCTGTTCGATGGTGTGGTGGCCAACCAACCTTGACGTTCGACGAAAACTGCGCCCGCTTACCTGCACTGTGTCCGTTTGAGTGACGATGGGCCCGCGTGTGCCGGTGCGCAAGCCTGATTGACAGCAGCCGTTCGTCCACCGCCACCTGTGTCATGTCCCGACCATCGTCTCTGCTCAACTGGTCGCGCGGCGCCTGTCGCAAAGCGGCCTTAGCGCCTTTGAGGCTCGTCCGGAATCATTTTGTAGCAATGGCCAGGTGGCGGTCGTGTTGGTTAGCGAATGACGAACCTTGTCCTGTGTTGATGTCTGGTCTGGTGCCACCTAAAGTAACTCGTCCTGTGTTGATATCTGGCCCAGTGCCTCCTAAATTAGCTCGTTCTCTGTTGATATCTGGTCCAGTGCCTCCTGAATTAGCTCGTCCTGTGCTGATGTCTGGTCTGGTGCCACCTGAAGCAGCTCATCCTGTGCTGATGTCTGGTCTGGTGCCACCTAAAGTAACTCGTCCTGTGTTGATATCTGGCCCAGTGCCTCCTAAATTAGCTCGTTCTCTGTTGATGTCTGGTCTGGTGCCACCTGAAGCAGCTCATCCTGTGCTGATGTCTGGTCTGGTGCCACCTGAAGTAACTCGTCCTGTGTTGATGTCACACCTGTCGCCGCCTGAACTGAGTGTGTCTCGACTTGTCTGCCGCCTGCCATGGCTGGAGTTGACTGTGATAGCCGCTCGATCCGACTGGCCCCCAACACGGCGCCGACCGTCTCCTGTTGCAGACCACTTCTGGCTTCGAGTACGCGGACATGTGCGGCCAGCCGTCCATCTTGACCTCTGACCCCAGCCTGCTGCGAGCACCCTCAGAGACGCCATCTGTCTCAAGGTCGCGACCCTGGCATGACTTCGGCCGCCAGACAGAAGTCGACAAGATACACATCCCCAAGATGTGAGTACCCCAAGTGGCCGCTCGCACCCGACGTGGCCGGCACCCTAAGTGGTCGCTCAAACCCGACGTGGCCGGCACTCTAAATGGTCGCTCAAACCCGACGTGGCCGGCACTCTAAATGGTCGCTCAAACCCGACGTGGCCGGCACCCTAAGTGGTCACGTCAAGTACGCCTCGAACTGTGAACGGCCAGGTGTCGTGTTTTCAGCAGATCGCTGCAAATCCACTCCCTTGGGTCTGCCCATCGTGAAAATCCACTTGCAAACCGACAATACCAAAGGGAGTACATACTTACTTGGCGCAGGTGGTACGCCATATTAAGGGGCAGCTGATTACACTGACGTGCGACTTGTCAGCTGAAAGTCACATTGTCGCCAGTTCGATGTCGTTGCCGTCTCTCAATGTTCCGGAAATAGTGTCTCTCGATGTATGCAATGCATGTGAGTTATTGCCTTCAGACAGCGGAAGGTGCCTGTGAGGACGCTCGGCGTGTGGGGGCGAGTGGCAAAAGAGCCGCGTGATCGAATCTCTGTGCGTAACAGTCACAGACACCTTGCCTCGAGTGTCCGTACAGTCATCACCCTGAAGCACATGTGCGGAGCTAAGATGATTTCGGACGCGAAAATTCACCAAGTTCCATTGCCGAGAGCGAAAATAGAGAATCGTCACCACTTGTCGAGACTGAGGCCAGGTTTGCGGCACACCGAACAGCCACTGCGCCGCCACCAAAGCACTTCGGGACAAACTTTGTGGGCCCGGTTTGCGGTACACCAAACAGCCACTGTACCGGTACCGCTGAACTCTGGAACAGACGGTGGTCACTGGCCACAGTCCGAGATCTACCGTTCACTGCTGGTGCGTGCGAATGTCCCCGCGACCACCCCTCTTTGAACAAACATCGAGGAACTTCAGAGAATCTATTGGGGTGAAAGTTAGTTAATATGATAACAAGAAGAGTGTGCTGCCTGTTAACCGATCGCTGTACATTTCTCCACTGTGGGAGTGCAGCTATTACTTGCGCACCGTCGAACGCAGCTCAAATTTGGTCTCCAGCGAAAAGCCTTTCTGTTTCAAGGAAGATTAGACACACCTCATGCAGACTAGTGGGAAAACAGCTGGTAACAATCAAACTTAACAGTACTCATCTGACCATGGATGAAACATAAATATAACGCGATATACTGCAGTAAAATAATTAGTATGGCTTCAAAGACTGAGGGTTGAACCGTGCCGGGTAGGCCGGTCCGGTCAGGTGGAATCTCGCGTGTGCCAAACATACTGCAGCAGACTCTCTCCAGCCTCGCCCTCGCTCGTGATAATACGACTGAGCATGTGCAATCCAGCGGCGTGCTAGTAAATATGTCAGACTTGGAAAGCATCCAGAACGGCAATCGATGCACATAAACATCAAAGCTGAACCGCATTCACCGTGCAATGAACAACAATTACTCTGACATTTCGAAATCGTATTGTCAGGTTAAAGCAGAGCATTCCGCTCAAAGTCGTCTGGCAACTGCAAGAGCAGACGGCAACACGAGTTGGCGGAAAGGGCGTGGCGGTCGAACCGTCTGGCGAGGGAAGGTTCCTCGCGGTGCTGAGCTCGCGCACTCAGGCACCCCTGTCGATTTGTTTTCCCTGCCACTGCCGCCGACGCTGAGCGGCTGATGGGAGGGGGCGGGGGCAGTCTCCATGCGGCTGGTCGCGGCTTGGGCGCCTTTGCCGACCGGTTCCCACACTTCCGCCCGGAATGGTCGGCCGATAACGTCCCGACTGCGGACCAGTCTCGTGAATACCCCCCCCCCCCACCGCCCGAGCGAGTGAGTGCGATGGGGGCGCACCGGCTACGGGTGTCGGACGTCGCCGGGTGAGGACCTTCACTGGTGTCTAGCGGCTGGCATATCCTGGGGTGTCGGCGCTTCCTGGAGCGGGTGGCGTTGTCGTCAGAGATATACGCGGCGGCGGTAGTTCGGTGCAGAGCAGCGAGCTGACCGAGGGGTCCGCCAAAGGTCACGGTGAGTCGGGACGGGCGTCTGGCGGCTGAGTTACTGCGGCGGACACTGCGACCAAGGAGGCGGTGTGACCGAGAAGACGGCATAGCCAATGAGGTGGTGCGATCGAGAAGGTGGCACGGCCGGGGAGATGGTATCGTCGCGGAGATGATATGGCTGGGAGATAGCATGCCCGCATGGGTGGTATGGTCGGGGAGATTGTGTGACCCGCCAGTGGCATGACCGGAAAGCTTGTGTGGCTGGAGAGATGGCATAACCGAGGAGATAGTATGGCTGTGGAGACGGTATGGCCAGAGAGATGATATGACCAGAAAGATAATGTCACCAATAGTGGGAGTGTGATCGGAGAGAACGTGTAGCGATGAATAAGATATTTTTTATTATTTTTTTTAAATATAAATTCAATCCGAGTTGTTGTTGGGGTGGCTTGAGGAACCAGCGTTCTATTGCTAAGCAGAGCTTGTTGCGTGAACCCTGGCCCCACCACCCCTATGATGTTGCCAGAAGCCCCTATGATTCAGGAGATCATATGACCGGCAATATAGTGTGCTAACGGGCAAATACAGCGTGCTGCCACCTCACGCTCGCACAAAAGATGGCCGGACAGTAACGGCGTCAGCACGCCCACGCCTCGACCAGCGTCTGTGCAACTGCACCCTGCACAGAGGCGGCGCCAGGTGACCGGTGTCGCCGAGACCAGAGGCGACGCCAGGGCCGCCGGGTGGGAGGCGACGAGAACAGACCAGCCGGGCCGAGTACTGTCGGGGACGCCATCGAGCCGCACTGGCGTCGTTTGCGCAGGGACGTGGCCAGGGTCGACCATGGCAGGCGGGCAGGCAGCTCACGCTCGCAGCCCTGGGCGCGGGCTGCCTGCATTACCGGCGTGGTGAGGCTGTCTCACGAGCGGCAGGCACCGTCGGACAGCGTGGGCGGCAGTGCTGGCTGACTGAGGAGCCGTGAAGGGCAGAGGCGCCTACTGCCGTCGACGGCGGAGCTGATCGGCTGTCGGCACCGACGTTCAGTTGTCGGCACCGACGATCGGCTGTCGGCACCGACACTCGACTGTCGGCACCGACGATCAGCTGTCGGCACCGACGGTCAGCTGTCGGCACCGACGATCGACTGTCGGCACCGACGATCAGCTGTCGGCACCGACGATCGGCTGTCGGCACCGACGATCGGCTGTCGGCACCGACGATCAGCTGTCGGCACCGACGATCGGCTGTAGGCACTGGCGGTCAGCTGTCGGCACCGACAGTCAGCTGTCGGCACCGACGATCGGTTGTAGGCACTGGCGGTTAGCTGTCGGCACCGACGATCGACTGTCGGCACCGATGCTCGGCCGGTGGCCGAACAGTGGCGCCTATGCTAGGGGCGATTGAATACCTCATCGGATTTTCAGCTCCTGAGGACGATGTGGATTTCACTTCAACGGACCATAACCATTTGGCCACGCATCTCACAACGGCAACCGCGACCCACTCACGGCTGGTATATGACCACTCAGTCAGGGCGAAGGTCATCATGTACGTTGAATCTCGTCTGCTCGATATTTGTCGCTGTGTGCATCGCCGCTGCCGGGTTTAGTTCAGTGTCGCGGTGACGTAACATGTTGCTATGATTGCCGCTTGGCAGTGACGACATTGGCTTAACTCGTGTTTGAGGATTAGGACGGCGCCCACCCAGGGGATGACAGCAGCCGCGGAGAGTTGCATTGTCTCGGGGTCGGGTCTGCTGGCTGAGTGTGCAGTAAAAGGTGCCGCACGGTGATGGCCCGTCTCTGAAGCTATCTCTCGGCCAAGTTGTGTGATGGCTCGCCCAGCTCTCGGCCCCGTTGCGGTGATGACCCGCCTCTGAAGCTGTCTCTCAGCCACGCTGTGTGATGGCCCATCTCTGAAGGTGTCTCTCAGCCACGCTGTGTGATGGCCCATCTCTGAAGGTGTCTCTAGGGCCCGTTGCGGTGATGGCCCGCCTCTGAAGCTGTCTCTCAGCCACGCTGTCTGATGGCCCATCTCTGAAGGTATCTCTCGGCCCCGTTGTGTGATGGCCCGCCTCTGAAGCTATCTCTCGGCCCTGCCGCAGTGGTAACCTCTCCTCTGAAGGTATCTGTCGGCCCGTCGTAGAAATGGCCCGCCTTTGAAGCTATCTCTCGGCACCGCGCATTATTCAGACGGCGCGACCTCGCCTTGCGCCAAAGCTTTAGGCCTTTCACCAGGTCATAGCACTTCCTTACTGTCAGGGGTGGACATTCGAGTTTGACTTATGGCGTCTGGGTGTACGGTTTGCGAAAACAAGTAATGGGAACAAATGCACTCCACAAGTACGCATTCACTGCGATTACTAAATTAACACATGTGGAACTATATGATGCTTCCTTGGTTCAGAACGTTAGCAAAATTGCTCTTAAGTTGAGTGACAGAATAAGCAAGATAAAAATAGGTGTATTCGGACAACTTGACTTTCGACTTGCTAGCACATCCAGAAAATCCCCGTTTGCCACACGGTTGTTATTGCTGAATGCTGAATAATGTTTGCACTTTACGTTGTGGCATATTATATCGCCAATGTTAATTGACCATGCAATAGAAAACAATTATCGGGAGCTCATCGCTACAGCACAATGCCTATTGCACAGCAATGTGGTGGACACCACATCGTCTTGCAGTCGACACGGTCTGGACCTCCAATGACTATTCGTGTGTGACCAACCATCGAGTGTCAGCTAGCTTACCGTATAATCTGCCTTTAACCTCGTCCGGAATAATGCATTGGAAATAAACCATGACACAATGACAGTTCCAAGCACGTGCCACTTCGCAGTATGCGGCGACCAGCAGGGGATCTTCCCGATACCAGTGACATATGCAAAGACAAAACGAAGCTGATGATGGCCAGCATGTCACTGGAAGGAGCTATTGTGCGGTTTCTATTGTCAAGGACTAAGCATGGCCTTCAACTGCCATGCTGCAATGTCTACGTGTTCATTAAGAATGCGGACGAAACCCGATCAAGTCTACTTCCGTGTGCATGGCGAAGAAGTTCGCTTCAACTGGCCGACCGTCAATTTTTTTAAACCGCCATAACTTTTTCATTACAGTGCTTCGCATTCCAAAGCTTCATTCAGAGTCAGAAGTGTTTTACATTTTTATTTATGCCGATTTGTATGCGAATAGTTGTCATATAATGTGCAAATTTTACAACAACAAAAAAGAAACTGTTGACGGTTTTCTCGCCGGCGGCCAAATTTCAATAGCGTTTCACGGTTCGAAGCGGCATTTCAAGTTCTGATTTTTTTCACCCATAGCCAGATCTGCCCTGCTCATTTTTATGCACGCCAACTATCATCACAACGTGTCTTCTGAAGTGTTCCCAACCTTCGTTAAAGAGGTGGGTTGCGGCGACATTCCTCCTGGTGGGCGGGGTCGGACCGCGGAAGATACCTCCGTGCCTCCCAGACATGGCCGGCTGACCTTGCGGCGTCGCGCATCATGTGACATACATGCCCCGAGGGCTGACAGTCTCGGATGTGGGCCGTTCATCCCGCTGAACGGTTGCATGCCGCCCAGGCCGGGCAGGATAACTGTTGGACGTACCGACGGTCACCGACTCTAATCTGACAATTTAGCATAGTGTAATACAACGAAGAATGGCTCTTAAGTGCTCCTGGGGTTTTAGACATTGCGTGAGACGAAATGTACGACCCTCACTATACCAGGAGATGCTGAGTTTACATCAAAAGTAGCGTTAGGGATTATGCTATATTACTCAACGTTTCGGCCAGGGGCCATCGTCAAGAGTGTAGAGAGTCAGGGCCATCGTCAGGAGTGAGTCCCATTACTTGTTATCGCATCGTTGGCATAGTGCATTAAGCTTGAGGTACGATGATCCATATCTCACGAATCTAGCATTTAGCAATCTTGAGCTGGACGAACCAAGTAGGAGGAGCTTCAGCCTATCTCACTAATTTATAAATATTCAGCTCGACATGTAGGATCGAAAAACGTGGCCGGTCTCTTCTAGCTATGTATAGTAGAAGCTTATGCATCTGGCGTGTGGAGGTGGGACATTTCGATATACTCTGGGAGATAAAGAACTGGATGACATTGAAGAGGGAAAGAGCTAGGTGCGTTCGCTTCAAGCGATCTGAAAGCACGACAGCAATGTATCTCAGCGATGGACAGGACATCGAAATGCTAGGAACGATTAGTAGGAGTATGGAATACAATAACAAGTACTTTATGAAAACACTATCTTGCGACCCCACTTGGAATATTGTGTCAGGCATGGAGCCCTTACTCTTAAAGAGATAGAGGCATGCTAGAAAGAGTGCAGCTCAAAGCTACTAGAAGTACCAGTGGTCATGGGAATATAGAATATGATGGTAGGCTCATGTCATTAGATATGTATTCACTCAAGCATAGGAGACTGCGGGGTGATATGAGTGATATGCTTGAAATCGTAAAGGGACTAGCTAAGCTAAGATCTGAATGGTGTTCTTCTATTTCGGGCATTACATGGGGGCATCGATTCAAGATCGATAAGTCAAGCTGTAGGATAGGTAAGCATCAACAAGGTTCCAATCATAGGATGGTTAATCAATAGAATGGTGATGTGATGGTGAGTTGAATGAATGCCAATTTATTGAGTACATTCAATTTGTTCAATAGCAGGGTAAATGCATTCTGTACGTCGAATTATCGTATATTTGAAATATAGGACGTGCAGTGGGGAGATGGGAAAATATGTGGATGAAGCGGGATTGATACACAGGTGAGCCAAGGAACGTGACACCATTCCGCGTGTGTTCTCGACCACGCGTGTGTTACTTGATCACTCTGGTGTTACGCGAGATCGAGTGAATGGAGTATGCCGCCGTGGATAGTTTCTTTATGACTCAGAGCATAGTACTGATTAGGATGCTCCAGTGACGTTTTTTTCTGGCCTTATGGTGTCTTCCCTGTATAGGCTTCACCCAAATTGGCCCCTGCGACTCCTATGACGCTTATTACGACACTTTATGACTGTACGACTTTACGACGGTCAGCAGAGTGCACTTGCGGTCGGTCCGCCGGTTCCCTGTCGCGGTTTGGTGCCTGACCCCGTGCCTGCAGCAGTGGAGTCCCGCAGTCCGCGCCGGCCCCTTGGCCTCGCTCTTCTAATGCCCAGGACGGCGCCTTATGGTGATGTAGCCGAGCGTCGGAATGATACAGCGGTTTGGACTAATCGACACTGGTCCTCAGTACTCACGTAATGACGCCTTATGCTGGTGCCAGCCTAGCCTCAGAGTAATGCAGCGGTCTGGACCAATGCACATCAGTCTTCAGTTCTCACCTGACGCCTAACCTGCACGTGACACGCACCATTTAGCGGTCAGTGACATGCACTTGTAGTCTTGATGCGAACGCAGGTTAAGCCCGATAAGAAATGGAGAATTATTTACGCATACATTTATTTTGCCACTCATTGGTTTCTTCTTTCCATGACTTGATCATTGATCATTGACTTGATCATTTTCGTGGATTAACTGAGAATTAGTATGCATATTTGTGTTTGAATTTGTAAGTGCAAGAATAAAATACGCCAAATGAAGACTCCGATACATCAGACTGTTCAACCTTGAAGGGGCAAACCATATTTTACCCGGGGTGGGGGCTTGTAATGCAGGGTCAGCCTCTCTCAACTAGACCGAATTTTATTCACCACAGCGCTGTGGTGACTAGAGCTCAACATTGGTACCTAGCACCCGCATCGTACCGAATCGCGCCGCATCGCGGTGACTGCATCTCGTCACTGCTGCCTAGCACCGCCGCTCGATCGGCCCGGATGACTCGAGGTCCATCAGCACCACCAAGCCCACGACGTATCCATGACAGGCGGCCCATCAGCACCACCAAGCCCACGACGTATCCATGACAGGCGGCCCATCAGCACCACCAAACCCACGACGTATCAATGACAGGCGGCCCATCAGCACCACCAAACCCACGACGTATCCATGACAGGCGGCCCATCAGCACCACCAAACCCACGACGTATCAATGACAGGCGGACCATCAGCACCACCAAGCCCACGACGTATCCTTGACAGGCGGACCATCAGCACCACCAAACCCACGACGTATCAATGACAGGCGGACCATCAGCACCACCAAGCCCACGACGTATCCATGACAGGCGGACCATCAGCACCACCAAACCCACGACGTATCCATGATACGCTGACCATCAGCACCACCAAGCCCACGACGTATCCATGGACTTCTCCGTCGTGAAGGACGAAACACAGAAGTAAGGCGTTAAGCACAGTGTGGCGGTGAACCTGGCTTGCGCGAATTTGATCCGGTCGGCAAATGGTGTCACATGCGACGTCAATCCGGTTTGATCCGGTCGAATGGTGTCTGTCACGAATGCTCGTGAATATTGACAGCGTGTGACCTCCTTGCTCTTCTGCTTCAGCTTCTCCAACTACGGCTTCCGGTTCTACCTGGAGACACCGATTTCGACCAGTCAGCGGCGCGAAGACGACCGACTGACTTACGTGAACAAGGGCCAGTTCTACGGCGTCACCATGGAGTACCTGCCCGAGCCGGACAAGCCTCCTCAAGAACACCACCGTCAAGGTACGTCCTTCACTCTCCACGTCAAGGTACGCCCTCCACTCTCCACGTCAAGGTACGTCCTCCACTCTCCACGTCAAGGTACGTCCTCCACCTCAACGTCAAGGTACGTCCTCCACTCTCCACGTCAAGGTACGTCCTCCACTCTCAACGTCAAGGTACGTCCTCCACTCTCCACGTCAAGGTACGTCCTCCACTCTCAACGTCAAGGTACGTCCTCCACTCTCAACGTCAAGGTACGTCCTCCACTCTCCACGTCAAGGTACGTCCTCCACTCTCCACGTCAAGGTACGCCTTCCACTCTCCACGTCAAGGTACGTCCTCCACTCTCAACGTCAAGGTACGTCCTTCTCTCTCCACGCGCCGGCAAGGCGGCTCCACACAAGCGTGTCGATGTCACACATGCACTTTGCAAGTACCGACGGCCCGCGGCGCCAAGCCTTGCCTGAACGCGCCGATGGAGAGCTTCTTCTCGCGCGCCATTCTGCAGCCACAACGCGACGAGTCCCAACCGTGTCAGCGCATGCTGCTGCTATACCCAGCGGTGCCGCGTGAAGTTCCATCGGGTGAGCTCCGACAGTGGCTGGTTTCGGTAGCCACGATGCTATGTGAATTTAAAATGAGATCCTGCGGAGCTGTCGCCCTCACCCACGATGCCGGAGGGCATCATAGGAGGGTTGCCACATCGTGTTCGTAGAACGCCGCCCGTGACCATAGCACTGTGTCGCTGCGCACGTAGGACCGAACAGCATCACTGTTATCCGGGAAAAGCGAGCGTTTGACAGTTTCGTGCCCATCCGATGAACTTCCGTCACAAATTTGATATATAATCAACCATGACCGAATCACCCGGCACGAAAGCAAAACTGAATCTTATTTGTATTTCAAGTGCCCTTGGAAAAGCTGTGCATGAGTCAGATAATCTTTACTCGTCAGACTGAGTTTTATTTGAATTCATCGGAGGCGTACTAAAAGTAACAAATGTCGTCCTATAAATGTTTCACCATGCTCGGCGTATCTTCTGTTCAATGGGGAGTTTAGATCGCCATGTGATTTAAATACGCTGAATCTGAAGCGATGTCCACATCTCGTTCTGCAAGCTTGCGATAAATCAATCTACCTGTCCAGCTCATAATTCAGCTTCACTAACAACACTGAACTGACAAAGTGCAGAGGCTGGCAAAATATCAGCAGCTGCTCCTGGGAACGGCGGTCAGAGCATGCGCTGTCAGATGAGTGAGATGATGGAGTAGGTCACGCAACGTGTACGACGTCACGCACCATGCCCACGCAGCGCGCGTCGTGTGCCAGCTAAGAGCATCAAACCTGCACAGGATCCAACCTGCATAGGATCCTGAAGCAGCTTTTGCTAATCTCCGATGCGATCCAACGTGGCTTTGGGCGGTGGTGTGATAAAGTGCGAAGAGGCTGCACCTATGTGTGGGTCATGAATACACGCCAGCCGACAACCGTTTGCAATCCTCAGTGGCCTCGGCCGTGTGGCAACGTGAATAAGTTTTAAATAAACGCATGCGATGCTTAGCGTACCGCAGACACCACCCAACAGCTGCAACTGCTTTCCAACGGATCGGATTTACGTGCGGCCAACCTTTCACTGCCCGGTGCATGCGATTCGCGTCTACCACGCCCGAGGCGAAGCTCCCTGACGGCAGCTAAGTTCAGCTTAGGCTGCTAGATTCTGTGCAATGTCTCGGCCGTAATCGGTCATCGTGAGCATTTCGACATCGCGCCAGCAGCCAGAGGCGCCCGCTTTGCAACATGAACAGCGGAGAACGGACAGTGGCGAGTCTCTGCGCCGGTTTATGAGGAGAGCTGTGCCATGCGTGTTGGTTTATGAGGATAGGGGGCTGGTGATGCGCGTTGGTTTTTGAGAAAGGGGGAGCTGTGTGTTGCAAGTTGGTTTATAAGAAGAGGAGAGGAGTTTGTGTGGTGACGTTGGTTTATGAGGAGAGAAGGCTGTGTAATGCACGGCAGTTTATCAGGGGGACCGTGTGATGCGCATCGGTTTATGAGATGAGGTGGACGGGGGAGGCTGTGTGATATCCGTCGGTTTATGATGCTCGTCGGTTTATGAGGAGAGGAGGAGGAGCTGTGTGATGCTGGTCAGCTCTTACGGGAGCAGCAGGGGGAAGTCGTGCATGCGGCATGTGGTATCTGTTTGCGTGTACGTCGGCTTAGGGGGTCGTCGGCGTCGGCTTAGCTAGTGTGCTCTGGCTAGAGGATTCAAATTTTGGTTCAATGAACTGGCTGCAATCGAAATTAGCGTAATCTGGCGGGAGGAGGCAGGATTTTGTTGGACAGAGGGGGAGATTCTGATTGGCGAGCATAGGGTTAGCTGGGGGCGGAGGGGTATGGTCTGGCTGTGGGATTTAGTTTGATGGAAAAGGACAGAGTGCGACAGGGTGCGATAGTTTGTCCTCGGTCGGAAGCGATGTGAGGTTTGTGCGGTGCCACCCACTATTGCTAGTAAATTCACATGATTGGAATTCTGCCATATATTGTTCTGCTAGAGATATTGGTAAGCATAGGTTAAATACTAGCAACGGGATCCCTCCTAGCTGCTCGCAAATTACATGTGAAATCGATAAAAAACATTTTAGAAATCACTCCGCGATGTTGCACGGGAGAAGATTGCCCACCACCAAGTGGTCCCCCACCACAACTCTAAGCACTTCCCTACAGTCACATGTGCACCCGGAAATTTCACGTGGGTGAAATAGACTGTAGCGTCGCATTAGGTGTGGCCACATTTGACACTCTGGCGTGGGCGGCCGGTGCCCTGTGCCGGTGTTTGGCACTCCTGGCTGGGCGGCTGGTAACCTGTGCCAGTGCTTAACACTCCTGTCTGGGCGGCTGGTAACCTGTGCCGGTGTTTGGCACTCCTGGCTGGGCGGTTGGTAACCTGTGCCTATGCTTAACACCCCTGTCTAGGCGGCTGGTATCATGTACCGGTGTTTGACACTCCTGGCTGGGCGGTTGGTTACACTCCTCTGGCGGTTGGTAACCTGTGCCGGTGTTTAACACTCCTGTCCTAATGGTTAACTCTCTTGTATGGTCGGCCGGCATCCTGCGCCTGTGTACGACACTCCTGTCTCAGTGACCTGCACTCCTGTCTGGAGGAGGCGGACCACGCTGCTCGGCTGGCCGCGGTCGTGACGCTATCCCCGTCTCGGCCGCTCGGAATGCCCGCGCGCTCCCCTGCGCAGCCCGCCAGCCCGCCACGTCAGAATGTCGCATGCCCAGTGGCTCGGCTGTCCGAGATGCCGACACGCCGCGGACAGACGTCGGCCGGCCGACAACAGCGCATGCTGATGTCGGAGTGGCATTCGGCGGTAGCCGACGCTGGCCGACGCTGGCTGATGTCACATCAGACGGCAGTGACAGTGTCGGGCGGGGTCAGTGCTGGGTGATGTCGCCTTAGGTCGGCCAGTGTCGGGCGGGGCAACTTCGGAGGGGACAGTGTCGGACGGGGTCACCTCAAAGCGGACTGTGTCGGTCGAGGTCACTTTGGAGGGGGCATTGTCCGGCGGGGTCATCCCAGAGCGGACAATGTCGGTCGAGGTCACCTCAGAGCGGACAGTGTATGGCGGGGTCACTTCGGAGGGGACAGTGTCGACCGAGACCACCTCGGAAAAGACACTGTCGATCGATTTTTCCTGACCTCGGATCGGACAGTGTCGCTAGAAGTGACACCGAAGCGGACACCATCGGCTAAGGCCACCACTGTGTGACCGACGTCCGACCGGCCGACACTTCTGTCGCCAACTATTCGATCCTGGTACAGCCGTGAATAATATTACGTCATTGGGAGACTGCGTCGGGGCCTGGCCCATCTCTCATCGCGTGTGTCGTGTGGACGGGATGACTCGTAGCATGCAGGAGAATCGAAGTTTTTATGTAAATTAAGGCGATACACGAAATAATTGGAATTAACAGAGCGCCATTGAAGATGCATGAAATGCATATTCATGCATATGAAATCTTCATGCATCTTCATGCTTACGAAGCTTTATGTTGGCACAGGTCTGCAGTACACAATCTGTGCAATATAATACGCGAAGCTTAACTATTGTATTGCATAAGTGCATAGATACTTTCATGATGCTCTGCTCGTGCAGAACATTATAATTAATTGCAGGCGGAGCATCATAATTCATTGCAGGGCGAAGCGCAGAAGAGGAGTCGGACATGTGTCTGGGCCGCATTGCTGGTGTGTTTGGGGTGTGTCTGGATCCCGCTGGTGGGGTGTTTCGGGTGTGTCCGGACCCTGCTGGTGAGGTGTCTGGGGTGTGTCTGGACCCATTGGTGAGGTCTTAGGGGTGTGTCTGGACCCTGCTGGTGGGGTGTTTGGGGTGTGTCTGGACCCTGCTGGTGAGGTGTTTGGGGTGTGTCTGGACCCCACTGGTGGGGTGTCTGGGGTGTG
The DNA here is from genome assembly GCA_034440575.1 of Imbricaverruca yamaguchii. Classification (NCBI taxonomy): domain Eukaryota; kingdom Metazoa; phylum Arthropoda; class Thecostraca; family Neoverrucidae; genus Imbricaverruca; species Imbricaverruca yamaguchii. The sequence continues at coordinate 1,127,784 of JAOTOL010001631.1, read as the reverse complement.
TCTGGACCCATTGGTGAGGTCTTAGGGGTGTGTCTGGACCCTGCTGGTGAGGAGTTTGGGGTCTGTCTGGATCCCGCTGGTGGGGTGTTTACGGTGTGTCTGGACCCCGCTGGTGAGGAGTTTGGGGTGTATCTGAGCCCCGCTGGTGAGGTGTTTGGGGTGTGTCTGGACCCAGCTGGTGGGGTGTTTGGGGTCTGTCTGAGCCCCGCTGGTGAGGAGTTTGGGCTGTGTCTGGGACCCGTTGGTGAGGTGTCTGGATGTGTCTGGGTCCCACTGGTGGGGTGTCTGGGTGTGTCTGGGTCCCACTGGTGAGGTGTCGGGTATGCGTCTAGGCCGTGCTCGTGAGGTGTCGGACATGTATCTTGGTCTCGCTGGTGAGGTGTAGGTGCCCTGCTGGTGAGGTTGTGATATCATACCAGCACGAGATGACCACACGGGTACAATACATGACCGGCCGGCCAAGCCAACGGTCACCAGATGGCCACTCGCTTGAAACGAGAGTCGAACTGCGGCCACAGCTTGACATCATATCATCATATGGTGCACATGATGTCAAGCTATGATGTGGATTGATATGTCAACCCAGTGCTCCGGCAGGTTCGTGTCCTCTCCAAGTTCGCCCAACAGTCGCGAGTAGAACTCAGGTGGCGGAGCAATATCCATTATCGCTGAAGCAGCGCGTGGTCTGCCATTTCGGTGTGCTCACTAATAAATAAATATCGCCTACGATTGTGTGGATAATTAACGACTCACACCGTACGGGCAGCACGGCCGTATTCATTGAATATTCCGTAGGCAGCCTCCATTACTGCTCTCGCCTCCATTAGTAGCGCACCTCGAGCTAAGTGCCCTGATGGCTGGAGCCAGGGTGGTGATCTCCAGTGTCTGCACTGGCACACGCCATGCGGAAGCCGACGCAGGCGGCACTGGCCAGACTGGTGTGGAGTGGGCGACGCTGGAGCAGTCCGCTTCTCCGGAGTGTGAACACTGCTCGTCTCTGGTGAACGGTTAACAGCACAGTTCAGCGCCGTCAGCTTCCGTCTCGTGATGCGTGGCTGACAGCGGCTGAGCGGCGATAGTCAGCTGACGACGGTGGCTGGCTGACATGTCCAGGAGTCGCCCACCGGACCGACCGCACAGTCGCCCACCACCACCGGACCGACCGCACAGTCGCCCACCACCACCGGGCCGACCGCACAGTCGCCCGCCACCCCGGCTCCGTCCCGACGCGCGTCCACCGGCTGGCGGCGCCGATACGCCTCTCCACGTGAGCGATGCTTACCTAATTACGCGTAATCGGCACGAGACCGGCAAAAACGCGCATCGCGCATCAGCTGATTGCGGCGGACGGCACGGCGGCCGGCGGGCCATTTCTACGGCTGCGTCGCATTCACAAGCGTGTGTTGGCCAGTCGAACGGTACAGTTGTTGCAAGATGCGCCGCCTGTGAATACAAAGCGTCGACCGGACCGCAAAAAGAGGCAACACCGAGCGCAATTGGTCGGCGGCGATCGGCGGCGGCGCGTGCGCGCTTCACCCCCGCACCGATCCGCGGCCGTGTCGGCCAGCTTTTGTCCCTTCCCCACGACCGACCGTTTGTGGGCTACTGAGAAATCGGTGGGAGTTGTAAGCGGAGCAGCGGAGGGCGACAGGTGCGGCGCAGACGGGTCCTGGGCCGTTAGTGGAGCAGCGAGGAGCTACAGGTGCGGCGCAGACGGGTCCTGGGCCGTTAGTGGAGCAGCGAGGAGCTACAGGTGCGGCGCAGACGGGTCCTGGGCCGTTAGTGGAACAGCGGGGAGCGACAAGTGCGGCGGAGGCGAGTCCTCGGCAGTTAGTGGAGCAGCGAGGAGCCACAGGTGCGGCGCAGACGGGTCCTGGGCCATTAGTGGGCCACAGGTACGGCGGAGACGGGTCCTGGGCCGTCAGTGGAGCAGCGAGCGACAGGTGCGGCGGAGACGAGTCCTGCCATTTTGGAGAGCGGGGCGACAGGTCGGCGAGACGGGTCCTGGGCCGTTATATGGAGCAGCGGGGGCGACAGGTGCGGCGGAGACGGTCCTCCTTATGGCGGGGCGACAGTCCTCGGCAGTTAGTGGAGCAACCGAGTGTTACAAGTCCGGCAGAGACGAGCCCTGGGCCATTAGTGGGCCAGCCGAGGCTACAGGTACGGCGGAGACGGGTCCTGGGCCGTCAGGGGAGCAGCGGGGAGCGACAGGTGCCGCGCAGACGGGTCCTGGGCCGTTAGTGGGCCAGCCGAGAGCGGCAGGTGCGGCGGAGACGGCCGTGAGCCGTGGGCGCAGCAGCAGAGGGTCACAGGCGTGGCTGTCGCGAGACGCCGCCACCCACTGACGAGTGACAAGTCTGCGGCGATTACGGCCGCTCTCCTTGAGCTGCCACCTCACTGTTGGCTGATCAGCTGATCAGATGCGGGAACCGAAGGTGTGCCAGCACCCCGACCATCTACACCTCCGATCACATGGCTGCTAGCTAACTGCTGCTTGCGTTGCTGCAGCTCACGCCCTCTCAAAACCGAATGACGATTCGCCAACCTCTAACTACCCTTCATCACCTCCGGAATCCCTGATCACCGGCACCGCTTACCACCAGGGCCCCTGTCCACCTGCACATCTGACAATCGAAGCCTCTGACCAGCAGAACCTCTGACCACCAGCTCACAGCCGTCTATTTGCCTCGGAGCAGATGTGGTTGAATGCTCTCATCACATGCGTTGCCGACAACAGCATGCACGGGACACAGAGTAAACAGGCGGACATGGGCTGCGCTGTTTTCGGCTGGCTTGTGACCGCCACAGGTGACTGAACACCGCCACGGCCGGCTGGCTTATGACCGCCACAGGCCACTGGACACCGGTACGACCGGCCGGCTTGATACCGCACCTGTCTTAATCACCGCCGTACTATGCCAAAGTAACGCAGCCCCACTGAAACTGGCGCGGGAGTTTGTCTCCAGGTGTCGCCCCAATAGACGCTCCTACTTGTGACGCGTGTCGCGACAGTCAGCTGGCGTGAATACCAGGCAGAGAGCCGGCAACTGGAGCTTCGTCCGAGTGTGTACCTGCCGATGCTGCATGCGTCGACTGAACTCGTGTGTGCCGAACCATCTCGTGCTCCCATCAGCACGCGCCGGCGCCTGCGCTCTTCCAGGTCTTCGTGTGACTGCGGCTCGCCGTGTGCCGATGGTCGCGTACTTTAATTCTTGACTCGGATAGATTCAGCGGCTCGTCTGCATATCGGGGCACGTTGTGCGCGCCTGGTACTGCCACACGTGACACCTGTTGTGACAGCCGACTAGCATGGCACTCCGACAAAGCGCATTGACGAATCGACGACATAAATATGGAGGGCTGGCACCGACGGATTGAACTCTATGAATTAGCCAATCACCACGTCATCAGTTATCAATCAACGCTTGACGGCGTCCTTCTGCCTCGAGCCCCGCTCTCCGTTTTTGAGCGCAGCGTCTCGGCAGATTGGGCGGCGAACAGGACAAGGCGCTACAGGTTTCCGCATCCTATCCCCTGTAATGCCTTCTCCTCTTGAGATCCTGCTTTGTGTGTTTCTGAGTACACTTTTGTTTTTAGGATGGAGGGACGGTATCTGAGATGACACCGGGTCACGTGACGTGGCGCGACCTGCTGCTGACATTCGACCTCCGTGTGACCGCAGAGTGTGGTGCTGCTCGTGTTCCGGGAAGAGAAGTCACCCGAGGACGAGATGAAGGCCTGGCAGTTCTGGCACAGTCGACAACACAGTGTCAAACAGCGGATCCTTGATGTTGGTGAGTCGCGACGTCGGCCTCAGCCTCAGGAAGTCTCTGACGTCAAATGCGTGGTCCGGGAGTCCTTCTGTCAGCTGTTTATCCCGAGGGGTCTTCCCCGTCAGCTGTGTGTCCTGGGGAGTATCCCCGTCAGCTGTTTATCCTGAGGGGTCTTCCCCGTTAGCTGTGTTTCCTGGGGAGTCTCCCCGTCAGCTGTTTATCCTGAGGGGTCTTCCCCGTCAGCTGTGTGTCCTGGGGAGTCTCCCCGTCAGCTGTTTATCATGAGGGGTCTTCCCCGTCAGCTGTGTGTCCTGGGGAGTCTCCCCGTCAGCTGTGTGTCCTGGGGAGTCTCCCCGCCAGCTGTGGTTCCTGAAGTGTTCCGACACCAGCCCTATCGGTCGACCGAGCCGCCGCGACGTCACCGCACCCGTGAAAACGCCAGCAAAAGTTAATCGCCGAGTACCGCCCACCAATGTTCGCGCCAATCATCGACATGGTCGCGCCGGTAATGGAGTGAAACTAGCATCCGTTCCGGCTCGGACAGCATCTATGAAGGGGAGTTATGTGAGCGTATGGGGGAGGGGAGGTGTAGGTGTGTCTGCGTACGTATGTGTGTGTGTGTGTGTGTGTGTGTGTGTGTGTGTATATATATATATATATATGTGTGTGTGTGTGTGCTTGTGTGTGCGGAATCTCAAATTATAATGCATGCGCTTCCGATGCTACTGGATAGATGCTGTCAGAATTGCTCTGAATCGATATTTCTGCGAGCGTATCCGATAACCAACCCCACTGAATTTCCGGATGGGTCCAGCGAGAGTTGGACTTTTGAAATAATATTCCCTACGCCTTATTTTACGTGAGATCATGCACTGGATTATTTGATGCACCCCTGGTCATCGATGGATATTGAAGCAAGGGGTCTATATGCGGTTCCAAGATGCTAGCTTTGCCGTTCAGATATGCCGTGGCTGTAGTGCCGCTATGTGAACTTTGTAATACTCAGACGATATTCTTGTCACTCCGAGCTCCTATTATTATAACTCGGCGATATTGGTATCCAAGGTATCTGCTATCGCTATTCCTAATGTGTTGTTTGGTTGATCATTTGATTTAAGGGCCCGCCGACTACAGGGTCATTTTGCGCCCATAGTGGCTTTGTCCATCTTGTTTATTGTTTAACTTATTTACATGCAATTTTAGATGTTTCTACTAATCTCCTTTCGATTATGGATTTACCTAGCTAAACGTATGACGACTGGACTTATCCGGTAGCATGTTGCTTCGTGGACAGACTACTTTGCCATCGTTATTGTCGTATTACAGCACACGATTCACCCGCTGACCTCGCTTTGCAGACACGAAGAACAGCATGGGTCTGTACGGCGGCATTGATGAACTGGCCCACAACGCCATCGCCGTGTACTGGAACCCGCTGGAAAGCTCCGCCAAGGTGAAGACCCACACCTTGAACACAGCGAGCACACCTGCTGAATCCCCGTCTTCGCCTGAGGCACTGCTGCTGCACTCTCGACGCTTCCGCCCTGTCTCCTGCTGTGCCTCTTGCTTCCCATAGGGTACTCCTGCTGTAGCCCTGGCGCCTCCTGGGTGTCTCCTGCTGTGCCTCCTGGCGTGCCACACGGCTTGTCACACAGCTCTGCTATGACGTCATGTGTCTGCATGCTCCTGCAGTTCCAGATGCCACCGTATGTCAAAGAGATCCGTTTTTCGGTGGCGTGGTAGCTGGCGTTGGTGGCAATTTGTTGTCACCCGGGGCGCAGATTTTGTTTTCTCGAGGAACGGCTAGCTGGAAATTGTGATGGTCGGTATAAAATTGACGACGCCACATACTTTGGATCTGGCACGAGAGTGTCTTAGGCATATTTTCCGTGCGATGCAACAGGAGTACTACACAATTTCCGGAATCTGACCGACGGCCTTTGTCTTAAAAGGACTCCACATTCTGGCTCTGTACAGCATTTGCTTACGCGATCAAATTTTCACCTGATTTTTTCACGAGCGACAAATCTCAGCATGTTTCGACCTCCGCGGCGCTTGCACTCGTGCGTGGTTTCTTGCTCACGCCCCCGTGGGGATCCTCGTGATCCGCTAGCTCAGCTCAACAAGTCAGCACGTCACGATGGTGACCCTTGAGATAGCAACCTTCGAACACGAACTTTGAACCTTCCGGGCACTTCGTTATTCCGGTCTGTTTGCACCGTGCTCTAAGGTTGGGGTAACCGTGGGACCGGGCGAAGCCTAGCACCATATCATAACGGTGAGGTAGCCGTGGGACTGAGTGGAGACTTGCACCATACCATAGTGTTGAGGTAGCTGCATGATTCAGTGAAGCCTAGCACCATGTCATAGCTCTGAGGTAGCTATGGGACCGAGTGGAGCTTTGTCAGCAGTGTCCGCTGAGGGTCTGGGTCGGGGTCGAGGGAAGTAACACTGGCACTGGCAGCAGGCGGTCGGGGTCGAGGGAAGTAACACTGGCACTGGCAGCAGACGGTCTGGGTCGGGGTCGATGGAAGTAACACTGGCACTGGCAGCAGGCGGTCTGGGTCGGGGTCGAGGGAAGTAACATTGGCACTGGTAGCAGGCGGTCCGGGTCGGGGTCGAGGGAAGTAACACTGGCACTGGCAGCAGGCGGTCCGGGTCGGGGTCGAGGGAAATAATACTAGCACTGGTAGCAGACAGTCTGGGTCGGGGTCGAGGGAAGTAACACTGGCACTGGCAGCAGACGGTCTGGGTCGGGGTCGAGGGAAGTAACACTGGCACTGGCAGCAGACGGTCCGGGTCGGGGTCGAGGGAAGCAACACCAACACTGGCAGCAGGCGGTCCGGGTCGGGGTCGAGGGAAGTAACACTGGCACTGACAGCAGGCGGTCTGGGTCGGGGTCGAGGGAAGTAACACTGGCACTGGCAGCTGTCGTCTCCGTGACCACGCCTCTAGCTGATGACCTTCACGGCGTTAAATATCGGCCAGGGCTGAGCCGCTGCCGGGGCTCGTCCGCTCGGATCGCATCTCACCACATCACTCGGAGAGGGCATGGCTCTGAGATGTCCATCAGAGAGGACATGGCCCTCTGAGATGTCCATCAAATAGGCGTGGCTCCCTGTGATGCCCATCAGAGCGGGCGTGACTCTGAGATGCCTACTGTGTATCTCTTCTGACACACTCTTCAGGTTCATCCCAGAGGCACCCAGAGTAGCGCCTGCGTCGTTGGATTATTCACAAGTCATCTTTCCAAGAATCTCGGGAGGTACCAATCCGTTCCCGGAAGGGGCAGCAGATTGTTTGTAGCATAGAAATAAGTGAATAAGGGTACGAACTGATACTTATGCTGATATATACATATATATATATATATATATATATATATATATATATATATATATATATATATATATATATATATATATATAGCGTGTGTGTGTGCGTGTGTGTGTGTGTGTGTGTGTGTGTGTGTGTGTGTATATGTATATACTCAACTACAATTACATGCACCTGTTTTGCAACTCGTACTGGGCCCGTTTCCAGCTTGGCTAGTAGGTCAGTGTGTACTCTGTGGTTGGGTACCATAGCCGAGGCTAATTGCCATTCACATCTTTAAATTAGATGGTGCAGGGGCGTGGGAGTGCTATGTTTCCAGGTGGCGCCTGGCTGTGCTGCAGGATTTATTGACGACCGGTGCTGGGGGGCTTGACCATGGTCCTGTTTGAACGATGTGTTTGCATGCTGTTATCGAGGAGCGCATTATACCGTTATATTCACACTAGCTTTTAATTGCTGCCATCATAGCAAGATGACTATTTGTATGGCAGCATGTGCATGTACGCGCTAGTGTACGTCTTTGATGGCATCGTTACATGGTTGCAGATAAACATCGCTGTGCAGTGTCTGAGCACAGACTTCAGCAGCCAGAAGGGCGTGAAGGTAAGACCGGCTTACACGGGGTTTTGATATCACACGCTCGCGCTCAGATAAGCGATGTATTGCGGCACCTTTGAGTCGGCTCCAGCCGACAAAAAGGAGTGACGGCGAGCGGACTGCATTACCTCAGCCGACCGAGTGTGCATAGTCAATGAATTGTTCCGACCGGCTCTGGCAGAGGTGCAATTATCGGCCGGCAGCGTCGCCGGCAGCGTCGCCGGCAGCGTCGCCAGCCGTGCTCGGCGGCACGCCGCCCGGGGGCATGGCTGCGGATTCGGCGCGGTCACGTCAGCCGGTGATTGGCTCACGTCAGTCATCGGCCGCCGTCGGCACGCACTGGTCCGCGCGCGCGCCGGGCCGCGCGCTGAGCTGACGCCGGCGCCGTGCCGCGCGCTGAGCTGATGCCGGCGCCGGGCCGCGCGCTGAGCTGGCGCCGGCGCCGGGCCGCGCGCCGAGCTGGCGCCGGCGCCGGGCCGCGCGCCGTGACGAGCTCCGGCGGACGCTGCGAACGCCCGCCGCCCACCGCGGCTCCCGGCTCCCCACGTGACGTGAGACGCGTCGTTGCAGGGCCTGCCGCTGCACATACAGATCGACACGTACGAGGACTACAGGGACCCGAACGCCACCGTCTCGCACCGCGCCTACTGCCAGGTCAAGTCCTTCTGCGACAAGGTACGCGGCTCGACCCGTCTCGCGCGCGGTGTCGCACATCGCGTCCAGCTGCCTCACAGCTGGACAGGCCCTGCACTGGTGTGCCGACGGCCGTGCACGCCATAGTAATGAGGCCCGGTGCATGCATGGCAGCACAAGCTGGAGTGCACGGTCATGTGCTGCGTCACTTTGTGACGGCAGCCCCGCGAACGAGACTGCGGGCCTCTCGAGAATTGCAGCTTTATCGGAGAAGCTGGCGATTGCATGGCTGCAGTGGCGGCTCAGGTGTGGGCTTTCCTCTCGCGCGCCCTGCTCAAATACGGTCGGCTAGATGGCCAGATGCGGCGTCCAATGCTGATCCGAGCCGGCGCCCGCCGGCGGCCGGGTTTGTGTTCCGCGCCTGCGCCTGCGCCTGCACCAGTAGTTGGGCCGGGCGGTGCGGTGCCGCGCCACTCTTGGCTACTGTGCCCTGCACTGCACCCGTGCCGTCACGTGCTCTGGCACTGCGCCGTGACCAGCACCGCCTGGAGTGTCCACCCCTGCCGGGACCGCTGTTGGTACGGTGGACGGCGTCGCAGGCGGGGTCAGGCCGCCGGTAGTGCCGTGCAGCCCTTTGCTCTCGTCCGCACATAAATCACCAGCTCTTGATGCACCACGCATCCGCCACAGGCCCGACGGCGGTACGGTGGGGCGCCGCGACCCAGACGCGTCTCGCCGCTCGTCTCTCCGCCGTCTCCGCCCCCGCGCCTGTCGCGTCTGACGCCCGGCCGTCGCCAGGAAGTCCCGCCGGGAGCGCCTGCCGTCCGCCGGCGCGCGAGCTGTCAAATGCCGTGCCGACTGCAAATTAACGTGTCTGCGCCGCGCGCCGCCGCCGCCCGTCCACCATCCGCGTTGACCTTGTTCCAAAAAAGCGTTTCAAATCTTCCTCATCGGCGCGGCACGCGAGCCGCCGTCGGCCGGCGTGCACCTGTCGCCGGCCAGCGCGTCACTTTCACCCGACCGGCGGGTGCCCGGCGGCGCTCGACCCGTGGCCCGCGGCCGCCGGCCACGACCTTATTCCGCGCGCCGACCCCCGCCGACTGTGCGCACGGGCTCGGCACGGCCACGCGGCGCCAAACCGCCCGGTGGTGTCGTTTATTGGTTGTTTATTGGTTGGTTCACGACACACTTTATGCACATTCACGGCTAATGGCGCCGCCCACACTGTTTCGCCGGTGGGCCGCGGGATTGGGAAATGTCCTGAGTGGCGCTAGAGTCGAACCCGGGACCTTTGGTACCCATAGCCCGACACCTTAACCACTCGGCCATCCACGCCCCCCAGTGGTGTCGTCTGTGCGGCGCGACAATCGGCACCCCGGCGGCCGGCCGGCGATGCCTGGCGCTGCCCGGATCTGGGTTCGTGTCGACGGCAGTCGCTATGGTCCCCAGCTGTGGTCGCAGGACGGAGCGTGCCCGGGACCGCGCATAGGTGTCGCCAACCGCACTTCACCCGAGCACGCAGTTCTGTCCCAGGCTCTATCGCTGCACCTTGAACCCGAAGCATCTTCCTGAGGGTGTCCTAGATGACACGCAACGGCGTCAGCAAAACGACCGTGTTGCTCAAAAACGACTATCTCTTGTTGGTCTGAGCTAATGTTCTCAGATCTGATTGGCACGGTAAAGCCCCAGCATAAGCATACATATAACTCATGAATCAAAATGATATTGGGGGTAATTTTAGACTAATCCTACATCATAGCGATTCAGCGTAAGTAAAAAATAAGCCATGCGTATGGCCAATTCCGTACGAAGTTGGTATCGGAAACGTATTGAACTTAATCCTCACTTGTTGGAAATGATAATAAATGCATAGTTGTGACAAGATGTGAAGCGTAGGACCACATAATATCAATAAAGTCATCATGGGTCAAGTGGGCATTGGTTCAATTTTCAGTGCCTGGATTCCATCTGCATCTGAGTTTAAGAACAAAACAAAAAGCGTGAAGTCCAAATGCATCAACGGCGAAGCCAAGAATTAGCTTAAACAACCATATGGAATTCCCACATGGCGCTTAACTGACGATCGAAGACGAGGGGCGGCGGCGATCACCTGACCTGACCCGACCTGACCTGGCCTGACCTGACGCGACCTTCACAGGGCGCTGAGCGGAAGACCAGGGACGAGGAGCGGCGGGCCTCTAAGCGCAAGATGACCGCCACAGGCCGTAAGAAGATGGAGGAGATGTACCACGGCTCAATGGAGCGCTCCGAGTTCTACTCCATGGCCGACACCACCAAGCCCGCCACTCTGTTCCAGCCGACCGACGACCCAGACAAGGTAGCGTCACAGTGGACAAGGTAGCGGCACAGTAGACAAGGTAGCGGCACAGTAGACAAGATAGTGGCACAACAGACAAGGTAGCACCACAGTAGACAAGGTAGCGTCACAATAAGTGAAGTAGCGTCACAGAAGCCTACTAAGGCATCGCATTAAACCTAAAAAAGGTAGCATCCCAGTGGCCTACCAAGGCCTCTTACCAAATAGACAAGGTAACGTCCCAGCCGCCCACCAGTGCTTAGCACTAAGACCAGGTCACATGTAAGTGACCCGGTCAGTCAATTACACCACTTTGCTCTAGACGATGCGATTTAATTGGTTTCAGTTAAGTTTAATTATTGAGTGCTCTCGCGCTCTAGAACGCACTTATAGGAACGGCTAGATGGAGCATACATCATAGGTGTGCATACATTTTGAGGAGAGTGTTCTGGCCGACGTAGCTGATGTGGAAGAAGTTGACGGAGAGAACATGTGACGGACGAGTGATGAAGTGCGCGTTTTCTCTAAATCCCTAAATCTCCAATCCCTAAGCCATCCAAACGCGCGGTCCTCCTAAACCCAGAATATGGCCTGCCAAGCCATTGTTTACCGAAGCTCTGGGTGTGGATCAATGAAACCCACAGCTCACTCAGCCGGAAGAGGCGGCTACCCGTGAGCACACAAGTGTAGTTATATATGAAGGTATGTGCGGTGGGCTCTGACCAGGCCCAGTGCATAGTAACATCCAGAGGCGGGATCACCGGGTCTTGAGGCCACCCAGGGGCGTTCGATTGGAGGCACATGCAGAAGTCAGTCAGGCTGTGCTTACCGTCTTTCCATTCGTTCAACTCGTTGCAGTTGGTTGCAGTTTGTTGCAGTTGGTTGCAGTTGAAGGTGACGTGTACGTCTCGGCTGTTCTCAGATCGGTACCATGGAGCTGCAGAACTACTACGTGCAGCAGGACAGTGAAAGCAGTTTGTGAGTATTTGTATGGCATCTGACTTTCACTTTGCGAACTAATAACTCTTCTGCCGTCTGTCCTTGTGTGCAGTGCATCTGCGAGCGCGTGTGACGCAATGCAACATTCTCTCCGGTCGCGTCAGCGAACTGGAGACTTGTCCCGAATCGTTTATGCAGCGTTCACTCCAGCGCCACTGGAACTGGGCAACGCTCCCAACTTTGGGACTTGGGGTGTGGATCGCAAGCAACATCTTGAAGTCGAATATTTACATCCGACGCCTGTCATATAGGGTCAATGTGAAGCTCGTCAAACGTTGGGTTGCCCGTTGGCCGTCTGCCATTCCGGTTCCCACACCCTGGGGGAACGGCACTGCCCGCTGTCAGTGCACCAGCGCGGTTCGATCAGCATTGTGACGGCCCCATGACCAGTGCATATTACCCGGGCCGTGTCGCCGCTCGTCGCGCAGGCCCGGCGCCTCTTCTGTGCGCGCGCGTGCCAGTCGTGTGCGCGCTGCCGCTTGTCTGTGCCGAGCGCGCCGACTGTGCGCTCGGCCGTCAGCCGTCGACCGTCGATCGCGGCGGCGCGGCGGCGACGCGCTTTGCATGAGCTGCTGCGGCGCGCGCGTCGCTGGCTTGGCATGTGGCGTGACGCGTGACGCGTGACTAACGTGTGCCGGTGTGACGGCCCGCCAGATGCCACGAGGCGGCCGGCTCTCCGCCGCCCCCGCCGGCGCCGCCCCCGCCGGCCGCCGCCAACCCTGCCTCCCTCAAGTTTCACTACAACTTCCCAACGACCCCCGCCGACGTTCTGGAGGGGTGAGTGCCTCCCGCTCCCCACACCCACTGTCCGCTGGTCCGCGCTGGGTCATCCTGCTGCTATCTGTGTTCGAGTCGGTCGATGCCATTCCACCCTCAGGAATGTGCCCACGCTATTGCTGCATGCGCGGCTTTCAGCTTTGTGTGTTGCCACGAGCAGGGGCGCATCGTGCTCAGACATGTCGTCGACAGGTCCTAAGACCGCCAGACATGCCACTGGAGACGCTTTGGGTATGGAGAAATTTGTAGCATTCATTGTGCGCTACCCTCAAGAGTTTTGAGGAGTTGGGAGTTGAAGGAGTGTTCTGATTGACCTGAAGACGCAGACTGTGGAAGGAGATTGGTCTGGGAGTCAATGCTAGTTTGTAAACCCTCATCATGTGACCCGTCTGAGTTGGTCAGCCACGCAGATCGAACCTGTAATCACTAGATAGAGGGTCGGCGAATTATATGCTACTCAGACACGTGGCCTGCGGGTGATCACAACTTGCGCCATTTCAACTTGGTGTGGGATCGACACCCGGATCTACCCGTTTCTCACGGGCTTCTCGCCGTGCGCCACTTACCAGAGTGACCCACGTGCTTTTCGCCACCACCCGTAGTGACCCACGCTCTGTGCGCCACCACCTGTAGTGACCCACACACCGTGCACCACCACCTGTGGTGACCCACACATTGTCCGCCACCGCCCGGAGTGACCCACACACTGTGCGCCACCACCTATAGTGACCCACACACTGTGCGCCACCACCTGTAGTGACCAACACACCGTGCGCCACTTCCCAGAGTGACCCACGTTCTGTGCGTCACCGCCCGGAGTGACCCACACACCGTGCGCCACCGCCCGGAGTGACCCACACACCGTGCGCCACCACCTGCAGTGACCCACACACTGTGCGCCACCACCCGTAGTGACCCACGCTCTGTGCGTCACCGCCCGGAGTGACCCACACACCGTGCGCCACCTCCCGGAGTGACCCACACACCGTGCGCAACCACCTGCAGTGACCCACACACTGTGCGCCACCACCCGTAGTGACCCACGCTCTGTGCATCACCGCCCGGAGTGACCCACACACCGTGCGCAACCACCTGTAGTGACCTACACACTGTGCGCCACCACCCGTAGTGACCCACGCTCTGTGCGTCACCGCCCGGAGTGACCCACACACCGTGCGCCACCGCCCGGAGTGACCCACACACCGTGCGCCACCACCTGTAACACCGTGCCACCCACACACACCGTGCGCCACCGCCCGGAGTGACCCACACACCGTGCGCCACCACCTGTAGTGACCCACACACTGTGCGCCACCGCCCGGAGTGACCCACACACCGTGCGCCACCACCTGTAGTGACCCACACACTGTGCGCCACCACCCGCAGCACCCACACACTGTGCGCCACCACCCGTAGTGACCCACACACCGTGCGCCACCGCCCGGAGTGACCCACACACCGTGCGCCACCACCTGTAGTGACCCACACACCGTCCCACCACCTACCACACACCGTGCGCCACCGCCCGGAGTGACCCACACACCGTGCGCCACCACCTGTAGTGACCCACACACCGTGCGCCACCGCCCGAGTGACCCACACACCGTGCGCCACCGCCCGGAGTGACCCACACACCGTGCGCCACCACCCGGAGTGACCCACACACCGTGCGCCACCACCTGTAGTGACCCACACACCGTGCGCCACCACCTGTAGTGACCCACACACCGTGCGCCACCGCCCGGAGTGACCCACACACCGTGCGCCACCACCTGTAGTGACCCACACACCGTGCGCCACCACCTGTAGTGACCCACACACCGTGCGCCACCACCTGTAGTGACCCACACACCGTGCGCCACCGCCCGGAGTGACCCACACACCGTGCGCCACCACCTGTAGTGACCCACACACCGTGCGCCACCACCTGTAGTGACCCACACACTGTGCGCCACCACCTGTAGTGACCCACACACCGTGCGCCACCGCCCGGAGTGACCCACACACCGTGCGCCACCACCTGTAGTGACCCACACACCGTGCGCCACCACCCGAGAGTGACCCACACACCGTGCGCCACCACCTGTAGTGACCCACACACCGTGCGCCACCGCCCGGAGTGACCCACACACCGTGCGCCACCACCTGTAGTGACCCACACACCGTGCGCCACCACCCGGTGACCCACAACGTGACCCACACACCGTGCGCCACCGCCCGGAGTGACCCACACACCGTGCGCCACCACCTGTAGTGACCCACACACCGTGCGCCACCACCCGGAGTGACCCACACACCGTGCGCCACCGCCCGGAGTGACCCACACACCGTGCGCCACCGCCCGGAGTGACCCACACACCGTGCGCCACCGCCCGGAGTGACCCACACACTGTGCGCCACCACCTGTAGTGACCCACACACCGTGCACCACCACTTGTAGTGACCCACACACCGTGCCCCACCGCCCGGAGTGACCCACACACCGTGCGTCACGGTTGCAGAGAGCGGAAGGACGAGGAGGGAGTCTTCGCGCCTGGCGCAAAGCGGGCGCGCCTGTCGCCTCCGCTCAGTCAGCGCGTCATGTTGTACGTGCGCCAGGAGAGGGAGGAGCTCTACACCCCTCTGCACGTGATGCCGCCAACAACCATCGGCCTGTTACACGCGGTAAGTGCTCCTCGCCGAATGTGACGTCACCAGTAGCGGCTGCTGAGCACTTGTGCCGATCGGCGCCGATGCAGGATGTGGATGGTGTCGCTCGTATGTCTCAGGGCACGGCGTTCGGTTGTCAGTTTGTGACGCATGGTGCACCACTCACAGTAGTAGTAGTAGTAGAAGCCTAGTAGTAAGTGGCTGCAATGCACAGATGTAGGAAACATATGCCGTGTCCTTGAGAACGCCTTGCAGGCGCTCACAATTCGTCATTTTCAGAGGGTTCTTGAGACGCTTCAGCCGAATTAGCGACGTATTCGAACTTACCCACGTGGGAAATGACTGGAACTCGGACGTGCCTCTCCAGCCATGCCAACGAGTCGCCACGGTGGCGCGCTGGAGCGGCCTTTGCGTGTTGTTTGCCAGCCGTGCAGTAGAGCTGGAGTGTCGTGCCGTGTTGGTGTGGGCTGCGTCACACTTGACCTTGACCTGGTGGTCGTGACCTGGAGGTCGTCTGGTGGCCGGGTCGGACTGCGCGACACGTACCTGGCTGCCACCTCGGCGGCGCCTCTAGCTAGTCGATCGGGCATGCGATACTCAATTCCCCATCCTGTGCATTTCAGATCGAGACCAAGTACAAAATCAGCGCAAGCTGTGCTCAGACCCTCTGTCGGAAAAATAAAAAGGGGTATGTAATGCATGCTTCTTGGCGACACGCTACACACGTATGACTGCACACGTAGAGTGACACAACTAACAGATAGATGCTTGTCTGTTGCCCACTCGCTCCGGTTTTAATTTGTGTGGGCTGAGTCGAAGTACCGTTTTCTGCATGTACGGTTCGATTTGATTGTCATACTTGTTGTGACCAGCCATACACAGAAGGGCAATTAGCTACGTTTGCATGTACACGAGCATGTTTGTGAAGTATGTATCACGACATGTACCATAATAACAGTATGTGTGTACTAGCAGTATTGCATGTGTGCATTTTGTGGAGCATTGTGTGCAAGAACTTCCGAAAACAATGTGTGCGCGCGTGTGTGTGTGTGTAGAGAGAGAGAGAGAGGTGCGGCACTTATTCCGTCGGTTCATTTCCTGCAAACAACGGCCTTAGTCATTAGGGTAGATGGTTGAGGTTCTACAGAAATGAAGGTACGACCTCTCCAGCTAACCCTGCTCTTGCATCCTCCTGCCTCTGTTTCCATGAGTGTCGCCACCAGCCCATTGAGTGTCACCATCTCCCTACTGAGTGTCGCCACCATCCCACTGAGTGCCGCCACCATCTCGACGAGTGTCGCCACTGTCGCGACGAGTGCCGCTGTTATCTGAGACCGTCGGTTCGCCTGTCACAGAGTGATAGCGACGATGGACGACGACATGATAGCCTTCTACTGCAATGAAGACACGTTCCTGCTGGAAATCCGGCAAGCTGAACAGGAGGGCACGTACGACATCACCCTCATCGAGGTCGGCGACTGAGAGAAACTCACCTTCTCCGTCCGGCCGCCAGGTGGCAAGCGAAGCTTGTGCTTGCCAGCCGGCGGAGGCCGAGATGATTGGACGCTATTGTACTAGCTAGTTTTTTGTTGCCTAGCATACAAAAGCTGCGGTCTGTTGGTAGTTGGCGGGAACATTGTGATACTAGTGTGCCTCCGGCCGCAGTAGATGGCGCCATCTGTCTGGGGCACGGAGCGACCTTCACACAGGATCTCGCCGTTTGTGCCAGCCTGAGCCGCCGAACGCAGTCAAAAGCCGTGTCATACGAGCGGCGGCCGGCCGTCGGTGTCCGGTCAGGAGGCGGCCACACTGGTGCGGCCGCCGGGCCAAGCTTGTGATAGGCGTGTCCAGCCGTGATGGGCGTGTCCAGCCGAGGTGGGCGTGTCCAGCCGCGTACCTGAGCGAGGCGTCGGTTCGGTAACCAGATCAATATCAAAATTAGATAGTGGCAACCTGCTGTTGGGCGATGCAAAGCTGACCCGTCGAGTGTTACTATGATAAGCGAGCCGGCGAGTTTGACGTGAACTGTGTACATACAGCCGCCGACGGAATTCCACTGTGCCAAACCAACCTGCTAGCAATATCGTAGAGCCTACTGACAAAACTGCGAAGCGGCCACTGACCGCTGCCCAGTTCTAATCTCGTACGTGCCACGTGTGTGCGGGTGTCGTCTCTCCTGCAGCGGCAGCGGGCAGTGCCTCGTTGAATATCGTCACTTATCGAGCGCCGTTGCGTGGCCGGAGGAGGTGTGAACGGCCCGGCACGCTCCAAGACGAGCGTTTCTCCCGGCCATTGCCGGTCGTCTGTTATCGACCGGGTTTGCTCACGTGCCGCACGAGTCGTCGTGCGGGCGACGTGGGGTGTCCGTTGGCCGTGCCTGTGGCCGTGACCGCTAAATGCGCGCCTGCGCTCGCCGTTTGTCGGTAGCGCAGGTCCATGACGCCCCCCCCCCCGGCGTGTTGATGCTGCGTCGGACCCGGCGGTGGCCATGCGCTGGCACGGCCAGCCGCGCACAGTGCATGGCCATTCGTTTGCGAGCGAGCCGTGTTTTATTGGTCGACTTGCTTGGGTGTTTGAGTTGTAATTTATTGGTCACAGTGTTTGACATGTGTCGGCTGCTTCTATTTTCAGCAAGCGAGCTTGTTAGATGAGAAGTGCTGCTATACAATACATTTGTTGGAACGAAACTGCCGCTCGTTGTCATGAACTAACGCTGCCGCGCAGGCACGGACGTACGAATGCGGAGACACGAACATACGCTTACGAGGCGGAAAATAGTATCCTGGCTTGGTGTGCGTGTACAAAACGTCACGCCAGGAGATGAGTCGGTTCTTTGGGATTTGGGCTCTTCGACTTCATTGGCCATGCAGACGATATGGCACCTCGCAGCAGATCAGTGCTGAAGTGCAAACTAACTAGTGGAATTTTACAGTTTAACCAAGAATATGAAGCACAGACATAGTTAACGACATATTCCACGGGGACCATGTCTTAAGCCCTCGGGAAAATTGAACGACAGCTTGATGGAAGTGAAACGGTAGCTAAAGGGAGGGCTCGGCCACGGAAAACTGTCCCCATAGGAATAGTTCGACGCCCAAGATCCTTAAGCAAATGGCCGTATCCGTAAGCTTGCATGTCCAATAAATAGTGTGGAAAATATGTTAAACAAAGCTTCAGAAAGCAAACCGTTGCAAAAAATGCCTTGCATGGCACCGAAGATCGCACACAGCGCAAAGCAAGAGGCAGGGAAGAAGACTCGAAATAACCATTCATACTACATTAGTATGCATAATTGATATGATGGTTCTCAATATAATCAGACTGTTGACGACACCGTTAGAGAACTTGAGGATAAAAGGTTTTGTTTTCAAACACAGCTGCACAACTGCGAAGTTCGCATAATGGGCAAGTGTCTTCACCGACACTGGCTCCACCTGGACGGGGGAAGAGAAAGCGGAGCAGCAGAAGCTCGGGAGATAATTCACCAGATACGGTGGTAGGGAGCTTAGCAGCAGGACCATTTGACGGATACAAATTGGTCGGCTGGCCTCGTCGCAAGCGGGTCAGTATTTCTGATGGAACGGGGCCAGCTGGTGCCCGTGCATCGAGTATGACGAACATCGCTTCAAGTGAGGATTTGTAGGAGGCCACGGCCTGCTCCGCCGTGGCTGTGCCCACCGCCCCACTGATGGAAAGCCATCTAATGAGGTAGCGCGGATTTGACTCGCACCACGATATATGACATAAAGACATAGGAGATCAGTGCAACTGTGAGCCACAAGGCCCCTCGTTGGATGCACTTTGAACTGAACCATTTGCCCACCAAATCCGTGGATCAGCGCTTCCTGGAATACCGAAAAGCAAGCCCTCTATTCGTATGACTGTCTACGCTGTTTTTAAATATGTTCAGTGTGCTGCTACTAACAATGGTTTCTGGCAGCTAGTTCCAGTGCTCCATTACCCTGTTGGTGAAGAAACACCGTCTTAACTTTGTCCTGCTGTGGCTAGCTTTAATTTTGAATTGATCACCTCTAATTGCATCATTTCTTTTTAATTCAGACGTTTCCCTGAGATATCCCTATTCCTGATCATGAACAAATTTAAGGACTTGTAGGAGATCTCTCAGCTTTCTAATCTAAATGAAAACATTCAATTTTTCCAATCTTTCCGTTGCTTATACCATTAACATTTTGGCACTGGCACATTAACCAGGTTGCTTATACCATTAACGATTTTTGTCGCCGCAATCACGCCACGCAGTTCTCTGTTTTCTTGCTGAACACTGCTACTTCATTTAAGAACGGCGCTGGTGATTTGCAGCGTTCTTTGCTGTCAGCAATACAGACGTAGCAGCTGCGTCGCAAGTATCCAAGTTACAGGATTTACTGGTTGTGAAGCGCCAAATCACGAACAATCTTTCAGGATATTGCATGTCTGTAACTCTGTATGCTTTTGGGAGGGCTCTTGCTCCCCATGCTGACTTCCCCCCACCCCACCCCCACCCGCAATAATTTCAACTTTCAACAGCATAGCATAGTAGGATAGTAGCATAGTAGGATAGCAGCGTAGTAGGATAGCATCATAGCAGGAAAGCAGCATAGTAGAACAGGAGCATGGTACGATGACAGCATAGTAGGATAGCAGCATAGTAGGATGGCAGCATAGTAGGATAGCAGCGTAACAGGATATCAGCACAGCAGGTGTTGGGACGGCCGAGGTGTGTGGGATGGTCGGTGCCCTCGCCGTGTCGGACGTATGACGGGGGAAGGACCCTGGCCCGGCCACCCGGCGGCCAGTGTACAGCGGAGCCTCAGGTCGTCATTCTGCTGCCAGCGGCACGGGGTCGTGCCACGGCCGACCCCTCGCCCCCCCCCCCCTCCGCACAGACGCCGGCCGGGCGAGCTGGATGTCGCTCCGTCTGCCGTTGTGCCGCTGTCGATGTGGTGCGACGTCGGCCGCTGTTATGAGCGACGGTGATTTGTAGGCTCGAGGCACCTCCTCCACGTAGGTGCAATGGTTGTTCACGCACCACCGCGCGGCTATTCTTGTACGTGCGCTGTGCATTGACTGATCGCGGCCACATGAACCCACCGCAGTCGTTGGTTGTGGATGTTTAATGCAATGTAAGTAAAACACGAAACAGAAACACAAACAGACACGCCAGTGCCACGCGGCTGGTAAAACGACATCACCATTTCATCACCAGAGAAGCATGAATCCTGACCCCCACGGCTTGCAGCTCTGCGAAGTGACATTAGCATATCAAAACCACGATCCGGTAATTGATCAGCGGACACTTTAAGCCTCCCCGAGCCGATCGGAAAGTAGAAATGAAGGGCTGGAGAGGTGAAGGGCAAGGAGGGGAAGGGATGGGCAAGGAGGGGAACTACCTAGCTGTATCATTAACCGTTTATGGGGTACCTTGTCAAAGGCCTATATAATGATTTCCCTGATCAAATTGTTCTGTGGCGAAGTTCAAAAAGTCCAAGAGGTTTGTGAGACACGATCGTCCTTTCTAAATCCATGTTGAGTATCTTGAATCAATCTGCTACCTTCCAGATAACTAACTATTCTATCCTTGATAATTGATTCGAGTACCTTGCAGACTAGGGATGTGAGACTTTTTTTTTTTTGTTTTTATCTTTCTCTCTTTCTCCTTTTTTCTAAAAAAAAAGTATAATTTTTCCCCTTTCAATCGGTTGGAATTTTATTATGTGAAACTGATCTACAAAATATTATGCTAAGTGGAAATGCCAGTTCCTTTCAATTTCCTGCAT
The DNA here is from genome assembly GCA_034440575.1 of Imbricaverruca yamaguchii. Classification (NCBI taxonomy): domain Eukaryota; kingdom Metazoa; phylum Arthropoda; class Thecostraca; family Neoverrucidae; genus Imbricaverruca; species Imbricaverruca yamaguchii. The sequence continues at coordinate 1,106,926 of JAOTOL010001631.1, read as the reverse complement.
ACGCATAAATATAATCAGGTCCTGCTCCTTATTTGGCTTTATTTTCCTGATATGATTGTAAACAACATCACTACCAATGAAATCAACATCATTTGTCAGATCCCATGTATCTGAACTATGGTGTACGGTCGGCCAGTGCCATACGGCTGGTAAAACGACATCACCATTTCCATCACTCAGAGAAGCATGAATCCTGACTGCTTTCCTACCGCTTCTCTTTGCGAAGTGACATTAGCATATCAAAACCACGATCCGGTAATTGACCAGCGGGTCACTTAAAGCCCTCCCCAACGCCAAGGTCGGAAAGTAGAACATGAGGGGCCGATGGAGAGGGGAAGAACAACTTTTTTTTACCCTTTTAATAAAAAAAACTTCCTCTTAAATTTCTACTATTTCCTCACAAATCTTGGCAAGGAGGGGAAGGGATGGGCAAGGAGGGGAGGGGAGGAAGGAGAGGTGTGAAAGGGAGGGTGAGGAGGGGAGGGGAACGGAGGAGAGGGATATTGAAACTTTCCGATTTACACAAGCTAGAGTGCTTTTTTAAAGTTAGAATGCTCTCGTTACGGAGAGCCTGAAACCTTCAGCCAGTCTGTACAACAAGCGTAAGTCCACAGCGGAATGCATTGCAGTCGATGAAGATTGATGCATATCGATGAAAAAGACATGTTGTTATGGGAGCAGGTCACGACAGGATTTTGCGAAGTTTTGCGACATTCCAGTAGCATGTTGCGCCCGACTCTGTAATCATTTGAGGAAATGAAGATCAAATATCCGGTGGTAAGCACCATCGGGTGAAATTCAGATGGCCTTCGACATCACTTTCCGATCCATGAACGAGTAACACACCAACAGCCCCCAATCAGCCGCCGTGACCCATCTTCCTAATTAATTAGATCCAAAACTGTTGTTAGCCGGAACAGCATTGACCCTACTAGTCGCCAGCGGGACCGGTTCCGCTGCGTGCGTGTGCAGCGTGCACTGTTCGATACACGCCCGCGTGCTGAGCCATTCACAAGTGCCGACTCGTGACAGCAGAGGCCGATCGATCTCTGACCCACCAGGCATAACCGTTAAGCAAACTGCACAGCGAACGAGACGGGTTAGGCGGGGGCTGTACGGTCAGCTTGCTACAAGTAGCGCGAGTTCAGACTCACAAGCCGGGCCAGTAGGCTTGCATGGTCGCCAGGCGTCCACACCGCGGTCGATCACACTGACCGCGATGGTACAGTGGAGGGCATATAGTGGAGGGCAGACGCCTATTGTATCTTCGAAGGCACCGGACGTCCACAGCACAGTCGAGAACATCGGGCAAAGTTGTCGGGCAAGGCAAACACTACACCGTGGACATTTTGCCACAACTCTTTCTTACACAGTCGATATTGTGAGTCTCCTATCACACAGTGGAGGACACTAAACATCCATCCATAACACAGTCGCACCAGACGCTCAGTACACAGTCGAGGGCACCAGCCACCCATAACACAGTCGAGGACACCAGACGCTCAGCACACAGTCGAGGGCACCAGTCTCCAATCACACAGTCGAGGGCACCAGTCTCCTATCACACAGTTGAGGGCCATAGACAATTTCACAGCGCTAGAATGAGGAGCCGAGACAGACGCCCGGTCTGACACGTCACTAGCTAGCGATGAGACTGCAACAAGTATGGCGAGCTTTCTCGGTAATCATTCATGGGAGTTGTCATCTCAGCAGACGCGGCACTGTTTGCAGAAGACATCAGTGGTAGCGTGATGCAAGAGTGAACAAGTGCACAGTGAAGGGCACTCGGTGCAACTGGGATCAGCCCCGGCGGTGCTTGTCGTGACGCTGTCTCGCCAGCTGTCGAGCCGTCGTTGCATTCTGCTCTGAACTGTCGCACCGAGCACTCAGTGGACGCGCGCCTGTGTCCCGGACCCGGTCACCGACACATCGGCAGCACTGCTCCGCGTCCAAACAGGGAGTCTACGTCATGCTCGGCCCGACAACAAACACCACGGCTGCATGGTGGTGACGACTGTCGACCGTCGACAACCATGTCGGCAGAATCCGGCTCGTCCGGCGCGCGTGCTGCACACGTTCCACGGCGCATGTTCGTGTTGGCTGTGCTCCTTTCACACACGGATCTACATGGAACGAACCTCGTTCCCAAAGACGGGGACTGACAACGGAGTGGGGGGGGGGGGGAAAGCCGCTCTGCGTCAACTGGTCTCGCCTCGCTCTTCCAGTTCGACACATCTACGTGCCAGTCCGCCGGTCTTCAGATTGGCCCCAGCCGATCCGGCGACAGGTCAGCGAGCTGTGGTCTCAGTGGTTCGGCCTTGACCTGAGCCGATGCGGAGCCGGCGGTCGGCTGACCCAGCTGGGGTCACTCGTCGCAGTCGCCCCACGTGCAGGCGTACTCCATCATGCCTGCCGCCTCGTTCACGCCGTGGTTGGCCGCGTGTTGGATCAGCTTCTGCGCCTGTCTGCAACATCAGACCAGCGTAGGTCGGACACCCGACACCAGAAGCTCGCCCGGGGCACCACTACACCATTACACCACTACACCACTACACCAGGCCAGCGTAGGTCGGACACCCGACACCAGAAGCCCAACCGGGGAACTACTACACCACTACACCACTACACAAGACCAGCGTAGGTCGGACACCCGACACCAGAAGCTCAGCCGGGGCACCACTACACCACTACACCACTACACCACTACACCCGACACCAGAAGCTCAGCTGGGGCACCACTACCATTCACCGGTCATGCCACTGACACTGCCTACTTTTACTCCCAGTGCCCTTCATCGGATCTACCTGACATGTGACATTGCCGCGCGACAGACAATGCGTCCCAGGCAAACAATGACACGCCCGACAGATCTACCTGACCTTGCGCGGACTTTCCTGTCCCAAGATAGCCTACGTGACCCCCGAGAGAACCGAGCCATGACGTCGGCTTGGCCAGCGCCACTACCGGCGGCATACCTGACCTGGAGTGACCTACCTTCGGTCAAGAGTGTCGTCCATGCCTTGCAGGTGTCCCACGGCCAGGTTGTAGGAGGCGTGTGGATGGCCCTGGTCGGCCGCCTTCTTGAACCAGTTCATAGCTTCCCGGTGGTCTTTTTCGACGCCGCGACCTGAGCAAATGTCATCGGTGATTAAGCGCTGTGTGCTCTGATGAGCTCCTCTCAGTGACCCGCAGCACATTTAGATATATAGACACACCCACACACAAATATATACATATATTTATATGTTTATATATATATAATATATCATATATCATCGTATCATATATATATATGATCCAGGTCGTGTGGCCAGGATGTGCCACTGACCTTGTAGGTATCGCTGACCAATGAGATGCTGCGCCTCCGTGTGGCCCAGATGTGCGTACGCTCTCGTGACGTGGAAGTGGAAGTGGTCGAAGTAGTAGTAGCACCAGACGCCGAGACTGACGCACACTGCCACTGCGAATAGCTGTGGCCGGAAGGAAGATGTTGAGTCAGAGAGCTGCCAGATCCCTGAGCCAGCCGCGACAGAACAGGACAGGTGAATGGCAGAGCTCAACATATATCAGGAAACTGTCAGATATCAGTCCCAGCCACGATTTCACAGAACAGGCGACATTATATTAGACAGACAGGTGACAACATTTGATAGAACAGGCAAATACCAGAGATCAATAAAAGCACCGGCCTGTCGCCACAAGAAATTGAACACGTCTAATTCGCCTTCCAACACAAATGTAACTCTATGCAAACAAGTCGGCTTTAATTCGTTCGACAGAGTCCCCTCTTCTACCATGCTCGTTTCAGCATATGTCAGGTAAAGGCGCCATAGCTCACGGTGTTGACCGCATGCTGACCTGACACATGATCACGTGTCGGGGTCAGCTGATTTCAGTCCATCCACTTCTCCGACACAATTGGCACAGAATGGTACGGTTTACCAAGTGGTGTAAAACTGATCTTGGTAAATAATTGAGTAAATAATCAGGCACCAGGCAATCTGTCTAATTTTGTAGCTGCATGCCTCCCTGCTTCCCTCCCTTCCTTCCTCCATCTCCTTGCTTCCATCTCTCTCTCCCTCTCTCTCTCTCTCTCTCTCTACATATATATATATATATATATATATATATATATATATATATAATATGTGTGTATATATATTTCCTTCTTTCTTGGTTTCCCTCCATCTCGGTATCTCTATCTCTTTCTTTATTTCTATATATCCTTCTATCGCTATCTCCATATATGTATCTCTCCTCTCTCCATTCCTCCACTCTTACCTCTATGACCACGACGAGCCAGGAGTCGGCCTTCTTGCGGCGCGCAAGGTACACCTTCCCACCGTACGGCAAGTCCTTGTCCCAGCTAATTGGCTCGTAATGTACTCCTTCAAACGACTTCCGCCTCTGTCGCAAGTCAGACTGCGGCGCCATATCCACCAATTCCGGTTTTGGGACAGGTCAGTGTCGCGAGTGTCGCGAGTCAGTGTCACGATCTCGCGTCACGAATCACCGGCCAGGTCACGGACTCGAGAGACGGTCGCCGACCAAGGTCGCCGGTCGAGGTCGAGGTGGCAGGTCGCGCAGGTCACCGCCACAGGTCCGGCCGCCGTGTGGTGGCTGTGGTAACTGTGCTGTGTTGGGTCACGTCTCCGTAGTGTCGATGGCGGCGCGACGCGTCGGTCGATACCGCCGCACTGGTCGTCACAACACAGTCGGGGAGTTAGGCACGTGGCACCCGGCCGCGACTGCCGACCGGCCGGGCCGTTGACCACGCAGCGGCCGAGCGTTCCCAACTGATCGCGGTTCAAGTCAATACGACTGCAGTGCGGTCATCTCAGCCGAACCATTGTGCAGCAAGGACGAACTCCGTGTTCCACAATGTAGAGTAATGCATTCACGTCGATTCCTTCGCAATGATCGCGGATCCCATACACATGCATCTAGTCATATACCGGCGGGAATTTTAGCCATCACAAATATTTTCATAGAACGACAACACCGGCTGCGACCGAAGATGGGGCAGTGTAAGTGGAGGTAGCGACAAGCTATCAGATGTGAAGAGGCCGAGAGCTAGGATTGAGTCGGATGCATGAAAGCGAGGTTGTGTGAGTGGAGCTACAGAGGTGTGAGCGAGAGTGGAATGGTGTAAGTGGAAGTCGAGTGGAGTGGGTGGAGACAAAGTGGACACTTCAGCAGTGAGTGGCGACACCTAAGCCGTCTGTTCATTGACACAGGGCCGGTGCCGATATCTGGGCAGCAAGCGGGCGGAGCGACATCTATCGAGTCGACGACAGCGACATCTGCAGGCGGCCGAACTGGCACCGGCGCCAGGGCAGGCAAAAGGTTCACTTCGAAGCTGAGCATCTCAAGGTATTTGTTCATAAGCAAGCATGAATTATGGATGCCTTGACACATTGCATTGCGAGGCAAAAAATATTTCGGGGTGACCACCTACTGAGCATCATGCTCAATTCACTTTTAGAACATTATGGCGCGGGGGAGATGGCAAGTACTTTTAATTGATTCTGGGACAAAGTGTATGTAAGTATAAATGTATCTATGGGAGCTATACGTAGGCAAATGTACGTTGGCAAATGTATGTAAGCAAATATACGTAACCAAATGCACGCATGCAGAAGTGCGCATGACAGATGTACGTAAACGCAAACGTACGCATTCGCAAATGTAGGTAAGCATATGTACTTATGCGCAAATGTGTGTAAGCCCAAAAGTACGTAAGTGCGAATGTGTGTGTGCGCAAGTGTACGCAAGCGGAAAGTACTTAAGCGCAAATATAGGTATGCACATATGTATGTAAGCGCAAAGGTGCGTCAGTCAGATGTACGTATTGCCAAATGTGCGTAAGGGCATGTGCTCATATGTGCAAACGTATCTAAGCGCATATCTACATCACCGTACGTTTACGTAAGCGCGCAAGATATAAGTATCTATGAGCCAAGGAATATACGTGAATGTAAATGTGCGAAGAGCAAATGTACGCACATGGAAAACCGGTTATAGCGCATGTGCGTAAATGTAAAGGTAAATAAGTGCAGATGAATATGAATGCAGAAGTACGTTAGAGCAATTGCATGCAGATGCAAATATATGCAATTCAAATGAAGGACAGCGCAACTGTATGTATGGCACATGCGCGCAAGCAAATGTATCCAACCAAATATACGCATTCCAAATGTGCGTGAGCAAATGTACGTCATAATACATTTGAGGGAGGGGCGGGGATGGCCGAGTGGTTAAGGTGTTGGGCTCTGGGTACCAAAGGTCCCGGGTTCGACACTAGCGCCGCTCAGGACATTTCCCAATCCCGCGACCCACCGGCGAAACAGTGTGGGCGGCGCCATTGGCCGTGAATGTGCATGAAGTGCGTCGTGAACTACCCAACAAACAAACAAACAAGCAAACATTGGAGGGATGTGAAAAATGGAAGCGTTCCTATTTTCCAAAGTTCACGGCTCCAAACAAATTGGAAATGAACTAGGTTATGCCAGATTCGGTTAGGTTTGGTCAGGTTGCTATCCGGGTTACTTTGGAAGCTCACTTTCGATTTTTAAAAGTTAACCTCCAATTTCGGAGCTACCTTCGAAATTTGAAGCTAACCTCCAAATTGGAACCTATGAACTTAGGAATATTTAAGCGCTTCCTATCCGGGATGTTTTGGGAAGTTCGCTGCCAATTTTTGGAAGATATTTTCTAATTTGGAAATAGTAAAGTTATGAGCTTTAGAAGATACGAAAGGTCTATACCTTTTATACTTTCTAAAGCTCATAACTTCCAACGTTCATAATTTGCAAGTTAGAAGTTAACTTAAAAAAAATTGGCAGTGAACTTCCCACAACATCCCGGATAGGAGGCGCTTAAACACCGCTAAAAGAAACGAAGATACCGCTAAAAACACAATGGCCGAACAGATTAAATTCTGCGCATCTGCGTGCAATCTGTGATTTTATGATCAAACTGTCGGCAAGCTCAGTGAGCGATGTTCTGCAGTTTAGCAACTCCCAAGCTGCACTGGAGCTGGTGGATCCTAGCACAGTCTCTTAGTCTGTGACTAATGTGACTGACATAAAACAAAGCTGAACGATATAGAAATGCCGCCATATCTATACATCCGTTGCGTAGGAACATGAAATGCACAGGGATCAACGGAAATACCGTATTTGGCGAGGTTGATGTCGAACCTATGCAATCAATCGAACATATCTGTTCTGCTTGCTGTGATGTTCTTTTTTCCCGAACTGATTTGGATTAGGTGCTGTTTAGTTTTTCCATTGTTTCGATTTGATATTTATTTGCCAATTAATGGATCCCGATTGGATTGCAGTAAAGAATGTCCACTCATGTTAACCCGCGCCGTATTTCCGGTCAAATCCTCCCATCCCGTCTCGGGGGGGGGCGGTTGAAAATCCCCCTCTAAAATACAAACTAAGGATCGCACGAAAACGAAAGAGGCGTCATCGGAAAGCGCTCGACGAGTAGGGTCCGGGTCCACCCTCTAAAAATTTTTCCCCAAAAGTGACGTCACCAGGGGGCTAGATTTTCACGACTTTTCACTACTTCCATTATGTTTTTGACTCTGGGGAGTTCATTTTGTGGGATATATGAAAAAACAAAATTTATTTGGAATGAGAAAGGGACATCAAAATTGACCAGGGCTATAATTTTTTGCCCCCAAAAAATAACATGCTTTTTAATATCAAGATTTTGAGTTTTCAAGTTTTCTTTAATTTTCCTTTTCATATGGGTAGAGCAGACCGAGAAACGTTGTTGGAAGTCAACTTGACCTAGCGAAAAATGCTTACTTTATCCAGAATACTGTATTTGAACTGTTCTTTGGCAAATACGCAAAATTTATTTGCAGTCAAAAACGAAAAAAAGAAAAGAAAAATTCCCCTCGTACGTTATTTGGCATCCGGAAAGATAAGCAAACGCTGAAAGTTTCATTAAGATATATGTATCCGTTAAAGCGTGACGACTGTTTGAGCTTTTTTGGAGGTGACCTCACTTGACCTTGATTAACTCGTTGAACCAAGATGACCTGACCTAAGCAATTTGAATCAGCATGTCAAATTGATGTGGGATAAGGTATGCCAAATTTGGGCGCGCTGCCGCGTGCCGTTCGTCCGCTATCCGCGAAAAACCTGAGGGGGGTGCGGTTGAAGATCCCCCCCGAGACGGGACGGGTTAAGCTCTGACGTAAAAGCACCTGCAAGCCATGTCCTGGTGAACACCGATGCTTACAATAGCACCGGTGCCAGTTCGGTCGCCTGCAGATGTCACTGTCGTCAACTCGATAGATGTCGCTCCGTCCGCCTGCTGCACAGATACCAGCACCGACAGTCTATCAATAAACTTGGGTGTGGTCAATAAACTCAGTAGCTTGGGTGTGGTTACTCATTCTTGAGCTGTCCACTAGACCCGTACTCACTCCACTCCACTTGCACTTGTGTCATTCTACTGCCACTCACACCGCTCATTGGACAGTCGATAACTGGCCGCTGGAATCAGGAGCACAACAAGCATTTTCTGAAGGGGTGTCCGCTCCTCTCTTAGACAGTATAATTTCACCGAGATCGCCTTCGGCGCGTCTCGAGGGGCGGAAGTTTCTGGTTTGGTTTAGCATAAATCCAAGCCTTCTTGTTTGATTCTGTTTATTTGTGGGGTTGTTAATGGGTGCTCGAGCCTCTAGGCCGCCCTGGGCTGTGCCTCTGTATTGTGTGCTAACGTTGCATATTCTATATTACCTTGAACCTCAATTACGTAATGAAGTGTGCGGAAAGGCATCATTAATACAACTGCAATTCATGCTGTTTACATCGAAGGGGCTAATCCAGAAAAAATGGCACGGTTCGGGTGGCTGTTAACTTGCTTTCAAAAAGAGATGGCTGAAAAGGATATGAGAAGGCAACCATGACACGTACTGGACAGGCTGAAAATGTTCTATTTCTACAACCTGTTGCTTTTTTATATCGACCAAAATTGTATGTATCTGCTCGTTGCTCATTCAGATAAAATAGATGTTAAGTGGTTGTTAAAAGCCAAAACTGTTTTGAAACAAACATTGTTTATATTTCCACATTTCGCCCTTCACTCGCTCGAGACATTTGAGATACATTATATTTCACCAATTGCTTTTCTGTTGGTTTTGATACTGCGCGGTGACGCTACCGGCGGCCGGCAGCCGTCCGGACCACGTCGGCAGAGGGCGAGGGGCGGTGCTGTGCTGTGCTGGACTACGTCGGCAGAGGGACAGGGGCGGCGCTGTGCTGTGCTGGAGCTCCGCGGCAGAGGGCGAGGGGCGGTGCTGTGCTGTGCTGGACTACGTCGGCAGAGGGACAGGGGCGGCGCTGTGCTGTGCTGGAGCTCCGCGGCAGAGGGCGAGGGGCGGCGCTGTGCTGTGCCGGAGCTCCACGGCAGGGGGAGAGGGTCGGCGCTGTGCTGTGTTGGAGCAGGCCTTGGGTACGGAGCCCACGCTGAGCCAACATCAGGCAGACGGGACAGCACGTCGTCCACCACACCGCGTCCGCCTTCAGAAAGCAACAAACAATACTGAGATTTCGCTCATCAACAGTCACAGAGGACATTTTGTAGCATAAGCGAAAGTTATGCTACAAAAATGTCAACAAACAAAACATGCCGCCCCGGTAGCTCAGTTGGTTAGAGCGCTGGCCTGCACTGGTCTCCCCTGTACTGGCAACACAGGGTTCGAGTCACTTCGCGCGCTCGCGTTTAGCCCCCGGCCGGGAGTGTCAGTTGGCAGCTGGCCAGATAAGGCCGGGGACGAGCTACCGGGCGGCCGTGTCGGTGCATTGGCGGCACGTTAAACTTTCGGTCTAAATTCTGCCGTTGAGCTGGAGTTCATGGATCGGTTGGTGGGGCCAGGGTTCACGCAACAAGCTCTACTTAGCAATAGAACCCTGGCTCCTCAAGCCACCCCAACAACAAATCGGATTAAATAAATAAAAAACAAAAAATAATAAAAAGAAAAGTAAAAAAGGTGGCAAGCAGTTAAGTGTGACCTTTTAATCCGGACAGTATTTGGACTAAGGAATTGCACAGTGCCCTTGCACGAAAAAAATTGACTTAACACCTCTTCGCCCTCTGTACAATATCGGTGGCATCCCTTGCCGGCGGGCATCACAATTCCCAGCTCACCATTTCTCGATAGAACTCAGTGTATCGCTCGAGTGACAGCAAGTTGTCGCCAACGTCAGCTACAATAATGCCATCGAAAATAGGCATCTGCCAACGTCAGCCACACGGAGCCGTGGCCAGCCGACAGTGGGCCAACATCAGTCCGATGTGACAGCGCGCGTCGTCACATCACAAGCAGTGAGCTTTCTCGTGGCCTCTGGCGGGATTCCCCAAGAGACCATCAACGTCCATGATGGCGCAGAGACAGAGGTGTTGCTCTGTATGCTTTTGTGGGGGGGGGGGATGTGTCCCTCAATGTTCAATTTTGCTTCTCCAATAGTGAATTCCCACCCACCCACCCCCAATATGGAGTGGAAATATGGATGCAGCAAAAAAGCATGCAACTTCGGGCTGCGATCGGGGCGTCAGCGCCGATGGTCCCATCTCGATGGTCCCGCCGATGGCCCTGGAACTAGTGACGTCCGCCCGTTCACACTGGTGACCTGTTACTGGGGACGGTTTCCAGGCAACTGACCGCCACCGCTAACGTCGCGACTATACCGTGTTGCGTGGCCAGCGTGCTGGTGCCTAGAGACACTGCACCGACCGGCTCCATCAGCGCTGATAAGCATCCTTACGCCATTGCTGACACCAAGCCAAAGAATATTTCAGTTGTGGCAGCCAGTTGGTCCAGAGGAACTTTCTCTGACGGCAAGGATAATGCTTCCCAAGCCTGCGGCAGCCGTTGAAGGAATAGTCTTCAACAGCTCACGGACGTGCGGGGAATCTCCTGTTGCACCCAGTTCTGAGGAGCAGCAGGAACAACTGGAACGGCTTCTGGTCCCCGAGCTACTGATGGCTTCAAGGAGGGTCGCTCGCGATTGCGCCAACATACGACTCAGGGCGTCAATAAGGGTCACGAAACTGGGCGCGTCTTGGTCGAGATAACATCCACACCTGCGTGGCTATGGACATATAAAGGCTTGCCACCAGCAGGTCGACCTTGGTGCTGTCTTCTTGAAGTCCAGCCACCCGAAACGCACATTTCGTCTGCGTCGGCTAGAGGTCTGTCTTCTTCGGAGAAAGGAGAAAATTGTGATAGCCTGAGCGCGGCCAGTTGCTGGCTTGCAAATGCAGGAGTGACAGTGTGGGGGGGGAGGGGGGTGAGTTGATTGGGGGCATGTGCTTCCCTCCTACGGAAGATGGCTGCTCTTCCAGCCGAGGAAAGACCCTCATCCGGAAAGGCTCGAGTGAACCCCCCATATTTTTTTTTTGGTCAGAATCGCCCGTCCGAGATAAAAAGACGCCTCTTCAGTGCGCTCGAGTGAACCCCGCTCGAATTTTTCGGTCAGTGGCTCCACTCGGAAGGAAAGGACACCTCAGGCAGGAGCGGGGTTGAAAAGGTTGGATATTTGTGCACTGTGCAAAAGTGCCAAAATTCATTGAAAAGTGGAAATTTGTACGTTTTATTTCATACCACAGTCACGCAATGTATGCATCGTGGGCAGGGGCAGATACAGGGGAGGGCGACTGGGAGTCATGGCCCCTCCCATGGAGGTGGTCGCTCCCCCGGGCGGGAAGGCTTCAGTGATCCCCTTATGATTTGTTGGTCTGAAGCGGCCCTCGGAAAGAAAAAGACGCATCTTCAGTACGCCCGAATGGACCCCGCTCTAATTTTCGGCCAGAGGCTCCCCCGGAAGGAAAAGACTCCCCACCAGGCAGGAGCAAGTTCATAATTTGCCATAAGGGCAACTTGGTCTCTAGAGGGGCGTCTCTGCCTGAAAAATGTGACAGGTGGGATGCATTCGGACCTTCACAGATGGGCATTTTTGCCTTCAAACGTCCTCATATCACTAAAAATTATGGGCTTCACTCAAACACACTGGGATGGGGCCTTTCCTTTTCAAGGATCGCCTCTGGCTTAATAATGCGAGGGGATGCACTTGAGCACACTGAGTGGGCACCTCTTCCTCTGAGAGGGGCGCCTCTCACTGAAAGATCCCATGGGGATGCACTCGAGCTTCCTCAGAGTGAAGCTTTCTCCCGGCCGAAGGTGCCAATTTTCGTGTCGGCACATGCCTTCAGTACCAACCTTGTATCCGCCCCTACCTCCAGGTACATTTGTAGTGGCGCCCCTCCAAAATGGTATCCCTTCAGACAAGTGGCCCCATGGCAATTCCTGAATCCGCCCCTGGCAAGAGTCCTGACACCGACAGGCCCAGGCGTCGCGCCGCGGACGTTAAAATGTTGGGTTTTTGCAAATTCCCTTTTTGCCCATCCTCGTCTTTTTCCCGGGGCTGCAACATGGTGCATGACCCATCACCCGATGCCCAAACTTCGGCAAATCAGACAGTCAGAGAGTGGTGCACATTTGATGCCTTGTACTGCACTTACTTGCTGTTATTCCGGCCTTCGCGTTCGCAGAGACAATGCTTGATCACTTGTGACCAGGTTATATTACCAGCATTGCTTTTTCCCTTGCCCATGTGTACCAGCTTATTTTCTTGATAGTTATGCCGTCTCACACCCTCAATACAGCTTCAGCAGTGATAATATACGTAGTAATTGTGCGTCTGTGATAATACAGGCAGCAAGTGTGCATCTGCAAGGCTTTCGTTCGATGTTGGTGACGACTGGCACAATTCAATATCGACAACATTTGTTGTGCTACACTTGAGTTTAGAAACGCCACAAGACATGGATCAAGATCCCTTTTACATCACTCACGACGGCTGATTCATTCCACCCCATACCCTTACTAGTAGGGCACTGGTACTGGTAACGAGGTTGAGATTAAAAGGGTTTAATATGATCGGTTTCAGGGGTGTGATATGGTCACACATATGCATTTATGCACCTTGATGTTGTAGCCTGGTTGTTGGTGGGGCATCACGGCAGATGGCAAATGAAAGTTTCGTTCCTAAATACTTTTGAGTTTTGCGTTATGTCCTCAGATTATTAAAGAAAGACGTGTTACATTATTTCCTTCATCAGGGAATTTTGTAACAGTCATAAAACTTTATATTTTCATGACAAGTCAGTAGAATATGAAGATCAGGATTCGCCTGATTTGATTTAGATTGCCTGATATAGCCATACTTGGCACGTATTCGTCCACAGATGCTTCCCAGTCAGGGTTCACCTTACCAGTTTACACTGGCTGTCCAGGCAGTGTAAGCGAGCTTTCCGAGCGAACGCAATGATACAAATGCTAAAATCAACTTGGTCTTGCTTGCTTGAATTTTTCAGATATTTTGAACTCGGCCTCTTTTCATGTGATATTGGCATGAAATGAACTGGCGTGAAGACTGTGCGTTAGGTAGATTTAACCGGCAACTGCACTTTATCAAGATTAAGCACTGTCATTCTTCACCATCAAGCAAGAACACATTAATATGACCTCAAATCGTTAAAAAGTCACATATAAGCACTTTACACTATATATTTAATGTTCGAACTCGGTTCGCTCCACTTTCTCAGCCTGTGACATGTGCCATTGTGCCACTGTGTGCCGCCGCTGTGTCGCCGCTGTTCCGCCGCTGTGCCGCCGCTGTGCCGCCGCTGTGCCGCCACTGTGTCGCCGCTGTGTCCCCACTGTGTTGCCGCTGTGTCGCCGCTGTGTCGCCGCTGTGTCGCCGCTGTGCCACCGCTGTGTCGCCGCTGTGCCGCCGCTGTGCCGCCGCTGTGCCGCCGCTGTACCGCCGCTGTGCCGCCGCTGTGTCGCCGCTGTGTCGCCGCTGTGCCGCCGCTGTGTGCCGCCGCTGTACCGCCGCTGTGTCACCGCTGTGTCGCCGCTGTGTCGCCGCTGTGTCGCCGCTGTGCCGCCGCTGTGTGCCGCCGCTGTACCGCTGCTGAGCCCGTTTATTACCGCGCCTCTGTGCCTCTGTTGAGGGACTGTTCCACACGGTCTGTGAGCCATTTGTGTCCGCATCTGCACCTTCCGAGGTCTCGCCAGCACCACCGAGCACCACCACCGAGCTGTTTTTCGAGTGCGCCGCGCCCGAGTGTTGACCCTGACTGGTCCTGATCCCCGGGGTGCATTCCCTGTCGTTTTCCGCCGACATCCGGCTCGGCACCATGATGAACTTCCTCGCAGATGTCGAGAAATATGGAATTTTTACGACGCAAATATGTCATGCTAATGTCTTTCACATGAACTTTTTGCCGGCCGAATAGTGTTTTCCTGGTGGGCGGGTTTTTATTGGGTTCAGTGTCGCCGGCCAGACTCTGGCAGCTCTCTCTCTGGCGTGCCATTATCTGCCCCGACTAGCAACACGTATTCTTGCGTGAGACAATGTGCTCAGACCGAAAACGGGAATACCGGCGCACCCGTGGACTGGAACAGGAATACCTGCGCCTGCCGGCAGGGGGCATGCCGGCGAGTCGGGCTGCATTGCGGCCCATACAGCAGATACCGGGCTCTCGGTGCCCGTATCACAGCTTTCATTCATGGTGCGCTTGCGGACCACGTGGCGGAAGACGGCGCAAGCAGCCAAGCGAGCTCCTCGGTGTGAAGTTTCGGCTGGGTACGTGCGTCGCGTGAGTAGCCCAGCAGTTGGATCACGCGCTTCTGGTTATTTCCAGCCGCCGCCCCGTCGAACCGAATATCGAGTTCAGGCTCAACCGCCGGCAGATCACGCAGCGATGGTCACACTTCTCCCCTTCACCAAGACAAGCTGCAGATGTTGTTTGTTTTCATGAACCCGCCATTTGAAAGCCCGAAGTCGGTGCGGTGTTTAACTGGACTCAGGACCGGTTGCAAGACGACTGCGCATACTTCGGCGGGTGGCTTCCATGAAGACCTCGCCAGTTCGGCAACATGTCAGGCATTGCCAAGCGTGCATTGGCGAACAGAAGGCCATGAGAAATTGATTCAGCATTCCGGTGTCGAACAGCTTCAACCGGGTGGTTTGGTCGCAACGGGTTGGGAACAGGCGACCTACCGCCCCAAATATTGGCTAAGTTTAGCACTACACCCACCGTATAGTATGGAAGGGTGCAGTTTCGAACGTATTTTAATCCTTCCTCACCTCGGATCGCCTTCAGACATTTGAGTGCGCTTTCAACCAGAAGTAGTTAACCCAATGTGACGTTGCAAATGAAGTGAAGTACGTGTAAATGAAACATGCATTCCCCAACAGTGCACATATATATACCCGTATAATACAGACGCGTGCATTGCTATTTAAAAAGGAAAAGAAAGTCAGCCCCTTGACACAGTTTCTTCGTGATGAAATCGAAATACCCTACTCTTACTGTGCCAAGCTACTTAAGAAGTAAATGAAATGCAACCATGCTGAAAGTCAACGCTTCTGAATCAATAAAAAGTTTGTAAAAAGAGCGGTTTTCTAAACAAAATATATTTCATAGAACACGTTCTCAGGTGGGATAGCGGAAGCTTCAAATAAACTGTAGTATATACCGAGGTATATAACATAGCAGTATACCAAGGGATGCTGGTGCAGCTCGTTCAATATCCAGTGATCAGCCTTCTTGTCGGTCGGCATATCGAGACGTTGGCATGAAAAATGCGTAGATTTATGGCTTATAGAAAACCTGTGTCATTACCTGACTCAACCTGGCGTTTTCTGCGTTTTTTCTTCTCCACGTGTTGTGTGTGTGTGCGGTCAATATTCCACGGTTCCAAAGCGCTGCGCAATAGAGACAGTCATGCAGATAAAAGGTTATAAAAGGTTACAAGGTTACAGATAAAAGGCCTGGGTTCGAACAATTGATGTAGGTTTCTGACCATGATTGGATAGGCAAAGTGCGTGCGAGGGGACCCAGATGGATTTGGGGTGAATCACACCACATGCGGTCCCTTGTTAAAAGAGTGGAATCATTGGGGGGCAAAGCCAGCATTGGATGTGGGCGGAGTGGGGAGGAGGATTGCCCTCCCCAAAACATGCAAAGCTACACCCCTGATTCGAACCCACAGCCACTTGTCACCCGCGCATCTTGCACTCCAACATCCTTCGCGGCTCAGTCACTGACGAAACTCGAGTATGGCGAGGCACGGCTTCAGGGCAACCCTCAAAAATACAAAAAACTGGCGGCGGCTGACTAAAATCGAGGTCTATTGTCTATCTATTGCAAGGTGCATTGAGGTCTGTCGACTGCTCTGTTGGCTGTAGGGAAGCCTCACGCTGTAACCTGTGAAGTCTGTTGGCTGGGCGAGCCCGACCGGATGTTGGATCCACCAGTTAGCTACTATCACTACCACTATCACTAGCAGTCAGCTACTATCACTACGGTCAACAACTATCACATATGTGACAGGCTTGCCACAAATGTGCTTAAAGTTGTATTTTCTTTTGTTTCTGTGAAATCCGCCCACAGGCACATATTATGTTTAATTATTGCGGGAACTAATCCGAACAACACCGTTCAATGCTACGCGTTTTGCCTAGTATTTTGGCAAGGTTTAGCAAATTTATGCTAGACTAAGCAAGCTAGTACCATGTTAAGCCACTGACGTGACTAGCAAATAGCAGACCTTATCCAGCCTTGCCGATGCCTTGCTTTTGAGTTAGGACAGCCGGGGAGAGAGCCAGTCGTAATCGGCACTAATTCATGAAATTCATAATCTCGGAAGTCAGGTTGTGAAATAGCGCTTTTAGTGACTCACGAACACCCAGATTTCGCTTTCGTGCAGGCGTCCGCTTCGTAGGGTGGCTGCTTCTGTCATGATGCATGCTTCGGTGGCCACCTGATGCTAGATGTCAGTTCCAGCGGACACTCAGCCAAATTCAGGCGGCAGCCAGCTGGCTCGGAGACACGCACATCCGCCGGTCATGCGATCGAGAGTAAAGCTCCAGGCGACTGGAAATCAAGCACACCTATTGTTCACGTGGCGAGAGATCATGCAGTAGATCTACAGTACAGTGAGTCCAATTAGCGCACTGGAACACGACACAGTTCGCGGTAAAAGTGTCCATTATGATCAGAAAGCCTGCTACTTTTGTATGTTGCCACTGTTGTGTTGTGTGGGGAGAGATATTTGTGTTGGGGAAAGATATTTGTGTGGGGGAGAGTATTTAATGGTATATGTTAAGAGCACCTCCACACACAAACAGTGGTTGCATGCACTGGTATCAATAAAATGCGCTATGGATCATCTGAACATAACAGTCGCGCATGCACGTACTTCTCTGCAGTCAGATATACTCTTTTTCCTGCCCCCTGCGTCGGAATGTACTAGCGCGCCGGCGGGCTGATAGAGTAGATAGAGCACCGAGTGCCAGCTGCTTGAACGGTAGCGAGATTAACCCCCCGACTAACGGCTAAATTAAAATGCCTCCAGCCGCTCCTGGGAACGCTCTATGGGCGCCGGATGACATCAGCAGTGCCAGACCGGTAATGACCTTCCGCGATATCGAGCGTGACATATTTACACTGGAAGTGGCAGTAAGGTGGCCCTCTCTCGCCACCACACACACACACACACACACACACACACACACACACACACACACACACACACACACACACACACACACACACACACACACACACACACACACACACACACACACACACACACACACACACACACACACACACACACTTGATCTCCCACACCCACACACACACCCACACACACTTCATCTCCCCCCCCCACACACACACCCACACACACACACACACACACACACTTGATCTCCCACACCCACACACACACCCACACACACTTCATCTCCCCCCCCCCCACACACACCCACACACACTTGATATCCCACACACCCACCCACAGACAACTCTGCGACAACAGCACGGTCATCCCCGCCACACCGCGCAGAGCTGCCGCCGGACAGTGGCCACACGTCGAGTGGTCAGCTGACGTTATACCGGCGTAGGACGAGGGCCTCGGTGCTGGGGTTCCCCGGTGCTGGGGTGCCTCGGTGCTGGGGTTCCCCGGTGCTGGGGTTCCCCGGTGCTGGGGTTCCCCGGTGCTGGGGTTCTCCGGTGCTGGGGTGCCTCGGTGCTGGGGTTCCCCGGTGCTGGGGTTCCTCGGTGCTGGGGTGCCTCGGTGCTGGGGTGCCTCGGTGCTGGGGTGCCTCGGTGCTGGGGTTCCCCGGTGCTGGGGTTCCCCGGTGCTGGTGTTCCCCGGTGCTGGGGTGCCTCGGTGCTGGGGTTCCCCGGTGCTGGGGTTCCCTGGTGCTGGGGTTCCCCGGTGCTGGGGTGCCTCGGTGCTGGGGTTCCCCGGTGCTGGGGTTCCCCGGTGCTGGGGTTTCCCGGTGCTGGGGTGCCTCGGTGCTGGGGTGCCTCGGTGCTGGGGTTCCCCGGTGCTGGGGTGCCTCGGTGCTGGGGTGCCTCGGTGCTGGGGTTCCCCGGTGCTGGGGTGCCTCGGTGCTGGGGTTCCCCGGTGCTGGGGGCGCCGAGTCTCGCTCGCCGACCGCGTGGCGCAACGTCCGAGCCGAAACCGAGCCGGGGAAGTCACGGCCTGCTGCATTGTGTGTGCGTGCGCGTTGCGGCCGAGGCGACGCGGCCGCGTGCGGAGAATCGGCGCTCCCGTGCCGTCGGCGTCGACGACCGGCTATCGAGCGTCGGTGCCGACAGGCCGGTGCACGCGGCGTGCTGGATGGCCCGGCGGCGCGCCCGGCCCCGTCGCCGGCATTATTCCGGCAATCGATCAGTGCGGCCTCTGAATGGCCGGCAAGTTTTCTGTGTTCTTAAAGTTCGCTTCGTTTGGCGTGTTTCCTGGCAACGACGCCGTTGGACCGGAGCCGCGACAATTCGCGTCGATAGCGGGTCGCGGCGTCGCCGAGGATTATGGATATATCATAATGATAATGTGCCAGCTTTTGACGGGCCGACCGCATTAGTGCTCTCGTTAAAACTTCAAATGCGCATCCGTTCGGTGGCAGTTTTAAGGGCGGCGGCCAACTTAAAAGAGAACTGCGGCCAAAGTGCGCCGCGCTGTCCGTCCGCGGTGCATTTTGCTTTTAGCCTGGCCAGCCGGCCACTGCGAAGTTCGCGGAAGGTGTGAGACATATACAACAGCACGCGGGCCAACAACGTGCACGATAATGACTCCGCCGGCCAGAGTGCCGGCCAACTTCTACCATAGGGCGCTGCAAAGCACCACAATCACGGCACCGAAGGGCAGCCGGGCCAGGCGTATGCAGCACGACTCAGCTGTAAGCAATTCGTAATACAACCCGTTCGCTCACCGAAGATTGGGTGCAATTTTTCTCCGAGCGAAAACTTGCCTTCCACAGGCAATGTGCAGCGTTCGCCGAGTCATTCCAATGTAATGAATGTTCTGTCTTCGTATGGGCCTCCAATTGAGTGCCTGCCCTGGAGTAGTTTAGCATTGACGCCTGTAGTGCATAGTGAGAGTCATCGTGTCCCGCCAGGAGCAAGCCAGCCCTGCTGTAGCTGGTTCCATGCTGTGGTCCGGGCTGTCAGAAACAAGCCAGCCTTGCTGTTGCTGGTTCCATGCTGTGGTCCGGGCTGTCAGAAACAAGCCAGCCTTGCTGTTGCTGGCTTGGTGCTGTGGTCCGGGCTGTCAGAAACAAGCCAGCCTTGCTGTTGCTGGCTCGGTGCTGTTGTCCGGGCTGTCAGAAACAAGCCAGCCTTGCTGTAGCTGGCTCCATGCTGTGGCCCGGGCTTGCCTTCTGGTGGGGATCGGCCATGGGATGTGACAATTAGGAGCTGAATCGGTAGCTAAGCGAGGCCAGTGCTCGAAGCCAACGCGAAGTAGTTTAATTGTTTTAGCTGTTGTTTTTGTGATGCAGAAGATCTATCTGAGCCACATTTTTTTCAACCAGAGAATTATTCCCCGGGAGAACTTGGTGCTTTCGGACAGGGGAGGGGTCGTGAAGGCCGAAGAATAACGATTGATATGTAATATGTCATGTGCGCTGTGAAGATTACGATCTTGCTCGGAAGATTACGATGTACTTCCATGTCTAAGCTAAGCTTAACCTAAGCCTAATGATATCTAACCAGAGCCGAACCTAACCTAGCCTGACGTAACCTAGTCTAACCTAGTCTAACCTAACCTAGCCAAGCTTAACCTAACCTAGTCTAACCTCGTTTAACCTAACCTAGCCAAGCGTAACCTGACCTAGTCTAACCTCGTGTAACCTAACCTAGCCAAGCGTAACCTAACCTAGTCTAACCTAACCTAGCCAAGCGTAACCTAACCTAGTCTAACCTCGTCTAACCTAACCTAGCCAAGCGTAACCTAACCTAGTCTAACCTCGTGTAACCTAACCTAGCCAAGCGTAACCTAACCTAGCCTGACGTAACCTAGTCTAACCTAGTCTAACCTAACCTAGCCAAGCGTAACCTAACCTAGCCAAGCTTAACCTAACCTAGCCAAGCGTAATGCTAAACCTAGCCATGACATCCAGTTGTGAGACGAGCATGCCATGCCCGTCTCATAATTACCATAATCATAACCAGTTCATCTTGCTTTGGAACAGTGTCAGCGCAGGTAGTTTAAATTTTTTTTTTTTTTTTTTTTTCCCTCCCCCCCCCCCCCACCACCCTTTTTATACCCCACCCCCCCCCCCCCCCTCCCCCCCCCCCTCCCCCCCGCCCCCCCAACCCCCCCCCCGGGGGGGGGGAGAGGGGGGGGGGGGAGTCCAACCCCTGTTTTCAAAAAGGGACGAGGCCAGCGTTCTAACCAATGATCCAGGGGGAACACATGATTGAAATTTCTGCACACAAGCTGCATGGTCTTCTTGTACTGAAAATGTAACGGTTTCCGTCGCCAGCATAAACCTTGCGATGCACAACCATGTCCCATACACTCGGCTACCCCTCTTATTTTCTACTATACATCGCGAATTGCGCATTTAAGTAGGCTGCTTGAGTACCTCTAGCGTTTGTAGAGACACTCCTGAAGCTGACACGAAAGCTTTTGAGCCTAATTATACATACCCCTAATTACATTACGTCCCTCCAATCAAAGCGCATTTCAGCTGCTCGAACTGTAGCACACAAGAGCGGCCCACATTATACTAAGTCTCCAATGATATCCCGTTCAGTGCCTCCGACACAAACGAGCAGTCTTAACAAGTTCTCCAATCATCCGCCGCTGTTCCCTTTCCACCCCCGGAAGCTCCCTTCCCATCCCTAAAGGGATCGGCCTTTGCCGCTGCATGAGTGCGAAAAACAGTTTCCATCAGTGGCCGAGATGAGTACTGAACATGTCACTTCTATCTCTGACTCCACTTGAACGTGGTCCAAACGGCAGACGGACACATCTTCTTACACCTGAGAGGCCTCCAAATCAGTGTGGGTTCAGCATGTCGACATACCAGAATGCACCATTGGCCTAGCTTACACCCACTTTAAACAGGGCGTCCAGTACCGCACGAGGTGTCTCGTCCAGAATACTAAATGGCTCCACGCGAGGTTATCTGCACTGCCATAAAGCAAAGTGCAAAGCATGGAATGCGGTGCAAGTCCTCTGAGGAAGGCTCTCTGCAGCAACACATCTACATCAGTACAGCAGAGGATGACGGAGGCTTAGAGACATCCCGCAAAAATACAGCTGGCACATACCACTCCAATGTTTAGCTGCCATCCATTACCAAGGTTAGGCCGACCGCGTTAATACAACTTTGAGGACTCAAAATGTCTTGAAAGAAGAAGGGAGAAGCAAAAGCTCACATTGCAGGTGTACCACCTGCTAGAGCTTGAGTGGACTCTCTAGCATCGCACACATGTGGGACATATGCCATCGCCGCTGTGACATCGCCAGCACCAGCGCCAGCACCAGCGCCAGCACCAGCGCCAACTACCGCGACCTCAGCTCAGCTGCCAACTTGTCTGTCGCGTGGCCTTCCAGCGGCGTCTCCAGTGCGGTGTACCCTCGCCAAAGTGGTTATCGTTCCGGTCTGCACACACCTCGACACCAAGAGCAGTCACAAATGTGCGCAGCTGTGCGAGTGTGGCTGGCGGGTGCGGGCAGGAATCTCCACTGAATGGCGGGGCGACTCTGGAACATGCCCACTTCGCCAGAAATTACACTTGGAGTGATGCAAATCACCGAGATGCAGAACGATTACGCGAGAAAAGAAATGGTGATGGAAATGCTATGTCACTAATCGTTCCGTCAAATCCGCTATGTCTCTAAGAGTCACCGTTGCCTGAGTCTACCAACTACGTCACCGCTTGGCCCGCTGAGAGCCGCTGCAGCCCGTGCCTACCAACTACGTCACCGCTTGTCCAGCTGAGAGCCGCGACAATCGTCGAAAAGCCCCTTGGCAGATCATTAATTAGAAATGCCCACTTCCAATCAACGGGCTGGCAAGAAATGCCACCTTTCTTGAAACCCAAGCATTCCGATTAGACGTCCGACGCCAATGGGTCACGAATGGATATCCGGCATCTCCCAACCCATGCTCAGCAATCACACCAAGTGGCAAACTCTACCCGCTAACTGCCGTCCACAAACCATATATCTACCTCTGAGGTGAGGGGGGGCAGTGGCTTAGCCAAGGGGGATGCAGGGGCAGCCTTCATCCTGGAGGGTAGGAGGGACCCTCCAGACGAATGCCTACAGGGGTCCGTGAAGGCCCCTCAAGGCGTCGGTGCAAGGGGATGTGCAGGGATGTGTAGGGTCCCCGTGCTGATGAAAGGCGCCCGAGCTGATGAAAAAAGGTCCCGGGCCGATGAAGAGGGCCCAGAATCAACCGTGAGTGCTCTCAGGAAGATGTTAAAGGTCCTAAGGTGAGGGGAGTGCGACAACAAACCCGATTTTGTGAACATCCGTTCCAAATACATAATGGAAAACGAGATGCGTGTCTAGAATCTTACCAGAGCAGTAATATGATGCATCACCAGACAGCTATACAAATAATCATTTAAGAAAATACCCCCCCAAAAATGTAGTAAATGCTACATCTCCGATACTTCTATGAATTTAATCTGTTGATCTGTTGATCTAATTTATTGGTACATTGGTTTGATTTAGCACAAGATTTTTGCATTAAAGGTAACTCGTGCTAGATGTTCTACCAAGATGTTCCCTTATTTAAAAGAAGTAATTACTATACATTCACAACGTAGCTCACGATAACTTGACATGGAGAAAATGTGTCTCAAGAAAAGCACCTGTGAAGTAGACATGGTGCCTACAACTCGCAATTTTAACTATGTGAGCTTACTGATGTGTTGCTATGGGTTTGCTATCACCGGAAAATATTAGGTTGGAACCCAACATGCACGCATTCTTATCAATCAGATTTCCAGGCATTATATGCATTTTTGGTGTTATATGTATTTCAGGTATTATGTGCATTTCTGATATTACATGTGCATCGGGTACTATAGTACTTCAGGTGTTTTACGTGTTTCAAGTATTATATGTATTTAAGCGCGACAGACAAAACGGGTCTGTTCCCTTTTGAGCGATACCTGCCCTAGGTTACCACTTCCTCAATATAGTTCCTCAGCGCTCAATTTATCACTGTACTCCTATCAGTGTCATATGTCCGTAGTGATTCACCGTACATACTGTCTTATGGTGTTTTCTCGGTGTCCTGTTCTGTGTACCTTATCGGTGTACTTTCTTAGTATGCATTCTCAGTATTATTCCTCAGTGTCCTGATCAGTGTACCCTCTCAGTGTGCTGTCTTAGTATCCTGGTGTATTTTCTCAGTGTACTGTCTCAGTGTCTCGCTCCGTGTACTCGCTCGGTATGCTTTTATAGTGTCCTGTTCAGTTTATTCGCTCAGTTTACTGTCTCAGTATCCTGATGTATTTTCTCAGTACAGTGTCTCGGTGTCTTTCTCCGGGTACTCGCTCTGTATGCTTCCACAGTGTCCTGTTCAGAGTATTCGCTCAGTGTACTTCCTCAGTGTCCTGGCGCATTGTCTCAGTATACTGTCTCAGTGTGCTGTCTCAACGTCGAGCTCAGTGTACATCCTCGGTGTTTTGTCTCAATGCATGTTGTCGCAGTTCACTCTCTCAGTGTGCTGGTCAGTGGCCTGGCGTATTGTCTCAGTATGCTGTTTAAATGTCATGTTCAGCGTGCTGTCTCAGTGTATGCTATCCCATTGCTCTGTATTAGTGCCCTGGCCAGTGTTCTAGTGTGCTGGCTCAGTATGCTGTCTCAATGTGCTGTTTCAGTATCATGCTCGATGTAATGTCCCAGTGTGCTGTCTCAGTGTACTGTCTCAGTGTATGCTGTCTCATTGAATCCTGTGTCAGTGTACTGTCTCAGGGTACTCTCTCAGTATACTGTCTCAATGTCCTGGTGTACTGCGTTAGTGTACTGTCTTAGTGTGTTGTCTCAGTGTGCTGTCTCA